>CM054057.1:177585158-178270468 GCA_028641055.1 Alopecurus myosuroides
AAAAAGTTCCTCCATCAGATTGTAGAAATGGAAATTTGGGATGCACCAAGAGGCAACAGGCCAACAGCCCACAATCCAAAAAAAAAAAAAAAGCCAATAGCCCACAGCTGGGACAGAGTTTTTTTTTTTAACAAGGGAATGCCCTGAAGGACATAGAATTGTATTAATTAGGCGGCCAGCTTACACAAAGGACCTGGTGACACATGCAAATAACACCTAGGTCCTTAAAAATTACACCCAGAACATTGAAAAGAAAATTGGAAAAGCAATCGGGTCCCTGGATGCTTTGGCCGCCGCAAGTCGACCTACAGACGCCGGTAGAAGCCGCGCCGCCGGGGACGAAACCACTTGGGGCGCCGCTTCCGATGAGTCCTACGCCTTGGCCGTTGAAGATCTTCCAACGAAGGAATAAGAAGCTCGGTGGAGTGAAGAAACCGAGCGCGGAGCGGCCTCTTTGGCCAGGAATAGCTCCAGCGTGACGTCGCCGGTGCTTGGGTTCTCCGCTTTGTGCAGCTCGCAAGGGCAGCACCACCGCACCACCCTCACCTTCCCAAGACCGCAAGGCACCCCGAATCCGGGCTCGACCACGGAGCCGCGAATCGCAGCGCCTGCGCTCAACAACGAGCTTATTGGGGGAGGAGGGGGCAGAAACCACACCACATCCCATCGTCTCTATCCTCCGGAGCTCTGCGAGTAGCAGCAGCTTCACCCATCACTGGAGGGCGCTCGCAGGCCACAGCGATGAACTCCTCGGCATAAAGCCAAACACCACAAAGGATAAACTTCTCAATCTACAAGAAAACCTGAAACAAAACCTAGAGCTACTCTGTACGGACCGCGCTGCGCATCCTTGTCGTCGCCGGCCGGCCGAGCCGCCGGAGAGGAGCAAGGAGCAAGCCGCCGAACCCTCAGCGACTCTCAACGGGGGCAGATCTCAGAGCAGAGAGGAGAGGTGGGGCAGCTATCCCGGAGGAAGGTCGCGGCAACCGGGACAGAGATTCAGTTGGGAGTTATAAGCATCACATTAGCTCGTGTGATCAGAATTTAGGCTACTCCACATTTTAATTCTGGACACGTACAGTACATTCTAAAATGAATGTATGTAAACTCTATATTATGTAGTACTCCCTCCGTTCCAAAATAGATGACTTCCATTTGTCCATATATGCATGTATCTAGACACTAAAACATGTTAGATACATGTATATATGGAAAAGTGGAAGTCATCTATTTTAGAACGGAGGGAGTATATGATTAAAATTAAGATGATAAACAGCGTGGCTTATAAAAGTGGACGGAAGACCACTTCGCACCCTACCAGGTAAAGTCGAATTCGCAATTTTTGTAGTGAAGACTAACTTGTGCATGGTCCAACAGCAAGCTGGCGAAGGCAACGACGACAGCTCGTTCATGCACCCGGCCTAATTGGACCGACCAGATGAACGGACGCGAAAAAGAAATTGAGTGCACGTACGTAGGCCGGGGTCTTCACCTGAGCGTCCACATCCCGGAGACGGAGAGCGACCGTTCCGACGCAGCATTCGCACCTGCTGCACTATTTCCAAAAAGGAAAAAGACAGACGCGACCGAATCCTCGCAGCACACTAGTACAGTGATGACGAGTCCGAACATCTCGACGCAGGAGCGACCGAGCCGACTCGACAGTCCAACGACACAACGTTCGGCGACGCGCGCCGGCGCGTCCAGCCGCACGGCGAAGAGAGAAGGATCGAGCCGTGCACCCGCGGGACGCCCCCTCGTGCTGGCGAGCAGGGCGGCGTGGGCCTGCGCGGCGGCAAGCGCGTGGACCAACGACTCGACCGACTCGATCGACGGCATCCGATTCGATTCCATGAATGGAGCGGACACCACGCGCGCAGCACCGGCCGCTCGCGTCGCCATCCGCGACCACGTCCACGCCGACGGGCATCCCGTGCTGCTCCACTCGGTTCGCTCAACCTTTGTGGTTCGGTTTGCCGCTGCTGTGAAATCGGAATGGACAGACAGGGGCCGGTCAGCCAGATCCATCCGGGGACGCGCGGGGATCCAACCTGCCGGAACTGAACATGCGTACAGCTCGTCAGTTCATGCATGCCTTCCTCGCGGGATTTGATTCCATCCGTTCGTATTATTTCTGTACACACGTACTTATAACCGTGATAATCATAACTCGGTCTGTCCAAGCCGCTGCCTACTGGATGGACTCCGCGAGCCAGGCCATCTAGCATCAGCATTTGCAGACGAAACTAACTTGAGCTTACTCCCTCCCTATCAAAACGTAACAATGTTTTACCGTTTTCTAAACAACACGTATCTAAATATGTTTTGGGGTGTACATTCAAGTGCATCTTACGCTAAAACATCTCTAGATACGTTTTGTATAAAAAATGCTAAAACATTTTACATTTCGATACAGAGAATACGTGACACTTTAGACGTCACGGAAAAATATGCATAGATTTAATTAAGATATCATATGGCGGGGATGACTCTAACTCACTCCGTCCCGAATTAATTGTCGTGGATTTGTCAAAAATATGAAATATATCTAGACATATTTTAGTGTGTTGATGCATCTATATTTTAACAAATACAAGACGATTAATTTGAAACGAAAGGAGTACAACATGTTAGACTATTCCAACCACACCCCAAACCCAACCCATATGTGGGGCGGGTTTTGGGCGCCCAGACGCGTCTTCCCAAGATTGACCCGCGGAGGGATGCGTGTGTTTAAACACCATATATAGGTGGCTGTGTGTGTATGCATGTCTTTGATATTTCTGGAGAAGAAAAATACTCCCTCCGTCCGGAATTAAGTGTCACAAAGTTTGACAAAAGTGGATGTATCTAACACTAAATTATGTCTAGATACATTCATTTTTGTCAAACTTTGTGACATTTAATTTCGGACGGAGGGAATAGTTAAATAGATATTTGGCTTGGAGTTTTTTTGGGATCAGAAAACTTCTTCTTGCGGATAGGTTCACCTCAAGCCGGAGTCGACGTCCAGTAGCTGTATCAGACTTTGTTTAGACCTCTAGAATCTTGTAAGATCCCCAATACCCCTGTCAAGCTTGGATCTTACTAGGTTACTGTCAGAGGGTATTTTCTTATTGACACTTGAGCATGAGGCCATATAAGAACGTGTCCCGGAAAACTCGACGCCGTGCACAGAACGACCCATATGTAATTAGATACTAATGTAATCACCTACCGACTCATAAAGTGCAAGGGACACCTTTACTACTACTCCGTATAATGTAAGCACTAGGACACCTATATACTACTAGTAGGAGTATAAACCAAAGATCGATGGGACGAGAAATAAAAATTATATACCCTGAACAGTACCGTACGACCCAGCCACGACGCGAGCAATCACTTTCCGGTACTGATGGTGTGCGTATGCTCGCGGGTATTACCTGACTGTCAGCGTCTTTGACCGCGACGGCGACCGGTCGCACAAGCTCTTGCATCTGCACCGTTCCGAAAGGTAAACGACACGGGCGAATTCTGTCAAAACGATGAGAATATAGAAATGTGCAAGCAGACAGAGCTGCAGAGTCCAACACGTTCGATGCCGGCGGCGTTGGCGCGGGCGCACGTGGCAGGCACGAGGCGGAGTCGTACTCGTACGTGGCTGTAGCAGAGGGGGGCTGCAGATTTGGCACGAGACGCGGGCAGCACGGGAAAGAGAGAGCCGAGGAGGGTCCGAAGATCCGGGGTGCCGTGCGGCGGGAAACGCGTGGTTCAACCAACTCACTCCCCATCGCGCGCAGCATTAAGAACAAGTAATCGCGATGGACCTGCCGCGCTTCTGCGGCAGTCCACGCATACGTTCCGTGCGCTTCCGTACGTTCCGTCGGCTCCGTTTTTTCATTTTGTCCTCTGCACGGTCATCGCGTTTTCAGCTTTTCGTTTTGTCTTGCCCGGGGTCGTCGTGTTTGCAGCGCGAGCAGAGAAGAAAATCCCGCGTTCTCGTTTCGTCTCTACCGTTTGTTCTTTTCGTTTGTTTCTAGCGTTTGTCTCGTCCAGAACGGTTCCAGCGGGAGATGGACAACGCGCGTGCTCGTGCTTGGAGGGTTGCGATGGGCGAGCAACGCCCCTCGTGTCTGTGCGTCGACCCGCTGGTTGTGGGTCATACGTGACGCCTAGCCCCACTTGTCATTATCTCTGTGATTTGTTTTGTATGTGCATGGAAAAGAATGCCAAAGGATACCTTCCTCAGATACAACCTGCCCAAGCAGCAAAACCACACGCCACCTCCCCTCCCTTTTCTCGTGTTCACCACACCGCTCTTTCCCAGGCGCACCACCCATCCTCATGACCAAGAAGGTCCCTGCTCGGCGGCGGCGGCCTCGTGTGGCACATGGACCTCGGCCTGCAGAAGCTCAACCTGTTGCCCCAACGCGAGGACGCGCTGGCCGCCGACCTCCTGTGAGCCGTGGCGGTCAAGGCCGACGTCTCCGACGAGGCCGGCGTCCGTTCGCTCTTCGACGCCGCCGAGTCCGCCTTCGGCGGCACGGCGCACATCCTCGTGGCCTGCATGGGCCTCGCCATCCGGACCTATCCGTCCCTCGCCACCATCGCCACGGCGGACTTCGAGGCCGTGTTCGCCGTAACACCCGCGGCGCCTTCCTGTGCCTCCGTGAGGCGGCCAACCGGCTGCGCCGGGGCGGAGGGGGCGGATCCTGTTCATGTCCTCTTCGCTGACGGCGACGCAGCTCCCGGGCTACGCGGCATCCAAGGCGGCACTAGAGACGATGGTGCGGATCGCGGCCAAGGAGCTCCGACCGCGCGTGTGACGGCGAACTGCGTGGCGCTCGGGCCCGTGCCAACGGAGCTCATTTTCCAGGGGAAGAGCGAGGATGCGGTGGAGAGGTTCAGGGCCGGACACCCCATGGGGCGCCTCGGGGAGGTCGAAGACATAGTGCCCGCGGTCGGGTTCCTCTGCACTGACGCTGAATAGGTATCCGCTCTCATGTCCTCCTCTTTTTTCGCTCGCTGTGTTCTGCGCAGGCGACCGGAGCAACACGAATTCACCTTGTTACTCACCTCCATGACTCGATAAAGATGCTTCAGCCCCTTTTCCTCCATCTATAGTTGCAGGTGTAGCGGAGATTCGATGTTGGAAGGCAGTGCTCATTGCTATTTATAGTACTACCAGATAGCACTGTATTGTGTCTGTTTTTTAACTGATAACTCGGCATATTTTTTCATCAATGTGTTGCCAGTCTCTTTCTGAATTCACTGGCAGATTCATGCGACCGGACTCATCTTCCCTAAGGTGCTAAACCCACGACTAAATTGTACTGCAGGTGTTTGATGAAATTTCCCACCACATCGGGCACATGAACTTGAACTATCCATGATGCCATGCATGAACAAGGTCACCTATCCTTAAGTACTTTAAAAGTTCAACCCAATATTGCTATAAATTCAGCTATGTGTGCTAGAAACAAATTGGCCTCGACTATCTATTTAGATTCTTCTGTGCCAAAAGATGGTATCATTAAATTTTGGAGTATGTAGTTCAGTTAGTTATCAGAGATAGTGGTACTCGGAAATTTGTTCTCTATAGGCCATGGTTACCCTTTAGCTTGAAAGAAAACTTATTGATGACTATGTTAATTCTCTGATTATTTGAATTCAGTTTTAGTGGTCACTCTTCTATATGGTGGTTGACTGAACTAATCATTCTTTTGTTGAACTGGTCACTGATGAGAGTGCAATCTACATATGGGAATACTGTTATGCTTTTCAGGTTCTGCAAGAAGGGTGATGTAGTTAAAACTACAGGAGAAGTGTATAGCTGTGTAACAGGTTCTTTAAGTTTATTTTAATTATATATACGAACTTCAGCTATCAGACCTGTTTTGTGAAATAAATAAACTCAGCCCCGGTATGTCTGTTGCCTATGAATCAATACTGAATCTAGCTATTTGAATGTAGTTTTTCAGCCACATGAATACAGATATACAAAATACGCAAGAGTAACACTTTAATGCAAGTCAATACTCTCTCTTACTACGTTTGAAGATGATCTAGGTTTAATTTAATTAAGCTTGTGCAGCTACTTATGATGCTGGAGGCAGAAAAATGCAGTACCATGTCCAAATATATTTTGATGGTAGGTAACCACAGTGCTCTTCAATATGACATGCTTTAGAGATAGTGAACAATGCAGCAACAACTGGTGGCAACTGATGAGGAAAATTTGATTGTTCATTCTGGCTTTGAATGCTTATGGGTAGCTTAGGAAATTTCCGAAAAAAATGGTTTCAAGAATTTGATAACATGTCCTTTTTTGACTATGTCTTCTTTCTATAAGAGATGAGATGTGTTTCTTGGTTAGGGCATAGGGTATATGTGAACTTTAGGTGGCGGCAAGTCCAAGTATTTTCTCATCGTTTCTTGATAAAAAATTATTTTTAAGATACGCATATTTGTTCTTTTGAATTTCGGCTCTCTAGGATTTGATGACATATCATCTCTTAATCATGTCTTGGTATAAAAATAAATAAATGTGTTTCTTGGCCAGGCATAGTATATGTGAGCTGCAGGTAACAGTTAGTCAAAATCCTTTCATATGTCCATTTTTCAAAAAACAAAATATTCCAACATGTCTAGATACATCCAACTTTGTCCAATCTTGAGACAATTAATTTGGGACGGAGGGAGTACATATGACAATCTAATTTCATGTTTCCGTACTTGGTGATTCCCCGGACGTACTAGAGTATCTGATTAAGCATTTAACCAATATATCATTGATATTCAAACAGTTGTAATTTGCAAATCTGGAAATTTAGTCCATGCATTGATGGTAAACTTCTTATGTGACAAAGGCGGTACATGTTTTACTCCTGACAATTTTATAGTTTTCCTGTTTTTTTACAAAGCAGAGCAATTTTTTTTTATTGCGAGCACACAAAAGATTTGAGTCGTGATTGTACAACCACATCAAGAGGTGGTACACGATTGTACACGAACGAGTGGTCGTCGATGAAACTCGGATTGGACCAGGTCTACGACTGTACGACGAGGAGACGCCATAAGGGTTTATTGATCTAAGAATGGAAATATGTTTTTGTAATATGTTTGGTAGGTCTTGAGCTGTATAATATAATTCTCCTATTTCCTATTCAGAATTTGTTCCGGGCTTCTTTTCCATGGTTTATTTTGTGCGGTATGTATGCATGCAAGTAGAACATGAACTTAAACGTTGACATTTGATCGCAAAGGAACGGCAAGGAGGCGCCCCAAGGGGCGCCCCAGCCTCTAGTCCTATTCCTATTCGATCCCCCCACACACCCGAAAGAAACAGCACGGACCAATGGCCGGTCGCCGCCTGCGTCGTCGTCCCGCTGCGAGCCTCTGGTTTTTGTCTGCAGCCGTCGTGGAATGGAACCGGACAACAGAGGCAGACCCGTTTACGTGCCCGAGAGGGGTGATGATGCCCGCGACCATGCCGACGATAAATCATCGCACCACCGACTAAAAAACCTGACCACGGCGGCCCTCGGCAGGCTGAAACCTAATACAGTTCCTAAGTCTAAGTCTAAGAGCATCTTCACCGGCAACCACTATTTTCGTGTCCGGCACCCCCAATTGAACCCTTTGGGGTGCCGGAGCTATGTCGGATTATTTGATGGGCTGTTTCTGCAGCGGCGCCCTCCAATTCGGACCAGCTATTTAGTGGGCGTAGACACAAACACCTTGGGGCGTAGACACAAACTTTCATTTCAACGATTACATTTGAATTTAAACTACAGCGGAAAATTAAAACTAGCCTAGAACTATCGTAGACATCCTCCTCGTCGTCGTCGCCCTCCTCCTCGTCGTAATCGACCGCCATGTTGGAGCGGCCAGCCTCATCGTCGTTCTCGGCACCGAACGACAGATAGCTTGGTGACGGGTTCGCCACCTGAGCGAGCCAGCGCCGCTCCGCCCTGACCTGTAGCCGCATCCGGTGCAACTGCGCCTGCTCCGAGCGCTGGCGCACGCGTGGCTTGTTCCGTCGTCGCGCCTCGTCGTCCAGCGTCTTAGCTTCGCAGTACCGACGGAAGGCGTCCTCGACGCGGGTGCGGTGCGCGTTGTCCACGTCGCTCTGGGACGTCTGCATCGCCTCCCGGCTTGCCCGCGCGGCGTTCAACTCCTCGTGGGCCGCACGCTGGGCGGCCAGGAACGAGGCAGACTCGCCCTCCAACTGCGCGACGAGGGCATGCTGCTCATCGGACACCGCATTGGTGTTGAGCTGCTCGTACACCTGGTGCCCGACGCGAACATACTCCTCCCTCTAGGCGGTCTCCAGGGATGCCCGAATAGAGACAGCCTCGGCCGCTGCTGAAAGTGCAATATGGTCAACTAGAGGGGGGGTGAATAGGTGACCTACAAATTTTACTTCTTTTTCACTTTTAATGGGGCTTTTAAGAAAGTAAATGCTTGATTACCTAAATGTGCAACTAAGTGAGTACCCTAGGTGATACGAAACAAGTAGCAGCGGAAATAAAGGAACGGTACAAGATAACAACAAATGAAAACACGGAGACAAGGATATGTTTCCCGTAGTTCCTTCTTAAAAGAAGTACGTCTACGTTGGAGAGGTGGGGAGCCACCTAGGCGCTCCTCAATAGCACGGATGTGCACACCTTGTTCTCCTTGAGCTTCTCCGGTGAGGGAGATTCTCGTTTCCACTATGAGGTCGACTTGAAGGCGTTGACCAAACCTTTACAAGGGGTTGAGGCTACTCCACAAGTGAGATGGAGGCTCTCAACAATCGAAACTTCTTGCTACAAGGTGGAAGCTACAAGCACTAGGGTTCCCTTGGATGACAAAGCAACCAAGAGATTACAAGATCCCAAGAGTTGTGGTGTGGGTACACACGTTTTGGCTTGGTGGAAAGGTAGATCTAGTCCTCCTCCATGAGATCCTTGAAGGGCATCGAGTTTGGTTGGAGGAGGAGGGAGATCGGGGCGTTTTGAGCTCTACAACAATGGAGGAGAGAGAGGAATGGACGAGCTACCTATCTAGAGGAAGAAGACAGCTATTTATAGGCTCCTCCAAATTCTGACCGTTGCAGTCCTGCGGGACCGGAAATTTCCGGGGTAAAGGCCGGAATATTCCGGTGTGAGTAGGCCGGATATTTGAAAACTCCGGGGGGCGGATAATTGAAAAATCCGGGGGCGGAAATTTCCGCCCCAATACTCCGCCCCCATCTCTGTGCGCAGGCATCAACATGTTGATGAAAAATCGCTAAGGACCAAGGGCCGGAGATTTGCTCCGGAATATTCCGGGGCAAATTTCCGCCCCACCTTCTGTGCGCGGGCAACATGAAGTAGCCCAATTTCTGCTAAGTCCTTGAAGGCCGGATTTTTGGCCCGGAAATTTCCGGGGCAAATTTCCGCCCAGTCTTCTGTGCGCGGGCAGACAAACACTTAGTCGTTTTCGTGGAAGCCAGATAGGAGGCCGGAAATTTCCGGTGAGAGGGCCGGATAATCCGCCCCTTAAGTACCGGAATTTCCGCCCTTTAAACTGAAAAATCCGGTGGCTGAAATTCCACAATGGAGAGCTTCTCTTTGATCTTCTGATGTGTATATAGAGATGATCACCTGAGATAATAGCTGCACAGTCTAAACAACATTGTTAGATAGGATATATCCGTGTTATCATCATCACCAAAATCAATAGAGGGATCATGAGCTTTCAATCTCCCCCTTTTTGGTGAATGATGACAACACGGGTATTTGCGGGAAAGTAAACTAACAATGCAAGATATGAAAACATCACAGATAGCATATAAAGGAGACATGCCTCCTAATAATAATAGTTCACCAACGAATAACGAGTACGATAGAACGAAGTTCGAAAAGACGCACGAAATGATAAAAACGGCAAATGAAGAACGAAACCCTCCCAAGCAAATGCCCGCGATCATCTAGATCTTCTCCCCCTTTGGCATCAGGATACCAAAAAGAGAAAAGAGAGAGCTACGTCCCATGGAGCAAACTCTAGGCCTGGGTGTCCTCTTCTTCCTCTTCGGCTTCATCCTCGGTGACTTCCTCCATGTCCTCATCATCATCCACACCGATGTCCCAGTCAATGTCGCGGTTGTTCCAGTTCTTGTAGGCAATCCTGGGAGGAGGAAGTGGTGGCACATTGGGGGCACCAACAGCAGTCATGATGTGATGCTGATTCTCGAGGATGCTGCGGCGCTCCACATAGGCGTTGTAGTTCTTCTTGTGGAGGCACACATTCATGCACAGCACCTTTTCAATTGCGCGAACAACCCAGGAGCGCTTCTTCTTGCCAGGAGGAGGGGGACGCATGCGAGGGTCCCGGTGGCCTTGACCTGTGGCACCAACATCATGTGCAGCCTGCTGAGTGTGGGCAGCCTTTTTGTACAGGGTGACATCCTTGTGCTCCTCACAGTCAAGCTCAAGATCCTCACGAAGAGCTGCGGGATAGCGGGCCTTGATGAGCTTCATAATATAGGGAGCATATGGAGGCACTTTGCGGTGGAAAAGAGCAAAGTGGAGCTCATGGAAGATGAAATCCATCACATCAACCTTGTGGGCCTCCATGTCGGTCATGTCGCCCTCAGTGAAGGTCAAGAATGCGTGGTGCATGAGGTTGACCAAGCCACCACGAATAGCATCATTATTACCACCACTTGGGGCAATAGACTCCCGGAACATGCGCAGCAGAATGTCGTACACGGGATACAGTCCTTTGGCCGAACCAATCACACCTGTGGAGCCATACAAGTCAGCCAGCTTGTTCTTCTCATACTCAACCCCGTGAATATGCATGCGGTGACCCTGGGGAGTGTTGAGGCCAGAAAAAGGATACCCAAGTGTCGGGGGGTTACCCCCGAGTAGGGTAAAGACAGGTGGTAAAGGCCGCTTACAGAAGAAAGGTTTGGTCGAGTAGCCGACTACCGGGTACTCGCTACCCGGTCGACTGCTACTCGGTCTCACCTCAAGATGACCAGAAGGAGATATCAATCAAGTTCTACCCTGACGAGTAGAAGAGATGGCCCGAGTAGAATTGGCGGGAACCTACTCGGGCAGAAAGTCAAAGGAGCCGTTCTGACACAGGATCCCGCGTATCCTGGGTCCGTACTTGGCAGCATTCGAACTACTGTTCACGTGGGGACGGCCTGCCTGACAGTGACAGCATGGAAGCAGGCCGTGGCAGGATAAGGGGGGCCTACTCTGTGCCTAGGTACAGTGATACCAGTCTGTCCCCTAGTTTTGCCCAACGACTTTACAGAAGCAGCCAAGACCAACGACCAAAGCTGTCAGCGGGTACTCGGAGAAAGGACAGTGTGCACACTATGTCGACACTTGTCTAGATTTGGACGTATCCGGCTGGGCACCGTGTATATAAGGTGCCCCGCCGCCTCCTGCGCGAGGCACGCTCCCATAGACGTACACACAGGCTCATAGTGAACCCTAGAAACCCTAAGTTCTTGACCTAGCTCTACTCGGAGAGGAGAGAAAGGCTACTCGGTAGCGTTACCATTTGTACTGTGGCTACTCGGAGAGACATCGTAATACATAGAGAAAGGCAGGAGTAGGGGTTTTACCTCCTCACGAGGGCCCTGAACCTGGGTACATCGTGTTGTTTGTGTTGTGTGCATCTTACCTCACGCGGCTACTCGTCGCGTGATCCCTCCCCGGACACCTCCAGCGTCCATCGTCCCCACATCTTTAGCCATCCTATGGCATCTGCCGTGACACCACCACGACAGTTGGCGCCCACCGTGGGGCAGCCAGCGGCGCTGGCTGGAGTTTCTGTTCGGACGGGATCTTCATCAGCGGAGCGTGTAGTTTGTGGCCTTGTCCACAGATTCGGCTCCTTCGACTTCGTCATCGACAACGCCGGCTGTTTCGGCGGCATGGCCATGCCCGAGGGCGGCTCGGTGATCTCCTTCGGCTCGCATCTCGTCTACGTCGCTACCGTCGCCAACAGCGCCTACCCAGAGCTGGTGCAAGACGCGGAGGATCCTCCCGCGGTGGTTGCTGCTCGCGGAAGGCCTGCATGCAGCTCTGCGTGCTGCGCTGAGGTGATGGTGATGGGCTTGGCGGCAAACGCTGGCGCAGCTGCCACTGGTGATGAGGGGATAGTAACCCGGTATCCCAACTCCCAGGTGTGACCCGGCCCAAACGGCGGATGGACCAAATCCGGCTAAAGACAAAGAAACTTCTGGAAGGCCCAGGGCATGTAACGTTCGTGACCCGGATTGTGGGTTGCGGTAAGGAAAGTTAGGGTTTGTGTATAGAGTTCGAGTAGGACTCAGGAGGCGTTTTGTAAAGGCAAGCCAAGGGGAGTATGAGTGCTATATAAACCAACCCCTAGGCTTAGCCTCAGAGAGATTCAAGTCATAGTTGTAACACCTGTTATCGAGTATCCAGTATAATCATATCGAGAGCCGGCGAGTTGCTTTCCGGTTCTTAGATTGCTTTCGCCATGCCCTCCTTCGAGCTAAACCCTCTCCCAAATACCTGTGTCGACTTGCCCCAAGATCAGTTACCCCAGGTAACATCTGCCGTGATTATCCCACGACAGTTGGCGCCCACCGTGGGGCCTGCGTCCAAAGGTGTTTGCATCACGGGAGAAGCTCGGAAGAGCATGAAGAACCTCATCGTCGGAGAAATCTACGTCAACAGCAAAGGAGAGAAGATGGTAGACGATTCTGGCTGGGGGCCAGAGTCAGATCACCTCGAAACCGGATCCATCGTGACAGTCGGCAGCGTCAACGTCTTCGTCGGTATGGTATGTACTTCCAGTTCGAATTGTGATAATATTGGATCTGATTCTGTGTCAGGAGAAGACATGTATGTCCGATCGGAAAAGGAAGAGTCGATTGGAACAACGGGTCAGATGGAGAGGGAAGATGATACCGAGTCTATACGGGATTTGTCGGAGGATCGATATGAAAGGGAAAACAGCGAGGAAGAACAGTACGAATCTACACCGGGCATCATGCGCCGGGTTGCAGTCTATGCGGCTCCCGCGACCAATCTCAATCAAGAAAACGCGGCCGCGGCGCCAGCCGGGGCGGTTCAGGCAGCGGCCCAGCAGCAAGGAGCAGTTGACCCGGTCTTGGTCCAGGTCGATGGAGAGTCGGCGTCTGTCACCAGTCGCCCAGCAGACGAGGAGCGACACGCGAATATGTTCGGGTTCCAAGCAAACCGGACACCGGGGGCGGGCCCCTCAAACCCGCGTCACCCGGCTCTGTTT
Organism: Alopecurus myosuroides; assembly: GCA_028641055.1. Taxonomy (NCBI): domain Eukaryota; kingdom Viridiplantae; phylum Streptophyta; class Magnoliopsida; order Poales; family Poaceae; genus Alopecurus; species Alopecurus myosuroides. The sequence goes on from CM054057.1 coordinate 177,598,410, forward strand.
GATAATAATTTGATTTTGGACCCCACAGTCTTGGCCACAGTTATTACCCCAGAAAACGCGGCAGAGCGTGTAAGAGACCTGGACGTGGCTCGTCGTGCATTGGAGCAGCAAAGAAGGCAAGTGGAAGCAGAAAGGCAGGGGATGGTCGCGCGGCAGCGCGAATTGGATGACCGAGAGACCCGGCTCCGGGAGGAAACGACAAGGATGCACCAAAGGCACCGAACTATGCTGCCGGCAACAGGAGGGGTTATTAACCCGACTGCCCTGGTGTTCACGCCTCAAGATCAGCCGATTCCACCGACGAACCAAGGGACCATACCGCGACCTTCAACGGGAGCACATCCGGTAAACGCGTCAGCCGGGTTACCTGTGCCACAGACGGGGGCGACAGCCGGCAATACCATGCCGCCACCACCATCACGATTCCGCACACCAGCAGGTCATTACAACAATCCCATGGACAACGTATACGCAGCAACGCTCGCATTAAACCAGATTCCTGTGGGAGACTCGCCTCATGCGGAAGGAACCCGACGAGCAATCGATCTGCTACACACCGCGGTAGCACAGCAAGCCAATTATCCGGATCATAGAAGCGGGATGCATGGGACGCCGTACGCCAGTCAGCAACAGGGCAATGCCCAAACAAGTGCGGCACGACGAAGGGAAGAGCAGCAGCAAATGCCGCCTCCACCGCGTATCCAGACAGTACCAGTAGTATCAGCAGCGCAGGCGGTGGTGGACAGTTCCAGAGCCAGAAGAGCCGGGGCCGGATCTGCTGGGCACGAATTGCCGGTGGCGCCGCACCTCGAGGCACCCCCAGCCGGGTCACGCGCCTCCCGAGTAAGACCACCCCCAACCACCCTGGCGGGACCCAAGTGCCTCTCGGACGATATCAGGGCAGAACCTTACCCGGAGAAGTTCAAAGAACCGGGGAAGGTAGTAAATTATGAGCCAACAATGGATCCAGAAACGTGGCTGAGCAGCTATGAGATGGCAATGTCAATTCGCAACGCATCCGAGAATCTCCAAGCCAAATTCATGTACTTAATGATGTCAGAGGGAGCAGCAAAGTTATGGTTCACCAATCTACCGGAAAAATCGATCAAATCGTGGGAGGAGCTAAAGACCGCATTTATCAAGCACTTTCATGGGACATGCAGAAAGTTATTTACTATTGATGATTTAGAAAGATGCGTTCAGAAGAAAGGAGAGTCAGCACGCAGCTGGGTACGCCGGGTTATGGAGATACTCCACTCATCTACGGATATCCAGCCTAAGGACGCGCTACAAGCTATGGCAAAAACATGTAAGTATGTTCCTTTAGTGCAAAAGCTAACTCGCATGAAATCTAGTAGGAATGCAGCGGAGGTTACAATGGGAGAGTTAATGGATGCGTGCAACAAACACGCTGCAACGGATACCACAGAGGAGGAAGTTGATGACAAGAAAGCAAAAGCAAACGCAAGTAGCAGCGGGAAAACCGGCAATGGATCGGCACCAAACAATAATGGAAGTAGCCAAAACAAGCGCCCGTTTGAAGGGAATTCCGAGTTTGTAGCCAACACGGAGGCCGGGTCTTCAAGACCTAGATCCGAAGGAAATTTTAATACTGGAAATCACAATGGGGGGCACTACCAAGGACCTCCAAGACCAAGCAACAGTTGGGACATATTTAGGATGGCATGCCCGAAGCATAGCAGGAACGGCAAGCCGGCCAATCATTCATTGGAGCAATGTGCCGACTTACAAAGGTGGAAGAACGAGGAAGTGAACAGAGCCATGCGAGGTGCAGGCCGAGGAGGAGGCCCGGGCCTAGGTGGAAATTTGGGCAACGGACCACCCCCAGCCGGCAACCCGCCAGCTGGAAATCAAGGTAACAATCAAGGGGGAGCGGGAGGTTTTCAAGCTAACCCCAAACAGCTGGGTCAATATCATGTGCACACTACGGGAGGCTCTAACAAAGATAAGAAGATACTGAAACAAGCAGTTAATTCGGTCTCTTCCGCTGTCCCAAGGTATTTGAGGTGGTCAGAACAAGAGGTAACATGGAGCAGGAAGGATCACCCGGACAGAGTTGATCACCCGGGAGTCTTAGCTTTGGTAGTGGCACCACAGGTCAACGGCTACGAGCTGAAAAAAGTCTTGATGGATGGAGGAAGTAGTATCAATATCCTGTACTGGGAAACTTTTCTGCGTATGGGCTTGAAGGAATCGCAGCTGCAAAAGAGTACAACAGTTTTTCACGGGATAGTGCCGGGTCACTCAGCATGCCCTGAAGGAAAGGTGGCACTGGAAGTAGCTTTTGGAGAGTCAAAGGACAACTACCGAGTCGAGTGGCTTACCTTCGAGGTAGTAAAGTTGCGCAGCCCTTATCATGCATTGTTTGGAAGGCCGGCTTATGCCAAGTTCATGGCGAGACCGTGTTATGTGTACCTACAACTGAAAATCCCGGGTCCCAAGAAGACCATTACAATACACGGAAACCGAGATATAGCAGCTGAGTGTGATGAGGGAGACGCGGCAATGGCCGAGCAAGCCTGTAGGAAGGAAGAGCTCAAACATTACCGTTCTCAGGTAGACCTAGAAGAGAGGACAACGTCAAAAAAGCCAACTCCTGAGGGGGACAAAGCAAAAGTTAGGGCAGAACAAAACCCTAAGATGGTAGGCTTCATCAGGAGCGATACCTTTTAAAACTCTCAGCAGGGAAGAAGAAGACGCACCACCATCCGCAGCTGATCACGTTTCAAGGGCGATATACCCGGGTTGGCTAGCAAATCCGATATTCATTATGAAAAGGTCTAGCGAATGGAGAATATGTATCGGCCACGCCAGTGTGAGGCCGATTCCCGAAAGCAACTAAAGCAGTGTAATCGACGGCAGGTTTCATACGCGCTCTTTTCCTTACCAGGGTACCTAAGGGGACTGGAAGGTTTTTAATGAGGCGGCCTGCTGATTCAAAAAGAAATTTTTATCCTTGCTTCAGTTACAAGTAAGTAACGTTTTCAACACATCAATATCATCGAAATACATTGCGTGAATATAGGTCTCCGGGGGGCGATCTGCTTCAATAAGTAATCTCAAACCCGGAGACCCGGCCATGATGCCTATGAGTTATGGGGGCTGATTACTCGTAGAAACGGGTGCGGCTGCAATCCTATAACTGGACGAAGGAGCCAAATTTCTTGATTATTCTTACTTAAGCTCGATGTGACTCGCGCTAAAGTGGCATGATCTGTTCACGTACGATTACAATCAAAACTATGCAGCCCAATGGAGCTTGCTTGATCTTGTTTTTCGTATAGATGCAACGACATGGTATCCACGCGAAAGCCGGCTTACAGTACAAGATAATCAAAAGGGTCATCTAAACCACAAGTCCATGCAGAGTATAAGGCTAAAAAAGCCGGAAACTCAACAAGTATTAAGCATGACTTCAGTATTTATGTGAACAGCTATTGGTATTCAGCTTGGTAAACAGCAGTATGTCATCTGAGAAAGGCCACGCCCCCATAGCTCGTACTTTGGGTCATGGGGACTCGGGACTTCGAAACAGAAACAAACTGTTTAACTACCAAAGCCTATAAACCTTAATTTCCGAGTATTGGGGACTTAAAGAAAAGTTCATCTATCAAAACCTACGACACTCGGTTAGCCGAGTCTCAAAAGGAAATTGAAAACAAGAGTTCGAAGTATCGAGAATAAGCTTATAAGTAACACAAGGATGGATATTATCAAAAGCCAGGGGAGGCAAAGAGTTATCATAAGTTCACAAACGCAACGTCATAGTGTCAGCATCAATGGTGCACAGGCGCACCGCAAAAAAATCATATCAGACTCGAGAAACGCAAAGCACTAGGCAGCATCCTACTCGGCATCCTGAGAGCGATCCTCCGGGTCTAAGTCTTGGACTTGCTCCTTGGCCTTGCCAGCAGTTTTACCCGGGCTCTTCGCATCTGGACGAACAGGCGGAGGCATGGCTGGGGTAGAGGTAGACGGCTTTACGCCCAGCTCTGCTTCCCTCTTTGCAGCCTCTTCCTTCCTCCTAGCCAGATCAGTCGACCATTTGTCCAACATATCAATAGGGGGGGGTGCCTCCACCAGGATAACCTTGCCCTCAGAATCATACGAGCTCATAATCGTGTTTAAATCCATCTTGTCGGCCAAAGCTGTGGCTGAAGGACGTACCGCAGATTGTATAGCTTTGAAATCCTGGGGCTTGAATTTGGATCCGTCAGCTTTAAACTCTGGGAACCCGGATACTACCTTCGCCGGGTCAAGCTTTGGAAAATAAGCCTTCGCCAGCGTTAGAGCCCGGGTCATCCCAATTCGGCAGGACGAACGCTTCAGTATTTCAATCCATCCAGGCGCTGTGGAAAAGGCCTGCATAAGGTTCTCCTCGCCCGGGTATACCTCAGAAGGCCACTTGATAGCATCCAGCAAAAGTTTCGTACCGGCAAAAAACGTCCGGAGCACAGTCTTCAGAGTTTTAACTTGAGTAATGGCATTCTCCTCTGGAGCAGCAAGGTTAGCACCTGCAATCGAAAAACACAAAAGCATATCAGTAATTTTGGTTATTACAACGGCAAAATGGAGGTAAGCAAGCTAGTTGCAAATAAACAAACTTACTTAGCAAAATACGGTAAGTGTCCGTAATCTGAGTCGATAAGTTCTTCAGCGAGGATTGGGCGGCATTATACTTCTTCTTGTATGTGGAGACATCTTTTTTCAAAGTCCTTATCTCCGCTTCAAGGGCCTCCCTACGCTTAACTTCAGCCAGCAAGAGCTGCTCAGCCTTAAGTAACGCTTCATCTGACTGAGTAATCTCTGCCTGCAAAGACCGGGTGAAGCCGTAAGCCGGATATCACGAGAGTATTTCCTCTGAGAAAACGATTACAGTAGATTATTATGCGAAGTACCGAGGATAATTACAGAAAATTATACTCGGAACTTGGGGACTGGATGTATAGTAAGAAGTGTCAAACAAGATTACCTGATGTGCTGCAGCCATACGCTCTAGGACATTTCCTTCGAAGCTTTCATGGCGAGAAGAGCGCTCATTAGCTGGTTAAAATCAGCGTTATCCGAGTTAGATGACTCGGGTACCTGGAAAGAAGGGAAAGGAGCTTTTCTTGTAACAGGAGGTGGCACCCGGGTCATCCGAATGTCGGAGTCTGGTCCCCCTCCCGCGCTCGAAGCTGCTCCCTTCTCCTTCTCGCCTGCGTGCGAAGCGATTGGATACTGGGCGTCATGCCTAGCTGGCTCCGGTGGCGACACTTGCTCGTCGCCAGCCGCGGTGAAAGCATCATCAGCCGGCTCGTTCTCGACCCGGACCTTAGCCTCGGTGTCCTCCTGGTCGCTACTAATAACCGTGGCTCTGAAGAAGGTGCAAAGGCGCAATTAATCTTTGATTATGAAAAAAAGGGGATGAAAGTTCGGTATAATATCAGGAAAAGGCGCTTACCCGGTGTTTACCGGGAAGTCTGAGGGGAAGCCGTCACTAGACCCGGAAGAGACTGAAAAATGGCAAGAAAGGTCTGGGATTACATTACAAAGGAATGTCCGGAAAGAAATTTTGTTTACGATAAATACCAGGGTGTTGAATCGGGGGCGGCGAAGCGACCGGGTTAAGGGTCTCGTTGCCCGGATGGTTCCGGGTTACTCGGCGCCTAGTCGCGGGAGGCTCCTTCAGTTATGATCAAAAGGGGTGGAGATGGGGTTAGCCCCGGAGTGACGTTATGGGAACAAAAAACCAAAATGTAATGAGATGAAGTAAAAACCTGGAGGGCTATCCTCTGGGATTTCCTCTTTGTTCCGGCTTTGGTGGCCAGCTCCGGCTCTTCCTCCTCGCTGGTGGATCCGCTCCTGCTGTCCGTTTCTTCTTCTTCGCTTTGGTCCTCTTGCTCTGAAAAATACCCGAGTTATAGCATAAAGAAGAAGAAAGGGCGGGATATAACGTGTGCAAGGGAATCAAGTATGTACCTTCATCCGAGTTAACAACATTGTCTTCCTCCTCCGCATCTTCGGAATTAGGAGGGGTGTCGACCGTCCAAAAGTCATCATCGGCCTGAGGAGAAGATGCCAGGATAGTGATTAATATCGAGTCAAGAGAAGAGAATAAAAGTAAGCTGTTAGAAGTCAAAATCAAGAGGTAGGAAACTTACTGCGGGGGCTGGATTCTCGAGGGTAAAAGGTTCTAGTCCGGCTATGCTCCGGATCACCTCGAGCTTCTCTGTTAAAAAACCCTTGATCGTCTTGTTCATATCACTAGGAGCAAGGGTACTAGGAGAGTATCGGATAGGGTCTGTGGGAAGACCCGAGTATTCGCACATCAGCTTCTCACGAATGGAGTTTGGCTGGATGCGGAAGCTGACCCAGGTCTTCACCAGGTTTAGCCCGATGAGACCTCGGGCTGACAAGATGGAGATCCTAGCTAGCAAAGGCAAGATCGCCTCCCTGTCCGAGTCAGGGGCGAAGGCGTTGAATTTCTCGGAGATGTCAAGCTGACCCTCCGAGTAACCCGGCAACTTCTTTTCGCCGGGAGGAGAGGTATCCTGGCAGTAGAAGTATGAGAGCTGCCAGTGCTTCACATGAGAATTGAGTGTAATGGGAGGCATTAGGGAGTTCTTGCGGCGCTGGATGGAAACCCCGCCGCAAGTAAGAAGTGCGCCGTCGCCGCTTTCGCGACACGGCTTGCACTGAAAAAGTTCGACGAAGAGAGCCAGACTTGGCGGAGTGCACAAGTAAGACTCGGAAAGAACGATAAAATGGGAGATGTTTAAAATGGAGTTTGGGCCTATATCGAAAATACGGAGTTTGTAGTGGTCTAGGACGTCGCGGAAGAAAGGGTGACCCGGAGGCCTGAAGCCCCGGGTCACGTGTTCAACGAAACATATTACCTCGTCCGTTGCTGGGGAAGGTCGGGTTTCGTTGCCTGGTACTCTCCAGTGGATAGCTTCCTGTGGAGGTAGGGTTCCAAGCTCGACCAACTCCTCCAGTTTGGCCGTGGTAACAGAGGATTTCCCCCAATTGGCTGATATGGAGTTTGTGGATTTAGCCTTAGCCGGCTGTTTCCCCTGCCTCTTGGGTGCCATGGGGTTGACCTGGTAAAACATTGAAGGAAAGGGCGTAAGAAACAAAAACTCGGAAGTTAGTAGATAAGCAGTTACCGGCAATTTAAGCACAAACCGGGTATTGCCTTGCCGAGTCAAGTATGATGTGTCCGGGTATTGTGTGCTATTACAAAATCTATGGAGCTTTCCGTAAAAGCAAATGTTTGGAGAAGTTATGAGGGTGTTTATGTGCATACCATCTGCGAATGATCCGGAGAAGTGAGATTTTCTGAGGAGGGAGAACAAGGGCGGAAATTTTATATGGCCCGAGCCTAGATTGGGGATCTTATTTCTAAATTTATGGCCATGTTAATGACTACTGGAGTTAGGAGAGTAATATAAGCTATGAATCCTACCTATGAGGATGCCTATGGTAAGTATCATTGAGCTAATCCGGCGCGGCCCGAGAAATCGCGGACTACTTGATTCAGATCTGATCTGAGGAAAAGATGAGAAATTGCGAGGATGAGCTGAGGGATACGAGGAACTTACCAAAGGGGATTGAAGTAGAGCTTTGCGGAGACAGATGGCGCAAGATTGATGTCCTTTCGAGGTTGTTGGTCGGCGAATCGGGCGCTTGGCGGCGGATTTGGGAGTTGGAGTGAGTCGCGCGGTGGCGGAGCGCAGGCGACGGCGGATGGGCTCCGGCGAGGTGCGTAGGGCTTCCGTGGTGGCACTCCGCGAGCTCAGATTTGAGAAGAGGTGAAATGGGGAAAATGAGCCGTTAAGAGTTGGGTTTGTTCCTTGAGCTCTATTTATAACCGCCCGGATGGAAGGGCTTAGCCTAACGGTCGAGACCCGGGGAGTGCGGAGTAATTGGCCATTTCGAAATTTGAAAGGCACGTTTTATGCGCAGACCAATATGATCCAGAGAAAAAGGAAGGGGAAATTGCCTTCCTCCTATCAGCGGTAATTATCAAGAAGGATGTGGGGTCAGGGAGTTTCCTATTAAGATTTAAGTCTGGGAGATTAAGGGAGAACCTAAGAAGGGAGAGCCGGGTCTTTACCTGGCCCCCTTGGTACCAGTCACGGCTATTCGTCGACGCGCTGCGTCTTGATCCTCATGTGTTTGCATCTAATATTTCTGTAGGGAATAGCCAGCGCTTCGAAGAGTAAATCTTGGAAGCCCAAGCTATTCTGGGGACTACTGATGAGGGGATAGTAACCCGGTATCCCAACTCCCAGGTGTGACCCGGCCCAAACGGCGGATGGACCAAATCCGGCTAAAGACAAAGAAACTTCTGGAAGGCCCAGGGCATGTAACGTTCGTGACCCGGATTGTGGGTTGCGGTAAGGAAAGTTAGGGTTTGTGTATAGAGTTCGAATAGGACTCAGGAGGCGTTTTGTAAAGGCAAGCCAAGGGGGGTATGAGTGCTATATAAACCAACCCCTAGGCTTAGCCTCAGAGAGATTCAAGTCATAGTTGTAACACCTGTTATCGAGTATCCAGTATAATCATATCGAGAGCCGGCGAGTTGCTTTCCGGTTCTTAGATTGCTTTCGCCATGCCCTCCTTCGAGCTAAACCCTCTCCCAAATACCTGTGTCGACTTGCCCCAAGATCAGTTACCCCAGGTAACATCTGCCGTGATTATCCCACGACAACTGGCGCTGCGGCCGTCGTCGAGGAGGTTGACGACCCGCCTGCTGGTGGCAGGAACCACCGGCCCTACGAGAAGGAGAGCAACCTGCCGCCTTCCACGTCTACGGTCATCCCCGCGTCAGCTGCGCGAACCGGCATGCCCACTCCCACCGACGTCGAGCTCCTGGCCGCGAGGGAGCAGCTCGAGCGGCAACGCCAGGAGCTGCTCGCCGAGCAGGCGGAGTTGGAGAAGATCAGGCTTGAGCTGAGTTTGGACCAGCTCGAGTACAACAAGGCTCACGGCTTCACGCCGGTAGCCAGGAGGCCCAGCAGGGTAGGCGCTACGCGGCGCAACCTGGGCGCCGAGATGGCGACGGTTGCGGAAGAGCCCGCGCAGTCCGCCACCGCGAACACCTTCACAAGGCCAAGGTACAGCACACCTGCCAAGACGCTCAGGGCAGCGCAGGCCGTGGCTGCCGAGTTGCCACGCCTAGATGGAGAGGCGCGGCTCAGGCAGCAGGAGAGGCTCAACGAGTTGGTGCTGGAGGCCGCCAGGCAGAACGAGGAGTTCCGCAAGGCCAACCCGGGAGCTGGAGCTTCCCAGGTGGTTCACTCGCATGCGGCAAGATCTAACGATCAAGCCTCATCTCCGCATCCTAGCTGCGAGAAGAGCCGCAGCGGGCGTGCGGGTAGAGACAGGCAGATGCAGGTGTATGACCCGGCTGCTGCCGCGAAACAGGTTGCTGTGCCGCAGCAGCCCGGGCAGGAACACAACGCTGCAAGAGCAGGCTCTCAAGCCCATCAAGCCCAAAGCCGTGTCCGAGAAGCCGCGCGTCCGGGTACTTCTCGGCAACCCGCAGCTCCGCCTAGTCGGCAGAGGCAGCAGCCGCGCCCAGTGGCACCAGTCGCCAACCCGGCGGAGCAGCCCGCAGCGATGCAGGTGGATAGGTATGATGATGGCTACTCGGCTATGGAGATGGCTGGTTATGACATCCATGATCGCGTTGGTGAGCGCGTGTTGGCGCCTGGAGATGCGAGGCACCAGCTGGACCGTATCAGCTTGTCGGCGCGGCTTGAGAGCACGGGTCCTCCTGGCCCCGAGTGCTTTGGCCCGCGCATCATGAACGAGCCGTCCGTGAAGGGCTTCCAGCTCGCAAGAGGCACCAAGAGCTACAATGGTAGCACCAAGCCTGAAGATTGGCTCAATGACTACGTCACCGCGGTCCACATTGCGGGTGGCAACAGGAGATGGGCGGTGCGCTACGTACCGCAGATGCTAGAGGGTCCAGCTCGCACTTGGCTCAACAACTTGCCCAAGCACAGCATTAACTGCTGGCTGGACTTCTCGGACGCCTTCGTCAGTAACTTCACCAGCACCTACAAGAGGCCGAATAGGCCACAGCAGTTGTCGGCTTGCCGGCAGCGAGAAGACGAGACGGACCGCGAGTACCTTACTCGGTGGAGCACCTTGAGGAACACCTGTGAGGGTGTGAATGAGGCACAGGCCATCACTTGGTTTGCGCAGGGTTGCCGACATGGCAGCATGCTTTGGCAGAGATTGCAGAGGGAGATGCCGAATACCCTGGCCGAGACCATCAAGATTGCGGATCAGTATGCACTCGGTGATCCTACTCAGCCATTGATGGACTCCTCTGAGCCGAGAAGGAATTTCAACAGCAGCAAGCGCAACGAGTTCCGCAACAAGCGCCGAGTAGATACTCGGTATGATCCCGAAGAGGTGAATGCAGTGAATGTCGGAGGCGGTGGTGGCCAAAGGCAGAAACCTGCTGGAGCCTACGGGCAGAACCAGAACCAGGGCCAAGGCAACAAGAAACCGTTCCGAACTGCGCAGCCGGGTAGCGGGAACTCCGAGCAGCCGAAGAAGTTTGTCTTTGATGACATGAAGGATGGTCCGTGTAGCTTCCACACTCACCACCCCTCAAGGCCTGCTAACCACACTACTCGGCAGTGCGAGTGGTGGGATGTGATCAAGAGTGATGGCTTGCCTCCTCCTCCTCCTCTGCCAGCTGCCAATGCTACTGTTCAGCCTACTCGCGCTCCCGCAACTCGGCCGCCAGTCTATCCGAGAAGAGAAAATGTGAACCAGGTGGCTTTAGGAGCCAACCGGAACTTCAACAACGAGAGGTACCGCAACAACAACTACAACCGCAACAACAACAACAACAGAGGCAACAACAACTATCAGGGCAACAACAATGGCAACAACGGCAACAATGGGGGCAATGGCTCCAACCAGTACCAAGAGCACCATGAGAGCTATATGATCTTCACTTCTGAGGCAGTCGACAAGCAGTCACAGCACAGGCGGGCCATGGAGGTCAATGCAGTGATTCCTGCTGTCCCTCACTACATGTACTGGTGCGACCAGGAGATCAGGTGGACTCGGGCGGATCACCCCAAGGTGATGCCCAATCCGGGTACCTATGCTTTGGTACTGGATCCCACTTTCCTGGGCCCCGAGAAGAATGTGAGGTTCAGCAAGGTGCTGATCGACAACGGCAGCAGCATCAACATCGTGTACAAGGACACACTCGAGAAGCTTGGCCTGGCCGAGAACATGATGCTGCCTAGCAAGACCACTTTCCATGGCATTGTGCCCGGGATCTCTTGCAACCCGATTGGCCGAGTGTGGATTGATGTGCTATTCGGTACTCGGGAGAACTGCCGCACTGAGCGCCTGCAGTTTGAGGTGGTGGATCATCAGAGCCCCTATCATGCTCTACTCGGCAGGCCTGCTCTGAGCAAGTTCATGGCCTCTACACATGTGGCTTATCTGAAGATGAAGATCCCCGGCCCCAATGGCATTATCACCATCTCGGGAGATTACAAGAAGTCCATGGAGTGTGCCTCTGCTAGCTCCCAGCTGGCGGAATCAATGGTGATTGCTGCCGAGAAGAAGAAGATGTACGAGGTGGTGGCCATGGCTCAGTCCGCACAAGCTGGCGCGCAAGGTGTGCCGAGTACCCAGCATGGTACTGCTTTCCAAGCTGCCAAGGAGACCAAGACAGTCCAGGTTGACCCCGAGTTCCCGGAGCGCGTGGCCATCATTGGTGCCGGGTTGGCGGGGAAATAGGAAAGCGCGCTCATCCACTTCCTCCGTGAGAATCGGGATGTTTTCGCCTGGACCAATGAAGATCTACCAGGAGTCCCGAGGGAGTTGGTTGAGCACTCTTTGCATGTGCGTCTTGACGCCAAGCCCGTGAAGCAGGCCTTGCGCCGTTTCGGGGATGAGAGAAGGAAGGCCATCGGTGATCAAATCACCAAGCTGCTGATCAGTAACTTCATCATGGAAGTGCTGCACCCGGACTGGTTAGCCAACCCGGTCATGGTCGAGAAGAAAAAGGAAGATCCCAAGGCTGCCACCGCATGGCGCATGTGCGTCGACTACACCGACTTGAACAAGGCATGCCCCAAGGATCCTTTCCCGCTACCTCGCATCGATCAGGTGATCGATTCCACTGCCGGCTGTGAACTGTTGTCTTTCATAGATGCCTACTCTGGTTTCCACCAGATTGCACTCAACCCTGCTGATCAAATAAAGACTGCTTTCATTACCCCGTACGGGGCTTATTGCTATCGTGTCATGTGTTTTGGCCTGAGGAATGCGGGTGCAACCTATCAGAGATGCATGCAGAAATGCTTGCATGACCAGCTCGGCAAGAATGTGCAGGTGTACGTAGATGACATTGTCATCAAAACGAATAAAACACATACTCTGCTTGCCGACCTGGAGGAAACCTTTGCTAACCTACGCAGGTACAAAATGAAACTGAATCCGAGTAAGTGCACCTTTGGTGTACCAGCTGGAAAGCTACTCGGTTTTCTGGTTTCTAGTCGGGGCATTGAAGCCAATCCGTCTAAGATAAAAGCTATTGAGAGCATGTCTTTGCCGAGATCATTGAAGGATGTGCAGAAGTTCACGGGCTGTCTGGCATCTCTGAGCCGCTTTCTGGGCCGAATGGGCGAGAAGGCTCTGCCTCTGTACCAGCTGATGAAGAAAAGTGACAAGTTTGTGTGGACTCCGCAAGCGGACGTGGCATTCAATGAGCTGAAAGCAATGCTGGCTAGCGCTCCCGTCTTGGCTAGTCCGCTACCCAAGGAGCCTATGCTGCTGTACATTGCCGCGACTAACCGAGTAGTCAGCGTGGTGATAGTGGTGGAGCGAGAAGAAGAAGGCAAGAGTGTGCAGCGCCCAGTCTATTATCTCAGTGAAGTGCTGTCCAGTTCCAAGCAAAACTATCCACACTACCAGAAGATGACATATGGTGTGTATCTGGGCGCCAGGAAGCTGAAACATTACTTCCAGGAGCATCCCATCACTGTTGTGAGCTCGGCTCCCATCTCGGACATCATGGGAAACAAGGAGGCGAGTGGCAGAGTAGCCAAGTGGGCGATTGAGCTAGCCGCGTACGCTCCCGCGTATACGAGAAGAGAAGCAATCAAGTCTCAGGTACTGGCGGAATTTCTTGTGGACTGGGCCGAGATGCAATATGAACCTCCTGCTCCAGTTTCCAACTATTGGAAGATGCACTTTGATGGCTCGAAGGTGAAAGAAGGCCTTGGTGCTGGCGTTGTGCTTACATCACCCAAGCGGGATCAGCTCAAGTATGTGTTGCAGATTCATTTCAAGGCATCCAACAATGTAGCCGAGTACGAGGCAGTGGTGCATGGTTTGCGAGTAGCAAAGGAGGTTGGTGTGCAGCGCATTATCTGTTATGGCGACTCAGATCTGGTGGTGCAGCAAGTCTCAGGTACCTGGGATGCTTTGGATGCCAACATGGCGTCGTATCGCTTCCTGGTGCAGTCAATGACTGGGTTTTTCGAAGGCTGTGAGTTCAGCACATTCACCGAGCAGAGAACGAAGCAGCAGACGAGCTATCCAAGTTGGGATCTTCTCGGCAGTCCATCCCGGCGGGGATTGCCTTGGAGCACTTGAGGAAGCCATCCATCAAGCCTTCCCCCAACTCGGAATCCATCTTTGTTCCTTCTCTGCCAAGTGAAGAATCTGACCCAATGGAGATTGACTGGGAGAGCGCTGCAGGGAACCCGGGGACTGCCATTCCCTACTCGGGGACTGCCATTCCTTACTCGGGGACTGCCATCCCCTACTCGGGGACTGCCACTCCCTACTCGGGGACTGCCATTCCTTACTCGGGGACTGCCACTCCCTACTCGGGGACTGCCATTCCTTACTCGGGGACTGCCACTCCTTACTCGGGGACTGCCGCCCTCAACCCAGAAGCTGTTGCATTCATTGAAGAAGTTCTCGCCAATCGGTCTGGGCTGCAGAGAAGCGCTCCTACTCCTCCTGTGCAACCACCAGAGCCTGTCCCAATGGAAATGGACGAACCAGTGTTTCCCGTGCGGGAGACACCGAGTTGGGCAATGCCCATATTATCCTTTCTAAGGGACGGCACTTTACCTGAAGATGAGGTGACTGCGAGACAGATCCAAAGAAGATCCAAGGGCTACACTATAGTCCGAGATGTGCTGCACAAGAGAAGTGCCACTGGTGTGCTGCAACGTTGTGTGAGCCCAGAAGAAGGAGAAGAAATCCTGGTGGAGATACATCAAGGGGAGTGTGGGCATCACGCCTCTTCTCGGGCTTTGGTCAAGAAAGCTTTTCGACATGGCTTCTACTGGCTCACTGCACTGCAACAAGCTGAAGATATTGTGAGGAAGTGCGCCGGCTGCCAGATGTTCGCAAGTAAGATTCACATGCCAGCTTCCGAGTTGAAAACAATTCCTATCACATGGCCATTTGCTGTTTGGTGCTTGGATATGGTTGGTCCTTTCAAGCCGGCTAAGGGCAATATGACACATATCTTGGTCATGGTGGACAAGTTCACCAAGTGGATCGAGGTGAAACCTATTCGGAAGTGCGATGGGGTCACAGCTGTGAAGTTTGTGAAGGATGTGATCATGAGATATGGCTACCCGCACAGTATCATCACCGACAATGGCACCAACTTTGCAGAGGGGGCAATGGTGCGATTCTGCAGAGATAAGCATATCCGACTAGACGTTGCGTCAGTCGCGCACCCTGCCTCCAATGGGCAAGTTGAGAGGGCAAATGGGATGGTACTGGCAGGTATAAAGCCAAGGCTGATTGAGCCATTGCTGAAAACACCTGGGTGTTGGCTAGAAGAGTTGCCAGCGGTGTTGTGGAGTCTAAGGACTACCCCTAACCGGTCAACCGGCTACACGCCATTCTTCTTGGTATACGGGGCTGAGGCCGTGTTGCCAATAGACTTAGAGCATGACTCCCCCCGAGTAGCCCTCTACACTGAGGTGGAGGCGAGAGAAGCTCGAGAAGACGACGTTGACCTGCTTGAAGAAGCAAGAGAGCTGACTCTGTCACGTTCGGCTATCTACCAGCAAAACCTGCGGCGTTATCATAGCCGAAAGGTGAACCCGAGAGTTTTCCGAGAAGGAGACATGGTCCTTAGGCTTGTGCAGCGCACAGCCGGGATGCACAAGTTGTCTCCTCCTTGGGAAGGGCCTTTCATTGTCAGCAAAGCGCTGCACAATGACGCGTACTATCTTGTAGATGTGCGCCCATCGCAGGCGAACAGGGCAGATAAAGCTGAAGAGGAAACCAAGCGCCCCTGGAATGTAGCTCTACTTCGTCGTTTTCATTCGTGAGCAAAGATGTGTATGTATCCTCTCATCCGAGTTGAAATTCTACTCTGCAATCTAAAATTGTTCTCGGGGACTGCCCTCGTCCAAAATTGCTCTAAGTGTTTTTCCTACTCGGCTTGTTCCTCTGTCTATTCGGTTGCTCCACTTCAGAACTCATAAGTGCATTGAGTACTGTGTTTAAACCTATATGCCAACTCTTCGACTCTGCTGCTGTCCGAAACCCGGCTTCATGGCAAGCAAGAGAACAAGCAAAAGGTCAATGAGCACACGAAAATCACAAAAGAAGAAGGAGTGCAGGAACCGAGTAGATTGTGTGTTACTTTTTGTTCCCCGTTTTCGTCTTCTCGGCTAGGTGGTGGGCTGCGTTACCATGATTGTTTCTAGCGGCTAAGTATTTGCAGCTCTGTTACTTGATTCTTGTGACTCGAATACCAAACAAGCGACAAGTCGCAGGTAGAGCAGAGATGAAAAGACAGGGTGAATAAGAAATGCTACTCGGGGACTCGCATGGAAACACAACTCGGCATTAAGCCAGTGTCGTTCAAATTGATTAATGTCAACACAAACAGAGTGGGCATAAAAACTGAGTAGCAAGCAAGATAAAGGTAGTCTGTTACATCTGCTCCCGGCATTCCGGGGATCTGATAAAGTGTTCAAGTGAAAGAAAAGATTGCAGGTTGCTTCAAGATGAGGAGGCGTTGTTCTCGGCGCTGGCCTTGGCTGATGTTTCCTCGGCGGCGGTCCTTGCAGCGGCTTCTTCGGTGGCAGTCGTGGCGGCTGTTCCTTCGGTGCTGGCGAGGGTGGCACCCGCCTCCGTCTGCACGGCGGCGGATTCCTCCATCTCGGCATCCTCCTGGGTGGCCGCCTGCTCGGAAGTGGCCGTGGCCACCGAGACGGGTCCTGGAGCCGAGGAGGAGCCTGAAGCGTGGCCAGGAGGAGGCACCGTGTCGTCGAGAGCAGCACCTGAGGAGGTGCCGAAGTCGAGTGGCTCGCTGTCGATGTGCGCCCCTTCGTCTTCATCGCTACTCGCGACAACGGCAGTTTTTCCCTTCCCGGCCTTGCCCTTGGGAGATTCGAAGAAGTCACCAAGTTCTTCCTCTTCGTCATCATCTTCTTCGTCCTCGTACTCGGTGTCGGGTTCGGGGACGCCATCGATGTAGACCTCCGTCTCGGCGCACTCTGCGACCTCATACGCAATCTGCTTGCGCAAGGCCACGCTCTCGGCATCCGTCTCCCACTTGGAATTATTACGCTTCCCGCGGATGCGCTGCATATCTAGGTTTTCATACCAAGATGCTATGCAGAGAAGCATCACGTCCGCACCAGCACGGGCTCCAGAGGCTCGCCACTTTTTCAACTCGGCCTTCACGTTCTCCAGCTTGAGGGCGAGATCCCGCATGTTTCTTGGCTCGGGGTCATGAGGCCAGAACAGCCGGTGGAGCTCAAAGCCCACATGAATCAAGTCAGTTCCGACGCCGGCCAGCATTTCGAAGTAATCTTTGAGCACCAGCAAGCTGTCCTCGATTTCAGCCCTGGTGTCAATTGGCTCACCCAGCGAAAGGCGAACTGCTCGGGCCTTGGCTACCGTAGGCGCAGAGGTAGAATCAAGACGAGGCCAGATATCTGAAATAGCAAGTAGCAAGATAAAAAACCGAGAAGAAAGAAGAAGCAGAGAAGGAACAAGACCGAGAAGAAAAGATGCAATGAAGAGAAAACTTACCGATCAGTTGGCGGCGCAGCTGCTGCAGCTTGGTTTTCCAGGACTCCTCGTTGCCAATATGCCTGGATTGGATCAGGCGCAAGCTGTCCATCTGAGCAAAGAGATCAGCGTTGGTTTTCTTCAAAGTTTCGCACTCAGCCTCGAGGGCCCTCTCCTTGGCCTTGAAAGTGGTCTCGGCCTTGGCCTTCTCGGCGATTGCCTTGTCCCTCTCGGCGCCAATCTTGACGGCATCTTGGAGTGCTTTCTGAAGCTGGACCTGCAGCTTCTCCATCTCAGTGGTGTGATCCTTCACTAGAGTAATGGCCTGGTCGGATAGCTGTTTCTCCACCTCTGCTGGCTTGACGCAATCTTGGTGCGCCTCAGCAAATGACTTATAATCTTCTGCGAAAAGATAAGATGAGGTCAGTAAACGGGCAGAGAAGAACCAAACTCCAGGTCACACCGAGTAAACAGCAAACTCACCTTCAAGTTTCTTTATGGTGGCTTCGGAGTTCGCCACGAAAGTGCGGCATTTTTCATGCTCATCGGCCAAGGCCTTCATTTTGTCTGCAGAGAAGGAAAGGTTAGCGCGTGAGAAAGCAGGAGCGGGCGTAAACATAAAACGCAGAAACCGCGTGGCTAAAGGCGTACCTTGCACTTCGGCCAGTTGTTGGGTGCTGTCGTTTGCATTTTTGCTCGCGGCCTCAGCAGCTATCTTCTCCTTCTCCAACGCAGCAATTCGCCTCCTGGCAATGGAGTGGTTCCACAGAAGGATGCGGTACAAGTGTGTTCGCTTAAGAACGCTATCCTGAAAACCGAGAAGAAGCGAGTTAGAAAAAGCAGGGAAGATTCAACCCGAGTAGGAGGCTACTCGGAGAGTATCCATCTACTCGGCTAGAATCTCGGGGACTGGGGGTGTTGGTAAAGAACAAGGAAGGCGAATAGAAGAGAAGGAATCTCAACTCGGAAAAGGCAAAAAAGACTTACTGCGTAGCTCTGTTCGATATCTTCGGCGTTCTTGCGGTGCAAGAACATCTTGGCTGCGAGGGTCGCGGTATCAGTGGAGACGGACATGGGCTGGTGTCCCAGATCAATCTTGTTCCAATCCACGCGGTAGTGGTCGATGGAGCCAAGGGTCAAGCCGTGCCATTTCTCCTCTCCGAGAACCCTGCTGTCCCACCTGGCGCTGATGTGGCCAACAGTGTCCAATACCTGCTCAAGACCCTTGGAGGTTATTGGCTTGTCTTGGGCTCCCCGAGAAGCAATATTGACGGGTTTGTTTTGAGCTGGATCGAAGGGAGGAGTATTCCTGGCTACAACTTTCCTTCCCTTTTGAATAGCTAAAGCTTTATCTTGGGGAGGGAAGCCGATGGTGTGCTGTTGGCTAACCTCGATCATGTACTCCGGGTAGCAAGGCTGGCCAGCAGCGCGAGCGTCCGCAGAGAGCGCAGCAGGAATGGGGCCGGACTCGCGGATCACGAGCGCTCCGCCGGTGGATGCGCCTTGGTCTCTGGCCCTTTTCTTCGTTTGCTCCTTCTCGATTCTCTGCTTCTCGAGATCCTCGGGTTTCTTCCCGTCATACTTGGCCTTCGTCTTCTCGGCGGCAGTCTTCTCGGCAACTTGCTTCTCGGCCTTCCTCAGCTCAGCCTTCGCTCTTTTCTGCTCAGCCTTGGCCTCCTCAGCAGCCACCTTATCGGCAGTCTCCTTCTCAGAAAGGCCTTTCTCGGAACAGAAATCCCTCAGAGCATCAAGGGCCTGTTGCCTGGTTGCTTGCCCAGGAGGGCTAGATGTGTCCTTGCTCTGTGGCAACGAGGAGGAAGTTGGTGGTGTAGGGCGTTGCGCAGTCGGTGGCGTAGGGCCTTGCGCAGTTGGTGGCGCCGCAGATCCATCGCCCGGTGCAGCTCCTGGCTGAACACTACTCGGTGCGCCGCCTGGCAGTGGGTAGACATCTTCTATGGTAGCATCCGCGGCGGTGTCGTCTTTCACCAGCTGCTCGGCAGTAATGTTCTCTTGTGCAGCAGCCTCGCTGGTGGGCTGCTCCCGTTCCACTTCTGGCCGCTCAAGGGCGGCGGCGTCTTGCATTTCTTGTTCCTGGTTCTCCTCGGCGTTGCTAGCCGGAGGAGAAGGGGCTTCTCTTCGTGAATGGTGGTATCTTGTGCTGCTGGCTCTGGTTCTGCTCCTCGAGCATCACTAGCCTGTGCGTTGGTGGCAGCAGCATTGGCGGCGTCGTTCTCGTCGTCAACAAGGTCGATCAGGGGTACTGCTGTCTCCCTGTCTTGGCCGGGCGCAAAGGCTGCGTTCGCATCCATGGCAGGACTGCAGAGAAGAAAGAAATCAGGGATTGGAAGAAGATTTGGGAGAAAACAGTACTACGCGAGAAGGAGGGCAAACGAGAAGAGAACTCACGCAGTGGTGGATTTAAGCTGTCGTCGGGGTTTCTTTACAGTGACCTTCTTCTTCTTCTCGGCGGCCTCCTCCTTCTCGGCGGGCTTCATCTTCTTGGCTGGAGGTGCCTGTGCTCCGCTGCCGGTCCGCTTGCGGGTTTCGGGAGGGGCAGTAGACAGAGGTTGGACGACAAGGGGCGCATCGCCCTCGTTCTCGTCCTCATCCTCGTCGTCCTTCTCCGCAGCGGCCTCATCTGAGAAATTCAAAAGAGAAGAAGGAAGAATCAGAAACAGCAATGCAAGGGGTTGGTGTTTCTCAGAAACAAACAAGATGAAAATAACAATACCGTGAGAGCCTTCATCCGACCAAGTGCGGAGAGCATCGCGCTTGTCAGGAACGGGACTGCTCTGTTCCGCGTCATCAGAAGGCAGCATGTCATCCTCCTCGCGATCGGCGAACCAGTTGTCCTCAAAAACTTCGCGACTCTCAATCAACTGTCGAGTAAGAGTCTGAAAGACAGAGAAGGATAATAAGTTAACCGAGTATCAGGATGGAACTCTACTCGGATAGGCGTGCAAACACAGAGCACACTAAGCCTATGCAGTTTTCTAAGTATTCTACTCGGATAGGCGTGCAGACACAAAGCACACTAAGCCTATGCAGTTTTCTAAGTGTTCTACCCGGATAGGCGTGCAAACATAAAGCATACTAAGCCTAAGCGCGAGTCGACTAAGTGATCTACTCGGTGCACCAAGTGATTGCTAGTCGGGGCGAAAAGGGAAGTTATCTACTCGGGAAGCAGAGGCGGAAACAGAGTAAGAACAGCGTACCCGGGCAATCGGTTGCGTGCGGCTGTACGGGACGAAACCATACCGCCACTTCTCGGTAAGGCTTGTCTTCAGAATGTTCTTGGCATGATAGGCAACGTCAACGTCGTCGATTTCGATGGTGGTGGTCCTGGTGCAGTCGCGGGGGCCTCCCATGTAACACATGAGATGGCAGCGCTCCTGCAGAGGGAGCACTCGGCGCTTGATCCAGCACACCACCGGGTCGTCGTTCTTGAGGCCCAGTTTCTTCAGCTCGCCGAGTCTGTCTTCTATCTCGATGGCGATTTCGTCGATGGTGGGCTTCTCCTTCCAGTTCGACCCGAGTGGAGCACGATTCCTCCAAGCGGGCAGGTTGATTCGATCATCAACCGCACCCCCTTCCGTGGCGGGGACATTCTTGACATAGAAGAACGTCTGCTGCCACATTCGGCAGGAATCCAGCCCCTGGATGCGGGGATGATTCGTCCCGGTCCGCTGCACCATCATGGCACAGCCCGTGTCGGTGGCGCGGCCGATGCCTGCGGCGTCTTTCTTCCCGACTGACTGTTGGCGAAGATTGAAATACCTGAGCCACGTATCAGTCGTGGGCCTGATGCCGAGGAAAGCCTCGCAGACCACGGCATGGTAGGCGAGGAAGACGACCGCGTTGGGCGGCAAATGATGCATCTGCAGCCCGAAGTGATCGAGGAACTTGCGCAGGAAGTCGGAGGCGGGCAGTCCAAAGCCGCGCTCGAAGTGCGACATGAAGACCACCCGCTCGCCGTCCCGCGGAGCTGGCACAACCTCGTCGTCGGGTGCCCGGCACTCCACGCCGGGGGGAACCCTTCTGCTGGTCACGAGCCAGGCGAGATTGGCCTTGGTGACGGAGGAACCCGCCCAGCTAGCCTTGGCCATCGTTGCGAGTGGGAGGAGTGGATGATTTCGGATGGAGTTGCTCGGTGGAGTGAATCCGCGGCGGCGCGGAAGCTTGCGCGGCGGCGGAGGGCTCGGTGGAGAAGAAGAACAAGAGGCAGAAGAGGAAAAGTGCAGGGAAGGGGAAAAGGAAGTTACCGCGGGGGTATTTATATCTCCCTCGCGATATTACCGTTACCACCGCGGAAGTGGGATCGACTGTGGCGTGTGGTGGGTCCTGTGGCCGGCTAGAAACGCACACAAGCGCGGGCTGCGCGCGTAACGGCCGCATTTGATCCCACCATCAGATCGTGGCCAGTAATTGCGCGTGATGGGACATGACGGCCGGTGGGCCCACAGCGTGAAAACTGGACGCGTGGCGTCGTGTCCTGGGCAACCAAACGACGAGGTCGTGGATGCTTGACACGTGGGCAGTGTCTGCGTGAAGGGCTGGATGTTGCTCTGCGCTGCAGAGGCTCAGTTTGCAAATTTTCGCTAAGTCTTTTTACTCGGAAGCAGAGTAGAAAGCAACTGCTACTCGGAAAGGAAGAAACTCAAGGTACTTTCCGGATAGCTACTCGGAGGACCTACTCGGCATCTTGAGGTTCGATGGTTGAGATGCAAAGGCTGGTTTTAAGCTGGCAGAGCCTAGTGAACAAGTTCGCAAGACTCAACCAGCTTCGGGGACTGCTGTCGGGGGGTTACCCCCGAGTAGGGTAAAGACAGGTGGTAAAGGCCGCTTACAGAAGAAAGGTTTGGTCGAGTAGCCGACTACCGGGTGCTCGCTACCCGGTCGACTGCTACTCGGTCTCACCTCAAGATGACCAGAAGGAGATATCAATCAAGTTCTACCCTGACGAGTAGAAGAGATGGCCCGAGTAGAATTGGCGGGAACCTACTCGGGCAGAAAGTCAAAGGAGCCGTTCTGACACAGGATCCCGCGTATCCTGGGTCCTGTACTTGGCAGCATTCGAACTACTGTTCACGTGGGGACGGCCTGCCTGACAGTGACAGCATGGAAGCAGGCCGTGGCAGGATAAGGGGGGCCTACTCTGTGCCTAGGTACAGTGATACCAGTCTGTCCCCTAGTTTTGCCCAACGACTTTACAGAAGCAGCCAAGACCAACGACCAAAGCTGTCAGCGGGTACTCGGAGAAAGGACAGTGTGCACACTATGTCGACACTTGTCTAGATTTGGACGTATCCGGCTGGGCACCGTGTATATAAGGTGCCCCGCCGCCTCCTGCGCGAGGCACGCTCCCATAGACGTACACACAGGCTCATAGTGAACCCTAGAAACCCTAAGTTCTTGACCTAGCTCTACTCGGAGAGGAGAGAAAGGCTACTCGGTAGCGTTACCATTTGTACTGTGGCTACTCGGAGAGACATCGTAATACATAGAGAAAGGCAGGAGTAGGGGTTTTACCTCCTCACGAGGGCCCTGAACCTGGGTACATCGTGTTGTTTGTGTTGTGTGCATCTTACCTCACGCGGCTACTCGTCGCGTGATCCCTCCCCGGACACCTCCAGCGTCCATCGTCCCCACATCTTTAGCCATCCTATGGCATCTGCCGTGACACCACCACGACACCAAGCTCAGAAGCAAAGTCATGGAAGTTGGCTGTGAGCAAGTGAGGGCCAGACATCCAGGACATCCCAATTTCTTCAGAATCATCAATGACAAGTGTGGCATAGAACTGCTGAATGAATGTGGTATTGAAGGAGCACCTAGACTCCATGAGCGGACGCAGACCAAGAACCTCAGCAAGCTGAACAGAGTTGTTGAAGTAGGCGGGGTTGGCAGCCAGATGAGCAAAATTGATCACCTTCATGGGGC
The DNA here is from genome assembly GCA_028641055.1 of Alopecurus myosuroides. NCBI lineage: Eukaryota > Viridiplantae > Streptophyta > Magnoliopsida > Poales > Poaceae > Alopecurus > Alopecurus myosuroides. The sequence continues at coordinate 177,621,405 of CM054057.1, forward strand.
ACACGGGCTTGCTCATCACAGTGTATACCTGCTTGAATAGGGTCTCCTGCTCCACATGCCAAAAGCAGGAATCAATGGTGGGGTCCTGAGGAACCTCAGTGTACCAAGCCTTGGACCTCCATGCCTTGAACTCCAGAGTTGACATGGTGCCCACGTTGAGAGTGGCCTTGCCTTGCTGTCTGCCAGCTCTGCGGGCAGCCCTTTCAGCATCACGTTGACGCTCATACTCTCTTTCAGCATCCCTCGCACGTCGGCGAGTCTCATTATCCTCAACAAACGTCCCTTCTTCATTTTCTGTCAGGTGGCGGAGACGCTTGCGGGTACTTGTCAGCTTTCCGGGCCTAGAGCTTGAACCATCTGCGAGAAAGGTGGAAAAAGATGCAAACAAAACCAAACACAAATCAAAAATGGGGGCTCACGAATTGAGGAATGGAATATCGTGGAGTTCTGTTGGAGATTCAGTATAGGCCGGAAATTCCGGTCGTGGACACGGAAATTCCGGGGGACGGAAATTCCGGCCTCAGGGAAATTTCCGGGGTGCGGAAATTCCGGTCCTAGGGCGGAAATTTCCGGCCTGCGGGATTTTCGAATCCAGATCTGAATCTGGGCCTATAATGAATCTAGAACGAGTAATCTAGAACGAGGATGAATCCTTGAGATTAGATGGTACTTTGTGTGAGCAAGGAACCATGCTAGAACATGAATAACACTAGATAGGAGCAATTGCATCTACTCAACCCAAAATTGCGGAGAAAACAAACACGTACCGGGATCCATGACAGGAAAGGACGTGCGGTCTCTTGATCTGCAAGGGAAGAGGAGAGGATGAGGAGGGGAGGCGAATAGGCCTCCCGGAAGTCTTGGAGGCGGCGGCGGCTGGCTGGGGGCGAGTGGAGAGACGAGGGGAGGGAAGCAAGGTGGAACTGCTCCCTCCCGTCGTCCTTATATAGCCCCAGACCAAGAGCACCGGAAATTTCCGGCATTAATACCGGATATTCCGGGCCCCGGAGATTTGGGCCGGAATATTCCGCCCAAATATCCGGTGTGCCTTCTGCGAGCGGGCACGCTGGATAGTTGGGGGGGGGGTTATTCGAGTCCAAATCTTCCTCCGGAAATTTCCGTGGCTTAAGACACGGAATATTCCGGGCCCCGGAAGTTTGTACCGGAAATTTCCGCTGAAATTTCCGGTGGGCCTTCTGCGAGCGGGCACAGCGGAAGTTAGCGAAATTTCTGAGTCAAACGTCGGAGGGCCGGAATATTCCGGTCCTGAGCCGGAATTTCCGGAGTGCCAATGCCATCCAAGTTTTGTGGAAGATGGATCAAAACGTGAGCCTCCAAAGATGCAAAAAGACACAAACAATCGAACAAACACGAGGAAAACATCAAACAAAACACATTCAAAAGGAAAAAGTTGGTGGCCGGAGCCACCGTGTTTGAGTGACACCAAGGAGCCGCGAAGATGTATCTTGGACTCAAGAGTATCACTCACGTTTTAAGCACAATAAGTCACGAACTGACTAGATATGCATTACGTTTTGATTGTTTTACGCATGATAGGTGGAGTGTTTGTTCATGAGTTGAACTACGCTCCCCCTATGTCCATGCCTACATCTAGACTAGATAGCACATATAGTGAAGGTACGCATGCAAGGGTTCAAGAGAAGTTAGACGCATCGATCACATTTAGTTCATTCCTCAAACCCCGAAATCTTGGTTCATCAAGGGCCTTCGTAAAGATATCCGCAAGTTGATCCTTGGTCGCCACATAGGAGAGATCAATATCACCCTTCTCAACATGATCCCGAATAAAGTGATGCCAAATCTCAATGTGCTTCGTCTTGGAGTGAAGAACGGGATTGTAGGCGATCTTGATGGCACTCTCATTGTCGCACAAGAGAGGAACGTTGTCGAAGATGATGCCATAATCTCTCAATGTTTGCCGCATCCAAAGTAATTGAGCACAACAACTCGCCGCGGAGATGTATTCGGCCTCAGTGGTGGAGAGAGCAATGCAGTTTTGCTTCTTGGAAGACCAACATACCAATGAGCGACCAAGAAATTGACAACTTCCGGATGTAGATTTCCTATCCGTCTTCTCTCCCGCATAGTCCGCATCCGAATACCCAATGAGCTGAAAGCTTGAACCCTTGGGATACCAAAGACCAAAGTTTGGGGTATGAACTAAATATCGAAAGATACGCTTAACCGCTTCAAAGTGAATTTGTCTTGGGGAGGCTTGAAACCTTGCACATTTACCAACGCTATACATAATATCGGGTCTAGATGCACAAAGGTAAAGCAAAGAGCCAATCATGGAGCGGTATACCTTTTGATCTACCTCTTTACCATTCGGATCGGGTTTCAAATCAATAGTCGTGGACATGGGCGTCTTCATAGGTTTAGCATCATGCATATTGAATCTCTTGAGCATATCTTGAGTATACTTGGCTTGCTTAATAAATGTGCCTTCGGGATGTTGCTTGATCTCAAAGCCAAGAAAATACTCCAATTCTCCCATCATAGACATCTCGAACTTGTCCGTCATAAGCTTGCAAAACTCATCATTGAATGCAACGTTAGTGGAACCAAAGATGATATCATCCACATAGAGTTGGCATATGAACAAGTCGCCTCCGACCTTTTTGGTGAAAAGGGTGGGATCGATTAAACCAACATTGAACCCACGATCTACCAAAAACTCTTTAAGGTGCTCGTACCACGCACGTGGAGCTTGTTTAAGCCCATATAGAGCCTTATCGAGTTTGTAGACATGATCGGGGTGGTTGGGATCTTCGAAACCCGGAGGTTGCTTGACATAAACCAACTCATGGATGGGACCATTCAAAAAAGCACTTTTAACATCCATTTGTTGCAATTTGAAGTTCTGATGAGAGGCATAAGCAAGTAAGATGCGAATAGATTCAAGACGAGCAACGGGAGCGAATGTTTCACCGAAATCGACACCTTCGACTTGAGAGAAGCCTTGAGCAACCAATCTAGCCTTGTTGCGGATGATGATGTCGTCCTTGTCTTGTTTGTTATTGAAGATCCACTTAGTGCCGATGACGTTCTTGCAATCTTTGGGCCTTGGAACCAATTTCCACACTTTGTTGCGCTCGAAATTGTTGAGTTCATCGTGCATAGCTTCAAGCCAATCTTGATCTTCAAGAGCTTCATAGACCTTCTTTGGCTCAATGTGAGAGACGAATGCATGAGCTTTGCTAAAGTCCGCTAGTTGCCTTCTTGTGACGACCCTTCCACGAACTTGTCCAAGAATCATATCCTCCGTGTGACCGGCACGAGCAAGATTATCGAGCCTTCTCTCTGCTCTACGAGCTAGCATCTCCTCCAAAGTTTCCTTGGATAGGACTTGATCATCACCTTCATCATCGGAGACATGTCCACCTTGATCTTGATCATTGATGGGAGGTGGATCCCTTATGTGATGAATTGCATCATCACCATGTGTATCTTGTTCTTCATTGTGAGCTTGGCCTTCATCATGAGCTTGGCCTTGATTGTTAGCTTGGCCTTGTGGTGAGGCATGAGGGTTTGGTGCATCTTGTTGGGTAGCATGGTTATCAATGGATGTAGTCAATGGCTCCACTTTAGTAGAGCATAGTCCTTCTCCCTCCGTCATCCGGTGTCCCTCAATGGGGATTATTTCACCAATCCCCATTCTTCTTATGACGATGGGAGGAATTGCATCTCCTACAAAACCATGATCTATACGGCCCCCTTGGGACCCATTATCCTCATCGAACACCACATCTATAGCTTCTTCAACTTGTCCGGTGGACTTGTTGTAGACTCTATAGGCGTGTGAGTTTGTGGCATAACCAACAAAGATACCCTCATAGGATTTAGTCTCGAACTTTGACAAGCGTTTCCCTCTTTTGCGAATGAAGCATTTGCATCCAAAGACCTTGAAGTATGAAACATCCGGCTTCTTGCCCGTGAGAATCTCATAGGGGGTCTTGTTCAAGATCTTGCGGAGATATAATCGGTTGCTAGCATGACACGCGGTGGAGACGGCCTCGGCCCAAAAGTTATAAGGAGAAGAGAACTCCGCAATCATGGTTCGAGCCGCATCCATAAGAGTCCGATTCTTCCTCTCCGCCACACCATTTTGTTGAGGAGTGTAGGGAGTGGAATATTGATGAGCAATGCCTTCCTCACTAAGAAATCCCTCAACGGTGTAGTTCTTGAACTCGGAGCCATTATCACTCCGGATAGCCATGATGCTTGTATTATGTTGTCTTTCCACCAAAGTGATGAACTCGATGACCCGCTTTTGAGTCTCACTCTTTCTCTTGAAGAAGTACACCCAACAATATCGTGAGTAATCATCCACAATCACCAAGCAATACTTCTTGCCTCCAAGACTATCATATGATAGAGGACCAAAGAGGTCCAAGTGAATGAGCTCGAGGATTCTTGATGTAGTGATGTTCGTCTTGGTGGGATGTGCTTCTCCATGTTGCTTTCCTAGAACTCAAGAGCTACACACACGATCTTTGGCAAACTTAGCATTTGTTAGTCCTAGAACGTGATTGCCACTTTGAAGGTCATGCAACGTCCTCATATTGGTGTGGGCTAACCGGCGATGCCATAGCCAACCCACATCAACTTTAGCCATTAGGCATGTCGCGGCACACGTGTCTCCTTTGGAGAAGTCCACTACATACATGCCGTTCTCGACATGCCCAACAAAGGCTACTTTAAGAGTCGTTTCCCAAGTGACAATCACATTCTCCTTATTAAAGAAAGAGGTAAAACCACTTTTAGCAAGTTGAAGAACCGAGATGAGATTGTAGCTAAGGGACTCAACAAGAAGAACATTCTCAATTGACAAGTCATTTGAGATTGCTACCTTGCCTCGTCCCAATACCTTTAGTTCGGAGTTGTCACCAATAGTGACGCAATTGAGATGAGGTAATGGAGGATGAATATCACTCATTGCGTCATTGCTTCCGGTCATATGTTGGGATGCACCACTATCCACCGTCCATTTGCTCGAACCGGAAGCACTTCCCTACAATAGATTAGTTGCTTGATTTAGGGACCCATCTTTGAATGGGTCCTCTCATGTTAGCGACAAGGTTCTTAGGAACCCAAATACTCCAATGATAATCGTCACCATAAGAAGTACCAACATATTTAGCATATACATGACCATCTCTAGATTTCATAAGAACATAAGATGGATTATATTTCCCGGCAAAGTTATTGTGAGTGGTGCTCCCCCTAGAGGTCTCACCACCCACAATGGTGTTGGTCTCCTTCCCTTTGGTCACCTCTCCCTCTTTCACAAATCTTACTTCTTGTGAGGAGGAGGTGACTCTCTTCTTGTTCTTCTTCTTGTACTTCTTCTTTGACTTGGCTATATAGCCAAGTCCCTCCTTTCCATTGTTGGCACGTTGAGAAGCAATCTCATGGGAACTCTTCTCATTTCCTACAAGATTAGTTGTACTACAAGCATTGCTAGACAAGACATTCAAGCTAGAAAGTGAAGTGGATACAACTTGCTTGTTTGATTGTTGAGCTAGAAGATTGTCACGAGATTTGGTTAACTTGTCATGAATTTCCTTAAGAGACATGAACTCTTTTTCAAGTTTTTCATAACGAGTACCAAGTTCCTCGTGAGCAATTCCTAGCTTCAATTCTTCATGCTCAAGAGTTTTAATTAAGGCAAGAGATTGAGCATTTTCCTTCCTAAGCTTAGAGACACTTATGGCAAAGTTTTCTTCAAGACAAGACAATTTCTCCTCAAGTGAGGCACGAATGGAACGCTCATTATCAAGAGCTTTTTCAAGCTCTTGCTCATTGCAAGTGTGACCTCCATGGCTTTCTAAGGTCATGATGATCTCCTCCTTTTCATCAACAAGAGAGTTAGCCTCATCAAGTTGCCTCAAAAGGGAGTTCACCTTTTCCTTAGTCTCACCCTTAAGGCTAGATAGCCATATGCTTAACTCATTAGACTCACTATCCTCCTCACTAGCATTTTCAACGCAATCCAATAACGAAGGAGGGTTAGTGACAATGGTCTTAGAGTTGGGAGAGCATACCGAAGTGGCTTTTGCCATAAGACATGTAGGTCGGGTAGCCACATTCTCATTGGGGGATTCGAATAGAGAGATCGAAGGTGATGATGCGGTGGCCTTGGCGATGTGAGCAACTCCAACTACCTCATCTTCTCCTTCATCTCCGGAGATGTAAGTCTCAAGAACCGCCCCTTCTTGTACGTAGAGAGCTCTTGGCACCTTCCTTGCAAAGTTCTTGTTTTGAGGAGGCTTGGTCTTGTTCTTGCGAATGAGCTTGCCTTCGTTTTCTTCTCTTGGCTCAAAGGGGCACTCCTTCACGAAGTGGTTAGCGCTACCACAATTATAGCATGTCCTTGGTCGCTCCCCCTTCTTCTTGTAGTTCTTGTTTCGTGGAGGCCTTGGAGACCCGGTCTTGTGAGCTTCCCATCTCTTCCAATATCCATGCATAGCAAGGGCAATGCACTTGTGAGCTCATGTGTAAGTATCTTCATAGTCTTCCTCATCATCATCATCTTCTTCACTTTCATCAACTCGAGCCATTGCCTTTGACTTCAATGCAAGGTTGGGAGACTTTCCTATCCCTCTAGAGCGAGCTAGAGCATCATCCGCACTCTTGTGTGAGAGAGAGATTGCGATGAACTCACTAAGAACACCAATGGAGTTGAGAGTATTGTAGTCCGCTCTTGTCCGGATGCTAGTGGCGAGATTCTTCTCGAAGGGTGTGATAGCCTTGACAAACTTCCTCTTTATCCATTCATCGGTGATCTCTTCCTTGCCAAAATCTCTCAGTTGATTGGCAAGAGTGACAACTCGTCTATAGAGCTCTTCAGGGGTCTCATCCTCTTGCATAACGAAGTTCTCGGAGTTGTCAATGGCCACATCATACTTGGAAGACTGAATACTAGCATTTCCTTGAAACAAGGTATCAAGTTTGTCCCAAGCTTCCTTGGCGGTCTTGCAACCTCGGATGTGAGTGAGATGCTCCCTTGGGAGAGCCTTCTGGATAATCACAAGAGCAGTTTTGTTGAGTTGAGATTCAACATCTTCTCTTGGAGTTAAATTGCTTGGATAATGAGGATGAAACCCATGGATCACGCTTATCCACAATGCCGTACACGATCCTGAAATATGAGATTCCATTTCAAACTTCCAAGAGGAAAATTCGTTAGTGTTAAGGATGGGTGGAACTCCAACATTAAGGATGTGTGGCATGGAAACAATTGGGTGGATAGAATCATAGTTTTGTGGTGGTGGAACTTTTGAATTGGACCCCGAACCATTAGCCGTTTGAGACTTGGAGCCACCGTCACTCTCCTTAGCTTTGGCTTTAGCCTTTTGTGCGGCTTTAGCCTTAGCTTTGGCAATGTTTTCTTCGATTTCGGAAATGTCCGGATTTGTTTCCTCATCCGAACTATCCTCGTCGGTGACATGGGGAGAGTGAGACGGCTCCTTGGTTCTACCCATCATGTTCTCAACATCTTCTTGATGGAGGAGACCTCCGAGCCCACACTAGAGCTAACCTTGGACAATTGGGTTTGAATGGTACAAACCGTTGTCTCAAGGTTGGCTATAGTGTCGGCCATTTTGGAGAGCTCCTCCTTTGAAGTTTCGGGAACATCCCCGTTGACCATGATTACTCTTAGGCGGTTAAGCCCGATAAAAGAGCCGAGGCTCTGATACCAATTGAAAGTGCAATATGGTCAACTAGAGGGGGGGGTGAATAGGTGACCTACAAATTTTACTTCTTTTTCACTTTTAATGGGGCTTTTAAGAAAGTAAATGCTTGATTACCTAAATGTGCAACTAAGTGAGTACCCTAGGTGATACGAAACAAGTAGCAGCGGAAATAAAGGAACGGTACAAGATAACAAAAAATGAAAACACGGAGACAAGGATATGTTTCCCGTAGTTCCTTCTTAAAAGAAGTACGTCTACGTTGGAGAGGTGGGGAGCCACCTAGGCGCTCCTCAATAGCACGGATGTGCACACCTTGTTCTCCTTGAGCTTCTCCGGTGAGGGAGATTCTCGTTTCCACTATGAGGTCGACTTGAAGGCGTTGACCAAACCTTTACAAGGGGTTGAGGCTACTCCACAAGTGAGATGGAGGCTCTCAACAATCGAAGCTTCTTGCTACAAGGTGGAAGCTACAAGCACTAGGGTTTCCCTTGGATGACAAAGCAACCAAGATATTACAAGATCCCAAGAGTTGTGGTGTGGGTACACACGTTTTGGCTTGGTGGAAAGGTAGATCTAGTCCTCCTCCATGAGATCCTTGAAGGGCATCGAGTTTGGTTGGAGGAGGAGGGAGATCGGGGCGTTTTGAGCTCTACAACAATGGAGGAGAGAGAGGAATGGACGAGCTACCTATCTAGAGGAAGAAGACAGCTATTTATAGGCTCCTCCAAATTCTGACCGTTGCAGTCCTGCGGGACCGGAAATTTCCGGGGTAAAGGCCGGAATATTCCGGTGTGAGTAGGCCGGATATTTGAAAACTCCGGGGGGCGGATAATTGAAAAATCCGGGGGCGGAAATTTCCGCCCCAATACTCCGCCCCCATCTCTGTGCGCAGGCATCAACATGTTGATGAAAAATCGCTAAGGACCAAGGGCCGGAGATTTGCTCCGGAATATTCCGGGGCAAATTTCCGCCCCACCTTCTGTGCGCGGGCAACATGAAGTAGCCCAATTTCTGCTAAGTCCTTAAAAGCCGGATTTTTGGCCCGGAAATTTCCGGGGCAAATTTCCGCCCAGTCTTCTGTGCGCGGGCAGACAAACACTTAGTCGTTTTCGTGGAAGCCAGATAGGAGGCCGGAAATTTCCGGTGAGAGGGCCGGATAATCCGCCCCTTAAGTACCGGAATTTCCGCCCTTTAAACTGAAAAATCCGGTGGCTGAAATTCCACAATGGAGAGCTTCTCTTTGATCTTCTGATGAGTATATAGAGATGATCACCTGAGATAATAGCTGCACAGTCTAAACAACATTGTTAGATAGGATATATCCGTGTTATCATCATCACCAAAATCAATTGAGGGATCATGAGCTTTCAGCTGCCTCCGCCTCCTCCAAGCCAGCACGGATCCGGTGGAACGCCTCCTCGTTACGCCATGTGGCGAACGAGTTGTAGGCCACGACCTGGTCGGGTCAGAGCTGAGGGCGTTGTTGCTCGGGCTCCGCCTCCTCGTTGCGCCATGTGGCGAACGAGTTGTGGGCCACGACCTGGTCGGGTCAGAGCTGAGGGCGTTGTTGCTCGGGCTCCGCCTCCTCCACCGGCTCGGGCTGCCGCTGCTCCGCTGCCTCCTCCTCCTGCGGCGGCAGCTCCGGCTCCACCGGCTCCTCCTGCCAATGGAACTCGTCTTCACCGTCGTCGTCGTTGCCGCCGTTCTGTGGCAGCGGGTTCAGGCCACCGCGCACCACCTGTTGGGTGAACATCACCCAGCCGGTATGGAGCCGACGCGGCATGGTCTCGGGTGGAGATTGGGTGTAGAGTGGATTGGCGATGTCGAGTGCGGCAGCGATGGCGTGAGTGCCAAGTGCGGTGAAGGCTCGATGCCTTTTATAGCCGGCTCTATGGGCAGGAAACGATGGCGCGGGAAGCGGCGGGTGGGCGGGAAGCGGGCGAGGACGCGTCGGTGCATGCGCCGGAGCACGCGTCCCGTCGGAGCACATGGCGGCGACACGTCGTCAGGCGGCTAGTCGAGCGTCCCGTCGGAGTACACGTTGCCTGGCGGGCAGTCGCGTCCCGTCGATGACGGCGGCGACACGTCGCCTCGCGGGCAGTCGCGTCCCGTCGTCGCCATTAACGCGGCCTCACCGGCCTCCTGCCATGGCTTCTTTAAACTGCCTGGGAGTGGTTTGTGTTGTTGGCGGGAGGGGGCCACCTGTCGGGTGGGGTGACCAGACAATGTTCGGCGCCCCCAGGCAGGCCCCCAAGTTTGGCGGGTGGGCTGGGGGCCCGGACAGAAACATGGCGGGTGGACATTGATGGTGCAGGTCTTGCACTCGTTGGGAGACCCCAAGAGGAAGGTTTGATGAGCACTGATGTAGGGACGATCTCTGGACCTGTCGGATGATGCTACCTGGTCCAATGCACAAGACTTAAGCCCAAAGAGGGATGCTATCCCGCGTTACTAGAAGGCCCAGCGAAGGCCCACCCGCAGTACTTGCGGGTCAAGAAGGAAACTTATACCGACCTAAAGCTAGGGTTTGTAACCCCCGGACACGGTTCGAGTCCTGGCCACCTATATAAGGCCAGGAGAACCACCAAGGGGGGATCCAATCTACTTTTCACCACCATAGCCTTGAGCTCCAGATCATACTCTGGATTTGAGCACCCCCATTGTAACCGATCTACTGATAATACAGATCAAAAGAGCAGGAGTAAGGGTTTTACCTCTACGAGGGCCCCGAACCTAGGTAAATCGTGCCCCCTGTTAGCAGACAGTCGTCACCGGCGTCCATACGTTCTCTTAATCGAAACCCTACTGGATCATCCGAGGGACTTGTTGAGATGACTAAACGACAAGCACAACAAGAAGTTTACCTCAGAAAAGAAACCAAGGTTGAATCGACCAATAGGAGAAAGAAGCAACTTCCGAAGGTTGATGCAGATGAGATGGCATGGCGCACTGCCGGTTCAGCAGCAATGTGGAATCTACACAACACAATCAATTCACTTTGCCCCAACGAAGCAGTAATGTTGTCAATCTTAGCGGTTTTGCTGATAACAAAGAGGTTAAATGTGTAGTGTGGAAAATAGTATGAGAACAATATGAAAACATCAATAGAAGTGTGAAAACAGTGGAAGCAGTGTGAAAACAATAATTCCAGCGGTTGTATTATCAGTATGAGAAAATGGACCGGGGTCCACAGTTCACTAGAGGTGTCTCCATAAAAGATAGCTAACAAGTGTGGTGAACAAACTATAGCTGGGCAATTGATAGATAATGAAACATGCATAACATGATGATTACTACGCGATTCATGCGAGCATTACAAAAAGATACATACACCGTCATCCAACTACATCTATGACTAATAATCCATCCTCTGAATATCATCCGAACAAACGTTGAGTATAAAGTTGCAAGCAACAGATAATCGAAGTAAGAAAAGTGTGTAATGTAAACAATGTAAACATCGTTGTTTTCTCCCTAATGGTAACAGATATCCTCCATCAGTCACGTTTTTGTCACTCAAGCACAGATGCAAAGGAGGCATGAACCCACTATCGAGCATAAATACTCCCTCTTGGAGTCACTAGTATCTACTTGACCAGAGCATCTACTAACAACGTAGAGCATGCAAGATCATAAATAACATACACATTAAGACAACATGATAGATTGATAATCAAGAGACATAGCAATCAATAATCATCGAATCCTAGCAAACACAACATGTAACATTACAATAAGATGATCTCGATCATGTAGGGCAGCTCACGAGATCTAAACGTGGGGAATAAAGAGGAGAGAACAACCATTTATGGAGTCGTAGTCCAAGGATGAACTATTCACGCATCACTCCGGAGGTGGGCATGGTGGTGTAGAGCCCTCCGGTGATGATTTTCCCTCCCGGCAGGGTGCTGGGGAGAACTCCATAACCCTCCCGATTTTGTGTTGACGATGACGACGGGCCTCAGGTGTTTTTCAGGGACAAGTGGTGTATATTTAGGGTTCACGCATCGGGGAAATAAGTAGGCGAAAGGGCAATGGCGGTGGGCGCCCGTGGGGCCCACACCACCTCCAGGCGCGGCCGGGGGGGGGGGCGCTGTCTAATGGTGTGGCCCCCTCCGGGCCTCTTCGGGACCCCGTGGAACCTTCGAGAATTCTAAGACTTCCGGGTTTCGAATTTTCCAATTCCGATAATATTTTCAGAACAACTTTTCTGAAACTAAAAACAGCAGAAAACAGGAACTGACTGTGCGGCATCTTGTCAATAGGTTAGTCCAGGGAAATCGATAAAAATTACATAAAGTGTAAGGAAAACATGTAGCATATGGCATGAAAACAACATGGAATATCAGAAATTAAGGATACGTTTATGACGTATCATCATCGCCAAGCTTAGTTCCTACTCGTCCTCGAGTAGGTAAACGATTAAAACACATAATTTCGGAGGTGACATGCTTCCAACATAAACTTGATCATCTAAATTGTAAAATCATAAGTATAGCTGAGATCATAGTACTTTAAACACAAGCATGATAGATATAATTTTAACAATGAAACATAGCAACCACTTTGCATCATGAAAAGTAACACAAATAAAAGATCATGAATAATAATGCACTTGAAAGTTATACGTTTGTTTCAAGCATAGAGATAATATAACGAAGTGATATTTCGCTTGTCCTTAAGAGTGGAGCAAAACATAAATGCCAGGACACCTTCAAAGTTTAAGAGGAAGACTAGAACAAATAATTTGAGAGCAAATAATAACACATCATGAATCAATTAATAATATTTCTGGGACAAATGCACATTAAACTCAGAATGGCAACTATGCTCTCTCAACTGTGCATAAAGTTAGAAGATGGAGACTCAAAATAAAAGTAAAAGACTCTTTGCAGAGGGAAGCATGGATCACTCATGTGCTAGAGCTTTTTATTCTATTAAACGGAGGTATTGAAAACATATTTTAGAGAGGTGTGTATGCTTATGTCAATGAATGGTAAACAGAAAATACAGCATGTCACAAGCCAACTAGACTTCACAAGGGTGACTCCCATTGAAGGACACATCTGGGTAGAAGGTCATCCCTCTTTCTCTTTTTTTTACACAATTATGTTTTGACTGATAAATCAGGGGCAAAATAGTGAAGAGAATTTGTTGTATTAATTTGGGGATAGGCACCCCGTTGCCAGCTCTTCTATCAATTGGATAAGAGGATGAAGCCACTGGTCTAGGGTATGAAAGTTCAATCAACAAGAGAGATAAATATTCTCTATTTACGTCCCCATGAGCTAAAACAGGAGCACAAAACAGAAGTAATTTTGAAGGTTTTAAAGGTAACACATGAACAATTTACTTTGGAGTGGAGGTTAAATACCATATGTAGGTAGGTATGATGGACACATTTGGAAAACTTTGGTTTTTGGGAGTTGGATGCACGAATAGGGCTCATAGTCAGTATAGGTGGAGGCTAGCAAAATACTGGGAGCGACACATCAAGAGAGCAATAGTGGCCATAATCATGCATATAGACAAAAACATCATTAATCAAAGCATAAGTGGTACTAAAAGTTTAAAAACTAGATTATCATAAAGGCTATAAGTGTCTGGTTTGTAGTCATCAACATGGTGTAAGCATGCGCCAAGTTAACCAAATAAAACATTCAAAGGAGAACACCACAAAATTATGCTTCAATATGACAACAATAACTCATAATTCTTTCAATGGCACATTAAACAGTCTCACCTATTTGAGACAAGTCATGCTACAAAAAAAACCACTAGGATTAATAATTAAAATAACATCTAGCATGATATGAAAAAGTCTAGCCACACTCTATACAAGCTTCTAATTGCACCGTTGTAAGCACGAAAATTGTACTACTGCTTTCCAACACCAAGCATTTTATACAAAAAAAAACTATCCAAGAGATACAGCAATGAAACAAGAGATTACTAACATAACTCTACTAAAACTAACAACTCTGAATAAGAGATGCAAGAAAAACAAGAGCTAAAAAGGAATTTTGCAGCAACTAGAAGAAAAACTAAGAACAACAAAAAAGCGGAGCGTGTATCTCTCCCACACAAAGAATGCTAGGTTACAACAATATTATTAAAGCAAGGAAAACAAATGAAAAACAAACATACGCTCCAAGTAAATTTCATATGATGTGACCGAATAAAAATATAGTTTCACTAGAAGTGACCTGATAAATTGTTGATGAAGAAGGGGGTGCCTTGGGAATCCCTAAGCTTAGACGCTTGCGTCTTCTTATAATTTTCTTGGATGAACCACGGAGGTATCCCCAAGATTTGACGTTGCACTCTTCTTGATCACATAATATCACCCTCTTCTCTTGACCCTTGAAAACTTCCTTCGCACCACACTTAAAGTAATTCGCATTAGAGGGTCAGTGCAACAATAAAAAATCCATGGGTTCTGCATGGGCACAAGTGCTATTGATACTTTTAAACATTATCTACAGTCATTGATGTTTCGTGAAGCAAAGAAATCCACTTGACATAGTAAAAGAGCAAATGCTAGAAAAATGGCAGAATCTGCCAAAACCAGAACAGTCTGTAATGACGAGTTTTTTGGGGGCACTTAAGTTGCTCAGATAAAAAATAAATAACGAGAAAGTTTTGTAATTAGCTGAGAAATAAGCACAAAAAGGTTCAGGTCATTTTGATCTTTTTGTAATTTATACGATTTTTTACGGTGGACAGCAGAAAACTGTTTCCTGCGCAAAAATCCAAATCCAACTCCAACCTTTGCTAGAAACTTTACTTGGCACAAATAATACATGAAAATAAAGATACAAAGGAGTTGCTACAGAAGTATACAACCCCTTGAATCAAAGAAAATAGAGAAAAACAAAGCAAAAATAAAACCATGAGTTATCTCCCAAGAAGTGATTTTCTTTAATACCTTTTAGCTAGGCCCAGAAAAATGGAATCAAGTGTTTTCAAGTGAAGAAGCATCCAAATTGTAATTTGTTAAAATAATAGAATTAAAAGGCAACTTCATTCTCTTTCTAGGAAAGTGTTCCATACCTTTATTGAGTGGGAATTGATATTTAATATTCCCCTCTTTCATACCAATAACAGCACCAACAGTTCTAAGAAAAGGTCTTCCCAAAACAATTGGACAAGAAGCATTGCATTCAATATTCATAAAAACAAAATCAACGGGGACAAGGTTATTATTAACCATAATAAGAACATCATCAACTCTCCCCACTAGTTTCTTTCTAACATTATCAATAAGACGAATATCCAAATAACAGTGCTCCAAAGGTGGCAAATCAAGCATATCATAAAGTTTCTTAGGCATAACAGAGATACTAGCACCAAGATCACATAGAGCATTACAATCAAAATCATTCAATTTTATTTTAATGATGGGTTCCCAATCGTCATCTAACTTCCTAGGGACAGAGGCTTCACATCTTAATTCATCTTCTCTAATTTGCATGAGAGCATTTGTAATATGTTTTGTGAAATCCATATTCATAGTACTAGCATTAAGAAAACTAGCAAGCTTTTGTAAGAACTTAATAACTTCAGTTATGTTGCAATCATCAAAGTCAAGATCATTTTTCTCAAAGGTAATGGGAGCATTGTCTCCCATGTTTCTTAAAATTTCAGCACTTTTATCAGGAACATTTTTAGCAGTTTCAAGCAGTTTTGCATGTTTAATAGCAGAAGTGGGAGTATTGCCAACACCAATTAGTTTACCATTGATAGTAGAAGGTTTAATAGCATGAGAAGCTTCAGTTTACTAGTGGTGGTAATGGTGCAAACGTTAGCTATATTATTCTTTCTAGCTATTTCATCTTCTCTTTCCCATCTAGCATGCATTTCAGCTAACATCCTAACATTGTCATCAATTCAAATTTGAATGACATTTAGAGTTTTGCTTTCTTTAGCATCATGAGGCATAACATTTAGTTTCAGAAAATCAACATCAAGAGTAAGGCTATCAACTTTAGAAGCAAGAACATAAATTTTGCCAAACTTCTCCTCAACAGATTTATTAAAAGTAGTTTGCGTACTAATAAAATTCTTAAGAATGTTCTCAAGATCATAGGGTACACTTTTATTGTTGTTGTAGGAATTACCATAAGAATTGACATAACCATTATTATTATTGGGAGGATATTACCTATAACTGTTGGTACAAAAATTATTTCTATAAGCATTATTGTTGAAATTATTATTTTTAATTAAGTTTACATCAACATGCTCTTCTTGAGAAACCAAAGAGGCTAAAGGAATATTTTTTGGATCAATAGGAGCATGGACATTCACAAGCATAGACATAATAGCATCAAGTTTATCACTCAAAGAGGAGGTTTCTTCAACAAAATTTACCTTCTTACCTGTTGTAGCTCTCTCAGTGTGCCATTCAGAATAATTTACCATCATATCATCAAGAAGCTTTGTTACTACCCCCAAAGTCATGGACATAAAGGTTCCTCCAGCAGCTGAATCTAGAAGGTTTCTTGAAGAAAAAATCAGTCCTGCATAATAAGTTTTGATGATCATCCAAGTAGTCAGTCCATGAGTGGGACAATTCTTTACTAAAGATTTCATTCTTTCCCAAGCTTTAGAAACATGCTAATTATCAAGTTGCATAAAATTCATGCTACTTCTTAAAGATATAATATTAGCAGGAGGATAATATTTTTCCAATGAGAGCACCTTTACACTTAATTCAAGAATCAGTACTATTTCTAGGCAAAGATAGCAACCATTCTTTAGCTCTTCCTCTCAAAGAGAAAGGAAAAAATTCTAGTTTAATAATATCTCCATCTATATATTTATATTTCTGCATCTCACATAGTTCAACAAAATTATTAAGATGACCAGCAACATCATCAGTACCAACACCATAAAATTGCTCTCTCATAACAAGATTTAACAGGGAGAGTTTATCTCATAAAAATCAGCAGTAGGAGCATGTGAAGCAATAAGTGTGCTAATGAAATCATTGTTGTTGGTGCTAGTAAAGACACAAAACTCAGTGTTCTTAGGAGTACTCATTTTAGCAAGATTAAAAACAGGATAAAAAAGACAACTAGAATAAGAACTATTTTTTTGTGTTTTTGATAAAGAGAAGCAAACAAGACAAAATAAAATAAACTAAGCAAAACAAAAATAAAATAAAGAGATCGGAAGTGAGAGACTTCCCTTGCAAAAATTCTCTTCCTCCCCGTCAACGGCGCCAGAAAAGTGCTTGATGGTGCATGTCTTGCACTCGTTGGGAGACCCCAAGAGGAAGGTTTGATGAGCACAACAGCAAGTTTCCCTCGGAAAAGAAACCAAGGTTGAATCGACCAGTAGGAGAAAGAAGCAACTTCCGAGGGTTGATGCAGCTCAGATGGCAGAGCGCACTACCGGTTCAGCAACAACATGGAACCTACACAACACAATCAATTCACTTTGCCCCAGCGAAGCAGTGCGGTTGTCAATCTCACCGATTTTGCTAATAACAAAGAGGTTAAATGTATGGTGTGGAAAACAATATGATAACAATATGAAAACAACAATAGCAGTGTGAAAACAGTAATTGAAGTGGTTGTATTATTAGTATGAGAAAATGGACCGGGGTCCACATTTCACTAGATGTGTCTCTCCATTAAAGATAGCTAACAAGTGTGGTGAACAAATTACAGCTGGACAATTGATAGATAATGAAATCATGACATGATGATTACTATGTGATTTATGCGGGCATTACAACAAGATACATAGACCGTCATCCAACTGCATCTATGACTAATAATCCACCCTACGAATATCATCTGAACAAATGTTAGGTATAAAGTTGCAAGCAACAGATAATTGCAGTAAGCAAAGTGTGTAATGTAAACAATGTAAACATCGTTGTTTTCTCCCTAATGGCAACAACACATCCTCAATCCGTCACGTTTCTATCACTCGAGCACAAATGCAAAGGAGGCATGAACCCACTATCGAGCATAAATACTCCCTCTTGGAGTCACTAGTATCTATTTGGCCAGAGAATCTACTAACAACGGAGAGCATGCAAGGTCATAAATAACATACACATGAAGACAACATGATAGATTGATAATCAAGAGACATAGCATTAAATAATCATCGAATCCCAGCAAACACAACATGTAGCATTACAATAAGATGATCTCCATCATGTAGGGCAGCTCACGAGATAGGCATAAAGAGGAGAGAACAACCATCTAGCTACTGTTATGGACCCGTAGTCCAAGGATGAAATACTCACGCATCACTCTGGAGGTGGGGATGGTGGTGTAGAGCCCTCTGGTGATAATTTTACCTCCCGGCAGGATGCCGGGGAGAAATTCAGAACCCTCCCGGTCTCAGGTTGACGATGGCTGCGGCCTCGGGTGTTTTTCGTAGAAAAGTGGTATATATTTAGGGTTCACGCATCGGGGGGAATAAATAGGCGAAATGGCGATGGGCGCCCGAGGGGCTCACACCACCTCCAGGCGCGGCCAGGGCGCGCCGCCTCATGGTGTGGCCCCTCTGTGCCCCCCTCTGGGCCTCTTCGGGACTCCGTGGAACCTTCGGGAATTCTAAAACTTCCGGACTTCCAATTTTCCAATTCCGAGAATATTTTCAGAACAACTTTTCTGAAACTAAAAACAACAGAAAACAGGAACTGACTCTGTGGCATCTTGTCGATAGGTTAGTCCCGGGAAATCGATAAAAATGACATAAAGTGTAAGAAAAACATGTAGCATATGACATGAAAACAACAAGAAACATCAGAAATTAAGGATACGTTTATGGCGTATCAGACACCTTTGGGGGGTGCCGCTGCGGCGTTTTTTTTTGGTCCGGACCCCCATTGGGGCTTTGGTGGGCCGTTTGAGGGTGCCGGTGGAGATGCTCTAACACGGTTTTGGTCGGCTGAAATAGCCTACTAAAGCATCTACGGAGCTATTGTCACCACATGAAGAAAAAAATATTTACTTAGAAGAACAAGGACATTAGTTGTGCCATATAGTAAGGTTCTTAGTTATTTGAGGAAAATCAGGCAAGAACCAAAACACAAACACAAAAGGAAAGAACTATAGTTTGGTGGAAGGGATTAGAAGAATACAGATTCTAACATCAAGAAACATCATCTGAGCCGGAAACAAGAGCGTGGAGGCCCAAAACCTCAAGACGTACCTCGTGCGCAATTATACCTGGCTATGGGTAGCCCGGCCTGAAAATCTCGGGCCGGGCTCAGGCATGAAATTTGAGCCTGACTGTCGCGCCGGGCCAGGCTTGATGAAAGTGCAATATTAGCTGTAGTCGGGTCGGGCTCGGGCCTGAGACTTGAGCACCGAGCTTTTTTAGGCCTGGCCCAGATTATGGCCATGTGTATGCGCAACCAAGACGACCCTCAGGGTACAACTTATCTTCCCCAGAGACTAGTGACACCTCTCAATGCAAGAAGCATTGAGTAACATTATCAAGTGGAGAGCCACCTCGGGATGTCGAAAAATTCCTTCTTGGCAAAGCCCATCTTCGCCTTTCCGCGGGTGCTCACCAAAGCACAGATCGCCTGTGGAGAGAACAATATAGCAGCACACAGGAGGAGGAGCAACTTTAGGTCGGCTTAAATACCAAACATGTTCATCTCGAAAAAGCTACTTTTTTGGACATTCAATCCATCGTAAGGTTCTTATCGGTTGATTCTAAGCAATCAGAATCGATATTGCGTGTTCATGTATGCCATGGTGTACTCTTCTTTAAGTGGGAAATATGTGGCATCCGATATTTGGTAAAATTTATAAATCCAAAATAAGTGTACTAAGCTATTGCGTAGGGTGTCCACATGCGGAACGGGGTTCGGCTAGGCGCCACCGCCGAAGGGAATGTGGGGTCCACCTTTCAGTGGTGTAAACAACTATATCACACTTGTAGGTTGACTCTTAGCAATCCATAATGAACCCTAAAGTTGATATGACATGTGCATATATGTCATGTGTACTCTTCTTTAAGTGGGACGTATTCGGCATCTGATATTTTATAAAAAATTTATAAAGCCAAATTAGGGGTACCAAGTTATTGCGGGTGTCCACATGCGGAACCGGGGTCGGCTAGGCGGCACCGTCGAAGGGAATGTGGGGTCCAACTTACAATGGTGGATACAACTATATCACACTTGTAGGTGGACAGATGAGAAACCATAAATGATGAATGAAATCAATTCCCCGATTGTCTCATGTGATTCTTACTTCTTCGTCAAGTCTATCGATTTCTCATAGTAGTTCGTTTTGACCCTCGTCTTAACTTCGCAATCACATCATAGCAAGGGGATATTAGATGCTCCGGTGATTACCGATGCTAGCCGTCAACCTTGTACATATGGAGTCAAAACTCAATTTGTGGTTTAGGCAGTGGCGTAGTCAGAATATCACTAAACCTAGGGACATAGCTACAAGTCACCAAAATTGCCGAACAAGACCGATGCCGAATCTTGAATTCACGAAAATTACCAAGGAAAACATTTTCTACTCTCCGGGTCACGGCCCATGTTGACCACTGATCACTTTCTTGGAGGCTATAACCTTTGTGGATCATGTGTAACGACATCTTCGAGTTATAATTGATGTATATGTAAGAATTCTTTTCGTACAACATAACTGTGTGTGAAATCTTGGTTGTTTGACCGATTTATGAATATTATAGTCAAATAAATTTGCTATTTAGTGCTCACCATTTGATCCCTACGGACCGGCGTGCCATTTAGAGAAGACAGATAATATTATACAATGAGTTATTTTTAGCATTGTTTCCAAAAACTAATGTTTGCATGCTTCTAGGATTATGATATTATTAAAATTAAACAAAAAAACATACGCAGAGA
This sequence comes from Alopecurus myosuroides, assembly GCA_028641055.1. NCBI lineage: Eukaryota > Viridiplantae > Streptophyta > Magnoliopsida > Poales > Poaceae > Alopecurus > Alopecurus myosuroides. The sequence goes on from CM054057.1 coordinate 177,641,994, forward strand.
CAAATTCTTATCTCTCTTTCTAAAAGACCGTCTCTTAGTTAGGCGAAGATAGATATCCCTTTTTCCTATATTTCACTCTGCTCTAACTAGTGATTATCCTAGGTGACATTGTTGAGATAACACTATTTTGCATGCCATATCAGTCAATTTACGGTCTTATCAAATGACATTGTAAAAATTGCACTATTTTTCCGATGAAGTCTCGACAAATTTAGCAAGATGCGTTCGATGTTGACTGATGTTGGCTTAGCAATTGACTATTTTTATTTATGTAAAATAAAAATACTTGTATGGAGGAATATAATCGCGATATTTCCTCTCCGCCAACAAACGGCCCCTCTAACAGCCGAGGCATCAACGCACGCAGAATCAAACGACCCAGAGGCGTCTCTCTTCCCGGCCTCCTCGCGATTTATTACCTGCCCCCGGGTACCAGAAAACCTTCCTTTTCGCGCAATAAAAAGGGCGAGGGGCCAGCAGAGCGCGCCGTAGAAACCCATCCCGCCGTCCACGTGGGGGTGGCGGCGGCGGCGTAGGCGCGGGGGGCGCGCCGGAGATGTGAGAAGCCTGCCCGCTGGCGAGATGGCGGCGGCTGTGGCTGCGGCCGGAGAGGCCGCTGCGGCTGCGGCGGCGGCGGCGGCGAAGAAGCGGAGCGCGTCGCGGAGCTGGATCCTGTTCGACGCCTCCGGGGAGGAGCGCGTGCTGGACGCCGACAAGTACGCCATCATGCACCGCGTCGACATCAACGCGCGCGACCTGCGCATCCTCGACCCGCTGCTCTCCTACCCCTCCACCATACTCGGGCGCGAGCGCGCCATCGTACTCAATCTCGAGGTGAGCGCCCTCTCCCTCCCGTACCCCGCCGCTAGTCCTGAGGTGTTTTCTCTAGGGGTGGGGGAATTTTGCGGTCAACCGCGGAGTTCTGCTTTTTTTCCCTGGAATTTCGGTAGATGGGTGGAATCACGGAGCAGCGCCGATTTCCCGGAAAATTACTCTGTTTCCCCCACCTTTCTGTAGGAGCTTTTTCCGGGATCACGTGCTGATTTAGCGCACAGAAAATATAGTGCTGGGTTTAGAATCAATTTTAGTACTGAACATATTCAGCCTTGTGGGTCGTTTTGACGATTTTAACGTGGATCAAAGGAGTTGATACAGCTGCCAATTTTTTCTTTTCTTCTGAAAACAGACTGATATTTATGGCTCACTCGTGGTAATCTCTGACGACTTCTTCTGTTTGTTTTGGTGGATTTTCGCCGGTGGGTCGATCAGCATATAAAGGCGATCGTTACTTCAGAAGAGGTGATCCTCACTGCTTATTTATTTCCTTTTGATTATTTATCATTGGTAGAAGTTTTCAGTTATTCCTTCTCATAATCTGTGTTACTTCGCGAATTCTGTGGTGACTGGGGATTACACACAATTTGTCTCGCTCTCCGTCTTGAACTGTAATAACCTACAGTATAATTTTGAAATAGTTAACAGGAGACTGGGGGAATTTATATGGTTCTGGCACAAAATGTAACAAGCATAGCCACCATACAATGTCGAATTCGACGTTATCTGTCAATTCGAGTTTAAATTGAACTCTACCTGCAACAACACTGTTTAGAAGTTTCAATTCAGCTCAATATCACGCGACCTGTAGCTTGTTTCATAGGAACCGTGTGGATCTTATTATTTTTCTTAGATGTCATGTCCAGCAATGTTGGTGATAATTCTCACAGTTAACTGGTTTTGGCTGGGCTCAGGTTTTGCTCAGAGATCCTTCAGATGAGAATGTAATTCCTGTAGTAGAGGAGCTCCGGAGACGACTATCACCTTCAGGTGCCTCTCACCTTGATGGAAAGGATAATTTAAGTGGCCAGCATGATGGAGAAGGTGCTGAAGAAGATGGTAAGTTTAGTCACCGTTCTTTCAAATTATATTTGTCAGAAGCATGCTCTTTTATTTGTCATGTTTCTCTATATCTGTAATGTCGATTATAGTTACTTTTATCACGTTTGTTCATAAGTAGTATTACCAATATTCTGTATATTCTTTTGAGGCCCAAGAACTGGACAAACAAGGAACACAACCTTTGCAAGGAATGCAAACATGTAAAGGAAGTTATGGACAACAATCTTCTGACTGGGATGTGGCCAGTTGGCCACACCGTTCTGTTGTTTTCCGTTTTAGTGTATGTCCATGTCACTAGGACATTCTTTTGGCAAAAACTCAACAACCAGCCCAAGCAGAATAGTCCAAAGTATACAGTCTTTGGGTTATTTGCACCTAACTGTTATTCCGTGATGCCATTCTGAGTGTTCTTATACTAGACCAGTTACGTTCGATGACACTATATTGTGCCCATTTTATTTGTTTGTAATCTGTTCAGAAAATTTGAGATACTACAATATTAATCCAGTAAATGTGGCTATCCCTTATCCAAATACGTTTGATGACACTCTATATTGTACCCATTTTATTTGTTCGTAATCTGTTAAGAAAATTTGAGATATTACAATATTAATCCAGTAGATGTGACTATCCCTTCCTTGTAATAAGGATGATTATCCAAAGGACATGCATGTTTACAGGTTACCACTAGGCCATGGACGATTTATTTAGCACAAGGTGCCAGTAAAAATTATGTGAACCAAGAACCTTGAGATCAGACTTTATCTATATGGTGTCTTTGTGATCATTTACAGCAATGTTGTCACTTTTTCACTTGGTACATCGTATATATTCTGTACGATAATTAAACATAATCCTTAGATCAAACTGATTCACAAACATATATTCTGTCTTATTGTTTGATACCAGCTGGTACATTAATAAAACATACCCTTTTTCTAAGTACTTGTGTTGTTCTTATTGAAATAGTTTGCTTGGTTATTTCTGGTTTAATCCCTAGTTATCTTTAATTTATGTCTATGGTAATAAGGTAGTTATACTTGTACACAAAATATTCATGCCCCTGCAATTTCATTATATGAACACCAGAATCTCCCTTCGAGTTCCGTGCACTGGAGGTTACTTTGGAATCGATCTGCAGCTTTCTTGATGCACGCACTACTGAGCTGGAGACCGATGCTTATCCAGCTTTGGATGAGCTGACGTCCAAGGTGAGTAAACTCATGCTTACTGTACTTACTTTCCCTGGTATGAGCTTGATCAGCACCTCCTAGAAACATCACATATGCCATTTATTTGAAGCAGCACATAATATGATATATTAATTACGAAAAGCAGAAATACATCACTTCACCTTATTTCCAGAATAAAAAAAAAGGAGAATGGATGGGTAAACAATTGCTGACACGTCTTTTTTTTTCGAATATTGAATTTTGTTGTACAGATATGCTGATGTGTAAGATGCTAACATCATTGAGTAGGAACTTCTGTACAGAATGATGGAAAAACTATAAAGTTGGAATATTGATTCTCTTAGATGACTTTTGGTCATATATATTTCAGCCTGCATTTATCATCAGTCTATTATTGTAATGCATATAAGATTAAGATGTTACAATACATTGCACTTTACTGCTCAAAGGAGGGCATGCAACAAAATGCTACTCCCTCCGTATCAAAATATAAGATGTTTTAACGTTTTCTAGGCAACACGTATCTAGACATGTTTTAGTGTATAGATTCTTGTGCATCTTACTCTAAATCATGTCTAGGTCCGTCTAGGAAATGCTAAAACATCTTACATTTCGATATGGAGGGAGTACTTAACTATCCACATTTCTGGTAGTACAGTCATGTTATTACAATGTTAGTGTTAACAGGTACTCCCTCCGTTCAACAATAGATGACTTCTACTTATCTAGATATGGATGTATCTAGACACTAAAACATGTCTGGATACATCCATATCTAGACAAGTGTAAGTCATCTATTGTTGAACGGAGGGAGTAGCCGTCTACTGTATGATTGATTTTTGTGCACCACCAAACGTACTAGTAGCTAAAATCGTATGCAGAATTTTATGTCACTGAGGATTTGGCACACATACCTCCGTTCACAACCATTAAACCATGACAGGCTAAAATATTTCTAAATTGTTGTTCTCTTGTCGCATTCCTTGATACATTATATGCATGAATGATTCATTTTAACTGTTCTCTTCCTATTTACTCCAACCACAGATTAGCAGTCGCAACTTGGATAGGGTACGAAAGTTAAAAAGTGGTATGACGAGATTGACTGCAAGGGTTCAAAAGGTCTGGTTTCCTGTTCACTGTGTTTCATTTTGTTTGTTCCCTGACACTTGGTTAGGAACTTATGTGGCTATTTATGCTATTCTGCATGCCATATTGTCATCTGGATTTGACTGCTGTGCATAAGCCAAGTTCTCACTATAAGTTAGCCATGTGAGTGGCTATTCTGTTCAGAACATGTGATGGACCGTGCCATGCTTTTCAAAACTTTCCTTTGTTTATCATAGTACACACAATCACTACAGGTCATATGATTTATAGTCAATGGATGAGTGATTACTTCTAGAGAAGAAGAATCAGGAAGAACATTCCTAATATCATATGCCATATCTGTATTTGATAATGTATTTCAAATCACCACTTAAACTGCACCTTCTTATTTTCTCTAACAGACTTGACTGGAACATTATCATAGCTTTTCGTTGTTAACTTTGTGAACTGTTATGGAATCTGTGTAGTGGTGCAGTTAGTTCTGCTATGTTAATTCTCATGGACAAGTATTCTCTTGGTGCTATTTTTTTCTGTGGAATAATTAGTATTTGACTAGTTATAGACTGATATGATTATTTTTAGGTATGGTTTTCTAGTATATCACAAATTGCACTTTAATTTTTAGGTGAGAGATGAGCTTGAACAATTATTGGATGATGATGATGACATGGCTGATCTTTACCTGTCTAGAAAGTTGGCTGGGGCATCATCCCCTATCAGTGGCTCTGGTGGACCAAATTGGTTCCCAGCATCTCCAACTATTGGTTCAAAAATATCAAGAGCTAGTAGAGCCAGTGCAGCAACTATACATGGAAATGAGAATGATGTGGAAGAGCTGGAGATGTTGCTGGAGGTTTTTATTTGCTCATATACCTGAGACCCTCTTGGCCACTCTATTTCTGGCAGAGTACTGAAAGTTACTTATACTTGCAGGCATACTTCATGCAGATTGATGGCACATTGAACAAATTAACAACGGTAAGTTTAGGAAGCTAAGTCAAGTTCACAGTATCAGTATAGGCTAGCAAAACCAGGCCTAATCACAAGTTAACTCTGAAGCTCTTAAGCTTTAAGCCTAGGATTTATTAGTTGTAAAAAAAAGCCCTATCATTTTTTTGACTCTGTATTTATCTGTAACACCTTTCTCAGCTGAGAGAGTACATTGATGACACAGAAGATTACATCAATATTCAGGTATTGTTTCCCTTGCAATATAGAAACATTCTTAGTGTCGATCTTTTCATTCTTCAAGCATTAACTATTATTTTTCTTCTTCTGTGCAGCTTGACAACCATCGTAATCAGTTGATTCAGGTAATTTTGAAATCACAAACCTTATGATTCTCTTTGGTAAAGATGTCGCCCCTTCAAAATAGATATTCATTTTAGGCAACCATGTGCTTGTAATAAACAGTTGCCTGATGTTCATCCCTGTTCTAAGTAACTGTTTCACACACTCTTCTAGTTTATAAGACTGCTATCGTTCCTAGTTACTACAGCGGTCACATTCAATTGAAAAATTGAAGTTCGAAATATTCATTGGATCATGACATATTCAACTTTTTTGCTAGGAAATCTATAATTTCCTTTTTCTTCCTGCAGCTCGAGCTATTCTTGAGTTCCGGGACTGTCTGCTTGTCACTTTACTCGTTGGTTGCTGGAATCTTTGGTATGAACATACCTTACACTTGGAACGACGACCATGGATACGTCTTTAAATGGGTAAATGACAACGCACACCAATAATATGCCTTGAACACTAATCGAATTATGAATTATTACAACAAAGTATATCTCACTCGTCTATAACTTATGGCAGGTGGTACTTGTGTCAGGGCTATTTTGCGCCTTCATGTTCGTCTGCATTGTTGCTTATGCTCGGCACAAGGGTCTTGTTGGTTCATGAGCAGCTGGAATAACCGCATTACTTGCTTGCCTCAGCTGTAAATCTTGAGCTGGAGCTTCACTTTGCGGATGATTCATCTCTTGTACCAAATTCATTAGTATGGAATTAGGGATGATGAAAAGGAACAATAATAGGAAAAATAGAAGTTCAAAAGGGATATGTGAAGGTTCTCTCCCCTCTGTGTCAACAGTTATTTTAGGGATGCCTGTTGCTAGTTCTTTATACTTAATTTAGCTTAGACATTTTCGCTGACAACATACTTAAATTTTCCCACGATGGCAGCGCACCTTCTCTGCTTTACAAAATAAGCGGTGCAATATAGGACGTGTCTCCTTGTAGATATTGGTTTTCCCAGGAGTTGGCAAACAGGAAAATAAATCTGCACTACTAATAAAACAGCAAACATCAATTCTCCTAAGGAAAACCCTTGTTTTAGGGGGACCTAAGTCACCTAAAAACGTAGGTCCCCTGCTCTTTGCCTCGCTCGCTCCTATTCTGCACACTTTGGGCTGGCCCGTTACACCTTATACGGGCCCAACAAGCAACAATTTGTCTTTTAGCCTAATTCTCGCGTCAGACTATGTGCAACCATTATATGCTAAGTCTTCTTCGTAATTTCAGACAACGTTGCATACGTCTTTAATATTTGTTACAATTTCGCACTTACTTTGTTGAGAAACCACAAATGAAATGTTGCAATGTTTTATGTATGATTTTTTTTAAAAATATTTATATGTTTATTAGAATTCATTTGGAACGACATATTTATGGGCTCCTTTACATGTTGTAAACATGTAATTTTTTTGTTGCTATCGATTTACTTTTTTGTTGAAATAGGTGACGATTTTTGTTGCAACTGAAACAGTGACAAATATTTTTGTTGCTTATCAACTTTTTAATTGATGCAATTTTTTTTGTTGCAATAGGTTGTGATTTTTATTGAATTGTTTAAATTTTTTGTTGCAACGCAATAACATATTGTTTAACTATTATTTGTAACATTACTTTATTTTCGAAAAAGATTTGGAAAAAATTATTGCAATACTTTTTTTTACACGGGGCGATAATTTTTGTTGCGACACTAGTGAATTTGTTGCGAAGGCAGTTTTGCTGTAATTATCGAGATGACCGGGGGCAACGCGATATACCCCTTCGCTTAAGTGGGGCTGATGTGGACTGCGGGTTCTGTATCCAAAAAAAAAACGAAGGGCTCAAATGTAAAAAATACGTTTTGCTGATTTCTGACCGTCAGATGCTGATCGGATGGATCTGCAGGGGACCTAGGATTAGCAAATCCTAGGCCGACCTACGCCTAGCGCTGGCCTTCTCCTAACGGCACCCAGCAAATTGTACACAGTATAAACCGAAAACGCCCGATCGCATCAACTTGATGAAATCGAATAGTCCATATTAGTTCAATGGTCTGCCACCCAATTAGACGGCTGAGATGGAATGTTTTGCCCGCTGCAGACTGCACGCGCATGTCCTGCCAGTTCTGCTCGACGCGTTCCGCATCCCCCAGATCGCGGAACAACACGAGATGGTTCGGCTAAATCCATCTTCTTTTCGAGTTCTTGGCGTCTGGACAAATCCCGCCGCTGCGCCCCGTCCATCCTCCTTCTCTTCTGCCGCCTCCCGTGTTCGGACCGTCTCCATTGCCGTCCGTCCACGCGCCTCCCCAACGGCGCCGTCTGCCCACACAGGTGCCTCATCCGCGGTGCCGCCCCAGTTGGAGAGAGACGTGACGCGAGCTACCACATCTGGACAGGGAGGGGCAGGGGGACCGATGCCACGCAGGATGTGCCTCAGCAGCCAGGTCGATCCGCTACCTAAATCTCTCTTTAAATCTGCTTATTTCTGTCTTCACGTGCAAGCATTCTTGGTTTGGACTCATTGGGATTATGTCCAAACTGACGTATGTTTGCAAAGTCTTTGTGCTTGATCGTACAAAAGAAGTCCTTCTTTCTTCCATGTGACAACGCGAAAAAGGCACCGGAGGCGAAGCATAAGACAGTTTACATGTCAACACAATCCTGTTATCTGTACCTTGGCTGATATTTTGGCCCACATAATAATTGAAACATGTAACTCAATGCCTCAGTTTACATGTCAATTATATGTTAACATGCAGCATTATTATTTATCTTAAACATTTATTTCCCTTTTCATTTTATTATGCTAAGAACTGAAGTAGATTATTTATTATTCAGCGGTTTTTTGCCGTAAAATTTTATAGGATAATCTTGATTCAGAAAATATTAAATAGTGTACTCACCATCGATTTACTGAAAATATCAGTCTTATCTATTCCAATTTGCATTATAGTTACACTGAGGCTTGTTAATGCAAAATATTTAGGTTTATACTATGTGGGGCACCTTTTCATACAAGTTGGAATATCTTCAAGCGATTTAACATTCCTCGCAAATGTAAAATTAATCAGTTCCATCTTCATTTTGCTCAGGGCATTGTTCTATTTGTACAGATCTGATGAACACAAGGGCTAATGGGGCTGCCAGTCCCACAACTACCGAACATAAATGGTGTTGGCAGTCACTTGCTCGCACATCTGGGAAGCCCGCAAACGATGCTCGGAATGACAAGGGTCTGATCCACCTGGTTCGTTTGGTGGGGAAGACAAAGGCATATGTCGACAATATTATTCATGTCTGAACCTTCTGCTCCATCTTGGTTTCCACCACAAGTTGGTTTTGTCTCAGTTAATGTCGACACTGCTTTGTTTGCTAGGGATCAAGGTATGGGGCCGGGTGTGGTGATCTGTGACCATCAGGGGAGGCTGAAACTTGCAGCTACCGATGGTTTCGAGGGCATCACCTCACCTGAAGTAGCTGAGGCTTTGGCCATCACGAGGGCCCTGGAGATATATCGAGACTATGGTTTTCAAAACATCAACTTAGTCTCTGATTGTTTATCCATGGTCCAGTGTCTTCTCTCGTCGGTTCAAGATCATTCAGCTGTGGGAGCACTTCTTGGTGATATCAAAACTTTGGCTTCTGATTTCGCTTCTTGTTCCTTCTTGCATAACAGTTGTAAGTTGAATGTAGCAGCACATGTTCTAGCTCGTAGCTATGAGCTCTCTATTCAGGAAATACTCTGTAACGATGTTGCTGACAAAGGGATGGACCCTGGACCTGTCGAGTAAGGATACCCGGTCCTAGGCCCAGCACTGTAGCCCAAGAGGAGATGCCTTGGACTATTCTAGAAGGCCCAGTGGAAGCCCACCCGCAAAGTCTTGCGGGTTAAGATAGGAAACTTGTAACCGACTTAGGGTTAGAGTACGAGTCCTCCCCGGGGTGAGATTTGAGACCTGGCCACCTATATAAGGCCAGGAGAACCACCAGGAGAGGACAAGCAATACCGCACCACCAAGCCTTGAGATCGAGATCATACTCTCGACTTGAGTAAGGGTTTTACCTCTACGAGGGCCCCGAACCTGGGTAAAATCGTACCCCCTGTCTAGCCGACGATCGTCACCAGCGCCTACAGGTTCTCCTATTCGAAACCCTATGGGTTCACCCGAGGGACTTGTTGAGATGCAGATTCGACAATTGGCGCCGTCTGTGGGAACGGCATGCGCTGGATCTCCGGCATCTTCGGCTTCATCGACAACCAACTCACGTTGGAAACTTTCAACTTCGACTCCGACCAATCCAATTCGGATCGGATCTGTCGTAGTCACCCCTCACTCACCGGAATCACGCCCGGTATTTAGCGATTTGGAGAAGAGCGTCACCTTGACGTTCGGGAGCTTCAAGTTATACGCCAACAAAGATGAGATCCTTCACTTCCCTGAGGAATCGGGATCTGAGTCGATCTCCAGCCCAGGAGCTGTCGATTCACAACCCTACTTGGCGAAAAGTGGCGAGTCCATCCGCCTCAACACCAGCAACTTCCATACCCTCTCTACAGAGGAACCCTCTCGGGTCAGGAAGGCCTTTCGAGCTACGCCTAGGACTCACAAGCCACATCTGGCTCAGGTCTGCATGGCAGGATCGGAACAACCACCCGAAGAAACTGAACACAGCGCAAGGGAACGCGCTGAGATCAACGTCTCGCGAGACGCTTGGGTCCGAGCAAAGGAGGCTATCCGCACGAGCAAACCACCTGCATCCGGAGCCCCACACGAAGACATGATCGCCTACCACTATCATCTAGTGACAGAAGCTACTGCGATCAAGGAAGCTCGGATAGATCTAGCCAATCGGAAAAAATTGTTGCGGGTCGACGAGGAAAGAAACATCTATCTGCAAACTCCCGCTGCCGTAGTCCTAGCCGCAATAACCTACATGCAGATAAATCAACCAGGGGAAAACGACCCCCGAGCCGAGCAATATAAGCAAGTTCAGAAGGGATTAGGCATGGCAGCCTCAAGGTTTGCCTCCTATGATCGCAGGAAAGCTGCTGCACAGAAGGAGAAGGAGAAGGAGGCATCACGCAACCGCTAGAGTGCTTCACCTAGGAGGGAAAAGTCGCCTCGCCGTGGTCGAGGAAAAGAAGCCCGACGACGCGATGATAGCCGAAGCAGCAGCGAAGGTAGCCCAACAAATAAAGATCACGGCTTGCGACATCACAGCAGCCGCTCGCGAAATCGCAGCAAGGAACCAAGGAAGGAAACCGATCGTGACCAACCAGGCTATAACGCGCGATCAGACATCGCGCAAAATAAAGTGGACAAGGCGAGAGCAGCAAGGAACCGTGCACGCTCCTCATCCGTTTCTTCTGATGACGAAACCTGCGGCGCGCTGTGCTTCGCTCGCAGCATCCGCGAGGCGCCTCTACCCAAAAGATTCAAGCTTAGCACAGAAGTAACAAAGTACGACGGTTCACTCGAACCTTCGTCACGGCTGTTGGATTACCTCACGGCAGTAAAATTCCAACGTGGGAACAAGAACACGGCTATGCAATACCTCAACCTACACTTGGTAGGAGCGGCACGAAGTTGGCTGGAAGCGAGACCGAAGTCCTGCTACGGGTCATGGGACGACCTACACTTCGATTTTTGCAAAAATTTCCAGGCCACATACAAAAGACCGGTGACCATCGAGGAACTGCGAGCCTGCAAGCAAAAGAGTGGCGAGTCCACTCGCGAATACATCCAGCGATGGACCACGCTCAGGAACACCACAGGGAACATATCAGAGGAAGTAGCGGTTGAAGCCTTCGCAAAGGGCGCTCGACGAACTGCTTTCAGAGAAGAACTGGGACGAGCCGCACCCAAGACTATTGGAGAACTGATGATCATAGCGGTAGATGGGCTAATGGAGAGGAGTCAGTGCACAACGAGAGGGCATCTTCGCCCGCACCCGAAGACGACTGCCACGGTCGAAAGAAAAGAAGGAAGTACTACGATTACGACGACCGAGAAGAATTGGTAGCAGCGGAATTTACACGAAATCGCGATAGCGGACGCCGCGGAAATCGCGAATGGAAGCCAAAGGCGGAGGACAAAACTTCCGAGGAGGACCTTGATGGATACTGCACGCTACATCTATTTACAGATAAGCGCACAAGCAAAACCAAGGCAACACACCTTCTCAAGGATTGCCAAAAGTTCCTTGACATTCACGAGGCCTTCTCGAAGAAGAACAGATCGGCAGTTAGTCAAGACTACCCGCAACTTCCAGGAGGAGGACACCAAGGATTCCAACCGCCACAACCCCTACCTCCACCAGGACACCAGAACACGGTGCTAGCCGCACTACCTGCGCCACCCGTCGCCAACGCAGGAGGCAACGCATACCCGAACCCTGCCGGACTGTTGGGGATGATACAAAAGGTCTGCCCGTCCCGCAGGGCCCAGAAGACAAACACATGACAGTTATGCATGGCTGTGCAAACCCCACCAGAAAGACCCGAATACCTGAAGATGGCGAACCAGCCAATCACCTTTTCCAAGGAAGACCACCCCCCACGAGTCTATCGACCAGGACACGCTGCCCTAGTAATCCAAGCATAAATTGGCAATTACAAACTGGCTCGCGTATTCATGGACGGGGGTAGCGGCATCAATATCGTCTACACGGACACACTCCGTCGGATGAACAGGAACCTGGAAGGACTCGCAGAATCAGAAACATCCTTCCACGGGATAGTTCCAGGAAAGGCGATCCGCCCACTCGGAACAATCAACCTGGAGGTGGTGTTAGGCAATCGACGCAATTACAGGAGAGAATTTCTCGATTTCGAAGTAGTCGATTGGCCCTCATAGTACCACGCCATTCTTGGTCGAACAACGTTCGCAAGATTCATGGCAGTACCCTATTATGCATATCTGAAGCTCAAGCTACCTGGGGAATATGGCACAATCACCATCGACGGAGATTTCCAAAATCCAACAAGTGCGACATCGAGTTCAACGAGATCGCCAAATCCTTCGGGATGCAAGAAGAACTGGAGGAGATAGCAACAACCACGGATCACTCCGTGATGCCCCTCACAAAGAAGAACGCACCAGAGCTGGAATTCAGTGCCAACAGCGATACTCGCAAACATCAAGTACACCCGGTAGATTCTGCAAAAACAGCGATGGTCTCAACTACTCTCTCGCCAGCATAGGAAAGTGCGCTCGTCGAACTCCTCCGTGAGTACTGGGAAATTTTCGCCTGGCAGCCCTCAGATATGCCAGGAATACCCAGGGAGTTCGCCGAGCACTCACTCGAAGTATACAAAGACGCAAAGCCCATCAAGCAGACCACCCGACGGTTCTCAAAGCCCAAGCAGAAAGCGCTTCGAGAAGAAGTAAACAGACTGCTCGTAGCAAAATTCATCAGAGAGATAAAAATATCCACTGGGTTGGCAAACCCAGTACTGGTCCCAAAGAAGTACACCAACATCCTTCGCCTGTGCATCGACTACACGTCGCTGAACAAGCACTGCCCCAAGGATAACTTTCCCTTCCCGCGGATCGACCAGATCGTGGACTCCACTGCAGGCTGCCTACGCCTCTTCTTTCCTAGATGACTACTCGGGATACAACCAGATCAGGATGAAACAGGAAGACGAGGAAAAGACAGCAATCATCACACCTCATGGTGTATACTGCTACACGGCAATGCCTTTCGGGCTAAAAAACGCAGGCGCAACATATCAGCGCTACATGCAAAAATTCCTCACCAAGCTCATTGGCAAGAACGTACAAGTGTACGTTGACGATATTGTCATCAAGACTCGCGTGGAGGACACGCTCCTCGAGGATATCAGAGAAACGTTCGATGCTCTAAACGCATACATGATTAAGCTCAACCCGACAAAGTGTGTCTTCGGCGTCCCAGCAGGACAACTTCTCGGGTACCTGGTATCTGCCAGAGGAATTGAAGCCAACCCAGGGAAGATACAAGAAATCTTCACAATGAAGGAGCCCACCAATCTACGCGGAGTGCAACAGCTTGCAGGCGACTAGCCGTCCTAAGCAGATTCATTGCGCGATTGGGCGAGCAGGCATTACTGTAACATCCCAACTTTTGCTACCAAAGGGGTGTGGTGTGTGTTCATCTCATACATGCATGGCAACAAAAACTTAATCATGTTTTAACCAATTTAAATTTGGAATTTAAATGGTTTGAGAAAAATCCCACAAATGGTACTTATTTTGGTTCCCAAAATTTTGTTCTGAAAAGTATTTCAATTTCACCAAAGCAATACATGGTGAGGTTGGAAATTTCATAAGTTTTCCAAATCTTATTTTTGCCAAATTTTCTCTTTGCAAAAAGGCCCTCAAATCAGTGGTTTTTGTTCTGTTTTTAAATGGAAAAGGACCTTGTTGCTAATTCCAGGAACTACAGGGGGTTTTCCACAAAATTTCCGTTTTTATCGTCTTCCTCGTGACAGAAGGATGGAAGCTCGCCGCCGACGCCTATGCCACGTCCTGCTGCTTTCCCGGCTCGGATAAGGCCGCATGGACGTGCTCTGCTTGTCCTCTCCCCTCTGCGTTGCCTCTCTTCCTCTCTACTGCTCAGTACCGCGCGAGAACCCTAACCCTAGCTCTGTTTGGCCGCCGCCGAATTCCGGCGATTGCTGTCGCACCCGGACTTCTAGGGGATACTCACCGTACGAACTGAACAGTATTTTGGTTGGATTACGGGGCTTACCGGCACCCGCGTCCTCTTACGAGTAGGCCAGCACTTATGTGCGACAACCAACCGTTACTGTTCACCGTCGATGTAAACTATCCCATAGAAATCAGGACACTTCCATTGACGTACTTCAAACCATACACACATGGTACGTCAACGGCGTTGAACAACTGATATCACAACAGATCTCTACGACACAAAAGATTGAAATAAGTTGCAAATGGCTCTCATTAGAGCAGAGATAGCAAATACAATCATTCAGAGGGCACATGCCCCAACATATCATCATTACATCACAGCGGAAGCATCCAACATGTCTGAGTACAGACAAGAACCAAATAGGCCTAAGAGGCCGGAAACGAAAAGACGGAGCCCATCCACGAAGTCTCGGATCCTGCCCGGGTCCGCTAGCTACTCGTCAGCAGTCTCGTCATACTCCACGTAGTAGCCACCATGTAGATCCTCGGAAACGTAGGTCTGCGGAAACCACAGCCCCAAAGGGGTCAGTACATAAACGTACTGGCAAGCAAGACTCACAGTTCACCAAAGTGTAACCCGTCAACACCAAGCACAGATGCCTTGGGTTCAACGGAAGAGAGGGGATATAAAAGATGCTGCAACTGGCTGCTCTAACCAACTACAGAGATTCTACCACTTCCGGCTAACAGAAAGGGGATAAGATCGAGGATTGTAACCAACTGAAAGATAGCTTCAAACAAACCCATCCTGGATCTCGCCCCTTATCCAAAGAAGCAATCCGAGGATAACTCACACAGTTGTATTAAAGGTGAATCAAGTTATTGTGTCATCAACCTATTACTAGTCAAGTTATTAACCATTGGGTGTAACATGTTTGATCATTATGTTTAAGTTGTCCTGAGTACTTGTTAGCCAGTACTTTCACCAAGTAATCCATAACCGCGGAAAACACGGCTTCTCGAGAAGATTTTCCCTGCAGGGTTGCACCAATTTGGCCGTACACGCATGAATAACCCGCCAGATGGAAAGGCCCTTCCACCAAGCGGGGCACTCAACACAACTCAACTCTTCTTCGCATCAAGCCCAAAGAACCTTGGGCGCACGGCTAATCGAGCCCCGAAGAAAAGGGACCCTCATAGCACTCTAAGACCGTGTCCCCCTATATGCCGACTACGAAAGTTCCACCCGGGTACCAAGGGCTCGCAAGATCATGCATGCAGCAAATGGAAAACCGGAACTAAATGAGGCGATTTGGACGAGATGCGAATCGAGTCAAATTGAGGGGGGCGCCCATACTCGCTTCCCACATGCGGGTAGTGCGCTCATCATGGATCAGTAGACAAGACCCTTTTCCTATTAGGGTCGACACTAGCAGGCCTCAAAACCACAAGGGCCTCCTGCCGGTGCCTTATCATCAAATTTATTATTAATAGTAACATTTGCATGATTGATTGATTAAACATCGAGCCCCCAGAACATAATGGAATAGTAACAGAAAGTAACGGGTAACAGACTCGAGCAAAACAACCTAAGCATGCTAGTAAGACACTGGCTCAACCAACAGGGTTGTAGGAGTGGTGGTGAGGCAATATCAGGGTTAAGGGATTCATGTGATAGGTTCGTAACAGAAACAACTACTACTAGGGCTAGCAGAAAAGAACAACGGAAAGTATCGGTAACCAAGGTTGAAAGGAACACAGTGGTTCATGTGAGTGATAACTTGCCTGCAAACCCAGTAGCCTGGTACTGAGCTAACTCCTTAGAAGGGATGTCGTAAGGAGCGTCGGTCTCAACGTCGTCGCATATCCGAGAAGAAGCAAACAAACAATGCAGAAAGATAAACAATCAATAACATGGCATAGGTGCACAAACATGGGATGATGCATGTCATGTTAATAGATGCATCAAAATAAACTACTTGACAAGATAACACAATTTAATTGGACCCATATGCAATTGGATTGCATATGGAAAAGATCCATTGAAATAAGTGGAAACAAATGATTTACAATTAATTATTATGTGAGAGTTGTTAGCATGATGCATGCATGATGATAACACCAAAATAACAACAGATAACAATGATAGATGCAAGTGAAAAAGGATTGGAACAAGTTTTGGAAATCATTGATTAAGTTTGGAAAGTTTGGTTACTTAAAACATGTCACACAAGTAATTGTTGTTTTCATCAAATTAAATTGTTCAAAACAGATCACCAAGTTTATATTTGAAAAGAAAACAAGATTTTAGTTGGAATACATGTTTCACTTGTTGAAAAAGGGTTTCAAATAAATTATTTATGAATTAAACAAGTTTAAGCAAGAATTAAATGAATTTAATTCAAACATGAACTTATTTGAATTTTTATTTGTGCAAAACATTAAGTGAGATTCATATTTGAAAATGTTATGCTTTTATGGTTTGAAAACATATTTTATATGCCCCAAAAGAATTTGTTTTGATCAAGTCATAAATTTAACAATATTAAATGAATTAAACAAGGTTTAAATCATTTAACCAATTTTAATTATTCAAAACAGAAAACAAAGTTTATATTTGGAAAGAGGGTTTAATTTTGCATGGAAAACATATTTCATTTGTGGAAATTGGATCTAAAATGAGCAAGTTATTATTTTGGCAATTTTAAATGCATTAAACAAGAAACAGTTGTTTTCAGCAATTTAAATTATTCAAAACAGCAAACAAAATTTATATTTGGATAGAACATTTAATTTGGTATTGAAAACATATCAAAAATGTTGGATTTGGAGTTAAAATGATTTATTTATGCAATTTCCAATTTTAGGGTGCAATCTGCCATTTTTTATCACATCTAGGGACTTAGAAAAATTAAACAGGGATCTAGAAATTACAGCAGGGACCTGGGTGTGAATATCAGGTTGTTCTGTGACCAAAATATTGCAAAATAAAAAGGTGGGTTTTATTGTGTGGGAGGGGGATCGAACCCACAACCTCACTGCTGCGCTCAAGGGACTGAACCAGATGGGTTGACTGCTAATGTGTGACAGAGAAGGGGATCTGAGGGGGTATGAGGTTCAGGAAATTGCACTGCACTTAAATCGGAACAAATAGCAGCAAAAGGGGTGGGGGGCTGGGACTCGAACCCAGCACCTCCAGGGTGCGCGCTGCGGGTCTCTGCCAGTGGGGTGAGCTCGGGTTCGTGATGGAAGGGGACTCGGGGAGGGGTTAAGGTGTGGCTGCGGGATGTTATCTGAAATTACTGAAACTGAACATTGCCGCGACTGACGGACGCAACTGCTGTCGCAGTGTCGCCGGCGGACAGGGAAGGGCTGCCGCGGCTCGCCGGGGGGCGCTGCTCGCGGTTGCGGGTGTTGTGCTGCTGCTGCTACCGCGAGTGAGAGAGATAGAGGGAGGATAGGGATTGAGAGGGAAGGGACAGTGGCGATCACCTGCCATGGTTGCTGTCGAGGCAGTGCGACGACGAGCCACTGCCGGCGACGGCGCGGCCGCTGCGGTGTCTCCCGGCAAGCGGCGAGGGCACGGTGAGGTGCAGGGCCGCTCCGCGGTTCCATTCCCGGCGGCGGATCCTCCTCGCGGTGGAGGTGGTGACCGGAGCTAGGAGAGGTGGGTGCTGGTCTCGATGGTTTCGGTCAGGTTCAGAAAAGCAGAAAGAACAGAGGGGCTCGGGGGAAGAGGAAGGAGGGATCGGCGGCGCTAGGGTTAGGTATAGGCTAGGGCAGAGGGGGGGGTTAGATATAGGGCTTGGAGCTTGTACGGCGGGCATCGAGCGGAGGGAGAGGCGATCGGGTGGCTCCGATGGAGACGTACAGGGATGACATCATCCAGAGGAAGAAGACAGCGACAGGAGGGGGGTACTGGGCTGGAAAAAAGAGGTTGGGCTGGGCTGGGAGGTAGGCTGCTGCTCCTTTTTCTCTTTTGTTATTTTTAGTTTTTCTGTTTTTTTTTGTAGTTTTGCTTTTGGAAGAAATAGTTAGGTTCTAGCTTAGGGAAAAATCAGAAAAAATTAGGTTAGACTTTTTAGACCAAAAGCAACCAATTTCCAAAATTTGTTTTCAAAAATGGTGATTTAAAATTGTTGTTTGTATTTGAAACCATAATTAAGGGAATTTTGATATTGTTTAAACATTATGAAAACAAGGTATTTTAATGGGGTGGCCCCTATGGATTAAGAGATTAAAAATAGTTGATTGAATTGATAATGTTTATAAATTGGTTATAACTCAACTTGGGTGCTGTTTGAATGAATTTGATTTGAAATTGGAATATTTTGTTAATATAGAAAACAACCACTTAATAGGGTGAACCCTATTATTAGTTGGATTAGAAACATTGGAATGGTTTGATATTTGATAATTTCCAAATGAGGTGTTGATGATGATTTTGCTTTGAATTTGGAAACAATTGGGAATTAATTAATTGAAATAAAAGTACCATTTTATTAGTTGATCAAACATGGAATAAAATGGAACAATTTGGTTGTTTTCATTTGAAATAACATTTTGGAAATTGTAACATCACAAGGATGAAACAAAGGGTTTGAATTTTGGTTTGAAATTCAAATAGAAAACAAAGGAAAACAAATGAAAACAGTTGGAAAACAAAAGGAAAACAAGCAAAACAATTGCAATCAACATGATGCCATGATGCAAAACATAAAATAACAGAGAGCAAACATTCTAATGGCTATTTTTCAGACTTGGGATGTTACAAAACACCCCCCCTTGAAGGAATCGCGCCCCGAGATTCCTACTGAGAAAAGAAAAGGTCTGGATACTTCTTGGGAAGATCCTCTCGAGCTGTGACACGTGGAACACATCGTGCACATTGGATAGACGTCAGGGAATTAGCAAACCACCGGAACATTTCAAGTAAAGGGAGAGGTTTTGTATGGAGGGTGTATAGCTGGATAGAATTTGATTCATTTGGAGAATAGATTATCTGGAATGTGGTGATTCAGGAATGCTTCATCGAAACAACCCCAGGTGATAGGAATGCCAGCTCTCATAACCTGGAATCAACAACAACAACAACCTTTCTGTCCATATAGACTTGATATTTGGAAAGTTTTGATTAGACGCCGGTAGAATAACTGAAGTGGGAAGTAACAACAAGATTTCAACGGACGAAAAGGATGTTGAGAAGAACAGGATATCAACATCGGGGAAAACGAGAACAAAACTCCTGAGGTACTACGGAAAACCCATCCGGGCTTCTAAAGGATCAATATCTACTGCTTAAGGAATAGAGGATCTGCTTCCGGGGCTTACACGCCTCCGTTCTCAATCGTGAGTAGGCAACATGATAAATCATGTCACAACCACCTCCATTCCTATGGTCTAGTAGATATAACCATCCTAGAGAAACCAGAATTCGTGAAATCCTAACTTGAAAGTTTAGGTGAGACGGGAAAAATCAACGTTGCACTTCCTTACCAGAAAAGGGAGGGAGGGTGGGGAAAGAAGAAAAAGAACAGAATTCCTACTCTCACGTTTAATTTTTTCCTATATAGCTACAAAATAGTTTCTAGACTCAACTGCGACCAGTAAAAAGGGATCCTACAGGCAGACAGGCTCTGATACCATTTGTCGCACCCGGACTTTTAGGGGATACTCACCGTACGAACTGAACAGTATTTTGGTTGGATTACGGGGCTTACCGGCACCCGCGTCCTCTTACGAGTAGGCCAGCACTTATGTGCGACAACCAACCGTTACTGTTCACCGTCGATGTAAACTATCCCATAGAAATCAGGACACTTCCATTGACGTACTTCAAACCATACACACATGGTACGTCAACGGTGTTGAACAACTGATATCACAACAGATCTCTACGACACAAAAGATTGAAATAAGTTGCAAATGGCTCTCATTAGAGCAGAGATAGCAAATACAATCATTCAGAGGGCACATGCCCCAACATATCATCATTACATCACAGCGGAAGCATCCAACATGTCTGAGTACAGACAAGAACCAAATAGGCCTAAGAGGCCGGAAACGAAAAGACGGAGCCCATCCACGAAGTCTCGGATCCTGCCCGGGTCCGCTAGCTACTCGTCAGCAGTCTCGTCATACTCCACGTAGTAGCCACCATGTAGATCCTCGGAAACGTAGGTCTGCGGAAACCACAGCCCCAAAGGGGTCAGTACATAAACGTACTGGCAAGCAAGACTCACAGTTCACCAAAGTGTAACCCGTCAACACCAAGCACATATGCCTTGGGTTCAACGGAAGAGAGGGGATATAAAAGATGCTGCAACTGGCTGCTCTAACCAACTACAGAGATTCTACCACTTCCGGCTAACAGAAAGGGGATAAGATCGAGGATTGTAACCAACTAAAAGATAGCTTCAAACAAACCCATCCTGGATCTCGCCCCTTATCCAAAGAAGCAATCCGAGGATAACTCACACAGTTGTATTAAAGGTGAATCAAGTTATTGTGTCATCAACCTATTACTAGTCAAGTTATTAACCATTGGGTGTAACATGTTTGATCATTATGTTTAAGTTGTCCTGAGTACTTGTTAGCCAGTACTTTCACCAAGTAATCCATAACCGCGGAAAACACGGCTTCTCGAGAAGATTTTCCCTGCAGGGTTGCACCAATTTGGCCGTACACGCATGAATAACCCGCCAGATGGAAAGGCCCTTCCACCAAGCGGGGCACTCAACACAACTCAACTCTTCTTCGCATCAAGCCCAAAGAACCTTGGGCGCACGGCTAATCGAGCCCCGAAGAAAAGGGACCCTCATAGCACTCTAAGACCGTGTCCCCCTATATGCCGACTACGAAAGTTCCACCCGGGTACCAAGGGCTCGCAAGATCATGCATGCAGCAAATGGAAAACCGGAACTAAATGAGGCGATTTGGACGAGATGCGAATCGAGTCAAATTGAGGGGGGCGCCCATACTCGCTTCCCACATGCGGGTAGTGCGCTCATCATGGATCAGTAGACAAGACCCTTTTCCTATTAGGGTCGACACTAGCAGGCCTCAAAACCACAAGGGCCTCCTGCCGGTGCCTTATCATCAAATTTATTATTAATAGTAACATTTGCATGATTGATTGATTAAACATCGAGCCCCCAGAACATAATGGAATAGTAACAGAAAGTAACGGGTAACAGACTCGAGCAAAACAACCTAAGCATGCTAGTAAGACACTGGCTCAACCAACAGGGTTGTAGGAGTGGTGGTGAGGCAATATCAGGGTTAAGGGATTCATGTGATAGGTTCGTAACAGAAACAACTACTACTAGGGCTAGCAGAAAAGAACAACGGAAAGTATCGGTAACCAAGGTTGAAAGGAACACAGTGGTTCATGTGAGTGATAACTTGCCTGCAAACCCAGTAGCCTGGTACTGAGCTAACTCCTTAGAAGGGATGTCGTAAGGAGCGTCGGTCTCAACGTCGTCGCATATCCGAGAAGAAGCAAACAAACAATGCAGAAAGATAAACAATCAATAACATGGCATAGGTGCACAAACATGGGATGATGCATGTCATGTTAATAGATGCATCAAAATAAACTACTTGACAAGATAACACAATTTAATTGGACCCATATGCAATTGGATTGCATATGGAAAAGATCCATTGAAATAAGTGGAAACAAATGATTTACAATTAATTATTATGTGAGAGTTGTTAGCATGATGCATGCATGATGATAACACCAAAATAACAACAGATAACAATGATAGATGCAAGTGAAAAAGGATTGGAACAAGTTTTGGAAATCATTGATTAAGTTTGGAAAGTTTGGTTACTTAAAACATGTCACACAAGTAATTGTTGTTTTCATCAAATTAAATTGTTCAAAACAGATCACCAAGTTTATATTTGAAAAGAAAACAAGATTTTAGTTGGAATACATGTTTCACTTGTTGAAAAAGGGTTTCAAATAAATTATTTATGAATTAAACAAGTTTAAGCAAGAATTAAATGAATTTAATTCAAACATGAACTTATTTGAATTTTTATTTGTGCAAAACATTAAGTGAGATTCATATTTGAAAATGTTATGCTTTTATGGTTTGAAAACATATTTTATATGCCCCAAAAGAATTTGTTTTGATCAAGTCATAAATTTAACAATATTAAATGAATTAAACAAGGTTTAAATCATTTAACCAATTTTAATTATTCAAAACAGAAAACAAAGTTTATATTTGGAAAGAGGGTTTAATTTTGCATGGAAAACATATTTCATTTGTGGAAATTGGATTTAAAATGAGCAAGTTATTATTTTGGCAATTTTAAATGCATTAAACAAGAAACAGTTGTTTTCAGCAATTTAAATTATTCAAAACAGCAAACAAAATTTATATTTGGATAGAACATTTAATTTGGTATTGAAAACATATCAAAAATGTTGGATTTGGAGTTAAAATGATTTATTTATGCAATTTCCAATTTTAGGGTGCAATCTGCCATTTTTTATCACATCTAGGGACTTAGAAAAATTAAACAGGGATCTAGAAATTACAGCAGGGACCTGGGTGTGAATATCAGGTTGTTCTGTGACCAAAATATTGCAAAATAAAAAGGTGGGTTTTATTGTGTGGGAGGGGGATCGAACCCACAACCTCACTGCTGCGCTCAAGGGACTGAACCAGATGGGTTGACTGCTAATGTGTGACAGAGAAGGGGATCTCAGGGGGTATGAGGTTCAGGAAATTGCACTGCACTTAAATCGGAACAAATAGCAGCAAAAGGGGTGGGGGGCTGGGACTCGAACCCAGCACCTCCAGGGTGCGCGCTGCGGGTCTCTGCCAGTGGGGTGAGCTCGGGTTCGTGATGGAAGGGGACTCGGGGAGGGGTTAAGGTGTGGCTGCGGGATGTTATCTGAAATTACTGAAACTGAACATTGCCGCGACTGACGGACGCAACTGCTGTCGCCGGCGGACAGGGAAGGGCTGTCGCGGCTCGCCGGGGGGCGCTGCTCGCGGTTGCGGGTGTTGTGATGCTGCTGCTACCGCGAGTGAGAGAGATAGAGGGAGGATAGGGATCGAGAGGGAAGGGACAGTGGCGATCACCTGCCATGGTTGCTGTCGAGGCAGTGCGACGACGAGCCACTGCCGGCGACGGCGCGGCCGCTGCGGTGTCTCCCGGCAAGCGGCGAGGGCACGGTGAGGTGCAGGGCCGCTCCGCGGTTCCATTCCCGGCGGCGGATCCTCCTCGCGGTGGAGGTGGTGACCGGAGCTAGGAGAGGTGGGTGCTGGTCTCGATGGTTTCGGTCAGGTTCAGAAAAGCAGAAAGAACAGAGGGGCTCGGGGGAAGAGGAAGGAGGGATCGGCGGCGCTAGGGTTAGGTATAGGCTAGGGCAGAGGGGGGGTTAGATATAGGGCTTGGAGCTTGTACGGCGGGCATCGAGCGGAGGGAGAGGCGATCGGGTGGCTCCGATGGATACGTACAGGGATGACATCATCCAGAGGAAGAAGACAGCGACAGGAGGGGGGTACTGGGCTGGAAAAAAGAGGTTGGGCTGGGCTGGGAGGTAGGCTGCTGCTCCTTTTTCTCTTTTGTTATTTTTAGTTTTTCTGTTTTTTTTTTTGTAGTTTTGCTTTTGGAAGAAATAGTTAGGTTCTAGCTTAGGGAAAAATCAGAAAAAATTAGGTTAGACTTTTTAGACCAAAAGCAACCAATTTCCGAAATTTGTTTTCAAAAATGGTGATTTAAAATTGTTGTTTGTATTTGAAACCATAATTAAGGGAATTTTGATATTGTTTAAACATTATGAAAACAAGGTATTTTAATGGGGTGGCCCCTATGGATTAAGAGATTAAAAATAGTTGATTGAATTGATAATGTTTATAAATTGGTTATAACTCAACTTGGGTGCTGTTTGAATGAATTTGATTTGAAATTGGAATATTTTGTTAATATAGAAAACAACCACTTAATAGGGTGAACCCTATTATTAGTTGGATTAGAAACATTGGAATGGTTTGATATTTGATAATTTCCAAATGAGGTGTTGATGATGATTTTGCTTTGAATTTGGAAACAATTGGGAATTAATTAATTGAAATAAAAGTACCATTTTATTAGTTGATCAAACATGGAATAAAATGGAACAATTTGGTTGTTTTCATTTGAAATAACATTTTGGAAATTGTAACATCACAAGGATGAAACAAAGGGTTTGAATTTTGGTTTGAAATTCAAATACAAAACAAAGGAAAACAAATGAAAACAGTTGGAAAACAAAAGGAAAACAAGCAAAACAATTGCAATCAACATGATGCCATGATGCAAAACATAAAATAACAGAGAGCAAACATTCTAATGGCTATTTTTCAGACTTGGGATGTTACAATTGCCGCCGATGTAGACCGCCTGGACGCTCGCCGTTGGTCCCATGAGCTTCCCCATGTCCTCCTACACCTCCTGGACGAGTCACGCTTGACGGGAGCTCCCCTGTCGCGCGAATCGCGGCTTCCTCCCCAACTCCGACCGCCGGCCGCCGTGGGCGATTCCGGCGCCATCGCTGCCCCACCGGCCTCCTCGACCCTTCCATGATGCTCCCGGTGAGCTCCTGGTCCTAATGGACCCCTCCCCTGCCTTCCTTGTCCTCTGTACCGCGCGGGAGACGAACACCGACGAGCTCTGCCGCCGGCCACTCCGGCGACCATTTGGTCACCGGATGGTACCCCTCCACCCCCCGCGAGATCCTCTCAGCTATGGTGTTGTTCGTTTCCTCGAATTCGCGGTAATTCGTTCGATTTTGATCCCAGCTGTGAGGATCAGAGGAAGATGACGTCGTCCTGACGCAAGCGTGACGTCATAAGTCTTTTTTTAAGAAACCCAGGAAATTCCAGAAAATGTTTAATTTTGTAAATTTAATAACTATTGTTTTATTAATCAGAAAAATAAAATAAAAATATGGGAGTGATCAGAAAAATGTAATCTACCCAAATATGTCATTTTAAATCATGTTTGAGAAAGTTCAAAAATGACCTTTATTTTAATATTGTTTAATCATTTAAAATAGAAAAATAAGTTTTTATTCACTAAAATTAGAAAATTAAAAGTTATATACCAAATTGCTCAAAATGACAAATGCAATCTAGTTATGGTGTTTTCAACCTCTTTTGAGCAATTAAAATGGTACACCCTCTCAGTATCACCCGAAACCCCCTCTGGGGTCTATTTCGGGTTAATTTCAGTAAAAATGTTTAACTGACATACGAACCCTAGCAACCCAACGATCATGCCTAGGGCTTTATTTCAGTGCATTAACCTGCTCATGCATACATATTGCGCATTGCATCGATGTCATGTGTTGATTGTTATTTCTCTTTCGGTGTTGTTTCCCCCTCGGTAGAACGTGACTCCGAAGAGAAGGCCAGCAACCCAATGACGAATACTTGTTCTTAACCGACAAGTCAAGCACTTATTCCTGAAGAATTTATCTGGTTTTCTTATAACCAAGGCAAGCATAACTCTTATCTGCTCATATATGGTTTCAAAGTGATTTGAATCTCGTACTTTGCATTCGGTTCCAAACTATTTGATGTCAGCAGATAGAGTTCTCCTATATACTGCATAACCTAGATATCCTGATCCACTTCACCTAGCAGCTACAGGTTTGTTTGTGCGCGCTCCGCTAAACCTTGTGAGTCTTGCTTAGCCATGCCTAGTTGATGAATCTGGTCAATGCGTGAATCTACTATGTCAGGTGTTTATGATTTGAATTATCTTTGATAACTTGACTAATCACGGCATGGATGTGAGGCCACAGTGGGTTGTGGCGTTTTGTCCTGTTCATGCCCCTCTGAGCGAGTTCTCGCCTTCGAGCCAAGACTGAGCGTACAGCCACACGTGGGCCGATGAACCCCGCCCGGCTAACTAACTTGTTTAACCTCATCCATGAGCCACGTAGTTTGAGCTTTCCATCTGCGTGTGTGTCGGAAAATGTTTTGGAGAAAACTAGGTCGTGACCGGGACAAGTGATGGACGTACACGGATCTTGATCCCGACTCACAGAACAGGTGCCGTCAGGAGGTGGCCAACTCCCTGTTGATGGGGTGGCCCTGTTTGGGTTGACTCATGGATATGGTTCGACAAGGTAAAGGCCGGGAATCGACCACCCTCTGCCGGCACTTCCCGGACTAGTGCTAACCCTGGTGTAACTAAGAGTCGGTTGGTACGTGTGGGTAAAGTTGTACACCCGTGCAGGGTTAAATCTTTTCGAAAAGCCGTGTCTGCGGTTAAAGACGACTTGGTGACGGATTCTGTGATCATAGACAACTTAAACGGAATGACTAAAACTTGCTGATAACGATTGAAGGATGCCTCCTCGGAGATGCCGAGAGGGGTTACCTTGTAGCATGAGATAGTGTGGAACAACTGGAGGAGGTGATCTTTGAAGCACGAGGTGCTGAAATGATTTGGTGGATTAAAAGATGATGATATCAGTAGTTGAGTAGCTTTCTCATATGTTTTCAAAATACTCTATGAGACGTGATGTTCCTTCCTCAACTTGGAAAACAAAGATGGCTATACGCAAATAACCATCATAAAACCTTTCTGAAGATAGCAGATATATAATAGGTTAACTAAGACTTGTTGAGTACCTCCCGTACTCAGGTTTGCTTAATTTTGGTTCAGGAGAAGATCTCACATCGGTGGTGATTCAACGTGGACATCGACGAGTAGTTTGGGGTTCCCAGGTAGCAGCCTGGAATCTATGGGCTGGGACGTCGCCTTATGTTGCAGCCTCTTAGGCCTTTTTGGTTCTTGTTGATTAGCAACATAATTTTCCTTCCATTGTCTGATGTGATGTTGGGTCGTGTGACCTCTGTTTGTAAGCTATACTCTAGTAACACCTGTTTAATAAAGCTTCATGTTTAGAGTACTGCTTTGATCGGTTGTTGGTTTCGAGCTCATTGTTATACAGTTTTGGCTATGCCTGCATAGTTGTCGCAGTCGAGGGGTTGTGGAGCCGATGATCCATGTCCGAGCCCGCCTGTCGATGTGATCGGCCTGGGGCGAGGTAACCCCAGTAACCCTCGATTGTTGTTGCACTTTCTGGACACATAGCAGCTCTGTATAACTATGGTCCCGTTCCTTCAGTTTCATCCGACTCGTGGACGCTTGGGTATGCATAATTGGTTATGACTAGCATGGATACAAGGAGTAGTAGACCGGGATCCGGACTACGTGCCGATGAATCCGGTCTGCCTGCCGTTGTTTGTTGCGGCCGGGGCTGGTAACCCTGAAGCCCTTGTGAGTCCATGGCTAGGAGCACATAACAGTATGTATATCTCTGGGTCCGGGGTCTGACAAGTCTTGGTATCAGAGCAGGACTGCCTGTAGGAAAACCTTATTGCTTGGTCGATGTCGAGTCTAGTGATTGTGAAAACTACTTTGAAACCTCAAATGAGTTGTGAAAAACCTTTTTAGGATTCTTTTTACTCCTTATCTGGTATCGCTCTAACTCTGGGTCACCTTACCTGTTTTGATTTGAAAAGGTTTTGCTATCCCTTCTAGTCATTCAAAACCTAGGTGCCTTCTCTGGCAAGGACGTCTTTTACCCAAGTTGACCTAGTTATGAGTTTCTAGAGTCGTGTGTGTTCCATATTTCGTTATCTCTTAATCTGGGAGATTTCCTTTCCATTCCAATCTCTCAGAGTTGTCCGGATTCCATATTCTTACATGTTCCAAAAGTCTGAAATCCTGAACCTCGAGATCTGCTTTTCATCTCGAATGTATTCTTCCTCTTTTGCTCAAATACTTCCGGAGCTAAGTTTGTCCTCTTAGAAAGATACTCCGTGATTGATATTCCTAGTGTTCCTCAAGACACTAAGAGAGTAGTTACTCCTTTGTTTTGGTTTTCAATCTTGGACTTGAACCGAAGGTCCCGGAATGTGCTGAATTGCGGTGAGTTGAGTCATGTGGTTTCATAACCAGGTGATGCTCATGCCATAAGTACATGATGCTGACCTTTAACCCAAGTTCTGTTTCTTTGGATCCTGAAGAATTTGTTCTACCTCGAGATGGCTAGGCAATTCCAATTCCAATAGCCATAGGTTCTCTTTTAGAACAAAAGAGGATCACGACAAGAGTGATCATCTTGAACCCCACATCTTTGTTCTTGGTCCATCTATACCAACCTTTTGTCATGGGTTCTACACATGAGTATTACCCCGTGCATCCAACGAGATCTCAGGATTTTCCAGAGCACATTCCTACTCTTTAGTTGCTGTCCGAATTTCGTCCGTTGTTTGGAAAACAAGTTACATATGGTGTTGGATTCTTCCAATGCATTTTCTCTTGTTTTCTGTCAAAACATTCCACCTTGGAATGTCAGGAGAAACAAACTCCAGAACCTCGTTCATCTCGAGGACCAGGTCAAAGTTTTGTAATTCACAGAATAAAGAAGTTTTATTAGTTTCTGTTCTGTTCTACCTTCGAGTATCACACTCCTTTATATCAAGAGGTCGTGTTGAGTTTCATGGCCTCACAGATGAAGTGATGATATTACACATTTTCACTCCCCCTTCCTCCAAGCTTGAATGCTTGAGAATGATGGGTCTATGCATTGATGTGTGTATCAGTTATTCAGAGCAATTCTTATTGCTTTGGAAAATCTAAGAAACATATGTATCCTTCTTAGCATTACTGGTCACCCAGCCTCTGTTTGAAGTTGACTGCGTTAACAAATCCGTTCATTCCGGTGCATATTCCTGGTCAGAGAGTTAGGTCCATGCCAAAGCTCTCCAGACCATATCGGTTGCTTTGAAAAGCATGCCTCCTATCGATTTCTAAGACATACCGGTGGGTTGTGATATTCTGGTTGTCTTTCTAGAAGTATCACCAGGTTGTTACCTGACCGTTATGTCTAAACAAGGGGTAATTTGAACTACTCCTTCCTCCAAGAACTCTGTTGGATATCCTGGACCAGTTGGTTGAGCTTAAATAACAACTTGGAGAGTTGAAAGACAAAAGCTCATCCTAACTTGCTCCTGTGCAATGGGATGTCTTGTTCTCATCCCGTTGAAGCAGGATAGTATCTCCTTCGTGGACATGCTATCATCCTGCCCTTGATTTGATGTGGGCTATCGTCAATCGAGAAAAGATCCAAGGACTATCTTGACGGTGTTTTCACTCATAGTGTTTTGCCCGAGTACACCTTCATGTCCTTTGGTCTAACCAATGTTTTGCCTTGATCATATATCATATGAACCCCTCTTCTTGGAGTGTCTTGTTAAAGATGTTGTTGAGCCCATCTACGACATTCTTGTTTCATCCAAGTTGCAAGAGGTTCATGCGGAAAAAATGGCACTAATGTTGGAAAACTTTTGCGAACCACCTTTGTGTCATCACGAAGTTGTGTTCTAGAGGTTAGAAGTGGCTTACTCCAGTCCATGTGCTTATGGTGAAAATTGTCGCCGTGGATTCGAGTAAAGTTTTCTTGTTCCTTTGGGAATAATCCCAAGTCGGTTATGCATGTGTGGACTATTCTTGAGATGGTTGGTTGTTACCTCCATTCCTTGAAGAAGTTGTACATCCACATTAGGCCACTGACTGATCGTTCGTTGAAAGAGAAGAAGTCCAAGAACTTCGTTATCTTTGTAAACATCTTCCTAGCAATGACTCCGATGTGTTTTGTTGCAAGTAGGCCATGTAGGTGCAACTATCTTTCGTAAGTTGCTAATACATGAGTCCTGCAATCTCGCTCATCTTTTTGAGCTTGGCATCGTAGTCCATATCTTGAGAATCCACTAAAGGTATCTCGTTGGTAACCGGTGCAAGCTCTTCAATCAAACACGTTGAGTCTCAGTTATTCAATCCACTAACCAGAGCTGAATCTCAAGCATCAATGCTGGTTGGTGTTTCCTCAAGAGTATTGAATCAGGTCTTTTCAAAATCCGGCATGGTTGATGTTGTGGTTGACACAATTAGCCGGAAGGCCTAATGTCATATCCCCTTGAATCCGTAAGAACAACCACTCCTCGTGAGAATTCTTGTGCGGCTCGTTCTTAACAAGTTTCCCTCTCCGTTTTTACAAACTGGAGTTCTACTTCCACTTGAAGATCTACTCACGGCTTACCGTAAGCCTGATCTTGGTATCTAAAACATCAAGGGTAACTTGGAAGTTGATCTTTTTAATATCTCTCCGTTGAACCTCCAAACCTCTCTTTCAGTGGAAACAAGTTCATCATGAGAATCATCTCGTGGTGTTTCGTAACCACCATTTATCCGTTCCCTTTTTCAAGTTGTTTATACTTGAAGTTCTGTTCATCTCACACATTGTGTGAATTTGACAGTTACTTCAGCCATGGGGTCTTAACCATGTGGTAGATGTATTGCTACGTATAAACCACAATAGGAAAGAGATTTCCTGTTTTCTTCCGATGTTCCAATCCTCGTTGGTTACTCATCTTATGGTGTGACCAAGAAGTTCTCCTTCACCACGGTGTTCCATCATCCTTTGGTTACTCATCCTCCGTTGTGAAGTAACATCCTAATCTTTAAAAAAGGTTTTTCAACAAACTTGGATGAACAAAAGTTTCGTTGTTCTTCGTGTCCTCTCCGAAGAGTGAACATGATCCTGTATCAACTTTTCTATGATGCACGATTACCGTGTTCTCTCGTGTTTTCCTCGTCTACGGATATTATGTCGTGGTATCCAAAATCATCCTTTCCATCTTGGTTATTTGTTTGAAGAATCCTTCATGTTAAAAGTTGTTCAACTTTTCTTTTCCAAAAGGATTTAAAGTCTTGTGCAAAGCTCATATTCTAAATCCTTTCAAGAACCATCGTCTGTAAACTTGAAACCATCTTTTATTCACTCCGTTACCTTGATGTGTTTCATGCATGTTAACTCAACAGTTCTTTGTGAACATTTATGTCTTGAGTTAGCCATAAAATACTCGATCTTCGTGAGGAGTTCCTAAGAGTTTTCCCTCTTACTTAAGGTGTATCCGTTCAATACTTCAAGATGCTACGAATCAACCTCTTCGAGAAAAGAACCGTAACGTTCAAGAAGGTCGTTCAAAACCGGTGTTTCTTCTTTCTTCTCCTTCGGGAATCTCGGGACGAGATTCTTGTAAGGGGGGTAGATTTGTAACATCCCAACTTTTGCTACCAAAGGGGTGTGGTGTGTGTTCATCTCATACATGCATGGCAACAAAAACTTAATCATGTTTTAACCAATTTAAATTTGGAATTTAAATGGTTTGAGAAAAATCCCACAAATGGTACTTATTTTGGTTCCCAAAATTTTGTTCTGAAAGTATTTCAATTTCACAAAAGCAATACATGGTGAGGTTGGAAATTTCATAAGCTTTCAAAATCCTATTTTTGCCAAATTTTCTGTTTGCAAAAGGCCCTCAAATTAGTGGTTTTTGTTCTGTTTTTAAATGGAAAAGGACCTTGTTGCTAATTCCAGGAACTACAGGGGGTTTTCCACAAAATTTCCGTTTTTATCGTCTTCCTCGTGACAGAAGGATGGAAGCTCGCCGCCGACGCCTATGCCATGTCCTGCTGCTTTCCCGGCTCGGATAAGGCCGCACGGACGTGCTCTGCTTGTCCTCTCCCCTCTGCGTTGCCTCTCTTCCTCTCTACTGCTCAGTACCGCGGGAGAACCCTAACCCTAGCTCTGTTTGGCCGCCGCCAAATTCCGGCGATTGCCGCCGATGTAGACCGCCTCGATGCTCGCCGTTGGTCCTAGGAGCTTCCCCATGTCCTCCTACACCTCCTGGACGTGTCACGCTTGACGGGAGCTCCCCTGTCGCGCGAATCGCGGCTTCCTCCCCAACTCCGGCCGCCGGCCGCCGTGGGCGATTCCGGGCGCCATCGCTGCCCCACCGGCCTCCTCGACCCTTCCATGACGCTCTCGGTGAGCTCTTGGTCCTAATGGACCCCTCCCCTGCCTTCCTTGTCCTCTGTACCGCGCGGGAGACGAACACCGACGAGCTCCGCCGCCGTTCTTGCTCGCCGCCGGCCACTCCGGCGACCATTTGGTCACCGGATGGTACCCCTCCACCCACCGCGAGCTCCTCTCCGCTATGGTGTTGTTCGTTTCCTCGAATTCGCGGTAATTCATTCGATTTTGATCCCAGCTGTGAGGATCAGAGGAAGATGACGTCGTCCTGACGCAAGCGTGACGTCATAAGTCTTTTTTTTAGAAACCCTAGGAAATTCCAGAAAATGTTTAATTTCGTAAATTTAATAACTATTGTTTTATTGATCAGAAAAATAAAATAAAAATATGGGAGTGATCAGAAAAATGTAATCTACCCAAATATGTCATTTTCAATCATGTTTGAGAAAGTTCAAAATGACCTTTATTTTAATATTGTTTAATCATTTAAAATAGAAAAATAAGTTTTTATTCACTAAAATTAGAAAATTAAAAGTTATATACCAAATTTATCAAAATGACAAATGCAATCTAGTTATGGTGTTTTCAACCTCTTTTGAGCAATTAAAATGGTACACCCTCTCAGTATCGCCCGAAACCCCCTCCGGGGTCTATTTCGGGTTAATTTCAGTAAAAATGTTTAACTGACATACGAACCCTAGCAACCCAACGATCATGCCTAGGGCTTTATTTCAGTGCATTAACCTGCTCATGCATACATATTGCGCATTGCATCGATGTCATGTGTTGATTGTTATTTCTCTTTCGGTGTTGTTTCCCCCTCGGTAGAACGTGACTCCGAAGAGAAGGCCAGCAACCCAATGACGAATACTTGTTCTTAACCGACAAGTCAAGCACTTATTCCTGAAGACTTTATCTTGTTTTCTTATAACCAAGGCAAGCATAACCTCTTATCTTCTCATATATGGTTTCAAAGTGATTTGAATCTCGTACTTTGCATTCGGTTCCAAACTATTTGATGTCAGCAGATAGAGTTCTCCTATATACTGCATAACCTAGATATCCTGATCCACTTCACCTAGCAGCTACATGTTTGTTTGTGCGCGCTCCGCTAAACCTTGTGAGTCTTGCTTAGCCATGCCTAGTTGATGAATCTGGTCAATGCGTGAATCTACTATGTCAGGTGTTTATGATTTGAATTATCTTTGATAACTTGACTAATCACGGCATGGATGTGAGGCCACAATGGGTTGTGGCGTTTTGTCCTGTTCATGCCCCTAGGAGCGAGTTCTCGCCTTCGAGCCAAGACTGAGCGTACAGCCACACGTGGGCCGATGAACCCCGCCCGACTAACTAACTTGTTTAACCTCATCCATGAGCCACTTAGTTTGAGCTTTCCATCTGCGTGTGTGTCGGAAAATGTTTTGGAGAAAACTAGGTCGTGACCGGGACAAGTGATGGACGTACACGGATCTTGATCCCGACTCACAGAACAGGTGCCTTCAGGAGGTGGCCAACTCCCCGTTGACGGGGTGGCCCTGTTTGGGTCGACTCATGGATATGGTTCGACAAGGTAAAGGCCGGGAATCGACCACCCTCTGCCGGCACTTCCCGGACTAGTGCTAACCCTGGTGGCACTAAGAGTCGGTTGGTACGTGTGGGTAAAGTTGTACACCCCTGCAGGGTTAAATCTTTTCGAAAAGCCGTGTTTGCGGTTAAAGACGACTTGGTGACGGATTCTGTGATCATAGACAACTTAAACGGAATGACTAAAACTTGCTGATAACGATTGAAGGATGCCTCCTCGGAGATGCCGAGAGGGGTTACCTTGTAGCATGAGATAGTGTGGAACAACTGGAGGAGGTGATCTTTGAAGCACGAGGTGCTGAAATGATTTGGTGGATTAAAAGATGATGATATCAGTAGTTGAGTAGCTTTCTCATCTGTTTTCAAAATACTCTATGAAACGTGTTGTTCCTTCCTCAACTTGGAAAACAAAGATGGCTTTACGCAAATAACCTTCATAAAACCTTTCTGAAGATAGCAGATATATAATAGGTTAACTAAGACTTGTTGAGTACCTCCCGTACTCAGGTTTGCTTAATTTTGGTTCAGGAGAAGATCTCACATCGGTGGTGATTCAACGTGGACATCGACGAGTAGTTTGGGGTTCCCAGGTAGCAGCCTGGAATCTATGGGCTGGGACGTCGCCTTATGTTACGGCCTCTTAGGCCTTTTTGGTTCTTGTTGATTAGCAACATAATTTGCCTTCCATTGTCTGATGTAATGTTGGGTCGTGTGACCTCTGTTTGTAAGCTATACTCTAGTAACACCTGTTTAATAAAGCTTCATGTTTAGAGTACTGCTTTGATCGGTTGTTGGTTTCGAGCTCATTGTTATACAGTTTTGGCTATGCCTGCATAGTTGTCGCAGTCGAGGGGTTGTGGAGCCGATGATCCATGTCCGAGCCCGCCTGTCGATGTGATCGGCCTGGGGCGAGGTAACCCCAGTAACCCTCGATTGTTGTTGCACTTTCTGGACACATAGCAGCTCTGTATAACTATGGTCCCGTTCCTTCAGTTTCATCCGACTCGTGGACGCTTGGGTATGCATAATTGGTTATGACTAGCATGGATACAAGGAGTAGTAGACCGGGGATCCGGACTACGTGCCGATGAATCCGGTCTGCCTGCCGTTGTTTGTTACGGCCGGGGCTGGTAACCCTGAAGCCCTTGTGAGTCCATGGCTAGGAGCACATAACAGTATGTATATCTCTGGGTCCAGGGTCTAACAATTACCCTTCTACAAGTTATTGAAAAAGACAGATAAGTTCGAGTGGACACCTGAGGCAAGAAAGGCATTCACGGACCTGAAACGAGCCTTACAGAGCAGGCGCGTTCTCGCGACACCACAAGAAAGGGAACCACTCTACCTATACCTAGCCGCAACAAATCAAGTCATCAGCACGGCCATCGTAGTCGAGCGACCTAAGGACGACAAAGCATATGGAGTTCAAAGACCAATCTACTACATCAGCGAGGTGCTCTAGCCATGCAAACATCGATACCCTCACTACCAGAAGATCGCATATGGAGTTGTTCTACGGCTCGAAAGCTCAAGAATTACTTCCAGGAATATACTGTAGGTGGTAAACGACGCATCACTCGGTACAATCATGAACAATCCCATGGCATCTGGAAGAATAGCAAAATGGAGCATCGAACTAGGCGCCTGGGACATTATCTACGCATGGCGCAATTCCGTGAAGTCACAGGTACTCGTGGAATTTCTGAGCGAATGGACAGAATTACAAACACCCGGACCACCAGAATATACGAGTAACTGGATCATGTACTTCGACGGGTCCAAAAGGAATGAAGGAGCTAGAGCTGGGATCGTCCTTATATCACCCAGAGGAGACAAATTGCAGTACGTCCTGCGATTGGACTTCCCACCCGACGATCCAGCTTCCAACAATGACGCAGAATACGAGGCCCTGTTGCATGGGATGAAGATGGCAATCGCGTGTGGAGCCACCCGATTGATGATCTATGGCGATTCCAACCTCATCGTGCAACAAACAATGAAGGAGTGCGACGCTATCGCAGAAAACATGGTTGCCTATCGGGACATGTACAATCTACTCGAAGGAAGTTTTAAAGGATGTGAGCTGAAGCACATCGCGAGATCCAGTAACGAAGAGGCAGATAGGCTGGCAAACATGGGGTCCACAAACATGCCCATACCGCCAGGAATATATTTCGAGCGAATGACCAAGCGTTCAGTCAAGGTCAAGAAAACTGTAGGAGCACCCGCAACATTGGAGACAGAGGTCAGCCCGCAAGTTGCTATCATCGAGCTTAGCCGTGGTATTTCAAGACAAGTTTTTCTGGTCGAGCCAGTCTGGACGCAGAAATACCTCGGCTACTTGTCTACCAAACAGCTGCCAGCAGACGCTCGCGAAGCTCGACAAATAGTTCGACGCAACAAATCTTTTCGGGTACTCAACGACGAGTTGTACAAACAGAGCATCTCAGGCATACTGCAAAGATGCATAGCACCCGAAGATGGCAAGGAATTGCTGCGAGACATACATCAAGGAGATTGTGGACATCACACCAGCTGGAAAGCAATCGTGGGCAAAGCTTTTCAAGCAGGATTCTACTGGCTTACAGCAGCCAGAGATGCAAAGGACTTGGTCGACAGGTGCAACGCTTGCCAGCGATTTGCACCCAAACCACATGCCCCCGCCACGGAATTACATATGATACCAACCGTCTGGACCTTTGCACAATGGGGGCTGGACATGGTAGGACCATTACGCAAGTCTACACCCGAAAGATACACACACTTGCTTGTCGTAGTCGACAAATTTACAAAGTGGATCAAAGCGATGCCAGTCACCTCAGCTAGCGCCCAATGCACCGTCAAATTCCTCGACTCCATTGTATGCAGATTCGGCATACCACACAACATCATCACCGACAATGGCAACAACTTCACGGCAAAGGAAACATAGCAGTTCTGCGAAGAAAAGGGAATCATCTTCAAATTCGCTTCAGTGGCTCATCCGCAAACCAACGGCCAGGTCGAACGATCCAACAGATTGGTTTCGGATGGCATCAAGAAACGACTACTCGACCGCTTACACCCAGCAGCGGGACATTGGGAAGAAGAGCTATCCTCCGTGCTATGGAGTCTCCGCACAACCCCAAATCGATCCACAAAATACACACCATTTTTCATGGTATATGGGGCTGAAGCAGTCCTTCCCGAGGATGTCAAATTCAGCGCCCCACGGGTCGTTGCTTACAGCGAAGAAACCTCTAACAGGGCACTCACGGAAGACATGGACTCACTCGACGAAATACTGCGATATTGCACTCGTAAGATCCGCAATATACCAACAGTCGTTGCGAAACTATCACAGTCGCCGTATACGTCACAGAGCCTTCGCGGTGGGAGATTTGGTGCTACGGCTCAAGCAGAAGGAATGGCACAAGCTCGAACCACCATGGGAGGGACCCTTCATAATACACGAAGTTATCCCAGGTGGCGCCTATCGACTGAAGAACCCGGCGACTGGTGGCATCTACTCCAACCCATGGAATGTTGCACACCTCCACAAATTCTATCCTTAGATTTATTTTACTCGCAAAAAAAGGCTATATTAGCCATCCTGTAGCTCGAAAGAAACACATGACTTCTCAGTCATTTCAATAAAAATACATGGTTTTTCAACCATAGCTACTCGCATTCTTTATCCTTGCACGCTAAATAACAGGTATACACCCCAAATACACGGGGGCTGCACCTAACTTAGCATCACAGGAAAAATTTCATATACATAGTTATAAACAAGGTAGACATACAAAGTTTTGGGACAACTATACAACGTAACAAAATACATACATCCTACGATTACATATGGCGACGAGCATTTTCCTCGGCTAATACCAGATCCACCTCTTCTGAGGTCAATCGAATAATCTCCTCCGCTGCAGGCCGAACAACTCTATAATGAGGGGCCATGTCGACTAGACCATCAGGGAGCATAGCTATAGAGTTGAAATTCATCTCAGGATGCCACAATCGGACGAAGGAAAGCGCTACTACGGACCCGCAAATCATCTGATTGCGGACACACTCGCGAATTTCACCTTCTCGACCGAAAGTTCTGAGGAGATGGCTCAAGTCTTCTGGACCCCTCTCCAACGGATAGAAAGCGGAGTTCACAGCAATCAAGGCCTCATGGCAGGAATTCACGAGTATCTTCGCCTGGACTACTCGATACTTCAACGTAACCAGAACAAAGCCTCGACTATGGTCCGACCATAAGTTGTTCGCATGTGGTTTGGAGCTACTAGCTTCATGAGCAATAAGGTTATCCACCCAATGCGCTTCACGTTGACCATCAGGCTCAAAAACTACAAAAGAAGGTTACAAAGAGTCAGCAAAGGAAAGAAGGGCAGTCAAACCAAACGCTAGGGGGCTCACGTGCTTACACAACATATCCTTGGCGACGGTTGCAAGTTCCTCCATCACAAACTGTTCACGATCAGCCGCAAGTTTTTGCTTCGACTTGGCCACATCAACCACTCCGCGCAAAGCTTTATATTTGCGTTCACCATCCGCGACACGATCGCGAAGAGAAGCAAAAGTGCTAACATGAGCAACAAACGGATCCAATCGTGCAGCAGATCCACTCGAAGACTCCACGGCATCACCAATTTCCTGGAAGAGAATACAAAGATTAAGGAAAAACTTCAAAGTCACCCCACTCGAGCAAATAAAACCACCTATTCAACAAGTGCTCGGGGCTACTCCCATCGGGAGAGCTTTCGCGACAATCAATCGCAAGAAATCACAAACTTGGATATCAAAAGAACACTCTGATTAAAGATAGAAGTACGGGAATACATCCCAAGGTTCATTACATCAGGAAGAATAAGCTAAACTAAATCCTATCCTATGGAATCGCGGAAGTGCTGCCACTCGCACCAGGTTGTCCCTTGCGACTGGCATGAGCAAGCAAGGCGGACATCTTCCGAGCAAGGGCTTCAGCCGGCTCGCCAAAAGGACGGAGCGCTACCTTTCTGCCCGTGGAAGGATTGACGGGAAGATTCGAGTACGCTTCATCAAAGCCTTCAACTCCGTGCGCCAACGCGAACTGGATGGCGGTCTTCGCCCCGCACTCTGATTGGGCAACTGAGTAGGCCTAAAGGATGTCATTCTCCAGGAAAACCTTCAGGAGACCGCCCAGCATAGACGGAACTGCGACATCCACCAGAAGACCCTCGTGGAGTTGCCTCACCACTTGAGTGGCATCGCCAATGAGGGAACCAATCCCATCCGCATGCTTCCGAAGCTGGGCGAGGGAATCCATCACCGCATCCGCTCGAGTAACCCCGGGTAGCTCCAGCGCAACGCCAAGAACATCTACAAAGGGCAACATTAATTTCGAAGACAATCCAAGCTAGCCACAAAATAGCAAAGGACAAAGTATAACTTACTCGCAAAGTTCTGAGCTAAAGGACGGAGGAAGTCGACAAGATCATTGTCCTGTTTGACACCAGCTTCCTCCAATTTCTTCAAGGCATCCTCAGCACCCGCGAACTTCCCCTCGAAGTCAGCCGACTGCTTGCGAAAGAACTCAAGTTACTTTCGAGCAGTCTCCAACTCGGCCTCGAGGCTGTTCACTCGAGTGATAGCATCGGTCTTCTCAGCCTTCAGAACTTTGGCTTGAGCTGCACAACAATGTGAAGGGAATATGCCCGAGAGGCAATAATAAAATGGTTATTATCTTATTCCTTGTTTATGATGAATGTTTATTTCTCATGCTAGAATTGTATTAACCGGAAACGTTGATAAATGTGTGCTTAATAAACAAACAATGGTTCCTAGTAAAGCCTCTCTTTTAACTAGCTCGTTGATTAATAGATGATCAAGGGTTTCCTGATCATGAACATTGGATGTTATTAATAACGGGGTCATGTCATTAGAAGAATGTTGTGATGAACATATACCCAAAGAGAATATAGCAATGCGATCAAGTCATTTAGTTTACAATGTTATATCAAACATACGAAGTAACTTATTCCTTAGACCATGAGATCATGTCAATCGCTGATACCGGAAGAGTGCTTTGATGGCATCAAACGTCACACCGTAACAGGGTGACTATAAAGGTGTCGTTAAGTATTCGGAAAGTATTAGTTGAGGATCATGGATCAAGAGTGGGATTTGTCCATCCAAATGACGGAGAGATATACTCTGGGCCCTCTCGGTGATATCACATCGAAACCGCTTGCAAGCACGTGATATGATCACAAGGATGTTATATCACGGGAACAAGAAAATAGTACTTGTCGGTAACGAGATTGAACAAGGTATGGTTGATACCAATGATCGAATCTCGGACAAGTAAAATATCGCGAGACAAACGGACTAGTTCATGGCGTTGTTGGTTCACACGATCACGAGAGTCATCGTTGAATATATAGGAGTCATCACGGATCTCCAGATCCCGCTGTTGATTATTGATCGGAGAGGAGTCTCGATCATGTCTATCTTATTCGCGAACCGTAGGGTGACACACTTAAGGTTCGATGACGCGTTTGAGAGGATACGGAATATCGAAGAATATTTTGGGCAGCACCGAAATTGTTTCGGGGAAAATTGAAATAGTTCAAAGGGTTTTTCGTCGAATGGTTGTTAATAGAATTAACAAATGATTCGAGGTGCTATATGCAAATGTTTGTTAATGGAATTAACAAATATAAATAAAGAAATAAAAATGTTTTATTTATTTATTAAAAGAAAACCTTTGGATTTTCCAAGTGGGAAATAATGGGAAAATGAGTGGAGGTGAGTGGAGTGTCCACTCACATGATGAGGGAAGAGGTGGGGGCACACCATGGGCTGGCCGCACCCCCCTTGGGCTGCCTCCCCCCCTCTCCTATAAAAGGAGGGTGAGAGCTCTCCCTCCTTCACACACTTGCCCACTCCTTTTTCCCTCCACCCGCTGCTCCATTCCATGGTCTTCGGCTTGGCGAAGCCCTGACCGTGGGATTCTTCTTCACCACCACGCCGTCGTGCTGCTGGAGTTTTCCGAGGGATCCTCTACTTTCGCGCCCCGCTGGATTGAGGGAACGGAGGTCGTCATCAACCGTACGTGTGACCGATCACGGATGCACCGCCGGATTGCGGTGCCCATCTTCTCGCTATCGGGATCGGTGTGAGTACGACTACGCCAACAACGAGATTTGATCTCGTACCACTTTGAGTCTTCGAGGGTATGTGTTCTCCTTAACCCTATCGTTGCCCGTTGCACTTCGTCTCCTAGATTAGATCTTGGCCTTTCGGGTGTCTCTCGCGTAGGAAATTTTTTGTTTTCTATGCAACGACCCCTTCAGTGGTATCAGAGCCGGATCTATGCGTAGATGTTCTGTACGGGTAGAACACATATGAGTATGTGGGCGTTGATGATCATGTTATTGCCTCCTTGAATATTTTATGATCTTAGTGGCATAGTAGGATGAAGTTGCCCCAGACTAAGTTTACGTGTACTATGTACGCGAGAGTTGTCTCACTTGTGGCTAAGGGGGTGTCCGTTTCTCCTACTATAGTTAAGATCTAATCTACGAAGGGTTGTTAAAAATGTGTTTATCAACGTTGTGGTTGATATTCGTAGGTATGAACGGTTCTATCATCGAAAGCCCTAAGCCACATCAAATATGCAAAAATAAATTAGAGGCGTCTAACTAGTTTTTGCTGGGCATGTGATGTGATATGGTCAATATTACAAATTTGCTTATGAGATGATCTATTTTGTAAATTATTTATATACCGGAAGGTATCCGTATGATTGTATTCTTATTGATGGACAATCAAGATTGGGGTGCCATGGTACTTGGTACCACGCAGGTGGAATGATGGAGTCAAGTGCAAGGAGGACCATATCATATCACGTTATCCTTACATGTGATGTTTGTGATGTTAATCCTTTTATGCATCTTTTTTTGCTTAGATAGCAACGGTAGCATTATAAGATGACCCCTCTCACTTAATATCAAGATAATAATGTGTTCTTCCTCAAGTATGCACCGTTAAGAAAGTTCGTCGTTTCGAGACACCATGTGATGATCGGGTGTGATAGACTCAACGTTCGCATACAACAGGTGTTTTCAAGCCTAGCATGTACAGACATGGCCTTGAAACACACGCAATACTACGGTTCTACTTGGCGAGCCTAGCATGTACAGACATGGCCTCGGAACACGTAACCGAAAGGTAAAGCATGAGTCATATGGATGATATGATGAACATGTCGATGTTCGCCTTTGAAACTACATCATCTCACGTGATGATCGGTTTTGGTGTAGTGAATTTGGTTCGTGTAATCACTAAAAACGACTAAGAGGGATGTTGTTTTTGAGTGGGAGTTCATGGTTTAATTTTTGAATTAACTTGAACTTATTTATCATGAACAACAAATCAAAGTGAATTTGCACAAATTGTAGTATTCATTGGCATCCACATAACTACCTTACACTTAGATTGTTAATTGAGATACAACTGTTATGATCTGGTAAATACCATTTAAGATTGGTACCGTATTAGTGAAATTTAAAATTGAATCCTATTGTAGATTTTCGGTATTTCCTACCTAACTCCATGTGATTAATGATTGATTGATCTACAGAGCAACCAATTCCTACTGAGAATCCAGAGTCATGGTTGCTTCCTTATTACTTTATCTTCAAAAGAATGTTTTGTTGATCAAGGTGATTTAGGAACTGAAAAGAGTTGTTTTCAGAAACAATCAAGTGAAAGATATATTGATATCTGGAAACTTATTTGTGGCAACATGATTGAGTATAATTTAGCGTGACAATGTTTGCTTATATTATCTCAATATATGCAAATTTAGCATGACAATGTTTGCTTATATTATCTGAATATATGCAATGATTGAAGACGCTAGGCGTTTGAATATTCCAAGAAGTTGGGCGCTAAAAATTATCCTCTAAATCCCTTCCTTCGAGCTATAGTAGCTTAATCATAAAATTGTTATGATGGGATAGATTAGAAGTATGGGTAAAGTAGTTTACTTTACTTGGAAATTGCTAAGAGTGGAATCTAGAAGAATGCTATTAATATGGTGATATTAGTAGAACAATCAAACTCAAAGTATGACTCAATGGGTGATAGTATATGACTAACACGCCAAAGAAAATGAGCTAGTACGGCTAGCATTGTTTGATGTTGAATGATTCTTCTGTAAGGAAAGGGAATATTGAAAATAGAATTACAAAAAGATATATGGCAGAAAAAGAAGATAACTGGAAAAGTCCAGCTCAGGAGTATATGCTTGATATACAAGTTATAGATGTATTACTAGTTAACAAAGTATTTTTCGGTATTTTGATACCACATTGGTTGGTATGAGTTGTCATACAAAGCAACGCAATGCAAGAAATACAAGGGCCTAAGAGGAACTAGTAATAGATGTGGAATCGATTATGACAAGAACATAAATAAAGTGTTATTGTGTTGATTGTCGTATCGAACCAAACAGTCAAGATTTATTTGAAGAACTTAATAAGTTGTTATTTTGTTCTAGTCTTTTGTGAGAACAAATGAGATTGTTCAAACTATGACCATATTCCATAATTGATGGATATTTTAATATAAATCATGTTGGTAAAGTAAACATCTATAAGACTAAATGTTAAACGTTGCAAGATGTTGAAGAGTTTCACTTAAATTGTGACACCACCATTTTAGTTCATATCGGAAAGGAAAACATGAAGGAACTCCATATTGATGGATTTCCGGAGTCATTTTATTTTGAATAAATTGACGCTTGTGAGACCTCTTCCAAAAGATGACTAGAATTCCGTTCTTAGGCCAAAGTAGAATGGACGACTAATTTAGTGGAGATTATACATATTGATGTATATAGTCCATTATGTGTAGTCATGTATGGTGGATTAATTTTTCCTTCATAAAATTATGTCGATGACTTGAGTAGATATGTGAGTATATCTATTTAAAGGGAACGGAGTTTGACATTCTGAATTGGTTCAAAAGGTTGTTAATATGAAGTTAAAATCAATGTAACAATATAATCAAGTATTTATGATTGGATCATAAAGGATAAAGTTTGAGTTACAAGTTTAGCAAAACATCTGAGAAGTTGAAGAACTGTTCTACAACTTATACTTCTCGAATACCCCACATGAGATTGGAGTATTCAAAAGACAAAATCAAACCTTGTTTGACATGGTAAGATTAATAAAATTGCCATTATAATTTTGTAGTTTATACATTAAGGACATCCGCTTTTACACTGAAAAGAGCACCATCATGATCCGTTGAAATTGACAACATATAAGATATGGTTTGGGTAGTGACCCGAATTGTCATTTTTCTTAAGTTTTGGTATGCATAGCATGT
This sequence comes from Alopecurus myosuroides, assembly GCA_028641055.1. NCBI lineage: Eukaryota > Viridiplantae > Streptophyta > Magnoliopsida > Poales > Poaceae > Alopecurus > Alopecurus myosuroides. Next base: position 177,685,975 of record CM054057.1, read on the forward strand.
GTAAAATGTTTACAACCAAAATAGGCTAAATATATGTTTATAAGTTTATCCCAAATAAAACATTGGGTATTTCTCCTATCACCGAACCAAAAGACAAATGTTGTTTGTCAGAAAGGGTTGATTTCTCGAGAAAGTAGTTCTTGCGAAACAAGTGAGTGGGAGCACAGTACAAACTCAACGAGATTAGAGAATCTTCGTTATCAGGTCAAGAGTAGCACAGCACTGGAAGTTGTTCCGGGGTTTACTATTTTGACTAAGTAGAAGACACTACAAATGTTGTAGATACTTCAAATAAGTTTGCGAACTGTACCAGAAAAGTCCAAAAACTTTGTACTGAGAACAACTTTTGGTTTAATTGTAAAGTGTTGTTTTGACAACAAAAGGACCTGGACCTTATAAAGGAACCAAATGATGGGCCCTAACTTCGTAAAATTGACTATGAGTCATTATATCCGCCATAGTATCCTTGTATGAATATCAAGTATGTGACTTGGTAGTCCTTTCTATAGGCATGATGCCTACCGATAGCAAAAGGGTCTATATAGCGACAAAGACATGGATTTTACATCTTTTGAAAGTTGTACTTATCGAAAAGTTGTTTTCGACGAAGTTCAAAGAGTTGACTACTACAAGATTTTGATCTTCTGTAGTGATGCTTTAGTCTTTGCAGATAGTTCTAGCAAAAAGTTACATATTATGATATGGCAGTTGAATAACAAAACCAACTCTCCTCTCGAGGAAGTTTGATCAAGGATGTGTACTTGACACAGTCTGAGAGTTTTGTAAAATTCAAAAGGTTGCTAGAAAGGTATGCACAGTTCAATGGTTGAAGTGAGCATAGCGAAGTTGAAATCTTTAGCTTAATGAAGTTATCAAAAGAGTTTGATTCCATCATGAATGATAAAGGTGCTTGTAGAGTTACAAGAAATTAAGTGGGAGCGCTATGACATATTTCCAATACTTTATGTAGATGACATATGGTTGATTGAAAAATATGTATTTTAAATTAACACGGTTAAGATTTTCGATTTCATATTGATGAAAGGCTTAGAAGATATTGGGCATCAATATCTATAAAAGATGGATTGACGCACCTGATATGATTGAAGCCAAATTACATAGATGAAATATTGAAGTAAGTCAATATCAAAATGACAAGAAGGAGTTCTTGTCACATGGAAAATAATTGAGCAAGATTCATGTGTTTTGACACATGATGAGCATCATTGAAATTGAGATTTCTAAGTCATGTTTCCATGCTATGTACACAACCAGATGAGTCCTATGCTATAAAATGTTATAGCAGGATAATTCATATGATGATTAGACAACAATGGGAGAGATCCTTGTGTCATTTTAGAAATGCTAAGGATATGTTTTCCTATATAGTAATGACAAATATTAGTTGTAATATGTTACACTAATAGTCTTGTCATTTATGCAAGTAATTTTATCTCAATTAAAATATGTGATGAAGGGTAGCACAATAGGATGGAAGAAAGTTTCATGCTGGATTTGAAAGAGTTTCAAAATTAAAATATTATGGCAGATACTACAACAAAGGCTAAAGTATATCGTTGTGTTGACAACTGATTATAAGCGCATTTTGTGTCAAGGAGTTCTTTATTGAACTTGGTGAATTTCCAAGAAATGCTGAAACTATCAAGCTACATTTTCACAATGTTAGTAACATCAGTTTAAGCTGAGGAATTAAGGTATCACCGAAACTTGGTGAATTTCCAAGAATGCTAACACTATGAAACTACATTTTCACAATGTTAGTGACATCTGTTTAAGCGGAGGAATTAAGTTTTCACCAATTGACCATATATATACAAAGCCATCTCATTAGAGAATGAGTGATGCTTTTAGACGCAAAGAACATGCAAATACAATAGGACCTGAACAATTCAGATATTTTTGATGATGTTTACCGCATGCGAAGCATGGTAATAACACTGGTACGCCATATGTGTTAAAGTGCGTACAGACTAGATTATTGACTCTAGTGCAAGTGGGAGACTGAAGGGAATATGCCCGAGAGGCAATAATAAAATGGTTATTATCTTATTCCTTGTTTATGATGAATGTTTATTTCTCATGCTAGAATTGTATTAACCGGAAACGTTGATACATGTGTGCTTAATAAACAAACAATGGTTCCTAGTAAAGCCTCTCTTTTAACTAGCTCGGTTATTAATAGATGATCAAGGTTTCCTGATCATGAACATTGGATGTTATTAATAACGGGGTCATGTCATTAGAAGAATGATGTGATGAACATATACCCAAAGAGAATATAGCAATGCGATCAAGTCATTTAGTTTACAATGTTATATCAAACATACGAAGTAACTTATTCCTTAGACCATGAGATCATGTCAATCGCTGATACCGGAAGAGTGCTTTGATGGCATCAAACGTCACACCGTAACATGGTGATTATAAAGGTGTCGTTAAGTATTCGGAAAGTATTAGTTGAGGATCATGGATCAAGAGTGGGATTTGTCCATCCAAATGACGGAGAGATATACTCTGGGCCCTCTCGGTGATATCACATCGAAACCGTTTGCAAGCACGTGATATGATCACAAGGATGTTATATCATGGGAACGAGAAAAGAGTACTTGTCGGTAACGAGATTGAACAAGGTATGGTTGATACCAATGATCGAATCTTAGACAAGTAAAATATCGCGAGACAAACGGAATAGTTCACGACGTTGTTGGTTCACATGATCACGAGAGTCATCGTTGAATATATAGGAGTCATCACGGATCTCCAGATCCCGCTGTTGATTATTGATCGGAGAGGAGTCTCAATCATGTCTATCTGATTCGCGAACCGTAGGGTGACACACTTAAGGTTCGATGATGCGTTTGAGAGGATACGGAATATCGATATTTTGGGCAGCACCAAAATTGTTTCGGGGAAAATTGAAATAGTTCAAGGGGTTTTTTGTCGAATGGTTGTTAACAGAATTAACAAATGATTCGAGGTTCTATATGCAAATATTTGTTAATGGAATTAACAAATATAAATAAAGAAATAAAAATGTTTTATTTATTTATTAAAAGAAAACCTTTGGATTTACCAAGTGGGAAATAATGGAAAAATGAGTGGAGGTGAGTGGAGTGTCCACTCACATGATGAGGGAAGAGGTGGGGGCACACCCATGGGCTGGCCGCACCCCCCTTGGGCTGTCTCCCCCCTCTCCTATAAAAGGAGGGTGAGAGCTCTCCCTCCTTCACACACTTTCCCACTCCTTTTTCCCTCCACCCGCTGCTCCATTCCATGGTCTCTGGCTTGGCGAAGCCCTGACCCTGGGATTCTTATTCACCACCACGCCGTCGTGCTTTTCCGAGGGATCCTCTACTTCCGCGCCCCGCTGGATCGCGGGAACGAAGGTCGTCATCAACCGTACGTGTGACCGATCACGGATGCACCGCCGGATTGCGGTGCCCATCTTCTCGCTATCGGGATCGGTGTGAGTACGACTACGCCAACAACGAGATTTGATCTCATACCACTTTGAGTCTTCGAGGGTATATGTTCTCCTTAACCCTCTCGTTGCCCGTTGCACTTCGTCTCCTAGATTAGATCTTGGCCTTTCGGGTGTCTCTCGCGTAGGAATTTTTTTGTTTTCTATGCAACGACCCCTTCACAATGGATTTCAAATCGGAAGAAATTTGCATGACTAGAAGGGATAAATGGAAAGAGCAGATCAAGTTACCTTGGGGAAGTTGGCCTTCCGAGACGAGTCAGTTGCGATCTGCCCTAAGGGTCACGCACTCTGTCTCAGCCGAAATTACACGGCGACCAAAGGCGGAGAGGGAGTCAAGGAAAGACTGCAAAACAAATAAGATGGAAAAATCAGAGAAGATAGAGAAGTTTGAGCCTATTTTACGACTGTAGACAATCGTGAATAGCCTCAGGGGCTACTCCCATCGGGAGCACTGCGTGCACCCGATAAAATAAAGAGAAGGAAAAAGCTAAGTTCTTGAGCCTGTGGCCAATCGCAAGCGATTGACCACGGCTACTCCCATCGGGAGCACTGCCGTGCACCCGATAAAAATTCTAAACGCACAAACACACATAATGCAAGGAAAAGAGTAAATCTTACCTGGCCCTGAGCAATGCAGAGAGGATCAGCTGAACTACCCGACACTTCTTTCGAAGTCGAGGCTCCAACCGCAAAGCTAGGCAATCTGTACTCTGTAGCTGCAGCTGTTGGAGCTGGACTTGGCGAGTTTTGGACAGTCCTAGCAGTTGGAGTCTCATACGCAACAACATTCTTCCTCTTAGGAAGAGAAGAGGCGAATTGGCCGGGGCTGATGGATTGAAGCCTGTCATAAAAAAGAAGCAACATCAAGCAAAAACATTTGACTAGAAGGTGGAAGAAAGAGCGAAACTTACTCATCATCTTCATCATCCAGCATATCTGCGTTCCAAGCGGTTTGGATTGTCGGCTTGGGAGCAAGGGGAGCGCGCACACTCAGCGGAGTCACGAGGAGAGGCTCCTTATCGGACCCTCCACCCAAGGAGTTGTCCTTGGAAGTAGCTTCATCTTCTCCTGTCCGACGGCGCTTGCGGTGGCGAAGATCGCTACCCGATTCATCCACATCATCCGAAGAGCCGTGGTCGGAGCTCGAGCTAGCGTCAGCAACACTGGTGTCAGCAGGGACATCCAGGTTACTCGCCAACAGGTCGGAAGCTTCTTCACCAGAAACAGGCGGGTAGCAAGTTGCTACTGCCAGGCTCTACAGAAGAAAATGAGAGGAAAAGAAGGAAAAATTCAGTCGAAAAGTTCGCAAACAAAAAAGAAAGAAAAGTTGAAGACAGAAAGAGCATTGAACTTACATAGGATGGAGGAGGATTCGAGGCTTCAAAAGTTGCGATTGGGCAACCGGCGAAGGACTCGTCTACCTTCAGCTTCATGATAGCCGCGATCTTCTTCTCCAACTCTGCGTTCGAGAGTTCTTCTCGGCTCACTCGACTGGGGTCTTAAGCTCCTTGGTACTCCCACATGGTGTAGGGCCTCGCTTGCAGAGGCTGGATCCTGCGCTTAAGAAACAGGCTCGCAAGATGCAAGCCGTTCAGCGCAACCCCTGCAGTTTGGGCGCGGAGCGCGGCAACCTTGGCGAGTAGAGGGGCGACGACTCGGCTCTCTTCGACTGAGAGCTTGTGCGCCCAAGACTTTCGCCGCTTCAAAACGGCGAATGGGTGGAACTCATTAACACCATCTGCACTGTCGTCGACGACATAGAACCACTTCTTCCTCCACCCTTGCGCGGAGTCGATGAGTTGCTTGTCGAAGTAAAGGGTGTCCGATTTCGCATGGATCCCGAAGCCGCCGGTGCGCAGCGTCTCCCCAAGCTCCGTTTCCACCCGCGATTTCTCGCGGAAGGCCCGCACCTTAAACAGAGCCTTCCAAAGGCCCCGGTGCGGGCGAATGCCAAGAAAGCACTCGAAAAGCACGATGAAGCACGAGATGTGTTGCACCGTGTTCGGAGGCAGGTCGTGGAGCTGTATGCCGTAAACATACAGCAAAGCCACGAAAAAGGGATGGAGGGGGAGAGAGAGCCCACGCGAAACGTGATCCGCGAAGATCACACGCTCGTTCGCGTGGGGATTGGGTACCTCTTCCTTCTTGCCGAGGCGAACCCGCTTCTCGGCGTCGGGAGGCAGCAAACCCTCCCTTTGCATCTCCTTGATGCTCTTCTGCGTGGTATTAGCGGAGCGCCAGTCGCCGGAGCATGGAGCAGGCGCTGCGCGAACATCCTCGGGCGCCTGCGAAGAGGAGACCGCAGCGCTACGTTTCTTTCCTCCCGCCATGGACGCTGGTGCAAGCTTGAGGACAAAAAACGAGCGCGAGGAAGACGAAGGCTAGGAAGGTGAAAGCTAGGAAGAGAATGACGGGAAATTTTCACTTTTCACCTAAGGACCGTATTTATACACGGTATCACCCAATCCTGACCGCTCATCGAGCGACGTAGCACCCATCGCGGCGGCCGCGCGTGAAGCTGAAACGAAACGGCGGTGAACGCTGTTTCGTGCCACGATCTTAACAGAATATCGTGGGCATTTATTGCGCGCGGCTTGCGGAAAACCGGAAACGACGTCTCTTTTCCGGTCAAAAAGCTGACAAGGTGGGCCAACAAATCTTGTTTTCACTTCGTCACGTCCCATCGGGAGGATTTAGAGCAAACAGAGTGCGCTATGACGTCATGACAAACGTCATCAAGTCTGAATACTTTCGGATAAAACCCCAAACACGAACAAAACTTCGTATGGGTAAGATTAGAACGCGGAAAAACTTTAGCATAAAATAGAACCCTAGACACGAAATTTTCTTTCGTATGGGCACAAACAAATTCCAGACGTATGGACAAAACAACTTAAAAAAAAGGAGAGACTTTCGTACTCGACAGATCTCTAGACCTAAAATTCGCGGGTGTGCAGATCCTGCCACTCTATCATACGATGTGTACACATCACGGACCTGGATTGTTCAGCCGACTAGGCACATCCGGATGCCATATTCTTTCGGATATGAAGGTAAGACCCAAAGGATCTCTCTTGAGGGCCTGGAATCGCACTCAAGCTGCGTCCTCCGGTAAAATTCCGTGTCAACAACAAGAAGAAAAATCCTAGCGGACGCGCCGGGTATCCCTATAGGTTAAGTTCGACTCGGTAAGACCTCTACGGCCTAGTCACAATGATCACCTCATCGGGTTCGAGTCGGAGGTCTCGAATCTGTGTAGGCCAGAATTGTTTTTGCCATAGATGCAATTAATTGGCCCTGATCTTTCGGGAGAGCCAAGCTGCTGAGCCATATCCTTCTACGAAAATAGCCAAAAACACAGGCACTTTCACCGCTCGATACTCGGGCGTAAAAAACACATCACACGGGGTATACGCCCTCCAATCGGAAAGCGAATAAACGATCATCCGAAAGAAAGCAAGACGAAAACTCTGAGCGTCTACCCGACTGGGAAATCCCAATCGAGAAAACGCTCGGGGGCTACTGACGAAGGGATGGACCCTGGACCTGTCGAGTAAGGATACCCGGTCCTAGGCCCAGGACTGGAGCCCAAGAGGAGATGCTTGGACTATTCTAGAAGGACCAGTGGAAGCCCACCCGCAAAGCCTTGCGAGTTAAGATAGGAAACTTGTAACCGACTTAGGGTTAGAGTACGAGTCCTCCAGGGTGAGATTTGAGACCTGGCCACCTATATAAGGCCAGGAGAACCACCAGGAGAGGACAAGCAATACCGCACCACCAAGCCTTGAGATCGAGATCATACTCTCGACTTGAGCAACCCTCCATTGTAACCGATCTACTCGTGAATACAGATCGATGGAGGCAGGAGTAAGGGTTTTACCTCTACGAGGGCCCCAAACCTGGGTAAATCGCGCCCCCTGTCTAGCCGACGATCGTCACCAACGCCTACAGGTTCTCCTATTCGAAACACTATGGGTTCACCCAAGGGACTTGTTGAGATGCAGATTCGACAGTTGCCTAATAAATAAAGTGCTACATTCTCTCTAAAAAAGACTACTGAACATAAATGACATTGTGGTTGAACATAAACGACACATCGGCTAATGGGTATGCATGAATGTCTCACATGCTTATGCACCTATTTTATGTATTTGTCAATGAGATTAGGACAATATGGTCGTCAAGTTCTTGCACATGGAGAGTGCGGAAGTTATATGAAACAAGGTATTCCTCCATTCAAATATTCAAAATGTTGTAAGCCTTTACAAACATATCTACTTGCTATGATACTATTTATCTTCGCTCCGTCATATCTCCCGTAACATATATATTTGGTCATATTGACCAATAGATCGTATATACTGCTAATGCTCTTTCATCTAAATTAAATATATTAAATAATGAAGGTAACTGGACATTAGAGGAGCGGATGATATAAAGTCGTTAACCATGGTTTAGTGGCAAGCAGGATTGGACTGTTTGCTTCAAGCTGCAAGGATACATGCTGGTTAGCGAGAGGAATTGTGGAACTTTCCAGGACGATGTTCTCACAACGGACAACAGAATCATGGTCACTGGTGGAAAGGTGCAGCAAGAGGAGCCCGCAACAAGTTCTCCCGTTTATACACTCGATATAATAATGATTCGGAGACACCTTACAATTTTCGTAATGCTACTTTCATTTTGCAGGCTCGGTACAAGTGATCGTATTGATGCATCTCTGTCCTAGATTTTTCTTTTACTTTTGTAGTTGATTGTTGATTGCCTCGGTACAATTAGATTTGTTTACATTCCCACTTTTGTAAGGCACTGCAGATATTCGCTTTTTTTTTGAACAAGGGAATGGCCCCGAAGGACCGAGAACTGCATTAACTAGATGGCCAGCTTACACATAGGACCTGGTGAAACAAACATTTTGCACCTAGGTCCTTGAAACTTACACCCAGAACCTTAGAAAGAACAAAGAAAACGCCATCGGGTCCCTGGATGCCATGGCCATCAACTGCTGACCTTCGAACGCCGGCAGAAGCTGCGCCTCCGGGGACGAAACCACTTGGAGCACCGCTTCCGGTGAGCCCTGCGCCTTGGCCGTGGAAGATCCTCCAACGAGGGAGGAAGAAGCTCGGGTTTGTGAAGAAGCCGAGCGCGGAGCGGCCACTTTGGCCAGGAGTAGCTCCGGCGTGACGCCGCCGGTGCTTGGATTCTCCGCCTTGTGCAGCTCGCAAGAACAGTGGCAGAGCACCATCCTCACCTTCCCAAGACCGCAAGGCCTCGCAAACCCAGGCTCGACCTCGGAGCCATGGATCCCAACGCCTGCGCTCAACGACGAGCTTATTGGGGGAGGAGGGAGCAGAAACCACACCATAGCCCGTCATCTCCAACCTCTGGAGCACTCCGAGCCGAGGTAGTAGCTTCATCCATCGCAGGAGGGCGCTCGAGACCCTCTGCAATGAACTCCCTGGCATATAGCCAAACACCATCGCGGAAGAACTACTGAAACTGAAGAAAAAGCAAAAGCAAAACTTAAAACTAGTCTGTACAGGCCGCGCTACACATCCTCGTCGTCGCGAGCCGGCCGAGCCGCCGGAGAAGAGCGAGGAGCGAGCCGGCAGATCTACATCGACTCTCAACGGGGGCAGAAGTCAAAGAAGGAGAGCGGTGGGGGAAAAGAGAACTCTCCCCAGGTGCACACAGATATTCGCTTGATGAGTACAAAATAATTTAGCTTCAAAATTGAGCAAGGGAAAGGTTTAATCCCAATAACATTTGATTCGAATAAACTAATTTTAATGAAATGTGCCTCACCCGTACATCACTAATATTGCTCTGGTAACCAAAAGAAAGTTACTAAAATAGATATGGGATCTATATTTTATGTACGTGTGTGCACACGTGCATATATACTTGGTTGAATTTTTTTTTGCCCCCATGTATTTAAGTGATGCAATGTGTGTGAATTAGTATTTTGTTCGCGCATCCTTGCACGGCTCATATTTTACTGATGTGATTTATATTGCTCTAATAACAAAGCAAAGTCATTAAAATAGAGATTATATTTTTATATTTTATAAATGTGCCGTGCACGTGCACCTATACTAGCATTAAAAATGGCGAAGTTCCTCAATCTCGGAAAAAAAGAGAAATTTTTTTTTTTTTTTTTTTTGAATGTTCCATTTTCCTAATAAAAAGGAAATCCAAATCAGCAATAAAATGCAGCAGTCCAGTTGATTTCTCCACCGTCGCGTAGCCGCCCACAATGGACATCTTCAACGCTTTTTTTTAGCGGAGGACCATTTAATATACAGTGACCGGTGTTGCTGCATCGGATTCGGCCCATTCACACACACACGCAGAAGAGTGTCCAGCTGCTTCTTGGCTTCACCCATACACCTCCCAAAGTCCAAACCCTCGCCGCCGCCCCCTGCCTCTCCAGTCTCCACCGGCGACCTGCTCAAACTTTCACGCCGTACACCATGACGACCTCCTCGCGTGTCTCCAGCGATGGCCTCCCCTCCGGATCCGCCTCCTCCATTGTCGCCGGCGCCGTGTGCGGCTACCACTTACTCAAGATCGACGGCTACTCCCGCACCAAGGAGCTCCCCAGTGGCAAGTTTATCGAATCTTGTCCGTTCCGAGTGGGAGGCCGCACATGGCATGTTTGGTACTTTCCCAACGGGGACGAGTCCAAGAGCACTGATTACATATCCCTCTTTCTCGCGCTCCATCCCCTTGCCGGAGCCGGGATCCTGAAGGCACAAGTTAAGTTCAGCTTACTCGACCAAGATGGGAAGCCGGTGCCATCCTATACCCATACTACCAAGATCAAAGACTTCTCCGTGGAAATGTATTGGGGGTTTAACAAGTTTATCAGAAGAGATGCATTGGAGGGTTCAGAGCATCTAAAAGACGATTCCTTCACCGTCAAGGCCGATGTTACTATCATGCGTGAGGTCCACACGCAGGAGACACCGTCCATTGTGGTGCCACCGTCTGATTTGCATAGGCATCTGGGAGATCTCTTTACGAGCAAAGCGGGTGCCGATGTCGTATTCCGAGTTGGCGGGGAGACACTGGTCTCGGCCCACCGGTCGGTGCTCGCAGCGCGGTCTCCAGTTTTCAGGGCGCAGTTCTTTGGCTCGATGAAGGAGGGAACCACAACAGAGGCCATATCCATCGATGACGTGGAGGCAGGAGTTTTCAGTGCTCTGCTTACTTTCATGTACACAGATGCGTTGCCGGATATGGATCACCAAGAGGAATCCGCCATGGCTCAGCATTTGCTTGTTGCAGCAGATAAGTATGGCTTGGACAGGCTGAAGCTGATTTGTGAAGATAAGCTATGCAGTCGTATAGACACAAGCTCCGTGGCGACCATCTTGGCATTGGCAGAGCAGCACCACTGCCATGGGCTTAAGGCGGCATGCCTGGTGTTCCTCCGCTCGCCCGGGAATCTGGATGAGGCCATGGAGTCCGAAGGTTTTGAGTTTTTAACCAGGAGCTGCCCTGGTGTTTTGAAGGATCTCCTCAGGTCCCAGGTTGTTCCTAGTTTACTTGGGAAAAGGAAACCAGGGGCATGAACATGAGGTTTCTGTCATGAACTCATGACGTTATCTGCAATCACCCGTCCAGGAAGTTAGTAAAAGACCCTGCATGCTATCTAATGCTACGGTTAGTAGGTTTATGTGTAGTCCTGTTCTCTGGAGGATGCGATGCACGTTGGTCCTTTTCTGTTTGGTCGTCGTATCCTTCGTGGCGAACTATATACTAACGGTTTGACAAGCTATGTGCAAACCAGTACCATGTATGCTAATTAGTGAACAGTTAGTTCAGAACTTGTAAGACTTTCAACTAGGTTCTCACAAGGATACGATTGCGTTGCTCCTTTTTTTTGTTTGATCATCGTATCCTTCGTGGCGAACTATTTATTAACGGTTTGACAAGCTATGTGCAAACCTACCATGTACTATCTTTTATCACGAACAGGCAGCTCCTAATGTATAAGCCTTTTAAACTAGTTTCCCTTTACATTTTGCCTAGTACCTGTCTCATTGCTCTGTAACAATCGCTGCGCTCGTTGCACTTCTTCCTGCGTTACAGGGAAGTGTTTATTTTACAGTTCCATATAGACCATGACTTGCTGAAATGTTGGATTGGGATCCACTGAGAAAGTGTTGATCTTCAAGAGCTTAAAAAATTCTCTATGGCTGGAATCTGTAGTGATGATATTCTGACACAGTAGTGGCTGGTGAGGCAGTGATGTTATGAAGGTTGCGAAGTCTGGCCTCAAGTATCTCATACAAGGTTATGATCCCTATACTTTTTTGTACATATTTAGTAACCTGAAGCTGTTCTTTTCTGTCTTGTATTTGAAGTTTTTGTTATGTCCTGTATTAAGGAGGAGGTCAAAGACCCCCTAGTTTATTACCATGAAAATTTGATAAACTAAGGTAGTTGCAAACTACAAAAGATTTAGCTATTTACATGCCAGCCAAGATGTAAGTAGTCAAGTAGAAATTCATTTTAGATGACCTTGTGCTTGTAATAAACAAATTCACGTAGAAAGATATAGCTGTTTACATGCCAGCCAAGATGTAAGTAGTCACGTAGAAATTCATTTTAGATGACCTTGTGCTTGTAATAAACAAATTCACGTAGAAAGATGTAGCTGTTTTTACATGCCAGCCAGGATGCTGAGTGTTGGTTTCAAATAATTCGTCCGACTTGGATTGGATGAGTGTGTCATAGTTGTTCCTACTAGTTAACACGGTGGTCATGTTGCATTGTTTATTTCTGGTTTGACCGCTAGTTATCTTTAATTTATGGCTATGGTAATAAGGTAGTTATACTTATACACAAAATGTTCATGCACTGCAATTTCATTATATGAACACCAGAATCTCCCTTCGAGTTCTGTGCACTGGAGGTTACTTTGGAATTGATCTGCAGCTTTCTTGATGGATGCACTACTGAGCTGGAGACCGACGGTTCCAGCTTTGGATGAACTGACGTCCAAGGTGAGTAAACTCATGCTTACTGTACTTAATTTCCCTGGTATGAACTTGATTAGCACCTCCTAGAAACATCACATATGCCATTTATTTGAAGCATCACATAGTATGATATATTAATTACGAAAAGCAGAAATACATCACGTCACCTTATTTTCAGAATTTTTTGAAGGACAATGGATGGGTAAACCATTGCTGACACGTCTTCTTTTATTTGAATATTGAATTTTGTTGTAAAGATATAATGCTGATTTGTAAGATGCAACATCATTGGGTAGGAACTTTTGCACAGAATGATGGAAACACTGTTATAGTTGGTATAATTTTTTTGAGAAAACGCAAAAAGATTTTTGAGTTTCGTTATATTGGAAAGATAGAGGAGGTTAGATTACAAGAACGTAAAAACGAAATCAGTGAACATCCCAGCTCTGCGGCAGGATGGCGCGCAGGCCGCGGGCGCCAGCTCGGGCCCAGAGCGCAGCCTCGTCCTTGATTTTCGCGACCAGGGTGTTGGTGGATGGGGACATGGCGTTGAACACGCAGTCGTTGCGGTGCTTCCAGGTCATCCATGGGATCAGCAGCGTCGCCGAGGCGAGGCCCTTGTGCATTGGTTTTGGCGTGTTTTGCCTAGCCGTGCGCCACCAGTCCACAAGGGTGTTCTCGCTAGCGGGGATTTGGCAAGTCATTCGCAGCCAGGAAAGGATCTCATGCCAAACCTGCTTGGAGAAGGGACAGTCCAAGAGCAGGTGTTGGATCGTTTCGGGTGCCTGATCGCAAAGCGGGCAGCGAGGAGGGGTGCGGCAGTCCACGGCGTGCGAGGCGGTCCGCAGTCCAGCAGCGTCCCAGATTGTTTTTCTTTTTGGAATTTGGTTATTCCAAATAAAATGGAAAACTAAATCAGCAATAAAAAAAATGATACCAAATCAGCAGTCCAGCTGCATCCTTGGTTTCACCGTCGCCTAGCCGCAATGGACATCTTAAATGGTTTTTTTAGCGGAGGACGCTGTCACTGTATAGGATTGAGGCCATTCACACAAACGCAGAAGAGTGTCCAGCTGCATACTTGGCTTCACCGATACACCTCCCAAAGTCCAAACCGTCGCTGCCTCCGCCCCCTCTGTCTCCACCGGCGACCTGCCCAACCGTTCACGCCGTACACCATGAAGACCTCCTCGCGCGATTCCGACGACGAGCTCCTCTCCGGTTCCGCATCCTCCATCGTCGCGGGCGCCGTGAGCGGCTACCACTTGCTCAAGATCGTCGGGTATTCGCGCACTAAGGAGGTCCCCAATGGTACGTGGATCAACTCTTGTCCGTTCCAGGTGGGAGGTCGCACATGGCATGTTCGTTACTTTCCCAACGGGAGCGCCTCCGAGGAAAGTGACTACATATCCCTCTTTCTCAAACTCGAAGATACCATCGCCGAGGCCGAGAGCGTCAAGGCACGACTTCAGTTCAGCTTACTCGACCAACATGGGAAGCCGGCGTCGTCCTCGCATACCCACACTTCCGAGATTAGAAACTTTTCCGTGGATAATAAATGTTGGGGATTCCTTAACTTTATCAAACGGGTTGAACTGGAGGAATCAGAGCATCTCAAGGATGACTCCTTTACTGTCAAGGTCGTTATCACTATCATGAGCGACTTCCACGCACAGGAGACACCATCAGTCTTGGTGCCACTGTCTGACATGCACCAGCACTTCGGAAATCTTCTTTCGAGCAAGGAAGGTGTCGATGCTGAGTTCCGCGTCGGCGGGGAGACATTGTGGGCGCATCGATTGGTACTCGCAGCGCGGTCTCCAGTTTTCAGAGCACAGCTATATGGGCCCATGAAGGAGGGAGCCACCACAAATGCCATACACATAGATGACATGGAGGCAGGAGTGTTCAGCGCTCTGCTTACTTTCCTCTACACGGATGCCTTGCCGGATATGGATCAACAAGAGGAGTCTGCCATGGCTCGGCATTTGCTTGTTGCAGCAGACAGGTATGATGTAAAGAGGCTGAAGCTCATTTGTGAAGATAAGCTGTGCAATCGTATCAATACGAGCTCCGTGGCGACCATCTTGGCATTGGCGGAGCAGCACCACTGCCGCGGGCTTAAGGCGGCATGCTTCGTGTTCCTCGGCTCGCCGACGAATCTGGAAGTGGCCATGGAGTCTGAAGGTTTTGAGTTCTTAACCAAGAGCTGCCCTGGTGTTATGAAGGACTTCCTCAAGTCCCAGGTTGTTCCTAGTTTACTTGGGAAAAGAAAACCAGGGCCATGAACATGAGGTTTCTGTCATGATGTGATCTGCAATCATCCGTCCAGGAAGTTAGTAAAAGACCCTGCATGCTATCTAATGCTAGTATTAGTAGGTTTTTATGTGGTCTTGTTCTCACGAGGATGCGGTGTACATTGGTCCTTTCTTTGTTTGGTCATCGTATCCTTCGTCTGGAATAATTATTAACGGTTCGACAAGTTCTGTGCAAACCAAGAACCATGTATGCTAATTACTGAACAGCTAGTTCAGAACATTTTTCCCGGTGCCTGTCTCATTGCTCTAGCGATCGCTGCGAGCAATGCGCTACTTCCTGAGTTCATGCATCCCTGTTCAGTACAGAGAATTGTTTATTTAGCCGGTTCCGAGAGACCATGGCTTGCTGAAACAGTGAAATGCTCGGTTGGTTTCCAATGAAAAAAAATGCTGGCCTTGTAGGGATAACAAATTTTTTATGGCTGCAATTTGTTGTGATGATTCGCATTGTCTGTTGACACATTGATCATATGAAGGTTGTGAAATTTGGCCTCAAGTATTTTCATGACTATATATGATTCTTTTTTGTTTTGCTGATTTTGTAACCTGAAGCTTATTTATTTTCTTGCAGTTTGACAAGTTCTATGCAAACCAAGAACCATGTACACTAATTACTGATCCCTAAGTTCATGCATCCCTGTTCAGTACGGGGCACTGTTTATTTAGCAAGATTACAGATAAAACTACCAATAATAGTAGCATGCAGTCTTTAGTACGGACTAGTACTTGATACTAATTGCAAAGGCCGATAATGAAACCTCATGGAAAATGTCCTTAATCTTGTTCTCCCAAGTCAACTAAGAGAAAGCCTGGACTTGAGGAGATCCATCAAAACATCGGGGTAGTTCTTGGTTAAACTCTGAAAGCCTTCAGACTCCAAGAGGGCATTCTGATTTGTGGATCGGTTGAAGAAGTCGGAGCATGCCGCCTTAAGCCCATGGTAATTGTGCTGCTCCGCCAGTGCCCAGATTGTGGTCAGAGAGCCGGTATCAATCCCACTTCTCAGTTTATCTTCACACATCAGCTTTAGCCTGTCCAGATCATACCTGTCCGCTGCAACAAGCAGATGCTGAGCCATGGCATATTCTTCTTGTTGGTCCATATGATGAGGCAGTGCATCGGTGTAGATGAAAGTAAGCAGAGCTTTGAACACCTGTGCCTCCATGTCATGTATGCGTATCGCACCTGCTGCTGTGGTGCTCTCCTTCATCGGGCCAAACAGCTCTGCTCTGAAGACACGAGACCGCGCCGCAAGCACGGAGCGGTGCGCGGAGAAGGTCTCCCCGCCGACTAGGAATTCGACGTCGCTGCCGGCTTTGCTCGACAGGAGGTCCCTGAAGTCCTGGTCCGCGTCGGCAGGGAGACATTGTGGGCGCATCGATTGGTACTCGCAGCGCGGTCTCCAGTTTTCAGAGCACAGCTATATGGGCCCATGAAGGAGGGAGCCACCACAAATGCCATACACATAGATGACATGGAGGCAGGAGTGTTCAGTGCTCTGCTCACTTTCCTGTACACGGATGCCTTGCCGGATATGGATCAACAAGAGGAGTCTGCCATGGCTCGGCATTTGCTTGTTGCAGCAGACAGGTATGATGTAAAGAGGCTGAAGCTCATTTGTGAAGATAAGCTGTGCAATCGTATCAATACGAGCTCCGTGGCGACCATATTGGCATTGGCGGAGCAGCACCACTGCCGCGGGCTTAAGGCGGCATGCTTCGTGTTCCTCGGCTCGCCGACGAATCTGGAAGTGGCCATGGAGTCTGAAGGTTTTGAGTTCTTAACCAAGAGCTGCCCTGGTGTTATGAAGGACTTTCTCAAGTCCCAGGTTGTTCCTAGTTTACTTGGGAAAAGAAAATAAGGGCCATGAACATGAGGTTTCAGTCATGATGTGATCTGCAATCATCCGTCCAGGAAGTTAGTAAAAGACCCTGCATGCTGTCTAATGCTAGTATTAGTAGGTTTATGTGTAGTCTTGTTCTCACGAGGATGCGATGTACATTGGTCTTTTTTTTGCTTGGTCATCGTATCCTTCGTGTGGAATTATTATTAACGGTTTGATAAGTTCTGTGCAAACCAAGAACCACGTATGCTAATTACTGAGCAGCTAGTTCAGAACATTTTTCCCAGTGCCTGTCTCATTGCTCTAGCAATCGCTGCGAGGTGCTAATTCCTGAGTTCATGCATCCCTGTTCAGTACAGGGGATCGTTTATTTAGCAGGTTCAGAGAGAGCATGACTTGCTGAAATACTATTTCAGAAATAGTGAAATGCTCGGTTGGGTTCCAATGAAAAAAAATGCTGGCCTTGTAGGGATTACAAATTTCTTATGGCTGCAATTTGTTGTGGATCATACGAAAGTTGTGAAGTTTGGCCTCAAGTATTTTCATGGCTATGATTTTTTTTTTGTTTTGCTGATTTTGTAACCTGAAGCCTATTTATTTTCTTGCATTTGAAGTTTTTTTTTTTTTGATAAACACCGGTTTAGTACATGAAGTGCGCTGCATGAGGTTTTTGGTCATGAAGCTGGGTTTTTGTCAAAAGCGGCCAGGAAGTTGCGACGAATGTATATTGGTTACTCTGTGACGGCGATCGTTCTGACACGGCTGGTTTTTTTTTTGTGAAATGTTCCCCTAATATATTTGTGTTTTCTCACTGTGCATCCCTATGGGCTAGGCATTGTATCAAACACGTTGTGTGGTGCGTCACCGATGCCTTCCTCGTCTCAGCGTATGGTTGCCGCTAGAACATGGCAATAAAGAGCTTTCTCAGCTGCAATTATAAGAAATTTGTAAACCATCTACAGATTTAACCTTAGTTGTGAAGCCAACAATTTCTCACTGGGTAGTTTCCAAAACCCCAATCCAGCGTTTCAACAAAATTATAGTATGTCATAAGCTACTAAATACTGAACATAGGATGCACGAAAACAGCAAGTCTGGAAGTTGTACAATGAAGCCTCCTGAAGCTCATGGCTCATGGAAATTGTACAAAGCAACTAAGGCAAATGAAGGGGAACTATTTCAAAGGCTTATAGCTTCTGAAATAAGTGTCCATATGATTAGCACAATTTTTTCTTGCTTTCCACATGCTTGTTATGCCGTTAACAACTCTTGACCAATTGCACATTGACCAAACAAAAAGAAAAGACTGAGGTACATCACATCCTTGTGAAAACAAGATTACAAATAAAACTACCAATAATAGTATGTAGTCTTTAGTAATAAAATAATAATTGCAAAAGCCAATAATGAAACCTCATGGCCATGCCCTTAATCTTGTATCTGTGGCACACCCCTAGTCCAATGTCCAGGTTGAATGAATGAATAGTTTAATCTTGCAAGGTATACGCCCAAGACTCGAAACTTCCCTTCATAGAGCAGCTGGAGCATGGGTAGAAGAATTCCCTTCCGTGTTTTGGAGTATTCAAACAACACCGAATAGATCAACAGGGCAGACGCCTTTTTTCTTGGTCTATGGTGCAGAAGCATGCATACGATGAGTCGGATGCCGAAAGTGCGCGTCAGGATGTCGTCGATCTTTTAGAAGAAGAGCGAGAACTTGTGTTGCAAAGATCCGCCATTTATCAGCAGGATTTACGGCGATATCATAGCCGAAAAATCAATCACCGGTCTTTTAAAGAAGGTGATTTAGTGCTAAGATTGGTACATGATAGAAAGCACAAGCTAGCCCCAATATGGGAAGGATCGTTCGTCATTAGCAAAACTATGAAAAATGGGTCATACTACCTTGTAGATATTCGAGATACGGAAGATGACCCAAAAAATTCGAATCACAAGAGGAAAAGAAGCATAGATGTAGAACTAGGAGAGACAAACAGGCCCTGGAGCATCCAACAGTTACGTCCGTTTTATACTTATTTTAATTCTATGTAAACATTATTGAGATCATGAAATAAAGTTGTCAAAAATGCATGCAATTTTTTTTCTGTCTTTTACTATTCAAAGCATGTTCCGTCTTTCTATTTCCCAATGATCTTTCAATTTGCTTCAATGTTAAACCAAATTGTGCCTGCGAGCTCGGAGTTATAAAACCGAATGCTCTTGGCCTAAATAGGCTACATAACACCAGATTGTGCCTGCGTGTATGGAGTTCATATTTTTAAACTCCTTATTATTCCTAAGCATTATCTGATTGTTTGTTTTGTTGGGTCACTTGATCTAGTAATAAAAGTGCCAAAGTATAATCCATGATTCCGAGTTTCGACTGACTGGTTACCTAACCCGGTCACTTGGCGTGAAGATTGCATACTTTCGGAATCACTTAAACACTAAGGAAAGTTAAAGCATACAAACCAGAGAACTTAGAAGAAAAAGAGTTAAAATTTCAAAACTTGCAAAGTTGAATCATTACTTCAAAAGGATAACATTGTTTACAAAATACAGAATGCATTACACATGAATATTACATCATAAGAATAAGTAATGCATTCTACTGGCTTCTAGCTCCACAGGCCTTAGGCGGCATCAAGGAAGTCTTCATCGTCGTCCTCATCAATGTCGCTCTCACCCGGATTCTGCGGAGTGGATGGGATTTCTTCCTCCGGGTAGAAAGTTGAGGTAGAGACCATCCGAGCTATTTTTGAAGCATGACCCTTGATGGAGTTGAAGATTTCTGCCTTTTGCGCCTCGGTATATCCCTGAGGAATGCCGGTGGCGATGTGCCAGGACTTGGCGGTGGTGTACTGCATTTTCACAAGCCCTAAGGCCATGCGCACTCCACCGCGGGCGGTAGACTCCAGCTAACTTTCGTGTTGGTTGATAACCTCTTCAAATTCTTCCGGGAGTTGGCTAGCTTCTGAGAACTCATCTTTTTTTGTCCAGAATGCACTTACTGATAAGTTGCATTCCGGCATTCTTCAGCCCGGAAAAGATCGACCGCCGCCGCCATTTCTCCTCGCTCTCCCCGTTCTGCCCGCCCTGACGGAACCGTGGCGGCGAGGCTGACTTGCTCGTCGGCGCATGCATGCGTCGATTGGACGAAGCACCCGGCCCCGTCGAGCTTGCATGCCTCGCCACACTCATGGACGCAGGTGAGCTGAGCTGCGCTGCACGCCGACGAGGGGGCGTCCATCAGGACGCGACGGCGCAGCTCCGGACTCTTCTTCCCGGTCGATTCTCTCGCCGTCACCAACTCCTTCTCCTCTGTTGGAGGGGGCGTCCATCAGGACGCGACGGCGCAGCTCCGGACTCTTCTTCCCGGCCGCTCGACGTGCCCCTAGCGTCACCGTTGCGGGTGGAGCTCTGCAGCGGCGCCGTCCGTACTGGGACTCGCTGGGCCTCAGCGCACCGGCGTAGATGGGCGTGGAGGTAGGCGCCGCCTTTTTTTTTTTTTTGTTCATTTCTGCTAGTACCTTTGATGCTGTGATGGATCACAACGTAGGAGTTTTACCTATGTTTGAGTTGATCAAGCTCAGCGAGAGAGAGAGAGAGAGAGAGAGAGAGAGAGAGAAAGGAAAAGGAAAGGAAAAGAAAAGAAAAGAAAAGGAGGCGTCCTCTCTTTCCGCTTGAAAACAGAGCAACGAATTAAAGAGGTCTGTTTTGGATCCCCAAGAAGACGACATGAGATGGATCTCTGCCGGGGCGGGCTTGAAGCGCGTTTTTTTTCTCCTACGTACGTAGATTGAGTCGATGGAATACAACACAAGGAGCTGGCTCTATCTTACAAGTCCTGTGTACGCGCGAAGAAACATATCTGCTGCTACGGAGCGGACAGACAGACGGTCTGGTGTACACGCGCGGCGCGGCGAGCCGTGTGCCAAACACGTACACCTATATACACGCGTGCATGTGTAGGGATGAGTAGGAAATTAGCGTAGGAAAAAAGTTGTAGCAGTAGTGTTTCTAATCATCACTTGGTAATGATCGAGCTGAAACGTCACCGCCCACCTGCGTTTGCTTGCAAGGAAAAAAAAAAGAAATCAAGACAGTGGAGGGAAAAGGATCGATCAACGCGACACGAGGGGAAAAAAACACGAGAGGAAGCAAGGATGCTATCGTTGCCGATCGAGCTAGCGAGAAGAAGCAAGGCCGCAACGGGAGCATGGCCCCGTCGTGTACGTCACCGGCCACCTGCGTTTGCTTGCAAGGAAAAAAAAAAAGAAATCAAGAAAAGCTATACGAGCATTACCAGCGTTTGTGTGACCTGTGCTAGTGGCTGGATGGATCGAGCGGAGCATTTATTACCCAGTTGATGCATGGTACGGTTGTAAATCTTCACGCCATCTGCCCGTGCTTACGTGCTGCGTACAGTACGGAGGGTAGGATCGATCGACGCGAATAGTTGACCCTCACGAGGGGAAAAAAAACACGAGAGGAAGCTCCTTTGTGTGCGCACCGGCCGATGCTATCGTTGTGGCTGGATGGATGGATCGCGCACTTCCGGGTGGATCGTGTTAGAAATAATTCTTTCCTATTTATTTCTAGGGAATAATCCCCGCACTTGTAACCCACCATTGTGGGTATTATAGGCAGTTAGGATCCTGGAGCGTCGCCTCCAGGAACCGACTATGGAAAGGACGCATCCTTTGGAAGCGCTCTTTCACTTTGTATAAGTATCGGATCCGATCATCAATAAAGGACTCTTGATTCATTCTCTCGTTTACATCTCGAATCTTCACACGTTATCAGCACCTGCTCTACCGAGAGAGCAAATTGGTCGGACATCATCGCCGGAAAAGACGAACAAGACAGGAAACGGGCAAAAGGTGAGAAGAAAAATATGCCTCGGAACCTCCTATCGTTGTTCCTTCGCCGGAGTCGTGACGACGGCCGTCGCCGTCGCCGCCGCTCAATCAGCCACAACCGTCCCCATGGTGCCGGCGGACGCCGTCGTGCCTACCTTCGAAACCGCGACCTTCGCCGCTTCGCTGGTGGATGGAACGGACGCCATCACATCGTCGGGGGCTTCCGAGGTCCTCGCAGCCACCATGGGGGCACTGCCTCGACGCCACCGGTACAGGCTTCTGTGCCGGCCGCGCAGCACCCTGCCACGTCGCTGCCGGTGATTGGGACGGTCGTGCAGCCCCTGGGCACAGCCGTGTCGCCGTCGTCCCCGACCCCAAGGGTCGTCGAGGTGGACAGAGACGCCCTTGCGTACGTCTCCGCGCTCGGCTCCGGCGTACCCACCTTCACGAATACTGCTGTCGTTGACACCATCGCGCCGTCGCGCCCGCCGTCTCCAACGCCGGCCTCTCCACCAACCTCACCGCGGGCGAGCGCTCGCAGACGCCTCCTCACCTTAGGCGTCCCGCTGCGGAGCTCGCCGTCGAGCAGCCGCGCGCCGCACGCTGGGTCTTGGAGCCCGGCCGCACTCTGGCTCGCGAACGACACCTCAAACGGTGTCACGCCGGGCACCCTGTTCCCCGGAGGCTCCTCAGAGGAGGACGCGCGCGGGGGCTGCTCTTCTCGCCGCTGGTGAACGCCGGTGCGGCACATCATGCTGGTTGCAAGCAATCGGCTGGCTTTGGAGCTCTCTGCCTGGTTCTGCTTCGTGAGGATAGGGATGGAGACAATTGGGGATTTTTTCCTATCTCTCTCCCTTATCTATTCGATGGACAGGCTTGTGTGGCCCATGTGCCATGTGCATGCGACTGGAATCTGGCCGAACGCTACTACTTAGCTTACTTTCTGTTTGCTTTTCAGCAGTACTGGTTCAACTTATCAGCAACTAGCCATCTAACAGTAACAGTAGTATGTAGCAGTTTTCAGTCACATGTTACACCGTTCTATTTTGGTACTACTATATTTTTCTGTCGAGTACGATGTATTCCAGACTATCTAAGGTGTAAATATATTTCCATGTTTTTGATACATGTCGAGATTATTACATCTATGTGCAATAGAGATTTTAAATTTCTTGCAAATATGCAAAGTTAAAAGTGTTTTTTTCGTCAAATTGATGTTTTGGGATCATGAGGTAGTGTGTAGATTTATCTACACCTACTGTTTGAGCCTACATTTTGTCATGTATGACATTATGATTGCCAATATGCTCTCCCAAACATTTAATTAAGTTATGACATAAGGCATTCGAAGCGTGAGTACTACTCCGCTAATGCTGTTAGATCTACTCCAAAAAATTCTTTTGGTGATTATCTACAACGTGTCATGCTTAACAATTTGAGGTCCACACTAATGAGTTCAAGGCCACTACTTGATCTTCATTTATTTTGCATAGTTCATTACAACATAACCATGATGGATTTTAATTTACCAAATGTAAATTAATATTCTCTGGTTTACCATGTAGGTAAACGATGGCTCGAGAGTTTGAGGCACTCGCTCTCAACGGCCACAACTACCCTATATGGGCCATGGACATCAAGATTTCCCTTGCGTCCCGTGGATTAGTGCGTGCAATTCAGCCCCCGGTGAATCCACCCCCGGTTGGAGTGACGCCGCTGACAGACGAGCAAAAATATGCTGCCTTGTACATCATAAGGCACCATATTCACCCAGATCTCAAGTCTGAGTACTTGGAGGAAGAATCCCCTAGTACCTTGTTTCAGGCCCTCAAGACGAGGTATGAACAACAGAAGGCAGTTATCATGCCAGAAGCACTCCATGATTGGACACACCTCCGACTTCAGGACTTTAAGTCCGTCGGGGAGTACAATCACGAGGTTCATAAGATCAGTTCCAAACTGCGCTTTTGCGAGAAGGAACCTACTGACGCGGAGAAGATAGAGAAAACTCTGTCTACTATGCTCCCATCGGACAGGATCCTCCAGCAGCAGTACCGTGCTCGCAACTACCAAGTCTATTCCGATCTTATTCATATTTTACTTCAGGCTGAAAAGCATGACGAGCTACTCGCTAAGAATGGCTCTCAGCGTCCGGTTGGTTCCCAACCTCTACCTGAAGTTCATATGAATGTCGCGAACGGGCGAAAGTTTGATAGTGGCTTCAACCGCAAGCCTTTGAACTTCAATGGTAAACGAAAGCGCAACAGGAACAGAAAGCCTAGAAACTCAGACCGTGGGAAAGGCACCGCAAAGCCCAAGTTTGACAAAACTAAACTTTGCGACAAGTGTGGATGCTACACGCACCCCACTGACAAGTGCAAGACCCCAAAGCATCTGGCCATTCTGTACCAGCAATCCCGTGGACGCAACGCACCTCAAGGGAAAAGGTTTGAAGCCAACTTCAACCTTCATCCAGATGGCACTGATGGAGCTGGTTGTTCGCAAGACGTTCCCCCGGGACCTAGCAACGCCGTTACTCTCCTTCCGTCAAAGGACCCTAAAGGAACGGAGGACATGATGGTTGAGTACGCATCAACCGACATGTTTGGAGACTTTGACTAGTCCCGCTACCTCCTTAGTGATTGATATATTCATGTCCATTTGTGATGTTGTAATAGAACATAATTATTTGTTGTCATTTATATTGTATCAGCACTTTGATATAATAAGATTGTAATCTATGTATTTAAATAAAGGATTCTTATTGAAAATTCTTCATTTTTATATATAGTTCTCTACGGGGACAATCCGATGGAAGAGGAATTATGCCTTGTGGACAGTGCTACCACAAACTCCATACTGAGGGAGTTGAAATATTTCCAAACTCTAAAAAAGATGAATGGTGATATTTTAACAATCGCTGGACGCGATACGGTAATTGTTGGCACCGGCCGTGCCATATTTACCCTCCCAGGTGGTACACAAGTGACAATTGAGGATGCATTACTGTATCCCGATTCTTCACGTACCCTAATCAGTTATCGAGATATCCGTAAGAATGGTTTTCACATTGAAACCCATGAAGACAACAAAGAGGAATATTTACTCTTCACAAAAGATCACGGATATGGCAAGCAAGTACTTGAAAAAATTCCCTCTCTGTCGTCCGGACTGTACTATACGTACATTAAGCCCGTAGAACATGTTGCTTACAAGGTAATTTTCCAAAATGTTAACGCATTTCAAACCTGGCATGATCGTCTAGGCCATCCCGGTATCGGGATGATGAGGAAGATTACCAGCAATTCCATTGGTCACAATTTGCTTGAGTCCAAATTTCCTCAGTCATCGGATTTTGTGTGCACATCATGTGCCACTGGAAAGCTTATTCTGAGGCCTTCGCACCTCAAGATTCAAGCTGAACCACTTCAATTTCTTGAACGAATTCAAGGAGATATTTGTGGTCCGATCCAACCATTGTCTGGACCGTTTAGGTATTTCATGGTTCTTATTGACGCATCTACACGATGGTCACATGTGTGCCTTCTTTCCACACGGAACCATGCATTTGCCAAGATAATGAGGGAAGTAATTAAGTTACAGGCCCATTATCCGGAAAGTCGAATTAAATCAATTCGCATGGACAATGCTGCAGAATTCTCCTCACGTGCTTTCAATGACTATTGCATGGCCCTGGGGATTGAAGTTCAGCACTCGGTTCCATACGTTCACACTCAAAATGGTTTGGCTGAATCCCTAATTAAGAGGATCAAACTCATTGCAAGACCTTTGTTGATGAATTGCAGCTTGCCAACATCGTGTTGGGGTCATGCAGTTTTACACGCTGCTGACTTAATACAATTGCGACCTACTGCATATCACAGTACTTCCCCTCTGCAATTGGTACGTGGAAATCCACCTAGCATTTCCCATCTGCGTAAGTTCGGATGTGCTACATACATCCCGATCTCACCACCTCAGCGGACATCCATGGGCCCACACAGAAAACTGGGGATCTATGTGGGGTACAAATCGCCGTCGATTATTAAGTACCTGGAACCCCTTACTGGGGATCTATTCACAGCCCGTCACGCTGATTGTATATTTGACGAGGAACATTTCCCGGCATTAGGGGGAGATTTCAAGTACCAGAAAGAATGCCCGGAAATTGATTGGAATGCTCTTGCCGTTTCAGCCTCCGATCCACGTACCCAAGAAACTGAACTCCAAGTTCGGAAAATAATAAATTTGCAACATCTTGCAAATAATCTGCCAGATTCATTTACTGATCTAAAAGGTGTCACAAAATCCTTGAATCCCGCCAGAAATGCGCCTGAAAGAGTGGAGGTACCAACTAAAACCACTCAACTACCCGTTCCCAAAAAGAGGGGGAGTAGTACGGCATCTGACTTGGATCCTGCTTCCCGCAAGCAGCAAAGGAGAGCGAGGAGAAACTCCTCGAAGTCAGTAAATGCAAGTCAACTCAACGTTGACAAACACCTTATGGGTAGTGTACACCCAGTGGAAGGGCAACCTCTACAACCCAGCTCCAGCCCGCGCACACTGGCTGGGACATCGGAACACCTAGACTCACGCGTATTGGGAAATCACGAAGAGTCATCAAGGGTGCAAGAGATATCCATCAACTATATCGATTCTGGAGAATCATATGACCGTAAGTCTACGATTGTCGACACTTATTTTTCTGCTACAATTGCAAATACCCTTCTTAATGATCATGATCCAAGGACTATCGTTGAGTGTGAAAAACGCTCCGACTGGCCTCAATGGAAGGATGCAATACAAGCAGAATTAGCCTCGCTTAATAAAAGGAAGGTATTCACAGAAGCAATACCAACACCTCCCAATGTTTTCCCTGTGGGATTCAAATGGGTTTTCCTCCGGAAACGGAATGAGAACAATGAGGTGGTGAGATACAAAGCAAGGCTCGTAGCACAGGGTTTCACGCAGAGACCCGGCATTGATTTCAATGAAACATATTCTCCAGTGATGAGTGGTATCACTTTCCGATATCTAATATCTTTGGCAGTGCAAAATCGTCTATCTATGCAGTTGATGGATGTCGTGACCGCATATCTTTACGGGTCACTAGATTCGGACATTTACATGAAGGTTCCTGACGGAATCTCTGTCCCGGATGCAAGCGCAAAACGCAACATGTACTGTGTAAAACTTAACAAGTCTTTATATGGCTTGAAGCAGTCGGGGCGGATGTGGTACAACCGACTTAGTGAGTTCCTTCTTCAGAAGGGTTACTCCAACAATGATGATTGTCCATGTGTCTTCATCAAGAAGTCCTCTTCAGGATTTTGCATCATTTCTGTGTACGTCGATGATCTCAACATCATTGGCAATGCACAAGACATTGATGAAGCACGCAATCATCTAAAGATGGAATTTGAGATGAAGGATTTGGGTAAAACCAAATTTTGCTTGGGTCTTCAACTCGAGCACCTTCCCTCAGGAATAATGGTACACCAAGCTGCCTATATCCAGAAAATATTGGAGAAATTCAATATGGACAAATCCTACCCATCTAAAACTCCTATGGTGGTTCGATCTCTAGACGTAGAGAAAGATCCGTTCAGGCCGAGGGATGATGGAGAAGAGATGTTGGGACCAGAGGTTCCATATCTCAGTGCCATTGGAGCGCTTATGTATCTTGCAAATTGTACGAGACCTGACCTCGCATTTGCAGTAAATCTACTTGCTAGACACAGCGCAACTCCCACCAAACGTCATTGGGCGGGAGTCAAGAATGTCTTTCGATATCTCCAAGGCACAAAGGATCTTGGCCTATTTTTTCAGTTCCAGAGAAATCTGGACTCCAGTATGATTGGATACACTGATGCTGGCTACTTATCTGATCCCCATAATGCCAGATCGCAAACCGGCTTTGTATTCCTACATGGTGGAACGGCCATATCATGGAAGTCTTCGAAACAGACCCTCGTTGCAACGTCCACCAATCATTCTGAAATAATTGCATTATATGAGGCATCACGCGAATGTGTATGGCTTCGCAGAATGATAAACCACATACAACAGTCATGTGGAATTGGTTCTATCGAATCACCCACCATTATCTACGAAGATAATGCGGCTTGTGTTGCACAGATGCAAACAGGATACATAAAGAGCAATATCACCAAGCATATTGCCCCTAAGTTGTTTTATCCCCATGAACTCCAGAAGAGTAGGGAAATCAACATCTTGCAAGTGAAATCATGTGATAACCTCGCTGATCTTTTCACGAAGTCTCTACCAACTTCAACATTCCAGAAATACATTCATGGGATTGGTATGCGACGGCTTCGGGATTTGCAAGAGTCAGGGGGAGTATCTTCCTGAACTATTCCTGTTCAAAGCATCATATTACACTCTTTTTCCCTTTATGAGTTTACTTCTTAGGTTCTCATTAAGGTTTTTAATGAGGTAATATCAACATAAGATTATATGTCATACTTTCTGTTTTCCCCACCGGGGTTTTTAGGGAAGTATACACGACATATTTATTGCCCTCTAAATTCTATGGATATACTTCATATTGAGTTAACAGAGGCAATAATCATTATATGTTGGATCATTTTCTCCTTATTTTCCCACAGGGTTTGAAGGAGTTTTACCAGCATATCCTATACTGCTCCTCATATTTTTCCCATAGGGTTTTTGGAGGAGACTTAATCAAAATGACGATGGATCCTTATGAAGTGTAGCGGTGATTAGGGGGAGTGTTAGAAATAATTCTTTCCTATTTATTTCTAGGGAATAATCCCCGCACTTGTAACCCACCATTGTGGGAATTATAGGCAGTTAGGATCCTGGAGCGTCGCCTCCAGGAACCGACTATGGAAAGGACGCATCCTTTGGAAGCGCTCTTTCACTTTGTATAAGTATCGGATCCGATCATCAATAAAGGACTCTTGATTCATTCTCTCGTTTACATCTCGAATCTTCACAGATCGAGCGGAGCATTTATTGTACGTACTATCCCAACGGGGACGAGTCCAAGACCAGTGATTACATATCCCTTTTTCTCACACTCCATCCCCTTGCCAAAGCCCAGAATTAATATCGTGAAGGCACAAGCTAAGTTCAGCTTACTCGACCAACAAGGGAAGCCGGTGTCGACCTATACCTGCACAACCAAGATCACAGACTTTTCCGTGGTTCACTCTTGGGGATTCACTAAATTTATCAAAAGGGTTGAATTGGAGGAATCAGAGCATCTCAAGGACGACTCCTTCACTGTCAAGGTCGAGGTCACTATCATGACCGACTTCCACACGCTGGAGACACCATCCGTCTTGGTGCCACCGTCAGACATGCACCAGGACTTCGGAGACCTTCTTTCGAGCAAGGCATGTGCGGATGTGGAATTCCGAGTCGCCGGGGAGACATTCTCGGCGCACCGGGCGGTGCTCGCAGCTCGGTCTCTAGTTTTCAGAGCAGAGTTCTCTGGGCCGATGAAGGAGGGAACCACCACAAATGCCATACACATAGATGACATGGAGGCGCAAGTGTTCAATGCTCTGCTTACTTACATGTACACGGATGTGTTGCCGGATATGGATCAACAGGAGGAATCTGCCATGGCTCAGCATTTGCTTGTCGCAGCAGACAGGTATGACTTAAAGAGGCTGAAGCTCGTTTGTGAAGACAAGCTGTGCAATCATATCAGCACGAGCTCCGTGGCGACCATTTTGGCATTGGCAGAGCAGCACCGCTGTGATGAGCTTAGGGCGGCATGCTTGGTGTTCCTCGGCTCGCCAACGAATCTGGATGAGGCCGTGGAGTCGGAAGGTTTCGAGTTTCTAACCAAGAGCTGCCCTGGTGTTATCAAGGACTTCCTCAAGTCCCAGGTTGTTCCTAGTTTACTTGGGAAAAGAAAACCAGCATGAACATTAGGTTTCAGTCGTGAACTCATGACGTTATCTGCAATCTCCCGTCCAGGAAGTTAGTAAAAGACCCTGCATGCTATCTAATGCTACGATTAGTAGGTTTATGTGTAGTCTTGTTCTCTCGAGGATGCGATGCACGTTGGTCCTTTTCTGTTTGGTCATCGTATCCTTCATGGAGAAGTATTTATTAACGGTTTGACAAGCTATGTGCAAACCAGTACCATGTATGCTAATTAGTGAACAGTTAGTTCAGAACTTGTAAGACTTTTAACTAGGTTCTCACAAGGATACGATGTACGTTGCTCCTTTTTTTTTGTTTGGTCGTCGTTTCTTTCGTGGTGAACTATCTATTAACGGTTTGACAAGCTATGTGCAAACCTACCATGTACTATCTTGTATCACTGAACAGTCAGCTCATAATTTATAAGCCTGTTAAACTAGTTTCCCTTTACAGTTTGCCTAGTACCTGTCTCATTGCTCTGTAACAATTGCTGCGCGCGTTGCACCTCTTCCTGCGTTACAGGGAAGTGTTTATTTTCCAGTTTCAGATAGACCATGACTTGCTGAAATGTTGGATTGGGATCCGCTGAAAAGGTGTTGGTCTTCAAGAGCATAAAATTTTCTTTATGGCTGGAATTTGTAGTCAGTACTCATGATATTTTGACACAGTAGTGGCTAGTGAGGCAGTGATCTTATGAAGGTTGTGAAGTCTTGCCTCAAGCATTCTCATACAAGGTTATGATCCCAGATTTAGTAAATGTTGAGCTAGAGCATCACTTTGCGGATGATTCGTCTCTTGTACCAGATTTATTAGTATGGAATTAGCGACGACGAAGAGGAAAAAGTAGGAAATAGATAGAAGTTCGAAAGGGATATGAGAAGATTGTCTCCTCTGTGTGTCGAAAGTTATCTTAGGGACGCCTGTTGCTAGTTCTTGACTAAATTTAGCTTAGATATTTTCACTGACAACATACACAAAATTTCCCACGATGGAAATGCGCCTGCTCTGCTTTAGAAATAAAAGCAGTGCAATGTAGCACGTATTTCCTTGTAGATAAGATAATGGCTCTCCCTTTCCTGTCTAAAGGAGTCGCCTAACAGTATGACAATTCATTTCTCAGGAAAAATGATAAAAAAAAAGAGCAGTTACTCAATCTCGTGAAAAAAAGGAGCAATTCCTTTTTGGATTGTTTTTCTTTTTGGAATTTGGCTATTCCTAATAAAATGGAAAGCTAAATCAGCAATAAAAAAATGATACCAAATCAGCAGTCCAGCTGCATCCTTGGTTTCACCGTCGCCTAGCCGCAATGGACATCTTAAACGGTTTTTTTTAGCAGAGGACGCTGTCACTGTATAGGATTGAGGCCATTCACACAAACGCAGAAGAGTGTCCAGCTGCATCTTTGGCTTCACCGATACACCTCCCAAAGTCCAAACCGTCGCCGCCTCCGCCCCCTCCGTCTCCACCGGCGACCTGCCCAAGCACACCATGAAGACCTCCTCGCGCGATTCCGACGACGAGATCCTCTCCGGTTCCGCATCCTCCATCGTCGCGGGCGCCGTGAGCGGCTACCACTTGCTCAAGATCGTCGGGTATTCGCGCACTAAGGAGGTCCCCAATGGTACGTGGATCAACTCTTGTCCGTTCCGGGTGGGAGGTCGCACATGGCATGTTCGTTACTTTCCCAACGGGAGCGCCTCCGAGGAAAGTGACTACATATCCCTCTTTCTCAAACTCGATGATACCATCGCCGAGGCCGAGAGCGTCAAGGCACGACTTCAGTTCAGCTTACTCGACCAACATGGGAAGCCGGCGTCGTCCTCGCATACCCACACTTCCGAGATCAGAAACTTTTCCGTGGATAATAAATGTTGGGGATTCCTTAACTTTATCAAACGGGTTGAACTGGAGGAATCAGAGCATCTCAAGGATGACTCCTTTACTGTGAAGGTCGTTATCACTATCATGAGCGACTTCCACGCACAGGAGACACCATCAGTCTTGGTGCCACCGTCTGACATGCACTGGCACTTTGGAAATCTTCTATCGAGCAAGGAAGGTGTGGATGCTGAATTCCGCGTCGGCGGGGAGACATTGTGGGCGCACCGATTGGTACTCGCAGCGCGGTCTTCAGTTTTCAGAGCACAGCTATATGGGCCGATGAAGGAAGGAGCCACCACAAATGCCATACACATAGATGACATGGAGGCAGGAGTGTTCAGTGCTCTGCTCACTTTCCTGTACACGGATGCCTTGCCGGATATGGATCAACAAGAGGAGTCTGCCATGGCTCGGCATTTGCTTGTTGCAGCAGACAGGTATGATGTAAAGAGGCTGAAGCTCATTTGTGAAGATAAGCTGTGCAATCGTATCAATACGAGCTCCGTGGCGACCATATTGGCATTGGCGGAGCAGCACCACTGCCGCGGGCTTAAGGCGGCATGCTTCGTGTTCCTCGGCTCGCCGACGAATCTGGAAGTGGCCTTGGAGTCTGAAGGTTTTGAGTTCTTAACCAAGAGCTGCCCTGGTGTTATGAAGGACTTCCTCAAGTCCCAGGTTGTTCCTAGTTTACTTGGGAAAAGAAAATAAGGGCCATGAACATGAGGTTTCAGTCATGATGTGATCTGCAATCATCCGTCCAGGAAGTTAGTAAAAGACCCTGCATGCTGTCTAATGCTAGTATTAGTAGGTTTATGTGTAGTCTTGTTCTCACGAGGATGCGATGTACATTGGTCTTTTTTTTGCTTGGTCATCGTATCCTTCGTGTGGAATTATTATTAACGGTTTGATAAGTTCTGTGCAAACCAAGAACCATGTATGCTAATTACTGAGCAGCTAGTTCAGAACATTTTTCCCAGTGCCTGTCTCATTGCTCTAGCAATCGCTGCGAGGTGCTAATTCCTGAGTTCATGCATCCCTGTTCAGTACAGGGAATCGTTTATTTAGCAGGTTCAGAGAGACCATGACTTGCTGAAATAGTGAAATGCTCGGTTGGGTTCCAATGAAAAAAAATGCTGGCCTTGTAGGGATTACAAATTTCTTATGGCTGCAATTTGTTGTGGATCATACGAAGGTTGTGAAGTTTGGCCTCAAGTATTTTCATGGCTATGATTTTTTTTTTGTTTTGCTGATTTTGTAACCTGAAGCCTATTTATTTTCTTGCATTTGAAGTTTTTTTTTTTTGATAAACACCGGTTTAGTACATGAAGTGCGCTGCATGAGGTTTTTGGTCATGAAGCTGGGTTTTTGTCAAAAGCGGTCAGGAAGTTGCGACGAATGTATATTGGATCAGTGTTATTGAAAGACACTGTTCCTGTTTCTTCTTTGCAGGAGTGTAACATATATAATCAGCCTTTACATGCATCGCTTCTTTCTGAGAGTGCCATGGCTGATGCAAAGCTGAGTGGCATGGATACGGATGGGGCACTGGCTCCTGCTGCTGGTTCGGACAAGGCCAGCTTAAGTGGTGGTGTGGGAGTCTTGCAGCAGCACATGGCGATGGCCACAAGTGCTGGCACAACTCCACGGCAGAGTGTGGTGCTGCCGCAGGCTCAACTGTCCGAGTTTGGTGCTGCCACTCGCTGTGAGCCTGCTAGAGCTACAGCAGCAGGCGCTCCCTCTGGAAATTCATGTATTGATGTTACTGGTACTAGACCTGGTGATGCTACGGAATTGTCCAAGTTGCTGCCACTTACCACAAATGATAGGAATACGGTACGTTTTTTGATGGATGATACCGTGTGTACTGTATCTGAACCTGGACATTCTGATGTTCATAATATTAATAAGGAGTTGACTCCGGTAAATTGTTCGCAGAATTTTGAAGGTGGACAGTTTTTTGAGGATAAAGACGTGATCGCGTTTGGAGGGATCACCTCACCGAACTCTGATGGTATTCGATCAAGCGCAAGGATTCGCGCACAACCCCATGCTGATGTACACTCTATGGAGCGTGCGATGAGGTTGGCTCAACGGCGTGACGTGGAGCAGAATATAGGTACGAGCTCCCGCACTTTGCGTTCTTTTGTGGATTTGAGTGATGAGTTAATTATCGAAAGGGCGTCGAAGTTAGGGGTGTCTTTAGGATCAGATAAGGCACAGGAGTCTAGTTCGGTTAATATTATTAAGAGTATTGAAGCAAAACGTAAATTAATCTTTTTAGAACAGCCTGGTTTGGATATAGAACATGATACAAGTAATTTGTTAATTAAAAAGGTTTCTGTTCTATCGGAAGATTTAGTGGAGGAGGATGAGAATTTGGCAAGAGATACTATGATCTCGGATCATCCTACAATTCATAAAAAGAATACACGCAGAGCTAACAAAGGCAATGGCCTTTCTATTAAAAGGAAGAGTGCTAGATTAGAAAAATTAAAATTATTATCACAATGAGAGGAATGATATGGAACAGTGATGGGTTTGGGGATGCGGCAAAACATTTGTTTGTTAAAGAAACCATTATTGACAAGAAGTTGGATTTCGTAGCCATTATTGAGACAAGAAGAACAGATTTTGCACATCATTTCTTGGCTCATTTATCTAGTGGATTTGATTTTGTATGGTATTGTCTACCACCACAAGGTCAATCTGGGGGGATACTAGTAGGTTTCAATAGACAGAGTATTTCAGTTCAGAATTTTGTCACTGGGAATTTCTGTATTAAGTTCAACCTGAAATTATGTATGGATGGTTTTGTTTGGTCTTTGGTGATTGCATATGGGGCAGCACAAGACGCGCTTAAACCAGATTTCCTGGCTGAACTGGTGCGAGTGTGTGAGAATGAGGAGTATCCTATGCTTGTGGGGGGGGATTTTAACATTATTAGAAGACGAGAGGAGAAGAATAATGATAATTTCCATGCTCGTTGGCCTTTTATTTTTAATGCGATTATTGAAAGTCTCGACTTGAAAGAATTGGAACTTTCAGGCAGACAATATACGTGGGTCAGTAGAATGCCGGTACCAACCTTTGAAAAGTTGGATCGTTTTCTAGCGAGTGTGGATTGGGAACAAAAATTCCCCCTAGTATCGGTTCACGCCTTGTCAAGGTCGGGGTCTGACCATACACCACTCTTGTTGGACTCAGGTGAATGTGCTCACCTTGGGAACACATCAAAATTCTCTTTTGAGCTATCCTGGTTGAGAAGGGAGGGTTTCTTTGAGATGGTAAGTAGAGAGTGGAGAGAGACGAAGGGAGGGTCTTCTCCGATTGAGATTTGGCAAAACAAAATTAAACACGTAAGACAATTTTTGAGAGGATGGGCGAAGAATATTAGTGGAGAGTATAAACTTTTAAAACAAAAATTGACACTCCTTATTGAGGAGTTAGATATTAAGGCGGAAACAACCATTCTTTCTACTGATGAAAGAAAGGCAAAAAAAGATGCAGATGAGTGCTTAGCGAAACTAAGGAGAGACGAGGAATCAAAATGGGCTCAGAGGGCAAAGGTTAGACATGTTCAAGAGGGAGGAAATAATTCAAAATATTTTCATTTGATTGCAAATGGAAAACATAGGAAGAAACGGATTTTTCAGTTGGAGCAGGATGAGGGGACGATTGTTGGTGAAAATAATTTAAAAGTGTTTATATCTGAATACTATAAAAAACTTTTTGGGGCACCGGAGCATAGCCATGTTACTATGATTGAAACATTGAACATGGATATGCCTAAAGTGTCGGATGAGGAAAATGAGACCTTGACATCTTCTTTTACTGAAAAAGAGGTGTTTGAGGCAATCTCTCAAATGGAGCATAATAAGGCTCCTGGTCCGGATGGTTTACCGGCTGAATTCTATCAAAAATTCTGGGATGTTATCAAGCATGACTTGATGGCTCTTTTTTCTGAATTTATGAAGGGAGAGTTACCTCTTTTTAGGCTTAACTTTGGGGTTATAACCTTATTGCCTAAGAAAGATGATGCATGTCGCATTGAACAGTATAGACCTATTTGTTTGCTTAATGTGAGCTTTAAGATTTTTACCAAAGTGGGTACGAATCGTGTTTCGTCTATCGCTCACAAAGTTATTAGACCAACTCAATCAGCTTTCATTCCGGGACGGAACATTTTAGAGGGCGTTGTGATCCTTCATGAGACCATACATGAGTTAAAAACCAAAAAGTTGGATGGCATTATTTTCAAAATTGATTTTGAAAAAGCCTATGACAAAGTTAAGTGGTCCTTTTTGCAACAGGCACTAAAAATGAAAGGGTTTGATCCTAAGTGGTGTGAGTGGGTAAACACTTTTATTCAAGGGGGGAGTGTGGGGGTTCGGGTTAACGATGACATTGGACACTACTTTCAAACATTAAAGGGGTTGCGACAAGGGGATCCTCTATCCCCTGTACTGTTTAATATTGTTGCAGATATGTTGGCTATCCTCATAGCTAGAGCGAAAGAGGATGGTCAAGTGGGATCCTTAATACCACATTTGGTGGAAGGGGGTATCTCCATTTTACAATATGCGGACGATACGATTCTCTTTTTAGAAGATGATATTGATAAAGCTGTTAATATGAAATTGATTCTGGCATTGTTTGAACAATTGTCAGGATTAAAAATTAACTTTCACAAGAGTGAACTCTACTGTTTTGGCAAAGCTGTTGAGAGGCAAGATGAATATAGATCCTTATTCGGTTGTGAGGTTGGCTCTCTTCCGTTTAAGTATCTGGGTATCCCCATTCATTTTAGGAAATTGCTTAACAAAGAATGGAAAATGGTTGAGGATCGTTTTGAAAATAAGTTGGGATCTTGGGCTGGGAAAATCCTGTCATATGGAGACAGGCTTGTTCTTATTAACTCAGTTCTTACTAGCCTACCTATGTTTCTGTTATCCTTCTTTCCAATACCTGTTGGGGTTAGAAAGAGGTTGGATTTCTTTCGTAGTAGGTTCTTTTGGCAAAGCAGCCTACACAAAAGGAAATACCGTTTATCTAAGTGGGATATGGTTTGTAGGCCAAAAGATCAAGGGGGCTTAGGTATTGAGGTCCTAGAGAATAAAAACAAATGTCTACTATCAAAATGGTTTCATAAACTGCTGAATGAACAAGGGGTATGGCAAGAACTTTTAATAAATAAATACTTGTCTAATAAAACTCTCACTCAAGTTCAGGTCAGACCGTATGATTCACCATTTTGGAAGGGAATCATGACGGTTAAAAATGATTTTTTCAAAAGAGGGTCTTTTCAGATAGGCAATGGCCGGTCTGCTAGGTTCTGGGAAGACATTTGGTTAGGACCGACTCCTCTTGCGGCGCAATATCCTTCACTTTATAATATTGTGAGGCATAAAAATGTGTTAGTGTCAGAGGTGCTGTCACACAATCCTCTCAATATTCAGTTTAGACGAACTCTCTTTGGGGAGAGATGGGAGACTTGGCTGCGATTGGTTCGTAGGCTGATGAATGTTCATCTAAACTCAGAGGAGGATCGTTTTGTTTGGGGTCTGACTGAGACAGGTGTGTTTTCAGTAAAATCCATGTATTTGGACTACATGCATGGACATACCCCTTTTCTCCATAAATATCTCTGGAAATTGAAAGTCCCTCTAAAGATTAAAATATTTATGTGGTTCTTGCAGCGAAAATGTGTCCTTACTAAAGATAATCTAATGAAAAGAGGTTGGGAGGGTTCGAAGAAGTGTGTGTTCTGCGACAACGAGGAGTCAGTTAATCATTTGTTTGTTTCATGTAATTTTGCTAGCCATATTTGGAGATTGCTACATTTTACATTTAACATTGCCAAACCATCTAATGTTGATCACATGTTTGATAGCTGGTTACAAGAGGTGGATAAGAAATCTAAAGCAAGAATTCAAATTGGGGCGTGTGCTTTCTTATGGGCTATTTGGAACTGTAGAAATGATGTTGTGTTTAACAAATCAAGAGGCGTTCACTTTTTGCAGGTTGTTCACCAAGCAACTTATTGGATCCACATGTGGTCTTTCCTTCTGCCGGAGGATCAGCGGGTTCTTATGGATTCTGGATGTGCTCGTTTGATGGCGGTCATTCAGGCTATCTACAACCAGGGTGGCTGGTTGCATGCTAAAAGAATTCAATGAATTGTATTCGAATATTGTTATTTCTGTTCCTCTGGTTGATCTTAGTGTCCAACCTGGATGATGCGTGAGTTGTAATAAACTGGATGCTTATTCTCTATTTTTTTAATAAGATAAAGCTACAGCTGTGTGCATCATCACGATGCAGAGGCTGGGGCTACGCTCCCATTTCAAAAAAAAAAAAAAAGGTTACTCTGTGACGGCGATCGTTCTGACACGGCTGGTTTTTTTTTTGTGAAATGTTCCCCTAATATATTTGTGTTTTCTCACTGTGCATCCCTATGGGTTAGGCATTGTATCAAACACGTTGTGTGGTGCGTCACCGATGCCTTCCTCGTCTCAGCGTATGGTTGCCGCTAGAACATGGCAATAAAGAGCTTTCTCAGCTGCAATTATAAGAAATTTGTAAACCATCTACAGATTTAACCTTAGTTGTGAAGCCAACAATTTCTCACTGGGTAGTTTCCAAAACCCCAATCCAGCGTTTTAACAAAATTATAGTATGTCATAAGCTACTAAATACTGAACATAGGATGCACGAAAACAACAAGTCTGGAAGTTGTACAATGAAGCCTCCTGAAGCTCATGGCTCATGGAAATTGTACAAAGCAACTAAGGCAAATGAAGGGGAACTATTTCAAAGGCTTATAGCTTCTGAAATAAGTGTCCATATGATTAGCACAATTTTTTCTTGCTTTCCACATGCTTGTTATGCCGTTAACAACTCTCGACCAATTGCACATTGACCAAACAAAAAGAAAAGACTGAGGTACATCACATCCTTGTGAAAACAAGATTACAAATAAAACTACCAATAATAGTATGTAGTCTTTAGTAATAAAATAATAATTGCAAAAGCCAATAATGAAACCTCATGGCCATGCCCTTAATCTTGTATCTGTGGCACACCCCCAGTCCAATGTCCAGGTTGAATGAATGAATAGTTTAATCTTGCAAGGTATACGTCCAAGACTCGAAATTTCTCTTCATAGAGCAGCTGGAGCATGGGTAGAAGAATTCCCTTCCGTGTTTTGGAGTATTCAAACAACACCGAATAGATCAACAGGACAGACGCCTTTTTTCTTGGTCTATGGTGTAGAAGCATGCATACGATGAGTCGGATGCCGAAAGTGCGCGTCAGGATGTCGTCGATCTTTTAGAAGAAGAGCGAGAACTTGTGTTGCAAAGATCCGCCATTTATCAGCAGGATTTACGGCGATATCATAGCCGAAAAATCAATCACCGGTCTTTTAAAGAAGGTGATTTAGTGCTAAGATTGGTATATGATAGAAAGCACAAGCTAGCCCCAATATGGGAAGGACCGTTCGTCATTAGCAAAGCTATGAAAAATGGGTCATACTACCTTGTAGATATTCGAGATACGGAAGATGACCCAAAAAATTCGAATCACAAGAGGAAAAGAAGCATAGATGTAGAACTAGGAGAGACAAACAGGCCCCGGAGCATCCAACAGTTAAGTCCATTTTATACTTAGTTCAATTCTATGTAAACATTATTGAGATCATGAAATAAAGTTGTCAAAAATGCATGCAAATTGTTTTTCTGTCTTTTACTATTCAAAACATGTTCCGTCTTTCTATTTCCCAATGATCTTTCAATTTGTTTCAATGTTAACCCAAATTGTGCCTACGAGCTCGGAGTTATAAAACCGAATGCTTTTGGCCTAAATAGGATACAGAACACCAGATTGTGCCTGCGTGTATGGAGTTCATATTTTTAAACTCCTTATTATTCCTAAGCATTATCTGATTGTTTGTTTTGTTGGGTCACTTGATCTAGTAATAAAAGTGCCAAAGTATAATCCATGATTCCGAGTTTCGACTGACTGGTTACCTAACCCGGTCACTTGGCGTGAAGATTGCATACTTTCGGAATCACTTAAACACTAAGGAAAGTTAAAGCATACAAACCAGAGAACTTAGAAGAAAAAGAGTTAAAATTTCAAAATTTGCAAAGTTGAATCATTACTTCAAAAGGATAGCATTGTTTACAAAATACAGAATGCATTACACATGAATATTACATCATAAGAATAAGTAATGCATTCTACTGGCTTCTAGCTTCACAGGGCTTAGGCGGCATCAAGGAAGTCTTCATCGTCGTCCTCATCAATGTCGCTCTCACCCGGATTCTGCGGAGTGGATGGGATTTCTTCCTCCGGGTAGAAAGTTGAGGTAGAGACCATCCGAGCTATTTTTGAAGCATGACCCTTGATGGAGTTGAAGATTTCTGCCTTTTGCGCCTCGGTATATCCCTGAGGAATGCCGGTGGCGATGTGCCAGGACTTGGCGGTGGTGTACTGCATTTTCACAAGCCCTAAGGCCATGCGCACTCCACCGCGGGCGGTAGACTTCAGCTAACTTTCGTGTTGGTTGATAACCTCTTCAAATTCTTCCGGGAGTTGGCTAGCTTCTGAGAACTCATCTTTTTTTTGTCCAGAATGCACTTACTGATAAGTTGCATTCCGGCATTCTTCAGCTTGGTGATGAAGATTCCGAAAGAACGGATGCGGTCAATGCGAGAGATTAAAGAATTCCCTTCTGTTGCAAAAAAAAAAACAGAAATCAAAGGGTGAGATAGACACTCAGAAGCAGAAAAAATGCATTCGGTAAAACGAAAGAAAACCTGGTAAATGTTCAAAAAAACTTACCAAGAATTCTATCCATCTCAGCGACTTCTTCAAGTCGGAGATGAAGCGCAGATTCTAGATCTTGGATGGTCCTTTTATCTTTCTCGGCTTGCGACGAAGCCCGAGACTCGGATAAGACCAAAGCCAGGTGGCTTGCTTCAAAATCCTTCTGCAGCTTCACATAGATATTGACAGTCTACGTCCTCAGGATTTGCTTAGGCATGTCGTGTTTGTTTTCACCTTTTCTGGTTTTTGCCCGTGTGCATTTTTACGATGCAGAGGCCGGATGTATTGCTTAAACTATTTGAGTAATAAAAGTCCTTTATAAAAAAGCTACATTATATATCATTGGCTCTAGGATTGAATCAATTTCTGATAATTGGTATGGACATACTTCACACCCTGAAAGACAGCCATGGATATGTCTTTAATTAGACCCCCACGACGGAGGAAAAAAATGTCCAAAATTTCCGGAGGACGCACGTTGGGGCGATTCTGGTGAATGAATAGAGAAAATGTCTCTTTTTGCCTCTTCCTGTCATCCGAGAGAAAATGTTGGTTGGACATGTTCGCATGCTATAGAAAAAAACCTCATTCACATGTCAATTGCTCCCTTTCATTAAGCCAACAGCCAGTCGCTAATGGTAATAGCAGTTTCTCAAGTCCTCTTATTTAGCATCACAATGAAGGGCACCTAAGACAAGAAATGCTTTGACATACACCCCGTTTCTCAAATAGTGGTAATATAGCAGTAACATGTTATAACTGAAGAACAAAGCTCTACTAACAGTCTGAAATCTGAATCCAATTCAGTAGAAATGCCGTGGCAGAGGCCAGGCAATGCATGCGTTGCGAACCCTTTTGTCCAAGTAAAAATGCTTTGACAGAGCTGGATACATGCATGTACCAATCAACAAGATGCAAATACAAGATACTGATCTTGTTTTAGAAAAAAAGAAGATACTGACAGAAAAACCATCTGCTACTTCATAAGAAACAACCGTGACTGTACGAGTGTGGCTTCAGGGCTCTAGCAAAGGATCTCCTCGGTTCATAGGAACTCTTTGCCAGAAGCAAATCTTGCCCCAACATCCCTTTATTCCCATGTATTAAGTTCCTTTCTAGCATCAGAGCGCGTATCAGACCAGCACCTTCAGGAACCTATTGAGTATTTAGGAAATTTACTGATTAAATTAATGCAAGAATAAATCATGATCATAATAGAAACAGTGGTAAACAATATTTAACACTATTATCATGTACTAGTCGAATGGTAGATAGATCTACACAAGACACTAGTACTATACACATGAAAATAAGCACGAGCGGGATGAACACATCTTACCCTCCAATAGGCCAGTTGGCCGTAGCAATAGCAGAGGCGATAGCGGCTGAAGCAGCAACGGAGCGGTGGCCTCGTCGGCAGTGGCCTTCTCAGCAGCAAGTCGGTCGGCGTCGGACATGGTGATGACGAAGGCGACAAGGAAGTAGTCGAACGAAGGCGAGCAGTCGCGTAGGAGACCCTCCCAAAAAACCTAATCACCCCTCTCCTATGTAGGATCTGGAGATGCAGGTTTCGGAGGCCTGCCCTCCCGTCAGTCGTGTATGCTGTATCAATTTGACAAAGAACAAATAATTTATCTGACATGGCAAAAACGATTTGCAATTTAAGCACCATAACATGATAGTGAGACAACACTGAATAAGAAATAGCAAATAAGTGTTACAATATGTAGTAGTAGCTCAGAAAATTAGGACTAGTGGAACACCATGAAACATCAAGGATATAATAGTCAGGGTCATAGCATAAGGCCTTCCGTAATGCATTGTATCTTAGCGCGACATCCTAGGTGGTGGAGAATTATAAGAGACTACATCCCTAGTGCATTGTTTCTTAAGAGGTGTATCTAAGCATACTTGTATTAAATGATTTTGGCCCTATCCTTATATGTGATTGGGCTAACAACATTTTTTGCCTATGATACCGTGCTAGAGCCGTAGGTTATATAAGATACAACATCAATCTCTTTCTTCATTAAATATGGTGCCACATCAGCATATTGTCTATGATACCGCGCTAAGACACCACCATTACGGAAGGCCTAATATACCATTCTAGTATTGATTAGCAATGCATCATTAAAATACTAGTTGAATGCAAAGGCTAATTTTTTTCATGAAATTCGAGTTGTTTCAAATAGTAGTATAGCACTCTAGCTACAATAACATCTACAGGAATGCGGAGAAAATAAGACCAACCAAAAAAAGAGGAATTGAAGGAGCCAAAATACAAATTGGTAGATGCTCGTCCAAGAGACTAAATCGGCGCGTGCGGGCACATACCTCCA
The DNA here is from genome assembly GCA_028641055.1 of Alopecurus myosuroides. Taxonomy (NCBI): domain Eukaryota; kingdom Viridiplantae; phylum Streptophyta; class Magnoliopsida; order Poales; family Poaceae; genus Alopecurus; species Alopecurus myosuroides. Next base: position 177,728,468 of record CM054057.1, read on the forward strand.
TGCTTCCATCCAACGGAGAAACCGGCCGGCCGGAGACTAAATCGGCGGCGGATGAGCTCGCTCACCACTTCTCGCGTCGTCTCGCCAAAGTCCAAAGTCAAAGTCACAAGTCACGCATACCGCACGCGGCTAGTGACGATGGGCTTATATTTATAGAGATTTTGGGGGTGTTTTAGGCGGGAAGAAGATAGATTTCATATCTCCACATCCATCCTGCTGGGAATGGACGGTTGCGATGCACGTGCCCCTAGATTGCTGGCATGGAACCACCGGCTGACATGCGCACATAAGATGCACGGCTCTAGATTGCTGACATCGACTGTCCACTGAACACTATACCCGATGGTGGGCCTGCTCTACCCTGGTAATTAAAGCAACATGCACCGATGATAGGCTGGACTGCTCTGTCCTGGTAATTAAAGCACGATAGAGCACATGATAGGTTACTTTCTTCTTTCTTCTTTCTATATGCAATACTACTGGTGGTTTAAACCAATCCCGAATTTTCGGGACACAGATCCGGTTGTTGTAAATCACTGCTAATACTATTATTGTGTTGCACGGACATATACTTTTGACATTAGTAAATCAATTTTAGATGTAAATCCGGTAGTAATATCATTTTGTTAAATTAATATTGGTAGTCCTCGTTTACATGATCCATTCCCGTTGTGTTTCGTCTTTATAGAGATGCTTTTGCTAAGCTAATTCAGTTAGTTACCTGGAAATTTCGGCATCACCATTCGAAATATTTGGACACTTTGGTGTTAAACGAGTTGCAGTTTGACAGATATGTGCAAACCTGTTTAAACTTGACTTGTAGTCCAAGTCGTGTAGATAAGATATGCTAGATAGTTAGGCCGGACACGGTTCAAACAATCTAATCTGTAAATCAGTTGTAATGCCCTTCGTGGCTATATAAAGAGAAGCCAGGCGACCCGAGAGGTACACGCCGAACCAATTCCATCTTGTAGTTTGATATGGTATCAGAGCCTCTTTCTTCCACCATGTCGAGTACCTCCTCCTTCGCCCCCGCAACCTCTGCCCCGCAATCTGGAGCCGTGACAGAGAAGCTCGCCGGGGACAACTTCCCACTCTGGAGGGCGCAGGTCATGCCACCCCTACGGGAACGGCAACTCGTCGGCTTCCTGGATGGCACGGCAGAGAAGCCGGACGAGACCCTGGAGGCTGAAGTGACGAACGCAAAGGGCGAGAAGGACAAGAAGGTCATCCCCAACCCTGCATATATGGCGTGGGTGGCTCAGGACCAGCAGGTCCTTGGGTTTATGGTCTCCTTCCTGTCAAAGGGGTTCTCATCCAAGTGTCCGCCCTGGAACACACTCGCGACGTGTGGGCGGCACTGACGGCGATGTTTTCATCGCAATCACGGGCGCAAGTGATGCAGATCCGTATGCAGCTCGCGAGCACCCAAAAGGGGAACATGCGCGTCCATGAGTACGTGGCGCGGATGAGGAGCCTCGGCGACGCGATGACGTCGGTCGGGAAGAAGATGGATGATGATGATCTGGCGGCATACATCCTAGCTGGACTCGATGCCGAGTGGAACCCACTTGTCACGTCCATGACAACAAGATCTGACACGGTCTCTCTCTATGAATTGTATGCTCACCTCCTGAACTTTGAGACTCGTCTTGACATACAGAACGGCGGGTCTTCCGGAGCTGGCGCAGGCGTCTTCGGCTACGACAGTGGAGGCGCTCCAGGAGGAGGTGGCAGCGGGGGTGGCATTGTTGCCTCCGCAAACTGGCCTTCCGAGGCGGAGGTCGCTCTGGTTACCGTGGTGGTCGCGGAGGCGGCCGCGGACGCGGTGATGGAGGTCGCGGAGGGGTTGGCAACTACAACAACACTGCAACACGTCCCAACGCGCAACAACCGTTTGATGCAAACGGAAACCCACGCCCGCAGTCTCAAGTCTGCGCAAGTATGGACATGTGGCGCTCAAGTGTTGGAAGCGCTTCAACAAGGATTACAATGGCGAAGAGAAGCCATCTGGATCCTCCTCCCACGCCTACGGAGTCGATACCAACTGGTACCTCGACACTGGAGCATATGATCATGTCACCGAGGAGCTAGAAAAGCTTACCACCCGGGACAGGTACCACGGGCACGAGCATATCCATACTGCAAGTGGAGTAGTTATGGATATCAGTCATATTGGCAACGCTTTTATTTCTACCCCTTGTGATAAATAACTCCATCTAAAAAATATTCTTTGTTCTCCTCATGCAAATAGAAGTCTTGTTTCTGCCGACAAATTAGCATGTGATAATAATGCATATCTTGAAATTCATCCCGATGTCTTTCTTGTCAAGGAACAAGGCACGAGGAAAACACTTCTTCAAGGTAGATCTCGTGGTGGCCTCTATCCCTTTTCGTCGAGTCTTTCTTCCTCGACCAAACAAGCTTTTGGAGTCAATAAACCATCGACTTCTCGGTGGCATAGGCGTTTAGGACATCCCTCGTTTCAAGTTGTTCAACGAGTTCTTAGCCAAAATAAACTTCCTTCTTCAAAGGATGATTCAGATAATGTTATTTGTGATGCATGTCAAAAGGAGACGAGTCATCAAATCCCCTATCCAAAGTCTAGTAGTGTCTCTAGTTCTCCCTTAGAAATCATATTTTCAGATGTGTGGGGTCCTGCTTGTGCTTCTGTTGGAGGCAACAAGTATTATGTAAGCTTCGTTGATGATTATAGCTAGTTTACGTGGATCTATCTTATCAAGAATAAATCTGATGTTTTTGCTCGTTTTCATGACTTCCAAAGCCTTGTGGAACGGTTATTTGATAAGAAAATACTTGCTCTCCAATCTGATTGGGGAGAAGAATATCAAAAACTCAGTTCTTTCTTTCAACGCATTGGCATAGAACATCATGTGTCCTGTCCCCACGCACACCAACAAAATGGGTCAGCGGAACAAAAACATCGTCACATCGTGGAAGTAGGGTTATCTCTATTAGCTCATGCTAGCATGCCCCTCAAGTTTTGGGATGAGGCATTTTCTACCGCTACTTTCCTCATAAATCGTGTTCCTAGTAAGGTCATTAATCTTGAAACACCTCTAGAACGACTCTTTAGGAGAAAACCCGAATACTCCTTTCTTCGCATTTTCGGGTGTGCATGTTGGCCTAATTTGCGTCCATATAATTCTCGCAAGCTCGAATTTAGATCCACACGGTGTGCTTTTCTAGGTTATAGCAATTTGCACAAAGGATACAAATGTCTTGACATATCCAGTGGGCGAGTTTATATTTCTCGAGATGTAGTTTTCGATGAAAATATGTTTCCTTTGCCGAGTTGCATCCGAATGCAGGAGCACGTCACCGTGCAGAAATACTCCTTCTACCCACCAGTCTTCTACCTCTTACACGTTTTGATCAAGGGGGAGATTTAATAGATGATCATTTGACTGTTGATCCGACTAACTCTGCTAATTCTGCCTCTGGGAGTTTTTCTGGTACACAGGATGGGGTGCACGGAGCAAATACCACGGGTACAGCCAGCAAGGCTTATTCGCCTGCAAGATCTGCCTCGGGATCGAACAGATCCACCTCGGGATCGATCTCCAGATCCCCGACAACATTGCCATTGGGATCAGTTCCTGATTCCCACTCCCCATTGGTTCACGCGGCGGCATCGGAGGATGATCCTGGCGGGACCGGCACGGAGCTCACGCGTAGGTCTGTCTCCGCCAGCGTAGAGGGATCTTCTGCGGCTGTTTCGTCTTCTGCGACAGGGCCACACAGGTTTGGCCAGCACACCGGATCCTCGATTCCGACAAATGGTTATGCGGCTGCGTCAGGAGGATCCTCACCGATTGTGCAGCCGGGATCTTCTGCGCCGGCTCGAGCTATGACTAGGCTGCAAAACAGAATTGTAAAACCGGTAAAATTGTTTGAAGTCATGATTCGATATGCAAATTTCTGTGAGATTGGTGAACCAGAAAATATTGCAGAAGATTTTCAGCATCCTGATTGGAAGAATGCAATGAATGAGGAGTACCTTGCTCTTATGAGAAATGGACACATGGCATCTCGTCCCAGCAAAAGAAGGCAAAACTATAATTGATTGTAAGTGGGTTTACAAGATAAAGAGGAAATCGGATGGCACTGTTGATCATTACAAGGCTCGGTTAGTGGCAAAGGGATTCAAGCAACGTTATGGGATTGACTATGAGGACACTTTCAGTCCTGTGGTGAAGGTGGCAACTATTAGGCTTGTGTTGTCTATTGTTGTTTCTCGAGGATGGACACTTCGGTAGTTCGACGTACATAATGCGTTTTTTGCATGGCGTTCTCGAAGAAGAGGTTTACATGAGGCAACCACCTGGGTTTGAGAAGGGACAAGGTTTGGTTTGCAGCCTTGATAAGGCCTTGTATGGATTGAAAGAGGCTCCGAGAGCTTGGTATTCAAGGTTAAGTACAAAACTTCAGCAACTTGGTTTCACCCCTTCTAAATCGGATACTTCTTTATTTTTCTTGGCCAAACCAGATGTGTTCATGTTTGTTCTTGTGTATGTTGATGACATAATAGTGGCAAGCTCCACTTCCTTGGCTGTTGAAAAATTTCTTCATCAACTACGAGGTGACTTTGCTTTGAAAGATTTGGGGGATTTGCATTATTTCTTGGGGATAGAAGTGAAGAAGTCCTCCGATGGTATTAGTCTTTCGCAAGGGAGGTATACTGTAGATTTTCTCAAGAAGGTTGGGATGAGTAATTGTAAGGGAGTCACGGCTCCAATGTCATCTTCGGAGAAGCTTTCAACGCATGAAGGGGTGCTACTCCAAACTGAAGACATTACCAAGTATAGAAGTGTTGTTGGTGCACTCCAATACCTCATTATGACTCGGCCAGATATTTCCTATTTAGTGAATAAGGTCAATATTTGCATGCACCGACTAATGTGCATTGGATGACAGTAAAAAGGATTATCAGATATTTGAAACATACTATACACCTCGGTATGACTATTCGCAAATCATCATCCTTGCTTGTGAGTGCATTTTCAGATGCAGACTGGGCCGGATGTTCAGATCGCTCTACAGGAGGGTTTGCTGTTTTATTTGGTCCCGTTTTAATATCATGGAGTGCTAGAAAGCAAGCAACAGTTTCTCGCTCTAGTACGAAGCTGAATATAAGTCTCTGGCTAATGCAACGGCAGAAGTCATTTGGGTACAGTCCATTCTGAGATAGATAGGTGTACCTCAGCCCAAGGTAGCATGTTTGTGGTGTGACAACCTTGGAGCAACGTATTTATCAGCTAATCCAGTGTTTCATCGAGGTAGACTTTCATTTTGTTCGAGAATGTGTTGCAAACAAAATGTTGGATGTGAGGTTCATTCCTTCTGGAGATCAGGTGGCTGATGGTTTTACTAAACCCCTTCTGGTGAAGCAACTCGAGAACTTCAAACAACATCTGAATTTGGTAAGCTGTGTTTGAGGGGGAGTGTTAAACGAGTTGCAGTTTGACAGATATGTGCAAACCTGTTTAAACTTGACTTGTAGTCAAAGTCGTGTAGATAAGATATGCTAGATAGTTAGGCCGCACGTGGTTCAAACAATCTAATCTGTATATCAGTTGTGATGCCCTTCGTGGCTATATAAAGAGAAGCCAGGCAACCCGAGAGGTATAAGTCGAACCAATTCCATCTTGTAGTTTGATATCTGGAACATGTATATAGCAAATAAAACATCATGCCAACAGCACGACACTACTCAGATTTCTAGGCCCAAAATGCATCCAGCAAACTTGTACACTTTCTAATTTTGACAAAATGGATGACAGATACAACTCCTCATACCATTGCTCAACGTTACAAGAATTGATCGAATCAACAACACTACTACATGAACAAAGCAGCAGCACCACCGCCAACCACTGGAGGCAGAAGCAAAGATAGCCGCCACTAATCATAGTCCAAAGCTAGGACCACTCCCCTGCACCAGAGACCAAGATATTTAACATGCTTGTCGCCAATAGTATCGAGTGACTGCATAGAAATCATTTCTCGCTAGCTATATTGCAGCAACTTCATTCGCAAAGACCACCAATTATACAAGAAATCACCTGCTCAGATACCACATGACATTTGCTGTTACATACAAGGTTCATGCAAAAAAACACAAATGCACTTCAAGATAACACCAACTAAAATGAAGCTTTGGCATAAGCATGCCACAGAAATTGCAAATAAGTAGAATCCTATACAAGGAAACAGAAAATTAAAATCAGCACCACCACGCTTCCAAAAGGCAAAATAAACGAAGTTCCAACTGTAACATGGCCAACACCTGGACACCTAAAGGTGAGCAACTTTCCTCACCATCTCACCTGTAATGAGGTGAGATCATCTACGGGTCACAAAGAGCATGCATTATCTGCTCATATGCCACATGACACTCTTCATTCACACATGATTGATAATGTATGCAAGGGATGTTATACACGGATGCAAATCTAGCACAACACTGAGATTGAACTGGGTGAATTGATCCCATAGTATCGTATCTTGGAAATTTGACATCAACAGAAAAACAAACATACATATACATATATACAAGAAGAAAAATGTCATTAATTGGTCTGCCTCGTGACATCTTCTAAACTAGCAACTCAATTGTGTCATTCACCACAACGGAGCAGAGAAAAATAGGAGAAATCAAGTGAAAGTCATACCAAAGATGCTACAGCTCGCCGAGATCAGCACCAGTCTATAACGATGCCATCGGAGCGGAAGACCTGTGACAAACTCTTAGGGTTGCACACTTGGCTGGCAACAAAATGTCGCCGAGCCAGAAACGCCAGCTCCAGTACGCAGCGCACAAGGCCTTGCTGCAATATGTTAGCAAGAAAACCTTAGTGAAGAGCGAAACATATATGACTAGTAAGTAGTACGACGGCGGCATAAATAGAAACTAGCTTGCAAGCACTATCACAGTCACATTTTTTTCCTACATACCAATCTATGCTACAGAGCCCACTTGTACCTAGCAGTCCTCAATACCAGTCTTCAATACCAAGGGCACATGGCGAAGGCCATATTACACACGGCAAAGGCTTTGTCATGTGCTGCACACGGCAAAGAGCACACTGCGACGATTGGCACGACAACATCCTCTTTGCCGTGTGCAATATATCGGGGCACACAACAAAGACTGCTGGTGGGCCCCATCCAGGTGGCTGACACGGTCGTTTGTACAAGACCTCTATGGTCGCGACAATGCCAGGATTGGTGACCCTACTGCGCAAAATGGAACATGGAACCACCCAGATGCAGAATCCCCTCCACGGCCATATCAGACTATGAACAAGGTCACTTCGTTCATCCATCACCTAAACGACAGGAGACAAATAAAGGTTGAAATTCAAGATATAAGAAAGTTAGAATAAGGATACCACTTCCACCCAAATCGTTCATGCTAAAATGTAAAACACAAATACACTACAAGAAAACACTTTCGGAGATGAATATTTGGCATAAACATGCCACCGGGATTGCAAATAAGCAGAATCCTATATAAGGAAACAGAAAAACGAAATCAGCACTACCACGCTTCCAAAAAGCAAAATAAAATAAGGGATAGTTTCATCTGTAACATGGCCAGCACCCGGACACCTACATGTATATCACCATCTCACATATATTGAGGTGGAATTACTCGGAATCTACAGGTTCACAAAGAGCATGCATAATCTGCTCAAATACCACAGGACACCCGTCATACAGGATATGCAAACATGATATCAGGCCAAATTGCGAAGTCAGTTTCTTAAATCATAAACACCCCAATTTTTTTTACTATAACAATTAATGCGATATATCACATGACATGCATTTTGGTTCTGATTATTAGTAACACCAAATGACTGAGAAATAGAGATAGAAAGGAGCATCATAACCTAGTGCATTGATACAAAGAGGGCATATTCATATTCATATTCAGAATGTATGATGATATAGTTGACTTGGGCTGCAGATGAAGAAAAAATAAACCACATTCCTTTCTTTTGATGCTATCAAAAGTAAAAGTAAAACATCTCTATTAGAAGGGAGGCAAACTAAAGCCCCCCAAGATCCCCAAGCCAACCTAGTGGTTGTTTGTAATCACAAAAAGGGGGTAGGTTTCCAAGACATGATAATATATGGTCATACTAGCTGGATCAAAGTGCAAAGAATGAATTTATATTGTACATGATAGGCATGAACTCATATACCACACATCCGAGGCTTGATATTGTACATTTCGGATTAGGGATAACCAACAGCAAGCAAGCCAACCAGAAAGACACAATTTTAAATCTAAAACACTCAGCCCACTCAAGCCAACATACAACAAACAGTCCGGCCAAGAGAACATCCACTTGGCATATCAAAATAAAGCCACAATGTGGTTAACACTGCTGATGTAGCGTTCTTGTCAAATTAGAACACCCAGCAGCTACACTTGATAGCTATAAAGGAAAGTGTCACCGCCAGCCATACTAGTGCGATTGACAAGGCGAGCTCGTACATGAGATGTCAGTAGGATTGAGGTGGAACGCCAAGGCGGTGTCCGTGCTGCAGCGGATGGAAGCTGCCGAGAGTCTGAAAAACTTGTAAATCGAGGCAGAGCCGTCGGATCAAAAGCTACCAAATCAAGCATACCAGACTCCCAACAAACAAAAGCTACCATGAGTGATAGAAGATAGATGTTCTGCCCAAATTCGTGGCCTAATCCACTTAATCATTTGACAGTGCAAGCATTAGTACTAAAGCTCATGGTGTTGAGCATCAATAAGAGATACCTGAAGAATATGGAGAAGATCTTCTGCGGCTTTCTTTGGGTTTGCCGAGCGGAGGCCAAGGGTGAGCACTGCCACGTGAACTGGGCTCGGGTTAGTCGACCGCTACGCTTGGGCGGTCCAGGCATCCCGGACTTGTTCCGAACCTCCGTCAGGCTTCGGGTGCGCTGGCTATGGAGGAAGCGCACTGACCCGGACAGGCCATGAAAGAACTTGGATATGCAATTCCCCAAGGTTGAGTGCACCATCTTCGAGACCTCCACGGAAATGTCGTTGGGTGACGGCTCGGAGGCGCTGTTCTGGGTGGACAAGTGGGTGAATGGTAGATCGCTTAAGGAGTTGGCGTCGGCTTTGTTCGCGCTTATCCCAAAGAGGCGCTGGAAGCGCCGGATGGTCAAGAAGGCAATTTTGGAGCACCGCTGGATTGGGGACATTGTTAGGGCTTTCACACCCCTCGCCCTTTGGCATTATGTGCAGGCCTGGAGGCTCACACAAGGGATTCAGTTGTCCGAGACGTCGGATAGGTTGCTTTGGCGATGTACGAAGGACGCTAAGTATTTCGCGAAATCATGCTACGTGGCCTTGTTATGTGGCACCATTGAATCCACGAGCTAGAAGCTCATCTGGAAAACCTAGGCCCCACCTCGTGTGAAGTTCTTCATGTGGCTCGCCTGTATGGACCGCTGTTGGACGGGGGAGAGGCTTGCCAGCTGCGCCTTGCCCCATCCCGCGTGCTGCCCCCTATGTGATCAGGTTCCCGAGTCCATGTCTCACATCCTCACGGGATGCTCCTTCTCCTGGACTTTGTGGTTCAAGGTTCTTTCGTGGATTCGATCTACCTCCAGGCCCCTGAGGTTGAAGACGACTTCGTTGTTTGGTGGTCCCGGACCCTTCTTTCCACTCCTAGGTCGCTACGCAAATCCACCTCTATGTTAATCATGCTTACGTCTTGGTGGGTCTGGAAACACCGCAACTCGACGATCTTCGACAATGCAAACCCATCGGTTAGTGCTCTGTTGGCAACGATCAAATCTAAGGCTCGCGATTGGGTGCAAGCGCGGGCAAAAGGGTTCGGTCAACTCCTTCCCTAGTCTAGGTTCGCTTAGTTTCCTGGGTTGAGTTGTACCGTATGGGTGGCCTCCTCGCAGGCTTGTACATGAACTCTCTTTCCATCAATGCAATGAAACGCAAAGCTTTTGCGATTTCGCGCGAAAAAAGGTAGAAGTTCGAAAGGGATTTATATATGATGGTGGTCTCTATCTACATGTCACTTTGTTATAGGGATATATACTTGTTAGATTAGTTGCTCTGGATCCTTCATGCGTTTTATTTTCTACCGGTAGTTGTTGTCCGACAATCCCTATTTGATGTTGCGTCGGTTAGCGGGGCGATGCGTACTTCCTAACGCAGCCAGAACCATGGTCGCGATGGCGGCGAACGATCTCATCACAGACGGTCACATACTTTATGAAATTTGTGGGGGGAGGGGGTTACTAACTGAAACTATAGCTAGAGAAGTTATGGCCATAGCTGCCAGCAAGATGGCAATACGAAATCAATTTATTCAATTAGAAATATATAACCATCTAAAACTAAAACGTGTATTGAACATTAAAAGAGAAAGGAAAATCACGACGGCGGATACGAACTCGCCGGAGACGACGATGACATGGCTGGCCGCGATGTCGCCGATGAGGCAAGGCCTAAACCTCACAAGAGACATGGATGATGCAGCTGGCCACAACGTCGCCGACGGAGTGATCTAGACACTTAACTTGGGGTGGGGGAGGGAGGGAGTCGGGTGCAGGCAGCTCCGAGTCATCGGCGACGAGATCCTAGGGTTCAAGTGTGTGGAGGTCTATAAGTGCCAAAGTCGGTGGAGGTCAGAGGGCGGCGGAGGAGGCAACTCGAGCAGGGAGGGACGACTAGGCGGTCTGGAAGCACCGCCGGGCACGGATGGCGGCATGGTATCAAGCAAGTGTGTAGTGCGGAGTAGTTGATGACCTGCGTTCTTATTAGGTCGTCCCACAACCGTCTTTGTTCGGGCGTTGGCATGATATGGGACGCAAAGGGAGCTCCTATTCACCGCTTGAAGTGGCGACACATACATTCCACCTGAAGCACCTATATTATGGGGTACACATCTGACGAAAGATTCATTTTCTTTTCTTCTTATTGTTTCTTTTTTAATTATATTTTCTTGTATATATGCTTCATGTTTTTAATAAATCTTCCTAAGGCAGCAAGAACCATGGTCGGGATGGCGGCGAACGATCTCATCGCAGAACATACTTTATGAAATTTGGGGGGGGGGGGGTACTACCTGAAACTATAGCTACAGCAGTTATGGTCATAGCTACAAGTAAGATGCCAATACGAAATCAATTTATTCAATTAGAAATATAGAACGATTTAAAACTAAAACGGGTATTGAACATTAAAAGAGGAAGACAAATCACGACGACCGAGACGAACTCGCCGGAGATGAGGATGACATGGCTGGCCGCGATGTCACCGGTGAGGCGAGGCCTAAACCTCATTAGAGACATGGATGATGCGGCTAGCCACGACGTCGCCGGCGGAGTGATCCAGACACTTCACTTGGGGTGGGGGAGGGAGGGAGTCGGGGTGCGGGCAGCTCCGAGTCATCGGCGACGAGGTCATAGGGTTCAAGTGTGCGGAGGACTATAAGTGCCAATGTCGGTGGAGGTCAGAGGGCGGCGGAGGAGGCAACTCGAGCAGGGAGGGACAACTAGGCGGTCCGGAAGCACCGCCGGGCACGGATGGCAGCATGGTATCAGGCAGCCGTGTAGTGCCTTGTAGATGACGACCTGCGTTGTTATTGGGTCGGCCCACAATCGTCTTTGTGCGGGCGTTGGTATGATATGGGACGCAAAGGGAGCTCCTATTCACCGCTTGAAGTGGCGACACATACATTCCACCTGAAGCACCTATATTATGGGGGACACATCTGACGAAAGATTCATTTTCTTATCTTCTTCTTGTTTTTCTTTTTTTAATTATATTTTCTTGTACATATACTTCATGTTTTTAAATAAATCTTAAAAGATTATGAAGTTTCTTCTTACTAATAAAAAAACTTCGTTCAACGTCATGAAAAAAGAACCACCGTGAACTTTATTGAAACCTTAAGAACATTTTTTTCAAAGCGATGTACATATTTTTTGAATCATATGAAAGAAACAGTTTTGATCTTAGTTCCATCTTTTGAATCATATGAAAGAAACAATTTCAATCCATTAAGATCTTTAAAACCCCATGAACATACTTTTTTTAAGCTTGTGAACGATTGTTTTCACATCTTCAATATTTTTTTTGACCTGGTAAATATTCTTGGAACTGCATGAACATATTTTAAACCCATAATTTTTCCAAACATCTTGAACATTTTTCTCACCTTGCAGATACTTTTAAATTTTTTATTTTTTCTGTAAACTTGAACATTTTAAACCCTGAACACTTTTTTGAAAAAAATAAATTAGTTAAAAGTAAATGGAAAACAAACTAAAATGCAAAAAAAGAGTAGAAAAATAAATGAATAGAAAAAATAAAAATAATATAATATCTAGAAAAACCAAAAGGCATAATAAGTGAATAGAAAATGAAACACAAAATAAAATAGAAAAAGGAACTTGTATATCAGCTTCTTGTTTTTATTTTTTACTTAATACGTTTCTATTTAAAAATAATAATAAAATAGTTCAACGGTGTGAAACAAAAACCACCGTAATTTCTTTTTGAAACCTTATGAGCATTTTTTGAAATCTGATGAATCATATGAATGAAAAAAATTAATCTTAGTAAAATCTTTCCGAACTCCATGAACATATTTTTTTAAGATCTTGAACATTTATTTCGAACATCTTCAACATTCTCTTACCTCATAAATATTTTTTGAACTCCATAAAGATTTGTTCTTAGCCAAAATAAGACCAACCAAAAAAAGAGGAATTAAAGGAGCCAAGATACAAATTGGTAGATGCTCGTCCAAGAGACTAAATCGGCGCGTGCAGGCACATACCTCCATGGTTCCATCCAACGGAGAAACCGGCCGGCCGGAGACTAAATCGGTGGCGGATGAGCTCGCTCACCACTTCTCGCGTCGTCTCGCCAAAGTCCAAAGTCCAAAGTCACAAGTCACGCGCATACCGCACGCGACTAGTAACGATGGGCTTATATTTATAGAGATTTTGGGGGTGTTTTAGGCGGGAAGAAGATATATTTCATATCTCCACATTCATCCTGCTGGGAATGGACGGTTGCGATGCACATGCCCCTAGATTTCTGGCATGGAACCACCGGCTGAGATGCACACATAAGATGCATGGCTCTAGATTGCTGACATGGACTATCCGCTGAACACTATACCCGATGGTGGGCCTGCTCTACCCTGGTAATTAAAGCAACATGCACTATACCCGATGATAGGCTGGACTGCTCTGTCCTGGTAATTAAAGCACGATAGAGCACATGATAGGCTACTTTCTTCTTTCTTCTTTCTATATGCAATACTACCGGTGGTTTAAACCAATCCCGAATTTTCGGGACACAGATCCGGTTGTTGTAAATCACTGCTATTGCACGGACATATACTTTTGACGTTAGTAACTCAATTGTAGATGTAAATCCGGTAGTAATATCATTTTGTTAAATTAATATTGGTAGTCCTCGTTTACATGATCCGTTCCCGTTGTGTTTCGTCTTTATAGAGATGCTTTTGCTAAGCTAATTCAGTTAGTTACCTGGAAATTTCGGCATCACCATTCGAAATATTTGGACACTTTGGTGTTAAACGAGTTGCAGTTTGATAGATATGTGCAAACCTGTTTAAACTTGACTAGTAGTCCAAGTCGTGTAGATAAGATATGCTAGATAGTTAGGCCAGACGCAGTTCAAACAATCTAATCTGTAAATCAGTTGTAATGCCCTTCGTGGCTATATAAAGAGAAGTCATGCGACCCGAGAGGTACACGCCGAACCAATTCCATCTTGTAGTTTGATATGGTATCAGAGCCTCTTTCTTCCACCATGTCGAGCACCTCCTCCTTCGCCGCAACCTCTGCCCTGCAATCTGGAGCCGTGACAGAGAAGCTCGCCGGGGACGACTTCCCACTCTGGAGGGCGCAGGTCATGCCACCCCTGCGGGAACAGCAACTCGTCGGCTTCCTGGATGGCACGGCAGAGAAGCCGGACGAGACCCTGGAGGCTGAAGTGACGAACGCAAAGGGAGAGAAGGAGAAGAAGGTCATCCCCAACCCTGCATATATGGCGTGGGTGGCTCAGGACCAGCAGGTCCTTGGGTTTATGGTATCCTCCCTGTCAAAGGGGGTTCTCATCCAAGTGTCCGCCCTGGAACACATTCGCGACGTGTGGGCGACACTGACGACGATGTTTTCATCGCAATCACGGGCGCAAGTGATGCAGATCCGTATGCAGCTCGCGAGCACCCAGAAGGGGAACATGCGCGTCCAGGAGTACGTGGCGCGGATGAGGAGCCTCGGCGACGCGACGACGTCGGCCGGGAAGAAGATGGATGATGATGATCTGGCGGCATACATCCTGGCTGGACTCGATGCCAAGTGGAACCCACTTGTCACGTCCATGACAACAAGATCTGACACGGTCTCTCTCTCTGAATTGTATGCTCACCTCCTGAACTTTGAGACTCGTCTTGACATACAGAACGGCGGGTCTTTCGGAGCTGGCGCAGGCGTCTTCGGCTACGGCAGTGGAGGCGCTCCAGGAGGAGGTGGCAGCAGGGGTGGCATTGTTGCCTCCGCAAATTTGGCCTCCCGAGGCGGAGGTCGCTCTGGTTACCGTGGTGGTCGCGGTGGCGGCCGCGGACGCGGTGATGGAGGGCGCGGAGGGGGTGGCAACTACAACAACACTGCAACACGCCCCAACGCGCAACAACCGTTTGATGCAAACGGAAACCCACGCCCGCAGTGTCAAGTCTGCGGCAAGTATGGACATGTGGCGCTCAAGTGTTGGAAGCGCATCAACAAGGATTACAATGGCGAAGAAAAGCCATATGGATCCTCCTCCCAGGCCTACGGAGTCGATACCAACTGGTACCTCGGCACTGGCGGATTTGATCATGTCACCGGGGAGCTAGAAAAGCTTACCACCCGGGACAGGTACCACGGCCACGAGCATATCCATACTGCAAGTGGAGCAGGTATGGATATCAGTCATATTGGTCACGCTTTTATTTCTACCCCTTGTGATAAACAACTCCATCTAAAAAATATTCTTTGTTCTCCTCATGCAAATAGAAGTCTTGTTTCTCCACAAATTAGCATGTGATAATAATGCATATCTTGAAATTCACCCCGATGTCTTTCTTGTCAAGGAACAGGGCACGAGGAAAACACTTCTTCAAGGTAGATCTCGTGGTGGCCTATATACCTTTTTGTCGAGTCTTTCTTCCTCGACCAAACAAGCTTCTGGAGTCAATAAACCATCGACTGCTCGGTGGCATAGGCGTTTAGGACATCCCTCGTTTGAAGTTGTTCAACGAGTTCTTAGACAAAATAAACTTCCTTCTTCAAAGGATGATTCAGATAATTTTATTTGTGATGCATGTCAAAAGGGGACGAGTCATCAACTCCCATATCCAAAGTCTAGTAGTGTCTCTAGTTCTCCCTTAGAAATCATATTTTCATATGTGTGGGGTCCTGATTGTGCTTCTGTTGGAGGCAACAAGTATTATGTAAGCATCGCTGATGATTATAGCAAGTTGTCGTGGTGGTGTCACGGCGGATGCCATAGGATGGCTAATTGTTTGGGGTCGATGGACGCTGGAGGTTCTCGGGGAGGGATCACGCAGCGAGTAGCCGCGTGTGGGATGAATCAAGCACTGCAAACAACAAGATCTACCCAGGTTCAGGGCCCTCGTGTGGAGGTAAAACCCCTACTCCTGCCTTTCTCTCTTTGTATTTGTGTGTCACCGAGTAGCCACAGTACAAGTTTGGCCTACAGCCGAGTAGCCACCCTTCTCTCTACGTAACGTGTAAGCTAGGTGTTCCCCCCAAAGCCGCGACCCTCACACAGGAGGAGGCAGGGCACCATATATACTGGTGCCCAGCCGGATACATCCAAGAGGTAAAAGTACAAACATATGTCGACATAGTGTGCACACTGCACACTTCCAGCTTCTCGCTGACAGCTTTGGCTTCCTAGTTTGTCTTGTGTGGAAAGTCGTTGTGCAAAACCAAGATGACGATCTGTTATCACTGTCACGGCCGTAGGGTAGGCCCCCTAACCTGCACCGCCCTGCTGACACCCTGGCGCGGATAAGCACGCGCTCTGCAGATGAACAGTGCACCAGTACGGACCCATGATTCGCGGGATCCTGTGTCAGAACGGCTCCTTTGACTTCTGGCCCGAGTAGGAAACCACTCACTCTACTCGGACCACTTCCTCTACTCGGAGGAGAATAACTTCCTTGATTCTTCCTTCTGTCCATTAGCAGGTACGGCCGGATAGCAGTCAACCGGGTAGCGAGTACCGGGTAGCCAGCTACTCAGCCAAACCTCTCCTTTGATCTTGCCTTTATCACTTGCCTTACCCCTACTCGGGGGTAACCCCCCGACAATTAGTCCTCGAAGCTGGTAGAGTCCTGCGAACTTGTTCACTGGGCTCTCCTAGCTTAAAACAAATCTTGCCTTCGAACCGTGAGATGCCGAGTAGCACCTCTGAGTAGCCTCCACTTCTTGCTTGAGTCTCTGCTTTCCCGAGTAGCAGCATTTCTCTTCTCTCTCGCCGAATAAAATGACTTTGTGAAATCCTGAACAGAATCTCAGCGTGGCAGAGCAAATCCATCTCTCCGCATCACAACTGGGCACGTGTCACGCCCTCGTACCCCCGACGCCTCGGTGCCTGGGATATGACAGGCCACGCGCCCATCACTGCGACCTGGGACCACCGGCCCGTTAGGTCACTTCAACTGCAGTTATTAGCCCACGATCTCGACGTGGGATCAATTGCGCCCGTTACGCGCGCAACCTGCGCTGTGTGCGTTTCTAACCGGCCCGCATCCCACGTCGCACGATCCCCACACACAACTGATCCCACTAACTCCGCTGGTAACGGCAACCCGAGGGGAGAGATAAATACCCCCTCGGTAACTCCTCCTTCTCTTTCCTGCTCGCATTCACCTCTTGCCTCTTCGCCTTTCCGCCGCCGCAGAGCACTCCGCCGCCGCGCACCTTTGCCGTGCCGCTGCTCCGTGCGACGCCGGAAAGCTAGCAATTCCTCCACCAAATCTCCACGAACCTTCCACCAAATCATCTCTTCTCCATGGCTCGCGATGACGACGCCCGCGCCGGATGGGCAGGATCTGAGGTCACGGCGGAGGATTGCCAATGGTTGGTAAACAGCCGCCGTGTTCCTCCCGGCGTGCGGTGTAGGCCCGCGGACGGCGAAATCGTCCCCGCACCGCAGGAGGGAGAGTTCGTCGTCTTCCTCGCGCACTTCAAGCGAGGATTTGGCCTGCCCGTTTCAGATTTCTTCAAAGAATTCCTGAACCACTTCGGGCTGCAGCCGCACCACCTGCCTTCTAACGCCATGGTGATGCTCGCGTACCACGCCGTGGTCTGCGAGGCGTTCCTGGGTGTGCGCCCAACGGTGGAGGTCAGAGGGCGGCGGAGGAGGCAACTCGAGCAGGGAGGGACGACTAGGCGGTCTGGAAGCACCGCCGGGCACGGATGGCGGCATGGTATCAAGCAAGTGTGTAGTGCGGAGTAGTTGATGACCTGCGTTCTTATTAGGTCGTCCCACAACCATCTTTGTTCGGGCGTTGGCATGATATGGGACGCAAAGGGAGCTCCTATTCACCGCTTGAAGTGGCGACACATACATTCCACCTGAAGCACCTATATTATGGGGTACACATCTAAGGAACGATTCATTTTCTTTTCTTCTTATTGTTTCTGTTTTAATTATATTTTCTTGTATATATGCTTCATGTTTTTAATAAATCTTCCTAAGGCAGCAAGAACCATGGTCGGGATGGCGGCGAACGATCTCATCGCAGAACATACTTTATGAAATTTGGGGGGGGGGGGGGGGGGGGGGTACTACCTGAAACTATAGCTACAGCAGTTATGGTCATAGGTACAAGTAAGATGCCAATACGAAATCAATTTATTCAATTAGAGATATAGAACGATTTAAAACTAAAACGGGTATTGAACATTAAAAGAGGAAGACAAATCACGACGACCGAGACGAACTCGCCGGAGATGAGGATGATATGGCTGGCCGCAATGTCACCGGTGAGGCGAGGCCTAAACCTCATTAGAGACATGGATGATGCGGCTAGCCACGACGTCGCCGGCGGAGTGATCCAGACACTTCACTTGGGGTGGGGGAGGGAGGGAGCCGGGGTGCGGGCAGCTCCGAGTCATCGGCGACGAGGTCATAGGGTTCAAGTGTGCGGAGGACTATAAGTGCCAATGTCGGTGGAGGTCAGAGGGCGGCGGAGGAGGCAACTCGAGCAGGGAGGGACAACTAGGCGGTCCGGAAGCACCGCCGGGCACGGATGGCAGCATGGTATCAGGCAGCCGTGTAGTGCCTTGTAGATGATGACCTGCGTTGTTATTGGGTCGGCCCACAATCGTCTTTGTGCGGGCGTTGGTATGATATGGGACGCAAAGGGAGCTCCTATTCACCGCTTGAAGTGGCGACACATACATTCCACCTAAAGCACCTATATTATGGGGGACACATCTGACGAAAGATTCATTTTCTTATCTTCTTCTTGTTTTTCTTTTTTTAATTATATTTTCTTGTACATATACTTCATGTTTTTAAATAAATCTTAAAAGGTTATGCAGTTTCTTCTTACTAATAAAAAAACTTCGTTCAACTTCATGAAAAAAGAACCACCGTGAACTTTATTGAAACCTTAAGAACATTTTTTTCAAAGCGATGTACATATTTTTGAATCATATGAAAGAAACAGTTTTGATCTTAGTTCCATCTTTTGAATCATATGAAAGAAACAATTTCAATCCATTAAGATCTTTAAAACCCCATGAACATACTTTTTTTAAGCTTGTGAACAATTGTTTTCACATCTTCAACATTTTTTTGACCTGGTAAATATTCTTGGAACTGCATGAACATATTTTAAACCCATAATTTTTCCAAACATCTTGAACATTTTTCTCACCTTGCAGATACTTTTAAATTTTTTATTTTTTCTGTAAACTTGAACATTTTAAACCCTGAACACTTTTTTGAAAAAAATAAATTAGTTAAAAGTAAATGGAAAACAAACTAAAATGCAAAAAAAGAGTAGAAAAATAAATGAATAGAAAAAATAAAAATAATATAATATCTAGAAAAACCAAAAGGCACAAGAAGTGAATTGAAAATGAAACACAAAATAAAATAGAAAAAGGAACTTGTATATCAGCTTCTTGTTTTTATCTTTTACTTAATACGTTTCTATTTAAAAATAATAATAAAATAGTTCAACGGTGTGAAACAAAAACCACCATAATTTCTTTTTGAAACCTTATGAGCATTTTTTGAAATCTGATGAATCATATGAATGAAAAAAATTAATCTTAGTAAAATCTTTCCGAACTCCATGAACATATTTTTTTAAGATCTTGAACATTTATTTCGAACATCTTCAACATTCTCTTACCTCATAAATATTTTTTGAACTCCATAAAGATTTGTTCTTAGCCAAAATAAGACCAACCAAAAAAAGAGGAATTAAAGGAGCCAAGATACAAATTGGTAGATGCTCGCCCAAGAGACTAAATCGGCGCGTGCAGGCACATACCTCCATGGTTCCATCCAACGGAGAAACCGGCCGGCCGGAGACTAAATCGGCGGCGGATGAGCTCGCTCACCACTTCTCGCGTCGTCTCGCCAAAGTCCAAAGTCCAAAGTCACAAGTCACGCGCATACCGCACGCGACTAGTAACGATGGGCTTATATTTATAGAGATTTTGGGGGTGTTTTAGGCGGGAAGAAGATAGATTTCATATCTCCACATTCATCCTGCTGGGAATGGACGGTTGCGATGCACATGCCCCTAGATTTCTGGCATGGAACCACCGGCTGAGATGCACACATAAGATGCATGGCTCTAGATTGCTGACATGGACTATCCGCTGAACACTATACCCGATGGTGGGCCTGCTCTACCCTGGTAATTAAAGCAACATGCACTATACCCGATGATAGGCTGGACTGCTCTGTCCTGGTAATTAAAGCACGATAGAGCACATGATAGGCTACTTTCTTCTTTCTTCTTTCTAT
The DNA here is from genome assembly GCA_028641055.1 of Alopecurus myosuroides. NCBI lineage: Eukaryota > Viridiplantae > Streptophyta > Magnoliopsida > Poales > Poaceae > Alopecurus > Alopecurus myosuroides. The sequence continues at coordinate 177,748,573 of CM054057.1, forward strand.
ATGCAATACTACTGGTGGTTTAAACCAATCCCGAATTTTCGGGACACAGATCCGGGTGTTGTAAATCACTGCTATTGCACGGACATATACTTTTGACGTTAGTAAATCAATTGTAGATGTAAATCCGGTAGTAATATCATTTTGTTAAATTAATATTGGTAGTCCTCGTTTACATGATCTGTTCCCGTTGTGTTTCGTCTTTATAGAGATGCTTTTGCTAAGCTAATTCAGTTAGTTACCTGGAAATTTCGGCATCACCATTCGAAATATTTGGACACTTTGGTGCTAAAAGAGTTGCAGTTTGACAGATATGTGCAAACCTGTTTAAACTTGACTAGTAGTCCAAGTCGTGTAGATAAGATATGCTAGATAGTTAGGCCGGACGCAGTTCAAACAATCTAATCTGTAAATCAGTTGTAATGCCCTTCGTGGCTATATAAAGAGAAGTCATGCGACCCGAGAGGTACACGCCGAACCAATTCCATCTTGTAGTTTGATATGGTATCAGAGCCTCTTTCTTCCACCATGTCGAGCACCTCCTCCTTCGCCCCCGCAACCTCTGCCCCGCAATCTGGAGCCGTGACAGAGAAGCTCGCCGGGGACGACTTCCCACTCTGGAGGGCGCAGGTCATGCCACCCCTGCGGGAACAGCAACTCGTCGGCTTCCTGGATGGCACGGCAGAGAAGCCGGACGAGACCCTGGAGGCTGAAGTGACGAACGCAAAGGGCGAGAAGGAGAAGAAGGTCATCCCCAACCCTGCATATATGGCGTGGGTGGCTCAGGACCAGCAGGTCCTTGGGTTTATGGTATCCTCCCTGTCAAAGGGGGTTCTCATCCAAGTGTCCGCCCTGGAACACACTCGCGACGTGTGGGCGGCACTGACGGCGATGTTTTCATCGCAATCACGGGCGCAAGTGATGCAGATCCGTATGCAGCTCGCGAGCACCCAGAAGGGGAACATGCGCGTCCAGGAGTACGTGGCGCGGATGAGGAGCCTCGGCGACGCGACGACGTCGGCCGGGAAGAAGATGGATGATGATGATCTGGCGGCATACATCCTGGCTGGACTCGATGCCAAGTGGAACCCACTTGTCACGTCCATGACAACAAGATCTGACACGGTCTCTCTCTTTGAATTGTATGCTCACCTCCTGAACTTCGTGACTCGTCTTGACATACAGAACGGCGGGTCTTTCGGAGCTGGCGCAGGCGTCTTCGGCTACGGCAGTGGAGGCGCTCCAGGAAGAGGTGGCAGCAGGGGTGGCATTGTTGCCTCCGCAAATCTGGCCTCCCGAGGCGGAGGTCGCTCTGGTTACCGTGGTGGTCGCGGTGGCGGCCGCGGACGCGGTGATGGAGGGCGCGGCGGGGGTGGCAACTACAACAACACTGCAACACGCCCCAACGCGCAACAACCGTTTGATGCAAACGGAAACCCACGCCCGCAGTGTCAAGTCTGCGGCAAGTATGGACATGTGGCGCTCAAGTGTTGGAAGCGCATCAACAAGGATTACAATGGCGAAGAGAAGCCATATGGATCCTCCTCCCAGGCCTACGGAGTCGATACCAACTGGTACCTCGGCACTGGCGAATTTGATCATGTCACCGGGGAGCTAGAAAAGCTTACCACCCGGGACAGGTACCACGGCCACGAGCATATCCATACTGCAAGTGGAGCAGGTATGGATATCAGTCATATTGGTCACACTTTTATTTCTACCCCTTGTGATAAACAACTCCATCTAAAAAATATTCTTTGTTCTCCTCATGCAAATAGAAGTCTTGTTTCTGCCCACAAATTAGCATGTGATAATAATGCATATCTTGAAATTCATCCCGATGTCTTTCTTGTCAAGGAACAGGGCACGAGGAAAACAGTTCTTCAAGGTAGATCTCGTGGTGGCCTATATACCTTTTTGTCGAGTCTTTCTTCCTCGACCAAACAAGCTTCTGGAGTCAATAAACCATCGACTGCTCGGTGGCATACGCGTTTAGGACATCCCTCGTTTGAAGTTGTTCAACGAGTTCTTAGCCAAAATAAACTTCCTTCTTCAAAGGATGATTCAGATAATTTTATTTGTGATGCATGTCAAAAGGGGAAGAGTCATCAACTCCCATATCCAAAGTCTAGTAGTGTCTCTAGTTCTCCCTTAGAAATCATATTTTCATATGTGTGGGGTCCTGCTTGTGCTTCTGTTGGAGGCAACAAGTATTATGTAAGCTTCGTTGATGATTATAGCAAGTTGTCGTGGTGGTGTCACGACAGATGCCATAGGATGGCTAATTGTTTGGGGTCGATGGACGCTGGAGGTTCTCGGGGAGGGATCACGCAGCGAGTAGCCGCGTGTGGGATGAATCAAGCACTGCAAACAACAAGATCTACCCAGGTTCAGGGCCCTCATGTGGAGGTAAAACCCCTACTCCTGCCTTTCTCTCTTTGTATTTGTGTGTCACCGAGTAGCCACAGTACAAGTTTGGCCTACAGCCGAGTAGCCACCCTTCTCTCTACGTAATGTGTAAGCTAGGTGTTCCCCCGAAAGCGGCGACCCTCACACAGGAGGAGGCAGGGCACCTTATATACTGGTGCCCATCCGGATACATCCAAGAGGTAAAAGTACAAACATATGTCGACATAGTGTGCACACTGCACACTTCCAGCTTCTCGCTGACAGCTTTGGCTTCCTAGTTTGTCTTGTGTGGAAAGTCGTTGTGCAAAATCAAGATGACGATCTGTTATCACTGTCACGGCCGTAGGGTAGGCCCCCTAACCTGCACCGCCCTGCTGACACCCTGGCGCGGATAAGCACGCGCTCTGCAGATGAACAGTGCACCAGTACGGACCCAGGATTCGCGGGATCCTGTGTCAGAACGGCTCCTTTGACTTCTGGCCCGAGTAGGAAACCACTCCCTCTACTCGGACCACTTCCTCTACTCGGAGGAGAATAACTTCCTTGATTCTTACTTCTGTCCATTAGCAGGTACGGCCGGATAGCAGTCAACCGAGTAGCGAGTACCGGGTAGCCAGCTACTCAGCCAAACCTCTCCTTTGATCTTGCCTTTATCACTTGCCTTACCCCTACTCGGGGGTAACCCCCCGACATTAGTCCCCGAAGCTGGTAGAGTCCTGCGAACTTGTTCACTGGGCTCTCCCAGCTTAAAACAAATCTTGCCTTCGAACCGTGAGATGCCGAGTAGCACCTCTGAGTAGCCTCCACTTCTTGCTTGAGTCTCTGCTTTCCCGAGTAGCAGCATTTCTCTTCTCTCTCGCCGAATAAAATGACTTTGTGAAGTCCTGAACAGAATCTCAGCGTGGCAGAGCAAATCCATCTCTCCGCATCACAACTGGGCACGTGTCACGCCCTCGTACCCCCGACGCCTCGGTGCCTGGGATATGACAGGCCACGCGCCCATCACTGCGACCTGGGACCACCGGCCCGTTAGGTCACTTCAACTGCAGTTATTAGCCCACGATCTCGACGTGGGATCAATTGCGCCCGTTACGCGCGCAACCTGCGCTGTGTGCGTTTCTAACCGGCCCGCATCCCACGTCGCACGATCCCCATGCACAACTGATCCCACTAACTCCGCTGGTAATGGCAAACCGAGGGGAGAGATAAATACCCCCTCGGTAACTCCTCCTTCTCTTTCCTGCTCGCATTCACCTCTTGCCTCTTCGCCTTTCCGCCGCCGCAGAGCACTCCGCCGCCGCGCACCTTTGCCGTGCCGCTGCTCCGTGCGACGCCGGAAAGCTAGCAATTCCTCCACCAAATCTCCACGAACCTTCCACCAAATCATCTCTTCTCCATGGCTCGCGATGACGACGCCCGCGCCGGATGGGCAGGATCTGAGGTCACGGCGGAGGATTGCCAATGGTTGGTAAACACCCGCCATGTTCCTCCCGGCGTGCGGTGTAGGCCCGCGGACGGCGAAATCGTCCCCGCACCGCAGGAGGGCGAGTTCGTCGTCTTCCTCGCGCACTTCAAGCGAGGATTCGGCCTGCCCGTTTCGGATTTCTTCAAAGAATTCCTGAACCACTTCGGGCTGCAGCCGCACCACCTGCCTCCTAACGCCATGGTGATGCTCGCGTACCGCGCCGTGGTCTGTGAGGCGTTCCTGGGTGTGCGCCCAACGGTGCATACCTGGGCGCGCTACTTCTTCTTCCGGAAGCAGAGCGTCCCCAAGCCCGGAAGCACGGAGCTCCCGCAGCATGACGAAGACGGGAAGCGCAATGATGCTGCAGCGCGGCTCCGTCAACCACCCGCGCATCAAGGGGCTTGATACGGTGCGCAAGTGGCAGCGCACCTTCTTCTACGTCAAGAACGTTCCTGCCGAAGAAGGAGCGCCGGTCACGGACCAGATAGGGCTCCCCAAGTGGACGAACACGCCGCCCACCCAGCAAAATTGGGGATACAAGCCGAAGCTGGAAGGCGATATCCTTCAGGTTGAGAAGCGCCTCGCCGAGCTGAGGGAGTTGGGATTCAAACGCGATGATCCCATCGCGTGTTGGATCTCGAGGCGGGTGCTCCCGCTTCAGCGCCGCTCCCACCTCATGTGCTACATGGGAGGCAGCAGGGACTGTGTAACATCCCAAGTATGAAAACAACCCCTAGAATGTTTTATTTCTTGTTATTTTATGTTTTGCATCATGACATCATCCTTGCATTTGTTTTCCAATTGTTTTCCATTTGTTTTCATCTGTTTTCCTTTGTTTTTCCCATTTGAAATTCAAACATTATTCAAATGTTTTGTTTCATACTTGCTATGTTACATTTTTCCAAATAAAAAGTTCAATCAAAACATCAATTGTTTCCATTAAACTTTAATGTTCAAACTATCAAATGGTTCCTTTTAATAATTCACTTAATTCAAATTTTATTCAAATTCAATTACAAACAGCAAACATTTTGAAATTATGAAACTTACAAAACAAATCTATCACTTGTTTCAAATAAACTTGAATTTAAAAACTTTTAAGTTGCTTAAGTCAAATTATTCAATTAATATTAATTTCATTCAAATTTCAAACAAATTGCAAACAACACTTAAATTCAAATCATTTTGTAAAACAAAAGTTGCACTTTGTGCTGTTACAATAAATAAGCAATATAAAATTTTTCCCTAATTTTTCTAAACCCCAAAACCTAGCCTTTTCTTCCTTTTTTTTCAAATCAGCACAAAAAAAAACAAGCAGAACAAAAAAATAAAATAAAGAAAACGGAGGGGGAAAGGGCAGGCCAGCCCAGTTGGGCCAGCCCACCTTCCCCACCGGCCTGGTACCCCCTCACTCATCCCTAACCTTCGTACGGCAGCAATCCGCCATGTCCACGTCGCATCAGGGGAGAAGCAAACGGCCGAGCTCGCGCCTCCTCCCCCCATAAACCTACCCCCGAGCTCTCCTCCTCTGCCCTAGCCCTTCTCTCCCTCTCCCTCGATCACCGCCGCTGTTTCCTCTCTCTCTGCATCTCCTCCTTTCTCTGAACCACCGCCACCGATCGCTTCCCTCTCTGAACTTCCGGTGATCGCCGCCGGGATGGCTGGCCTCCGAGCTGGTTAGGTACAGGAATCAATCCCCCGTACCCCCCTCGTTCCCCTCGACAACTCCACGACGCCAGGGAACGACTACGTCGCCGCCGCCATCCTCTCCATCGCCGGCGACCACCTCTGCCCCGAGCACTGCTCCTCCCTCTGAATCCCTCGAGGTGAGCATCACCTCTCGCTTCCTGTCCCTTTTCCCTCTCTGCAGCACACGTCCACACGCACGCGTCCACGGCAACACAAGCAGCAGCGCAGCGCGGCGAGCACCCAGCCATCGCCGGCGTCCACCTTGCTGCCGCTGTCGAAAAAGTGCAGTAACTGAACTGCAAAGTTCAGTTAACGCGAACCTGAACGATATCCTCACTGCGCGCCCTCTACTGACAAGGATCGAATCGCCACCGCAGTGGCAACGTAGCAGCGCGCGCGCCCGGGAGGCCAGGGTTCGATCCCTACCTCCCGCAAATAAAATCCCACCTTTTTCTTTCGCGAGGAGCACTGACAGGAGGGCCCCCCTGTCAGCTGCTGTGCACACACGCGGGCCACCGTGGCCCCTCTGTCAGTGGCTTGGGCTAGCCACTGCGAGGTAGAAAAGGTTTTTCTTCCTTTTCTTTTTAGTTTAAGTCCATTTCTTTTACAGATTGGTCCCTAACTTTAAAATACAAATAACTTTTAAATTCAAAATCCAAATAATACAAATAAAATATGTGTACTGAACCAAATTTAATTCTCTACCTGTTTAAATCATTTGTTTTCCGTTTTGAATATTTCAAATGTATTCAAATTTCAAATTCAAACAAATCATTTTAAATTTGGTTAATTTCATAACTAATTCAAACTTAATTCAAATAACACAAATAAAATATGTTTTCCATGCTAAATTGAATCACCTTTCCAAATATAAATTTTGTTTCATGTTTTGAATAATAAAAATGGTTAAATAATTTAAACCTTGTTTAAATCATTTAAATTTGCTAAATTCATACTTGCTCAAATTAAATTATTTTTGAACATATAAAATATGTTATCAAACCAGAAAATCATAAACTTTTCAAATATGAATTTGGCTTAATGTTTTGAACAAATAAAAATTCAAATAAATTCATACTTGAATTAAATTCATTTAAATCTTGTTCAAACTTGTTTAATTCATAATTAATTCATCTTAATTCCTTTTTCAATAATTGAAACATGTATTCCACCTAAAATTTTGTGTACTTTCCAAATATGAACTTTGTTATCTATTTTGAACAATTTAAATTGGTGAAAGCAACAAATGCTTGTGTGACACCTTTAAGAAACCAAAATTCCATAACTTAATAACTAAAATTCTAAACTTGGTAAACCTTATTTTAAATTGTTCCTATGGTTGTTTTCTTTTTGTTTTCCTCATCCATGCATCATGCTAATCCACTTTCACTTGTTGGTTAGTTGTAAAACAATGATTCCAACCATAATTCATGGGTTTTCCATATGCAATCCAAATTGCATATGGGTCCATGTAAACATGTTACCATGCCATCTATCTTATCTTTGATGCATCAATTAAATTGCCATGCATCATCCCATGTTTGTGCATTATGCCATGTTATTGATTGTTTGTCTCTCTGCGTTGTTTGTTTGCTTCTTCTCGAATAGACGACGACGTTGAGACAGACGAGGTTTACGACACTACTTCTGAGGAGTTAGCCCAGTACCAGGCTACTGAGTTTGCAGGCAAATATTCACTCACATGAACCATTGTGTTCCTTTCCACATTGGATACCGATACTTTCCGTTGTCTATTCTGCTAGCCTTATGAATCGTTGCTTCTGTTACGAACCTATCACATGTTATCCTTTAACCCTGATATAGCCTCACCCCCACACCTATAACCCCTTTGCCTGTTGCCCGTGTCTTACTAGCATGCTTAGGGTTGTTTTGTTCGAGTCTGTTGTCCGTTATTTCTGTTACCTTATTTATTATGCTCTGGGCTCGATGTTAAACAACAACCTGTTAATTTTGAGGTAATGCTAAATTTATGATAAGGCACCGGCAGGAGGCCCGACGTGGTTTTGAGGCCTGCTAGTGTCGACCCTAATTAGGAAAAGGGTCTTGTCTACTGATCCATGATGAGCGCACTATCCGCATGTGGGAAGCGTGTATGGGCGCCCCCCTCAATTTGATTCGATTCGCATCTCGTCAAAATCGCCACACTTAGTTCGGGCTTTCCATTTGATGCACTCATATGCAGGTACGAACCCGAGGCCAGGGTGGAACTTTTGTAGTCGACATTTAGGGCGGCGTGGTCTTAGAGTGCTATGAGGGTCCCCCTTTTCTTCGTGGGGGCTCGATTAGCCGCGCACGCACATCACGTGGTTCTTTGGGCTTGATGCGAAGAAGAGTTGAGTTGTGTTGAGTGCCCCGCTTGGTGGGAGGCATTCCATCTGGCGGGTTATTCTTACGTGTACGGCCAAATTGGTGCACCCCTGCAGGGATAAATCTTCTCGAGAAGCCGTGTTTTCCACGGTTATGGATGACTTGGTGAAAGTACTGGCTAACAAGTACTCAGAACAACTTACACCTAACTAATGATAACTTAACTAGTAATATTCCTATTGACACAATAACTTGAACCATCATTAATCCAACTGTGTGAGTTATCCTCGGATTGCTTCTTTGGATAAGGGACGATATCCAGGATGGGTTTGTTTGGAGTTAGTAGTAGTTGGTTACGATACGCTATCTTATCTCCTTTCTGTTAGCCGGAAGTTTTAGTTTGTATCTGTAGTTGGTTAGTGCAGCCCGCCGCCGCACCTTTTGTATCACCCTTTGATGGGGGGATACTAACCCGGTATGCCAGGCTCCGGGAAGTAACCCGGCCCAAAGGATGGTGTGCAGGATCCGATTAATGATAAAGATGTTTGTGGAGGCCCAAGTTCGTGGGCCTAGTGATCCGGATTAGGGATGGTGTAAAGGAAAGTTAGAGTTAGCACGCCGTGTCTGGGTAGGACCCGGGTGTGCCTTGTAGAAAAAGCTAGGGGGTACGGGTGTTATATAAACCGACCCCCGGGTATAGTTTGAGAGAGAGATCTAAGAACCCTAGCAATATCGTGTGGTATCAAGTATCCAGTGTAAACCCTAATCGAGTTATTATATCGAGAATAGAGATTTGGCGACTTCGATTGCCAGCTGTTAGATCAAGTTGTACCATGTCTTCCCTTGAGCAAAACCCTCTCCCGAACGCCTGTGTCGACTTGCCCCAAGATCAGTTACCCCTGGTAACATCTGCCGTGATTATCCCACGACAGTTGGCGCCCACCGTGGGGCCTGCGTCCAAAGGTGTTTACATCACGGGAGAAGCTCGGAAGGGCATGGAGGATCTTGTCATTGGCGAAATCTACATCGACCACGAAGAAGAAAAGTCGGTGGACGATCCCGGCCGGGGGCCAGAATCGGATCACCTCGAGTCCGGATTTGTATTGACGATCGGTCGGATCAATACCTTCGTCGACACGGTACGAACGACTAACTTAAAAGGACAATATCATGTGCATACTACAGGAACTTCTAGCAGGAACAAAGAGACATCAAAGCAAGCGGCAAATTCGGTTTCATCAGCCGCGCCGGGATACCTTAGATGGGCAGAACAAGAGATAACGTGGAGTAGAAGAGATCATCCGGAAAAGGTGGAGCGTCCAGGAGTCTTGGCGTTGGTGGTCGCTCCACAGGTTAATGGTTACGAGCTGAAGAAGGTCCTGATGGACGGTGGAAGTAGCATCAACATCCTTTACTGGGAGACCTTCTTACGGATGAGTCTGAAAGAGTCCCAGCTGCAGAAAAGTTCAACAATCTTTCACGGGATCGTACCGGGTCACTCAGCGAGCCCCGAGGGAAGGATCACCTTGGAAGTTGCTTTTGGGGAATCGACGGATAATTATCGAGTGGAGTGGCTCACGTTCGAGGTGGTCAAGCTGCGCAGCCCTTACCACGCGCTGTTGGGGAGGCCGGCTTACGCCCAATTCATGGCTAGGCCTTGTTACGTGTATTTACAGCTGAAAATCCCGGGTCCTAAACAGACCATCACTATACATGGGAACCGGGATATAGCGGCCGAGTGCGACGAAGGAGATTCAGTTATGGCCGAGCAGGCATGCAGGAAGGAAGAGCTCGAATATTACCGGTCTCAAGTAAACCCGGACGATAGAACAGCCTTGAAAAAGCCGAATACTGAGGATGAGAGAGCAAAATTCAAGGCAGCGCAAGACACCAAGAAGATAGATTTTGTCGAAGGGGATTCTACTAAGCAGTTTACTATAGGGTCTAACCTGGGAAAAGAGCAGGAGGGAGCGCTCGTGGAGTTCATTCGCTCGAATGCAGATGTGTTTGCCTGGACGCCCAGCGACATGCCGGGTATCCCTACAGAATTGGCTGAGCACAGTTTGCATGTGGATCCCAAGTCCAGGCCCGTGAAACAAGGTTTGAGGAAAATGAATGAGGAAAGAAGGAAAGCTATAGGCGAAGAGATCGCTCGGCTACTGGCAGCCGGCTTTATCATGGAAGTATTTCACCCGGATTGGTTGGCTAACCCGGTTCTGGTGATGAAAAAGACCAACGAGTGGAGGATGTGCATTGACTTCACTAGTCTTAACAAGCATTGCCCAAAGGATCCGTTTGCGCTCCCAAGGATAGACCAGATTATAGACGCAGTAGCTGGAAGCGATCTGTTATGCTTCCTGGACGCATATTCCGGGTATCATCAGATTAAGCTCAAAAGGGAGGATTGGGAGAAAACATCATTCATAACCCCGTTTGGGGCCTTTTGTTATAAAACTATGACATTTGGGTTGAAGAATGCTGGCGCAACTTACCAACGGTGTATTCAAAAGTGCTTCGAGGACCAAATCGGACGCAACGTCCATGCTTATGTGGATGACGTGGTCATCAAGACCAGGAAGGCAGAGACATTTATCGATGATCTAAAGGAGACATTCAAAAACCTGAGGAGGTACCAGATGAAACTTAATCCAACGAAGTGCGTGTTCGGAGTTCCGGCTGGGAAATTACTCGGCTTCATAGTTTCCGAGAGAGGAATTGAGGCAAATCCAGATAAAATCAAGGCAATCCAGAGTTTGAAAAAGCCGGAGAACTTGAAGCATGTTCAAAAGCTCACGGGCTGTGTAGCAGCCTTGAGCCGGTTCATATCTAGACTCGGAGAAAAAGCAATACCCTTGTATCGGCTCTTGCGAAAATCGGATAAATTCGTATGGGACGAAGAGGCAGATGAAGCGTTTGAAGCACTAAAGAAGCAATTATCTGAAGCACCAGTACTAGCGGCGCCGGGTCCTAAAGAGCCTATGTTGCTATACGTGGCAGCTGGCCCCCGAGCCGTTAGCGCAGTGGTTGTCGTGGAACGCAAAGAGGACGGGAAAGGTTACCCGGTTCAGAGGCCGGTTTATTACGTCAGTGAAGTATTATCAGAATCAAAGCAGCGCTATCCACATTGGCAAAAGTTGGTGTTCGGAGTCTTCATGGCCAGCAGGAAGTTGAAGCCGTATTTCCAAGAACATCCTATAACGGTGGTCAGCTCAATACCAATGTCGGATATTATCAGAAACTCGGACGCGACGGGAAGAATAGCCAAGTGGGCAATAGAGATGGGAGATTATCACATAAACTACGAGCCCAGGTCAGCAATCAAGTCCCAAGCTTTAATTTATTTCGTTAACGACTGGACACATACAGGTATGGCTACCACAGTTCCAAAATCCGAGTCATGGACCATGCACTTCGATGGGTCAAAGCAATATGAGGGATCAGGAGCTGGAGTAGTGCTGACATCACCCAAGGGAGACAAATTGAGTTACGTACTGCAAATTCACTTTGATTGCTCAAACAACGTGGCCGAGTATGAGGCCCTGTTGCATGGTTTGAAGGTAGCCAAGGAAATGAACATTAAAAGGATACGATGCTTCGGGGATTCGGATCTTGTGGTACAACAGGTATCGGGAACTTGGGACAGAAAGGATGCAACTATGGCAGCATATCGCAGGGAGGTCGACAGGGTTGCCGGGTGCTTTTCCGGGTATGAGGTGGAGCACATAGACAGAAGAAAAAACGAGGCAGCAGACGCACTCGCCAGACTCGGCTCGCGTAGAGAGCCGGTTCCACCTAATGTGTTCCTGGACGAGTTGTGGCGACCATCAGTTAAAACTGAGTCTGAGGAAGAACTGGCAAATCAAGACCCGGATTTGGAATACGTGGCCGCAGTACATGCCATCCCCGAGTGGACAGAGCCATACCTGGCCTACCTATCACGGGGCGAGTTACCAGAACAGGAGGTATTAGCAAGACAAATTCTGAGGCGAGCAAAGGGGTATTCTACCATCAATGGAGAATTATACAAGAGAAGCGCAACAGGAGTCTTCTTGCGCTGCGTAGCGCCAGAAGAAGGCCGACAGATTCTCAAGGAAATACACGAAGGCGACTGTGGGCATCATGCATCTACAAGGTCTCTGGTGGCTAAAGCTTATCGACACGGATTTTTCTGGCTTACAGCTCTGGCAGATGCAGAACGTTTGGTAGCGAGATGTGACGGATGTCAAAGGTACGCTCGCCAAACACACGTACCGGCTATGGAATTAAGGACCATCCCGTTAACTTGGCCGTTCGCCGTCTGGGGTATGGACATGGTTGGTCCCTTCCATATGTCACCATGCAAGAAGACACATCTTTTGGTGGCTATTGACAAGTTTACCAAGTGGGTTGAGGTTATGCCAGTTACTAATTGCGAAGCGGCTACAGCAGTCAAGTTCCTGAAAAGGATCATCTACCGGTTTGGGTATCCCCACAGCATAATCACCGACAATGGAACTAACATGTCTCTTGGCGAGATGGAGAAATTCTGTGGCAACAATGGCATCCGGCTTGATGTTGCATCAGTGGCTCACCCGCAGGCCAATGGGCAAGTGGAGAGAGCAAACCAAGAATTGCTTCATGGGTTAAAACCACGGTTGCGAGTCCCCTGCGTTAGGGCTGCTGGCTCATGGGTCGAAGAACTACCTTCTGTGGTTTGGGGTATCAACACTACACCTAACAGGTCTACCCAGATGACCCCCTTTTTCATGGTATATGGTGCGGAAGCAGTGTTACCAAGTGATATTATTCACGATTCGCCCAGAGTATCAGCTTACGTCGAAGTAGAGAACGAAAAAACCCGGCAGGACGCCGTAGATATGTTAGAAGAACAAAGAGAACAAGCCCTGGAAAGATCAGCCATATATCAGCAAGATCTACGGAGGTATCACAGCCGGCGTGTGAAGACCCGGGTATTCCAGGAAGGAGATTTGGTTCTGCGTCTGGTACAGTCAAACGAAGGAAAACACAAATTATCACCACCATGGGAAGGACCATTTATCATAAGCCGGAACCTACATAACAGATCATATTATTTGATAGATGCAAGGGAAGAGTCGGCTACAGTCAATGACACCGCGCACACCACTTCATCTATGCAAGAAAGAGATAGACCATGGAACGTGGCTCAGCTGCGTCCGTATTATACTTAGTAAAGACTATATTGGCAAGTGGAATTGCACGATGTAATAGGCAGCAGGTTTTCTGACGTACTCTTTTCCTATCCAGGGCACCTTTGGGGACTGGACGGGTTTTTAATGAGGCGGCCTGCTGACCTACATTTTTCATATCAAGTAAAGAGATGGTTATCAAGAAAAGAGATGGTTGTTATCAGTTTTTCATATCAAGTAAAGAGATGGTTATCAAGAAAAGAGATGGTTGTTATCAGGTTATGTATTCTCAGTACGATGCGTATATCTAGGTCTTGGGGGCTGATCGCTTAAATAGCACAGTTACAAACTCAAAGACCCGGCCATGATGCCTATGAGTTATAAGGGCCGATTACTCGCAAACGAGTACGGCTACAATCTTATAACCGGACAAAGAAGTCCAAATTTCTTGGCTACTCTTACTTAAGCTCGATGTGACTCGCATTAAAGTGGCATGATTTGTTCGCTTACGATGGCAGTTAGTCATGAAACCCGACGGGGATTGGCTGGCTACGTCTTCGTATTGATGTAACAACATGGTATCCACGCGAAAGCCGGCTTACAGTACAAGACAGTCAAAAGGGTCATCTAAACCACAAGTTATGCAGAGTACAAGGCTGAATAGCTGGAAACTCAATGACTATTAAGCATAACTTCAAATCCGATGTGAAACAACTCATGGATCTTTGTGAAAATAGCAATGAGAATTTCGTTGCCTTTTCAAGATCAAGTGTCCTAGGCTCGGCAATCCGGGCCCGGTAGCTTGGAATCTTGAAAAGAACTGGCTTACTTGTATAGTTGCAAAAATCCAAGTATCCGAGTCTTGGGGACTTGGGGACTTCGAAGCAAAATCCGCTTGTCAATACCCATGAGACCCGGAAATTGAGTTTTCACAAAAGGAGCAATAAATAAAACCAGATATCGAGAACAGATGAGCTTAAACTTAAAAAGATCGGAACAGGCATCGAGTATATCAAGGCCTTAGTGTGCATTACAAAATATTGGTGAAAAAATATCAAAGGTGCACAGACGCACCGCCTAAAAATGACTGTTCCAAAAAGATGTCGACCGACTGACGCTTAAGAAGAGGCATTGGAAACCATATATCACTCGGCGCCCATCTTGGCCTTACCCTTGCCATCATTGGTGGTAGCAGCAACACCCGGATCGGCGGCGCCAGCCCCTGCAGGGGGCGGAACGACTGACGTTAAGGCAGCGGGAGCAGAGCCGGCTTCAGCTTGTTTCTTGGCAGCCTCCGCCCTTATTGCAGCAGCTTCCTCCTTCCACCGAGTCATCATGTCATATGGTTCGGGAAGATCTGACTTAATTGCCACACCAGCAGCATCATAAGCGGGGACAAGAGTATTGACGTCCAGTTCATCAGCGATCACGCTAGCCGGGTGACGGACCTCTTTCTGCACAGCCTGAAAATCCTCCCGCGAGAATTTTGAGCCATCAAGCTTGAATTCGGGGAAGCCGCCCATGAGCTTTGCCAGATCGAGCTTGGGGAAGTAAGCCTTGGCGAGTGATAGCCCCCGGGTCATCCCAACCCGGCAGGACGAACGCTTCCAGTGCAAATCCACTCAGGAATCGTGGAAAAGGCGTCCAGCATCCTCTTCAGGTCAACATGTCCTCTACCTGGCCACCGTAACTCTTCCAAGATCCATCTGGTTCCGGCACACAGCTGCCGGATAACATTCTTCATGGTCTTCAGCTTGGCAATATCATCCTCATCCGGCATGGCTTCATCCGGGCCTGGAGTAAAATGAATATATAAGGTAAGCATTTTTTGCTGTTGGTCAAAAGGATAAACCCGGAGAAGGAAGCATACCAAGCAAAGAACGATAGGTATCAGAAATTTCGACAGAAAGGCTTGTCAGGTCGTCTTCGGCTCGGTGAGCCCTTCTTCGGTACTTCTTCATTAATTGCCTATTCCTTCTGGCTTCAGTCTCAGCCGCTTCGCGTAAAGATATCTCTTTTTCAATGAGCTTGGCGGCGTCTGCAAGTTTCTCCTCGTATTGAGTCACGAAAGACTGCATGGATGTTAAAAAGTGTTAGTCGGATAGAAGAGCACGGTTATCAGTCAATGGTATAATAAAGTCCCGAGCAAGTCATGAATGAACTCACTCGGAACTTGGGGACTGGACAAAGGTACAAGCAACATTAGTTCAACTCACCTCATGTTTGGTTATTAAGGCTCCCAGGATGTTTTCTTCGCTGGCTCGTAAGGTGCGCAGGGTTTCCAGCATCTGGGCAAACGTTAACTCATCGGAATGAGTCCGGGAAGAGCCGGCAGCTTGGTCATCTGGCAGGGGGGTTTTCTTTGCATTTGGAGTGGAGACCTGGACAGTCTGAGTGTCCGGGTTGGGAGGGCTCATCTTCGTATCTAGAATTTCTATTTCTTCGTCTACTGGCTCCGATAAGGAAGGAGATCCGACGGTTTGGGAAAGCGGATTGTTCATAGGGCCTTGTTTCCGGATAGTGGCCGCATCACCACCAGTTGCGGCGTCTACGTCGTCAGTCGGCTTCTCCACCTGGAGGTTACCCGTTTCTGTGTTTTCCGGGTCACTGACGGTGACCTGAGCACTGAAAGAAAGATGAAAAAAGGCAGTTACTAACGATGACGGTGCCTCGGATGAAAGTTCGCTAGAGGCAAAAAGAAATAGTAAGGCAAAAACTTACCCGGCATTTACGGTGTAATCCGATGGGAGCTCGCCACTTGAAGTAGATGAGGTATTCGCAGGAACCACTAATGGAACCCGGAATTGCCCGGCACGCGGGTGGTTAGGAGAAGGGTGGCGCTGAGGAGAGTTGGAGGAACGAGATGGAGGAGCACTGCCACGAGGGACTAAAGGGGCGGAGATGCCCGGTTTAAGGGGATCTTCACCCGGGGAGCTCCGAGTCACCCTGCGTTTGGCGGGGAAAGATTCCTTCAAGCACGGCGAATTTGATAATTGATGGTTAAGTCTTCGCATGGCGTCAAAGGAGTAAGATTCAGAAGATAGTGAGGAAAAAGGAACCTTGGATACTGTCCCCCTGCTTTTCCTCTTGGCCCCGGCTGTTGCCTCTGGGTCAGACTCGGTTTTCTCCGGGTCATCCTCGTTGTTTCCACCTTCGTCCTCCAGCCCTGTGAACCAGATGTGTATTCATCGGGAAAAAGACAGACGAAAGGAAAGTAATACAAGCAAAAGTATCCAGATCCTGGGTGAGTACCTTCGCTGTCGTCAGTCGCCTCGTCCTCCTCTTCCGGGTCTCTGGAGGGGGGGAGTGGTTCAACTCTCCAGAAGGGGTCATCAGCCTGAGGTAAAAAGATAAGGTTAAAGGCTTCGAAGCAGTATCGAGTTGAAATACGGAAACAAATTATGAGAGCCGGATATTACCGCTGGGGCAGGGTTTTCCCGTGTAAACGGGGGTAACCCGGTGATGCCCTTTATCACCTCCAGTTTTTCTGTTGAGAAGCTCTTGATGGTCTTGATAGTATCACCGGTCGCAAAGCTTTTGGTGGAATAGCGGAGTGCATCTGTGGTGCGTCCCGAATACTCGCACATCAATTTGGTGCGAATGGAGTTAGGTTGGATTCGGAAGTCGACCCATGTCTTTATTAAATTGAGCCCTATGAGGCCTTGGGCCGAGAGGATGGCTATTTTGGCTAGTGCAGGAAGGATTGCCTCCCTGTCTGAGTCTGGTGCAAAGGCACTGAAAGACTCGGAAGGTTCGAGGGGGGTCTCTGAATAACCCGGCAGCTTCTTTTCGCTGTCGGGGGAGGTATCGCGGCAATAAAAAAAGGATAACTGCCAATGTTTGGCACAGGATTGCAGGTTGAGGGTTGGCATTAAAGAATTCCTACGGCGTTGGATGGATACCCCGCCGCAAGTGAGAAGCGCCCCGTCGCCGCTTTTGCGGCACGGTTTGCATTGGAATAACTCAGTGAAAAGAGTCAGGTTTGGTGGCATGCACAAATACGACTCAGATAGAACTATGAAGTGGGTGATGTTCAACATAGAGTTAGGCCCTATGTCGAACACCCGGAGTCCGTAGTGATCTAAGACCTCCCTAAAGAAAGGGTGACCCGGGGGGCGAAATCCTCGGGTCACGTGCTCTACAAAGCAGATTACCTCGTCTTCTGCGGGAGTGGGATGAGTTTCGTTACCTGGCACCCTCCAGCGGATGTCTTTCTGAGAGGGGAGGGTGCCTAACTCGGTTAATTCGTCCAACTTGGCCTTAGTGGTTGTGGAGCGCCCCCAATTGGCGGATATGGCTTGGGTGGTCTTTGCTTGAGCCGGATGTTTTCCTTGTCGCTTGGGAGCCATGGGGTCAGCCTGCGAAACACAAAAAGAAAAAGATGTATGAAATAAGACCCGGGAAAGTTGAAATATCCGAGTATAAGGTATCAAGAGGGTACGAAGTTGAGAACTGTCCGGGTATTGAGCACACTTGTGGAAATTGTTGGTCACTTACGTAGGAAAAGGTATTTGGGGATGACAGATGGTTGCCCATATTTATACCGCAAATGAAATAGCTGGAAAAGGAGGGTTTTTCCGGGTGTTAATGCAATAAGCGGAAAACAGCGGAGGAACGGATCTAGATGGAGAGGTTCGCGGATGGTTTTTAAGTAAAATTGGTGATCAGTGATGGTTGGAAGATCATTTGTGACTATCAGGCAGGCAATTAAAGGGGTTGGCGAGCATTGAATCGATCTAATCTGGTGCAATCGGACAAGTAATTCGCGGGATGACCTAGATCTGACCTTGGATGG
The DNA here is from genome assembly GCA_028641055.1 of Alopecurus myosuroides. Taxonomy (NCBI): domain Eukaryota; kingdom Viridiplantae; phylum Streptophyta; class Magnoliopsida; order Poales; family Poaceae; genus Alopecurus; species Alopecurus myosuroides. The sequence continues at coordinate 177,766,403 of CM054057.1, forward strand.
ATTAAAATCTGCGGGGCTGAATTAATTGATTGCGAAGAGCTTACCGAGAAGATTGGGGCTTAATGTGATGGCGACGAGCGGTGCGGCTCGGATGGGAGGAATGGAGGTACAAAGGTGGCGCTTGACGGCGGCGCGAGGCGATTCAAGGGCGGGCGCGGCCGCTGTTAATCTTGCGTCAGTAACAGGCGCGAGTTCTTCACGATGGTGCTGCGAAGGTGTTAGGAGCAATGAGGGAGAGGAGAAGTTGTGGCGTGGTGATGGGCTTAGGGTTACCCTCTAAGCGCTATTTATAAGGCAAGGGAGAGCTTATCTTAACGGCTAGGAGCCGGGAATGGCGGAGTAATGGTTATCCACGAAGATTTCGCAAGATGTGCGTCAGGTGTTGGGCAAGGCATCGTGACAGAGGAAGGAAGGGGTTCGTCCGTAATGACAGGACTGGTTATCAAGCATGAGATCTTGTCATTTCTTATTGTGGTTTGGATTTAGGAGTTTGGACCCAAGTATATGGAGGAAAGGTCCGGGTTATTGTATGGCCACCATGGAGTGAGGCCTAGCTGAATATCACGATATCTTAACTCAGTTTTCGTACGCCCGTATGATCGGTATCTTTGCAGGGAATAGCAAGCGCTTCAAGGAGATCCGTGAAGCCCAAGCTATTCTGGGGACTACTGATGGGGGGATACTAACCCGGTATGCCAGGCTCCGGGAAGTAACCCGGCCCAAAGGATGGTGTGCAGGATCCGATTAATGATAAAGATGTTTGTGGAGGCCCAAGTTCGTGGGCCTAGTGATCCGGATTAGGGATGGTGTAAAGGAAAGTTAGAGTTAGCACGCCGTGTCTGGGTAGGACCCGGGTGTGCCTTGTAGAAAAAGCTAGGGGGTACGGGTGTTATATAAACCGACCCCCGGGTATAGTTTGAGAGAGAGATCTAAGAACCCTAGCAATATCGTGTGGTATCAAGTATCCAGTGTAAACCCTAATCGAGTTATTATATCGAGAATAGAGATTCGGCGACTTCGATTGCCGGCTGTTAGATCAAGTTGTACCATGTCTTCCCTTGAGCAAAACCCTCTCCCGAACGCCTGTGTCGACTTGCCCCAAGATCAGTTACCCCTGGTAACATCTGCCGTGATTATCCCACGACACCCTTTCTTCCTTTGAACCCAAAGCATCTGTGCTTGATGTTGTTGGGTACATTTTGGTGAACTGTGAGTCTTGCTTGCCAGTACGTTTATGTACTGTCCCCTTTGGGGCTATGGTTTCCGCAGACTACGCTTACGAGGATCCCCGTGATGGCTACTACGTGGAGTTTGACGAGGCTGCTGACGAGTAGATAGCGGACCCGGGCAGGATCCGAGACATCGTGGATGGGCTCCGTTTTTTCGTTTCCGGCCTCTTAGGCCTATTTGGATCTTGTCTGTACTCAGACATTTTGGATGCTTCCGCTGTGTTGTAATGATGATATGTTGGGACATGTGTCCTCTGGATGATTGTATTTGCTATCTCTGCTCTAGTGAGAGCTATTTGCAACTTATTTCAATCTTTTGTGTCTTAGAGATATGTTGTGCTATCATTTTGTTAAACGCCGTTGACGTACCATGTGTGTATGGTATGAAGTACGTCAATGGTAGTATCCTGATTTCTATGGGATGGTTTGCGCAGACGATGGATAGTAGAGAATGGTTGTCGCACGTTTACGTGTTGGCCTGCTCATATTGAGATGCGGGTGCTGGTATGCCCCGTAAGCCATTTGTTCTACTATTTAGCGGACTGTGAGTATCCCCTAGAAGTCCGGGTGCGACAAATGGTATCAGAGCCTGTCTGCCTGTAGGATCCCTTTTACTGGTCGTAGTTGAGTCTAGAAAATATTTTGTAGCTATATAGGAAAAAAATGAAACGTGAGAGTAGGAATTCTGTTCTTTTTCTTCTTTCCCCACCCACCATCCCTTTTCTGGTAAGGAAGTGCAACGTTGTTTTCTCTCCTCATCTAAACTTTCAAGTTAGGATTTCACGTATCCTGGTTTCTCTAGGATAATTATATCTACTAGACCATAGGAATGGAGGTGGTTGTGACATGATTTATCATGTTGCCTACTCACGATTGAGAACGGAGGCGTGTAAGCCCCGGAAGCAGATCCTCTATTCCTTAAGCAGTAGATATTGATCCTTTAGAAGTCCGGATGGGTTTTCCGTAGTACCTCAGGAGTGTTTGGTCTCGTGTTTCCCCAATGTTGCTTCGATATCCTGTTCTTCTCAACGTCCTTTTCGTCTGTTGGAACCTTGTTGTTGCTTACCACTCCAGTTCTTCTACCGGCGTCTAATCAAAACTTCCCCATCATCTGCAGATGGATCTCAGGTTCTACCCGCAGGTGGTTCGTATGACTCGTTGCGAGAGCACTGCCGGTTATCCGGAGATACTGAGAGACATGGTCACTTATCTGGGGTTCCGTTGGGCACCAGAGTACCAGGTCTACGAGCAGCAGCGAGAGTTTGACCAGACCTACTACCAGGCTATCGTCTACATTCTGTCAGATGATGGCATGAGCGTTGTCCACCGCTACGAGGCAGTAGGTTCCACAGTGGATATGGCCGTGCAGCAGGCAGCTTATGTGAGTCTCACCGTCCTTCGTGCTGACTACTGGGGATTTGACGATTCTATCTATCGCCACATCCCCCGTGGTTACATCACTTCAGAGGGAGCTCACTTCACTCTCTACGACAACTTGGATGTCTACGAGCATGATAACTCCAGGCTGCACACCACCGCTCAGTTTGTGAGGCACAGTGACACAGTTGCCAGCACACTATCTCAGGAGTTGGCTTCAGTCAGAGGGCAGCTCTACCTTGCTTTGACTCGTCTGGCGACGTACACCACAGACTTTGTTGGAGACGAGCGCTTTGCACGTTTCGATCAGCCAGTTGGTCGTCGTCTGCCAGATGCTGGAGGTTACGAGCCGATCAGAGGTCCACTCCTCAACCTTGGTGCTGGTTACACTGGGATTCCCCGCTTTGGAGCACAGGGAGCCGATGCTATGTACTTCACCACACCGAGAGTCGCTCTCAGACCACGTCAGATCTACGTGGATCGTTGTTCTACCTACTTTCGTGGGCGTCCTCCTCACCGTACCTCTCGCCGTACTACTCACCGCCGTCCTGCGTGATGAGCATGGGAGTACCGATGTATCCATTCTTAGCTATGTTTAGTTATCCTTTGGCATTCGAACCATTTATGGTGTGTTGGATATCCTGATGTATTTGAACATGTGATGATGTACCTGTTGGTTATCTATTCATGCGTCGGAATAATCTCTCTTTCGGTTTCCAAGTCTATCCTTTTCTATTGTTGTGCTAAAATGCATTTCCATTCAGGATGCCGCCAACAAGGAACACCCCGCCTGAGCCACCGCCAATCACGGAGCTGTTGACTCAGATGACCCAAGTCATGGCACATATGGCCCAGTTTCAGACTAACCAGCACAACAACCAGAATGCTCCACGAGTCAGTATCAAGGAGTTTCTCAGTCTGGGCCCAAGAGCTTTCGTGGCCACACGCGAGCCTCTGGATGCTGATGACTGGATCCGTGAGATAGCTAAGGCTCTGGAGATTGCTCACGTTGCTGAGGAAGACAAGGTCAAGTATGCCTCCTATCTCCTGAAGGGTCAGGCAGCTACTTGGTGGGAAAACTACCAGACCATGAGAGCTGGCTATCCAATCACCTGGGGTTGTTTCAAGGAAGCTTTCCTGAAGCACCACATTCCAGATGGTCTCATGGAAAGGATGCGTGAAGAGTTTTGCTCACTCAAGCAGGGCAAGCTGAACGTCATTGGCTATCAGAGTGAGTTCAATCGCCTCGCTCGTTATGCTGGTGATGAGGTGTCCACTGAGGCTAAGAAGATGGCAAGGTTCCGCAGAGGTTTTAACCCGGAACTCAAGTACGCCCTCACCAACATCAAGGCCAACAACTTCGAGGAGCTCGTTAACACCGCGCTCAATGAAGAAAATGGGCGCAAGGCGTTCGAGGAGTCTCGCAAGCACTCGCGTGAGGGTGGTTCCTCCTCCAACATGACCACCCCTCCGCAGAAGCGCCGCATCTGGGTGCCAAATGGTGCTGTCACTCGGGCTCCATATGCCCAAGCTTCTCCAGGCTTCGCTCCCCGCCCAACCAACCCTGTTCAGATGCATGATCCAAGGGGTGCAATGGGGCAGCCAAGGCCAGGGCCTCCTCGTGTCGTCACTTGCTACAAGTGCAAGCAGACGGGGCACTATGCTGACAAGTGCACGCAGAGGCAGCTACCTCCACCACCACCTCGTCCCAACACAAACCAGGCAATGGTGCGCGCTCCCCCGCCTAAGGCCTTCAACTCCAACAACAGTCCTGTCGGGAGGACCGCGAGGGTGAATCATGTCAAGATCGACAAAGCTGAGGAATCTCCTGACGTCGTTCTCGGTACATTTCCCGTAAACTCTATTCCAGCTAAAGTGTTGTTTGATACCGGAGCATCACATTCTTTCGTGTCAAAGATCTTTGCGACAGCAGTTAAACTCCCCTTTGTTGGTTTGGGTTCCCCGCTAGTAGTAAACTCCCTTGGAGCAACTATGCAAGCGTCTAAGATCAGTCACAGAAATCAAATTCTAATTGGAGGCCACATATTCATTGCTTCTCTCATACTGCTTGGAAATTCTGACATTGATGTCATTCTTGGTATGGATTGGTTGAAGGCCAATAAAGCTACGATTGACTGTGCTCAAAAGTCAATAACCCTGTTCCACCCTTCTGGCCAGATAGTCTATTCTCCAAATGAATCAAGTTCCATTCAGCTGTGCACCCTCGATGCAAAACCTCTTCCATCAATTGAAAATGTTCCGGTGGTTTGTGAATTCCCTGACGTCTTTCCAGAAGAGTTGCCAGGGATGCCTCCGGACAGAGCAGTTGAGTTCGTGATCGAGCTTGAACCAGGTACTGCTCCAATATCTAAGCATCCATACAAGATAGCTCCTCCTGAACTGAAACTGTTAAAGGAGCAAATCGATATCTACATGGAAAAAGGTTACATTCAACCTAGTTCCTCGGCTTGGGGTTGCCCAACTCTGTTCATTGCGAAGAAGGATCACACAAAGAGACTCGTTGTTGACTATCATCCTATTAACGAGAAAACCATCAAAAACAAGTATCCAATTCCTCGTATCGATGATCTTTTTGATCAACTTGCTGGAGCCTCAATATTCTCCAAGTTGGACTTGAGAATGGGTTACCATCAAATAAAGATCAGAAAAGAGGATATTCCAAAGACAGCCTTCACCACTCGCTACGGTCTATATGAATTCACCGTCATGTCCTTTGGTCTCACCAATGCACCGGCGACATTCTCTCGACTCATGAATTCTGTCTTCCATGAATACCTCGACAAGTTCGTTGTGGTATATCTTGATGACATTCTTGTCTACTCAAAATCCGAGGAAGAGCATGAAGAACATCTTCGTCTCACTCTCATGAAACTTCGCGAGCATCGTCTATATGCCAAATTCTCCAAATGTGAGTTCTGGATTCCAGAAGTTGCTTACCTTGGTCATGTCATCTCTGCCAAGGGCATAGCCATTGATCCAGAAAAGGTTAAAGCAATTGTTGATTGGAAACCTCCAAAGACGGTGAAGCAAGTAAGAAGTTTTCTTGGCTTGGCTAGCTATTGTCGTCGTTTCGTCCAAAACTTTTCCAAGATTGCCAAACCTCTCACTGATCTCACAAAGAAGGACAAGAAGTTCGTTTGGTCTCCACAGCGTGATGAAAGTTTCAATCTCCTGAAGACTAAACTCACTTCTACACCAGTTCTGGTTGGCCCAGATCCATCCAAACCTTTCCAGATATTCTGTGATGCTTCTCTCCAAGGTCTAGGTGCAGTTCTTATGCAAGAACGTCAAGTTGTGGCTTATGCTTCACGTCAGTTGAACGCACATGAGCTCAATTATCCCACTCATGACCTTGAGCTTGCAGCAGTTGTGTTTGCCCTCAAGAAGTGGAGGCAATACTTGTTGGGTAATCGCACTGAAATCTTTTCCGATCATAAGAGTCTGAAATATATCTTCACTCAACCAGATCTAAACCTCAGGCAAAGGAGATGGATTGAAAAGATTAAATACTTTGATCTTACCATTTCTTACACTCCAGGCAAGGCTAATGTTATGGCCGATGCTCTCAGTCGCAAGTCTTATTGCAATAATCTCATGATCATGGAAAGCCAACCTCCTCTTCATGAAGAATTCCAGAAGCCGAACCTTGGTCTTGTTCCTCAAGGCTATCTTGCAAGCTTGACAGCCAGTCCAACTCTCGAGGACAAGATTCGTTCTGAACAACTTCGTGATGCTGAAATCAAGAAGATGGTAGAACACATCAAAGAAGGCAAGGAGAAATTTAAGTCCTTCTCAGTGGATGACAAGGGAACTGTGTTCTTCGAAGGACGCATTGCAGTTCCTCAAGTTCAAAGTCTCAAAGATGTCATTCTCGAGGAGGCTCATGAAACTCCTCTCTCCATACACCCTGGAAGTACAAAGATGTACCAGGATCTCAAGACACTGTATTGGTGGCCTGGCATGAAACGTGAAATTGCTCAATACGTTTCTGAATGCGACGTTTGTCAACGTGTTAAGGCAGTTCATCAGAAAACAGCAGGTCTCCTCCAACCTCTGAAAATCCCTGAGTGGAAGTGGGACATGATTGAAATGGACTTCGTCACTGGTTTTCCAAAGTCCAAGAAGGGCAACGATGCAATCTTCGTTGTCATTGATCGTCTCACTAAGGTAGCTCACTTCTTTGCTGTCAAAGAAACAATCTCAGCTAGCCAATTAGCAGAGCTCTACACAGAAAAGATTGTTCCTCTTCATGGTGTTCCATTGGAAATAAGCTCAGACCGTGGAAGCATATTCACTTCTCATTTCTGGAAAAGCTTTCAAGAAGCATTGGGCACCAAACTTCTGTTCAACACAGCTTACCATCCTCAGTCTCAAGGGCAAGTCGAAAGAGACAATCAGATTCTCGAGGATATGCTCATAGCATGTGGTCTCTCCTTTGGCATGAAATGGGAGGAATGCCTTCCATATACTGAATTCTCCTACAACAACAGCTTGCAGGCAAGCCTAGGCATGGCACCATTTGAGGCTCTCTATGGCTGCAGATGCAGGAGTCCAATCAATTGGTCTGGAGCTGGTGAACATTCACTCTTAGGCCCTGACATTGTTAAGGAAGCCGAAGAGAAAGTTCGCATCATTCGTGATAATCTCAAGATTGCTCAGTCTCGTCAGAAAAGCTACTATGACAGCAAGCACAGGGATATGATCTATGCACCTGGTGACAAAGCATATCTACGTGTAACTCCCCTCAGAGGCACTCATCGTTTTGGTGTGAAAGGAAAACTTGCACCAAGATACATTGGTCCTTTCAACATTCTCTCAAGGCGTGCGGAAAATGCCTATCGTCTTGAACTTCCAGAAAAATTATCCAAGGTGCACGATGTGTTTCACGTGTCACAGCTCAAGAGGTGTTTCAAAGATCCAGATCGTGCAGTTGATCATGATTCTATTGAACTGCAAGAAGATCTATCTTATGAGGAGCACCCTGTTCGAATTCTCGATGAGACCGAGCGTAAGACTCGCAACAAGAGCACCAAGTTCTTGAAAGTGCAGTGGTCTCATCATTCCGATAAAGAGGCAACGTGGGAGACCGAAGAGGATCTTCGCAAGAAGTATCCGGACCTTTTCTCTTCTCAGTAGGAATCTCGGGGCGCGATTCCTTCAAGGGGGGGGGGCGTTTTGTAACATCCCAAGTATGAAAACAACCCCTAGAATGTTTTATTTCTTGTTATTTTATGTTTTGCATCATGACATCATCCTTGCATTTGTTTTCCAATTGTTTTCCATTTGTTTTCATCTGTTTTCCTTTGTTTTTCCCATTTGAAATTCAAACATTATTCAAATGTTTTGTTTCATACTTGCTCTGTTACATTTTTCCAAATAAAAAGTTCAATCAAAACATCAATTGTTTCCATTAAAATTTAAGGTTCAAACTATCAAATGGTTCCTTTTAGTAATTCACTTAATTCAAATTTTATTCAAATTCAATTACAAACAGCAAACATTTTGAAATTATGAAACTTACAAAACAAATCTATCACTTGTTTCAAATAAAGTTGAATTTAAACACTTTTAAGTTGCTTAAGTCAAATTATTCAATTAATATTAATTTCATTCAAATTTCAAACAAATTGCAAACAACACTTAAATTCAAATCATTTTGTAAAACAAAAGTTGCACTTTGTGCTGTTACAATAAATAAGCAATATAAAATTTTTCCCTAATTTTTCTAGACCCCAAAACCTAGCCTTTTCTTCCTTTTTTTTCAAATCAGCAAAAAAAAAAACAAGCAGAACAAAAAAATTTAAAGAAAACGGAGGGGGAAAGGGCAGGCCAGCCCACCTTCCCCACCGGCCTGGTACCCCCTCACTCATCCCTAACCTTCGTACGGCAGCAATCCGCCATGTCCACTTCGCATCAGGGGAGAAGCAGACGGCCGAGCTCGCGCCTCCTCCCCCTATAAATCTACCCCCGAGCTCTCCTCCTCTGCCCTAGCCCTTCTCTCCCTCTCCCTCGATCACCGCCGTCGTTTCCTCTCTCTCTGCATCTCCTCCTCTCTCTGAACCACCGCCACCGATCGCTTCCCTCTCTGAACTTCCGGTGATCGCCGCCGGGATGGCTGGCCTCCGAGCTGGTTAGGTACGGGAATCAATCCCTCGTACCCCCCTCGTTCCCCTCGATAACTCCACGACGCCAGGGAACGACTACGTCGCCGCCGCCATCCTCTCCATCGCCGGCGACCACCTCTGCCCCGAGCACTGCTCCTCCCTCTGAATCCCTCGAGGTGAGCATCACCTCTCGCTTCCTCTCCCTTTTCCCTCTCTGCAGCACACGTCCACACGCACGCGTCCACGGCAACACAAGTAGCAGCGCAGCGAGCACGCAGCCATCGCCGGCGTCCACCTTGTTGCCGCTGTCGAAAAAGTGCAGTTACTGAACTGCAAAGTTCAGTTAACGCGAACCTGAACGATATCCTCACTGCGCGCCCTCTACTGACAAGGATCGAATCGCCACCGCAGTGGCAACGCAGCAGCGCGCGCGCCCGGGAGGCCAGGGTTTGATCCCTGCCTCCCGCAAATAAAATCCCACCTTTTTCTTTCGCGAGGAGCACTGACAGGAGGGCCCCCCCTGTCAGCTGCTGTGCACACACGCGGGCCACCGTGGCCCAGGGGCCCCTCTGTCAGTGGCTTGGGCTAGCCACTGCGAGGTAGAAAAGGTTTTTCTTCCTTTTCTTTTTAGTTTAAGTCCATTTCTTTTACAGATTGGTCCCTAACTTTAAAATACGAATAACTTTTAAATTCCAAATCCAAATAATACAAATAAAATATGTGTACTGAACCAAATTTAATTCTCTACCTGTTTAAATAATTTGTTTTCCGTTTTGAATATTTCAAATGTATTCAAATTTCAAATTCAAACAAATCATTTTAAATTTGGTTAATTTCATAACTAATTCAAACTTAATTCAAATAACACAAATAAAATATGTTTTCCATGCTAAATTGAATCACCTTTCCAAATATAAATTTTGTTTCTTGTTTTGAATAATTAAAAATGGTTAACTAATTTAAACCTTGTTTAAATCATTTAAATTTGGTAAATTCATACTTGCTCAAATTAAATTATTTTTGAACATATAAAATATGTTTTCAAACCAGAAAATCATAAACTTTTCAAATATGAATTTGGCTTAATGTTTTGAACAAATAAAAATTCAAATAAATTCATACTTGAATTAAATTCATTTAAATCTTGTTCAAACTTGTTTAATTCATAATTAATTCATCTTAATTCCCTTTTCAATAATTGAAACATGTATTCCACCTAAAATTTTGTGTACTTTCCAAATATGAACTTTGTTATCTATTTTGAACAATTTAAATTGGTGAAAGCAACAAATGCTTGTGTGACACCTTTAAGAAACCAAAATTCCATAACTTAATAACTAAAATTCTAAACTTGGTAAACCTTATTTTAAATTGTTCTGATGGTTGTTTTCTTTTTGTTTTCCTCATCCATGCATCATGCTAATCCACTTTCACTTGTTGGTTAGTTGTAAAACAATGATTCCAACCATAATTCATGGGTTTTCCATATGCAATCCAAATTGCATATGGGTCCATGTAAACATGTTACCATGCCAGCTATCTTATCTTTGATGCATCAATTAAATTGCCATGCATCATCCCATGTTTGTGCATTATGCCATGTTATTGATTGTTTGTCTCTCTGCGTTGTTTGTTTGCTTCTTCTCGAATAGACGACGATGTTGAGACAGACGAGGTTTACAACACTACTTCTGAGGAGTTAGCCCAGTACCAGGCTACTGAGTTTGCAGGCAAGTATTCACTCACATGAACTTTTGTGTTCCTTTCCACATTGGATACCGATACTTTACGTTGTCTATTCTGCTAGCCTTATGAATCGTTGCTTCAGTTACGAACCTATCACATGTTATCCTTTAACCCTGATATAGCCTCACCCCCACACCTATAACCCCTTTGCCTGTTGCCCGTGTCTTACTAGCATGCTTAGGGTTGTTTTGCTCGAGTCTGTTGTCCGTTATTTCTGTTACCTTATTTATTATGCTCTGGGCTCGATGTTAAACAACAACCTGTTAATTTTGAGGTAATGCTAAATTGATGATAAGGCACCGGCAGGAGGCCCGACGTGGTTTTGAGGCATGCTAGTGTCGACCCTAATTAGGAAAAGGGTCTTGTCTACTGATCCATGGTGAGCGCACTATCCGCATGTGGGAAGCGTGTATGGGCGCCCCCTCAATTTGATTCGATTCGCATCTCGTCCAAATCGCCACACTTAGTTCGGGCTTTCCATTTGATGCACTCATATGCAGGTACGAACCCGAGGCCAGGGTGGAACTTTTGTAGTCGGCAATTAGGGCGGCGTGGTCTTAGAGTGCTATGAGGGTCCCCCTTTTCTTCGTGGGGGCTCGATTAGCCGCGCACGCACAGCACGTGGTTCTTTGGGCTTGATGCGAAGAAGAGTTAAGTTGTGTTGAGTGCCCCGCTTGGTGGGAGGCATTCCATCTGGCGGGTTATTCTTACGTGTACGGCCAAATTGGTGCACCCCTGCAGGGATAAATCTTCTCGAGAAGCCGTGTTTTCCGCGGTTATGGATGACTTGGTGAAAGTACTGGCTAACAAGTACTCAGAACAACTTACACCTAACTAATGATAACTTGACTAGTAATATTCCTATTGACACAATAACTTGAACCATCATTAATCCAACTGTGTGAGTTATCCTCGGATTGCTTCTTTGGATAAGGGGTGAGATGCAGGATGGGTTTGTTTGGAGTTAGTAGTAGTTGGTTACGATACGCTATCTTATCTCCTTTCTGTTAGCCGGAAGGTTTGGTTTGTATCTGTAGTTGGTTAGTGCAGCCCACTGCCGCACCTTTTGTATCACCCTTTCTTCCTTTGAACCCAAAGCATCTGTGCTTGATGTTGTTGGGTACATTTTGGTGAACTGTGAGTCTTGCTTGCCAGTACGTTTATGTATTGACCCCTTTGGGGCTGTGGTTTCCGCAGACTACGCTTACGAGGATCCCCGTGATGGCTACTACGTGGAGTTTGACGAGGCTGCTGACGAGTAGATAGCGGACCCGGGCAGGATCCGAGACATTGTGGATGGGCTCCGTTTTTTCGTTTCCGGCCTCTTAGGCCTATTTGGATCTTGTCTGTACTCAGACATTTTGGATGCTTCCGTTGTGTTGTAATGATGATATGTTGGGACATGTGTCCTCTGGATGATTGTATTTGCTATCTCTGCTCTAGTGAGAGCTATTTGTAACTTATTTCAATCTTTTGTGTCTTAGAGATATGTTGTGCTATCATTTTGTTAAACGCCGTTGACGTACCATGTGTGTATGGTATGAAGTACGTCAATGGTAGTATCCTGATTTCTATGGGATGGTTTGCGCAGACGATGGATAGTAGAGAATGGTTGTCGCACGTTTACGTGTTGGCCTGCTCATATTGAGATGCGGGTGCCGGTATGCCCCGTAAGCCATTTGTTCTACTATTTAGCGGACTGTGAGTATCCCCTAGAAGTCCAGGTGCGACAGACTGCACGAGGACCACCACATTCGAGCTGAGTACATCGGACGTAGCCGTCTGGGCGCGCTCCATCATGAAGACCGGCCTCACCGACAATTGGCAATACGGCTTCATGCCGTACAGCCGTTACAAGCCAATCGAACAGGTTAGCGCTTTATGCTTTATCTCTGCATTCCGATATCGAGTAGGTGGCTTTCTAGCTTAGTATGCTTAATCTTTGCATGCTGCGCCGAGTAGGACACCACTAGCATCTCATTGGCTTTATGTGCTTTGTGTTTGCACGCCGTGCTGAGTAGAGAACCTTAGCCAAATATGCCAAATAAGCTTTGTGTTTGCATGCTACTCCGAATAGGAGCTTCTGGACTCATATGCTTCGTGTTTGCATTCCGTACCGGGTAGGATCCCTTAGCCTTTTGCTCAACTGACTTGTATTGCCTGCCTTTCTTTCCAGCACATTGACCGCCAGCTCGCTGAGAATGAGGAGCGCTTAGAGGGCAACTGGAGCAAAGACCGGGAAGAGGATGACGAGACCGCCTACGACACCCAGGCCACCCTCTGTGTTCCTCACACCGAACAGCAGGGTAAGCACCAAGTTGATGCGTCCATTCGGGATTGGTCCGAGGACGACGAAGAAGGTGACTGAGTTCGCCTCTCTAGTTGCGAGTAGCGCAATCCCATTTCCATTCCGCTTCTCAACTCCTTCTTCTCCTCTACTCTGCAGATGACCCCGATGCGGACGAGGAAGACGAGGATGTCCTCGACGTCGATCCCGTCGCTGTGGCTGCTCCTACCACTCGGAAGAGGGCAGGTAGCGGTGCCCAAGAGCCCGCTGCCAAGAAGGCCAAGAAACCCGATAAGAAGAAGAAGGTTTCAAGCAGAAGGCCACTCCCTACCCGCAAAGGGTAAGTAATTTCCTTCTACGTTATATTCTGCTGCTGCTTCTCGGTGTTCTCTTCCCCTCCTCTTTTTCTGAACTCCCTTTCTCCTTCAGTGATCCTTTGGATGCCGATGCTGCTGCGGCTCCCGCCACCTCCAAGAGAAAATCACCCATCGACCTCGAGTCGCTCATTGATCTTTCCGAGGACGAGGATGAGCCAGCAGCACGAGATAGGACACGTGCGCCCTCTCCCATGAAGGAAGAAGAAGAAGGCACCAAAGCCGATGACATGGGCGCTGGTGACCAAGACATGGACTAGGAGCAGCAGGCCCGCGCAGAACAGAGTGCGCAGGATGCTGCTCAAGACGAAACCCCCCTTCTCCCCCAGCTGCCTCAGCTGTGGAGAACATCGCGCAAGATGCCGAGTACCAAGACCATGCCGCTCTTGAGCGGCAAGACGAGAACCTGGAGCAGCCAGAAGATGAAACTGTTGTTCAGGACGACCCCGCGGCCCAGCCGCGGGTAGAAGAACCAGAAGATGTACAACCTGATCCCGCTGCCGAGCAGCGGGTTGAGACGACCACGGTGGAGCAAGACCTGCAGGGCCAAGCGCAGGTGGATGCTGTGCCGGGTAGCCGGCCCCCTGTGCCGCCTACCAACCAGGTTACTCCTCCTACTGCACCAAGCCCTCCATGACCAGTGAAGAAGACCAAGACTGCACCAAGCCCTCCAGCTAAGCAGAGCACACAGAAGACCGCGTGAAGCCCTCCTCCCAAGCAAGGTGCCAAGAAGACTGCTTCTGAGACGGATGCTGCCGGCAAGAAGGCCGTCCAGTCTGACGCCCCAGTTCGCAGGAATCCACCGCGCAACGCTGCGCAGGATGCTGCTATGATGCCGCCGCCGAAATCAACCGGGAAGGCTGTTGCGCAGAGCGCGCAGCTTACGATTGGCGCTTCTGGCAGTTCCGTTGGCGCAGGCGAGGGATCGAGCGCTCAACAGCCGCAACCCAGCTTCCTGCCTTACATGTTGCAGATGTCCAAGCAGCATGGTATCAAGTTGAACAAGACCGAGCAGCGGGTCGCCCTTACGAAGGGCGCCCAGGCCAAAGCGGTAGATTCCAAGTTGCCGGATAAGAACAAAGCCCTTTCGATCTACTCACGCGAGGTCCAGGAGACTGAGATGCAATCCGAGGGGCCCGAGCAGATTATTGACCGAGTAGGCTTCATCGACCAGGTGTGGGAAAGCGCCGTCCATGGCAACAAAACTTGGGATGGCATGATCGTGGGCCCACTGGACCACTGGCGCATTGACTGGAACAAAGCTGACATGGGCTACAATCCCATGACCATCTCCTTCACTACAAGCACACTGGCCGCGAAGCTATTCGTTCACCGCAAGGCCGCCGAAGACCTCGAACAGACATACGCTGTAAGTTTCATTTGCTTGTTCCGAGTTGCAACTTTTCTTCTCTTCTAGTCTTCTTTTTCTCCTTATCCATTACCCAGTCCCCGAGATTCGGGCCGAGTAGACGAGTACTCAACCGAGTTGCCGTCTTCTCGGGCCAAATCTTCAAAAAACCATCTAACTCCTTTTCTTTCTTTTTCACAGAATAGCCTCATGAAGAGGACAAATCTGTTCCGGCGGCTGCTCTGGAATCATAGCATCGCAAGGAGGCGCATTGAGGCCCTGGAGAAGGAGCGCAAGACTGACGCTGAGACGGAGCAGGCTGCGGTTGATCGTGCCCTCCAAATTTCCGAACTTGAGAGTAAGCATCTAGCTATTCGGTTAATGCGTTTTGTGTTTACGCCCGCGTTTGCTCTTTGCTCTAACTCCTTCTACTCTGAAGGCAAGTTTCAGGCGATGGCAGAGGAACACAAACATTGCCATGTCTTCGTTGCCTCCGCCGAGAGCAAGATCAAGGAGCTGGAAGGTGAGTTGCTGATCCTTCTGTGCTTGTTTCTCTCCTTTCTCTTGGTTACTCTGCTCACCGTGCCGTTTCTTTCCGCAGAAGAGTACAAGAAGTTCCGTGAGGAGCATCTTGATTGCCTGAAGCCCGCCGAGGTGAAGCAGCAACTGGAGAGCCAAGAAACAGAGCTCAAGGACAAAACGCGACGCCGAGTTGGAACAGTTGCAGGTCCAATTGAGGACTGCCCTTCAGGACGCCATAGACCAAGCCGCCGAGAAGGAAAAAATCAAGGCAGCAGCCAAGGCCAAGGAGAGGGCCCTCGAGTTGGAAAACGAGGTGCTGAAGAAAAGCAGTGCGGATCTCATGCTCCAGCTTGGCACTGCTCGCCAAGTCGAGGAGAGGCATATTGCCGATGAGGAGGCTTGGAGGAAAAAGCTGGAAGCGCAACTCTGCGAACTTAACAGTAAGTTCGCGCTTCTCTGCACCTGTCTGTTTCCTTCTTCTTCTGTTTGGCTTGATTTGCATCTCTTCTCTGCCTCCGTTTCTAATCCTTTCTGATAGCATTCTCAGAAATCTTCCCTGACCTCTGCTCGGCTTGCACACCTGCCCTGGCTAAAGTGCAAAAGATTCGAGCTGAGAAAGGACTGCCCACGGACACCAAGTCTACAATTGAGGACAATCTCACGAGCATGCAGTCACAACTCCACCATCTTAGGGGCTTGGGCACCGACTTGGTGTCCACAACCTTCAAGCTTCATGCTCTGTTCTGGCCTCAAGACCCTGTGCTAGAGACCATCCGCGCGCTCTCCGAGAAGCTCAATGGTGTCAAGGCCGAGTTGAAGAAATGGCGTGCGTCCGGAGCTCGGGCAGGCGCCAATATGCTACTCCTCTTCATCTGCAGCTGGTACGAGAACCTGAACCTCGATACCATCCTTGAGGTGCGCCAAAACTCGAAGTGGCAGAACGATCCCGACTGCATGACTCGCCGCCAGGCAGTTGCGTACGAGATTGCTTCCTACGCGGACACCGCCCTCTTCATCGACGGCCCCACTGAGCCTGACATCAAGGTGGAAGGCGAGGATGAAGATGAAGATGAAGACGAGGACGAGGACACCGAGTCGGATGACTTGAGTTGCATCGAAAACACTGGTGCCAAGGATGGATCCGGGAAGGGGAAGGGCAAAGCTGCTGCGGATAGCGACGAGGAGCCGGATGCTGAAAACCAAGACGCCACCATCACTGCCGAGATGGTTAGCCAGGATGCGGCTCCCGAGCTGGGCTCGTCTTCTGGCGCGGCCCTTGACGACGCGGCGCTACTCCGCACGTAGTCCACTGCCTCTACTTCAGTTACCGACCCCATCTCGGTGGCCACTGCCACCTCTGAGCAAGATGCTGCCAACACTGAAGCTGATGCTGCTAACGCCAACTTGGAGAATACTGCTACTTCCAACTAGTTACCTCCTGCAAACACTTATGGTCCAAAACTTTTATCAGATCCCCGGGATGCCGGGTGCATATGTATCAAACAATTATCTTTTCCGTTGCTACTCAGTTTTTATTCCAGTTTGATGTTTTATACTTAGTATTTGAGCAATTCTGGCTCGATGCCGGGTTGCGTTATCATGCAAGTCCCCGAGTTGTATTTTTTATCCACTCTTCCTTTTTGTCTCAGCTCTTACCTGCAACTTGTTTCTTTGTTGGTAGTCGAGTCACAAGAGTTCAAAGTAGGAGTTTCAAATACTTAGCCACTTAGAAAAATTCATAGTAACCGGAAAGAAAAAAACAGCAAAAAACACTCTACTCGGTTGCCACACGCTTCCTTTCCTTTGCAACTTTTCATGTGTTCATTGACTCTTTGGCTTGTTCTGTGTCTTGCCATGAAGCCGGGTTGCGGACAGCAGCAGAGTCGCAGAGTGTCCGATGAGTTTAAACAAAGTAAAGTAGAGTAAAGTATGCTTTTGAAATTCTAAGTGGTTCAACCGAATAGACAAAGTAAAGTAGAGTAAACACAAGGAACAATTTGGACGAGGGCAGTCCCCGAGTTCAATTTCAGATTGCAGAGTAGAGGTTTAACTCGGATAAGAGGGTACATACACATTTTTGCTCACGAGTGAAAACGGCGGAGTAGAGCTACATTCCAAGGGTGCTTGGATTCTTCTCCTGCTCTATCCGTCCTGTTCTTCTGGGATGGCTGTGCGTCAACAAGGTAATAGGCATCATTGTGTAGAGCCTTGCTCACAATGAATGGCCCTTCCCATGGAGGAGATAGCTTGTGCATCCCGGCTATGCGCTGCACGAGCCTAAGCACCATGTCTCCTTCTTGGAAAACCCTTGGGTTTACTTTCCGGCTATGGTAACGCCTCAAGTTTTGCTGGTAAACAGCTGATCGTGACAGAGTAAGCTCTCTTGCTTCTTCTAGCAGGTCAACGTCATCTTCTCGAGCTTCTCTCGCCTCCGCCTCAGTGTAGATGGTTACTCGGGGGGAGTCATGCTCTAGGTCAATTGGCAACACGGCCTCAGCCCCATAAACCAAGAAGAATGGTGTGTAGCCGGTTGACCGGTTAGGGGTAGTCCTTAGACTCCACAACAATGCTGGCAACTCGTCTAACCAACACCCTGGTGTTTTCAGCAGCGGCTCAATCAGCCTTGGCTTTATGCCTGAAAGCACCATGCCATTTGCTCTTTCCACCTGCCCATTGGAGACGGGATGCACGACATACGCGACATCTAGTCGGATGTGCTTATCTCTGCAGAATCTCACCATGGCACCCTCAGCAAAATTCGTGCCGTTATCCGTGATGATGCTGTGCGGGTAGCCGTATCTCAGGATCACATCCTTCAGGAAACTCACAGCAGTGGCTCCATCACATTTCCGAATAGGCTTCACTTCAATCCACTTGGTGAACTTATCAACCATGACCAAGATGTGAGTCATGTTGCCTCTAGCCGGCTTGAAGGGACCAACCATATCTAGACACCAAACAGCAAATGGCCAAGTAATGGGAATGGTTTTCAACTCGGAAGCAGGAATGTGGATCTTACTTGCGAATCTCTGGCAGCCATTGCACTTCCTCACAATATCTTCAGCTTGCTTCAAAGCAGTGAGCCAGAAGAAGCCATGCCGAAAAGCCTTCTTGACTAGAGCTCGAGAAGAGGCGTGATGCCCGCATTCTCCTTGATGTATCTCCACCAGAATTTCTTCTCCTTTTTCCGGTTCCACACAGTGTTGCAACACGCCAGTGGGACTTCTTTTATGCAGCACTTCTCTGAAGATGGTGTAGCCCTTGGATCTTCTCTGAATTTTCCTTGTGGTAACCTCATCATCTGGCAGGGTGCCGTCCTTTAGAAAGGATAATATGGGCATAGCCCAACTCGGTGTTTCCCGTGCGGGAAACACTGGTTCGTCCACTTCCATCGGAACAGCCACCACTGTGTCTTTTTCTGAGTTGGGGTTAACTCTCTGCAGCCCCGAACGGTTTGCAAGGACTTCCTCAATGAATGCGACAGTCCCCGAGTTGAGAGGGGCAGTCCCCGAGTAAGGAGGGGCAGTCCCCGGGTTGCAGGCGCCAGTCCCCGGGATGCAGACTGCAGTCCCCGGGTCCTCCTTTGCACCTTCCCAGTCAATCTCCATTGGAACTGCTTCTTCACTAGGCAGAGAAGGAACAAAAATGGACTCCGAGTTGGGGGATGGCTTGATGGATGGCTTTCTCAAATGCTCCAAGGCAATCCCAGCTGAGATGTTCTGCCGAGAAGACCCCAACTTGGACAGTTCATCCGCTGCTTCATTCTCTGTTCGGTGGATGTGTTGGAACTCGCAGCCTTCAAAGAATCCCTTCATGGTTTGGACCAGGAAGCGGTATGACGCCATGTTGGCATCCAAAGCATCCCAAGTACCAGAAACTTGCTGCACAACCAGATCCGAGTCGCCATAGCATATGATGCGCTGCACACCAACTTCCTTGGCTACCTTCAAGCCACGTACCAAAGCTGCGTACTCTGCAACATTGCTGGATGCCTTGAAGTGAATTTGCAGTACGTACTTGTGTTGATCTCGTTTGGGTGACGTGAGCACCACGCCAGCACCCAAGCCTTCCTTCACTTTGGAGCCATCAAAGTGCATCTTCCAGTAGTTGGACACCGGAGTAGGAGGCTCATACTACACCTCAGCCCAATCCACAAGAAATTCCGCCAGAATCTTAGACTTGATGGCTTCTCTTGTCGCATACGCGGGAGCGTACGCGGCCAGCTCGATTGCCCACTTAGCTACTCTGCCACTTGCTTCCTTGTTGCCCATGATATCCGAGATGGGAGCTGAACTCACCACGGTGATGGGATGTTCTTGAAAATAGTGCTTTAGCTTCTTGGCGCCCAGGTACACGTCGTAAGTCATCTTCTGGTAGCGCGGGTAGTTCTGTTTGGAGCTGGACAACACCTCACTGAGATAATACACTGGCCGCTGCACACTTTTGCCTTCCTCTTCTCGCTCCACCACAATCACCACGCTGACTACCCGGTTGGTAGCGGCAATATATAGCAGCATTGGCTCCTTGGGTAGGGGGCTAGCCAAGATGGGAGCGCTACCCAGCATCGCCTTCAGCTCATTGAATGCCACATCAGCTTGCGGTGTCCAGACGAACTTGTCGCTTTTCTTCATCAACTGATACAGAGGCAGAGCCTTCTCTCCCATTCTGCCCAAGAAACGACTCAGAGATGCCAAGCAACCAGTAAATTTTTGCACATCCTTCAGGGATCTCGGCAAAGACATGCTCTCAATAGCTTTTATCTTTGAAGGATTGGCCTCAATGCCCCGACTGGATACCAAGAAGCCGAGTAGCTTGCCAGCCGAGACGCCAAAGGTGCATTTACTCGGGTTCAGCTTCATCTTATAATTGCGCAAGTTAGCAAAAGTTTCCTCAAGTTCACTAAGCAGAGTATGTGTTTTATTCGTTTTGATGACAATGTCATCTACGTACACCTGCACATTCTTGCCAAGTTGATCATGCAAGCATTTCTGCATGCATCTCTGATAAGCAGCACCCGTATTCCGCAACCCAAAGCACATGACACGATAGCAATAAGCCCCGTACGGGGTAATGAAAGCAGTCTTTATTTGATCAGCAGGGTTGAGATCTATCTGATGAAAACCAGAGTAGGCATCTATGAAAGACAAAAGCTCACAACCAGCAGTGGAATCGATCACCTGATCGATGCGGGGTAGCGGAAAGGGATCCTTGGGGCAGGCCTTGTTCAAGTCAGTGTAGTCGACGCACATGCGCCATGCGGTAGCGGCCTTGGGGTCCTCCTTCTTCTTCTCAACCATGACCGGGTTGGCTAGCCAATCCGGATGCAACACCTCCATGATGAAATTGCTTATCAGCAGCTTGGTAATCTGATCACCGATGGCCTTCCTTCTCTCATCTCCGAAGCGGCGCATAGCCTGCTTCACTGGTTTGGCGTCAGGACGCACATGTAGCGAGTGCTCAACCAACTCCCTCGGGACACCTGGTAGATCCTCATTGGACCAGGCGAACACGTCCCGATTCTCACGGAGGAAGTGGATGAGCTCGCTTTCCTATTTCTCCCCCAACCCTGAGCCAATGATGGCAACACGGTCGGGAAACTCAGGGTCAACCTGGATCTTCTTCGTCTCTTGGGATGCCTGGAATGCCGTCCCGTACTGGGAACCCGACATGCCTGGCGCACCACCTTGCGCTGCTTGCGCCATAGCCACCACCTCGTACATCTTCTTCTTTTCGGCAGCAATCACCATAGACTCCGCCAACTGAGAACCAGCAGAGGCACACTCCATAGACTTCTTGTAATCGCCAGAGATGGTGATCACGCCATTGGGACCGGGGATCTTCATCTTCAAATATGCAGCATGAGTAGAGGCCATGAACTTGCTCAGAGCAGGCCTGCCGAGTAGGGCGTGATAGGGGCTCTGGTGATCAACTACCTCGAACTGCAGGCTCTCTGTGCGGCAGTTCTCCCTGGTGCCGAATAGAACGTCTATCCACACTCGGTCAATTGGAGAACAAGAAACTCCCGGCACAATGCCGTGGAAAGTGGTCTTGCTGGGTAGCAGCATGTTCTCGGCCATACCGAGTTTTGCAAGCGTGTCTCTGTACACAATGTTGATGCTGCTGCCGTTGTCGATCAGTACCTTGATGAACCTCACGTTCTTCTGAGTACCCAAGAAGGTGGGATCCACCACCAAGGCTTAGCTACCCGGGTTGGGCATCACCTTAGGATGATCCGCTCTGGACCACGTGATCTCTTGGTTGCTCCAGTGCAGGTAGTGAGGAACAGCAGGGATCACAACATTGACCTCCATGGCACGCCTGTGCTGAGACTGCTTGTCGACGGGCTCAGAGGTGAAGATCATATAGCTCTCTTGATGCTCCTGGTACTGATTGCGGCCTCCATCGCCATTGTTACCATTGTTGTTGTTACCTCTGTTGTTGTTGCGGTTGTTGTTGTTGTTGTTGTTGTTGCGGTAGCCATCGTTGTTGAAGTAGCGGTTGGCTCCTAAAGCCATCTGGTTCACGTTCTCTCATCTCGGGAGTGCTGGAGGCCGTGCAGCGGGTGCGCGAGCAGGCTGCACATTGGCATTCGCACCTGGCAGAGGAGGAGGAGGAGGCAGGCCCTCATTCTTGATCTCTTCCCACCAACTGCACTGCCGAGTAGTGTGGTTGGCGGGTCTAGCGGGATGCCGAGTATGGAAGCTGCATGGGACATCCTTCATGTCCTTGAAGACAAAGTTCTGAACAGGACCCAAGTTGCCGCTACCCTGCTGGGGAGCGATGTACGGCTTCTTGATGCCTTGGCCCTGATTCTGGTTCTGCCCGTACTGGGCTCCAGCAGTTTTTGGCCTCTGGCTACTCCCAGCTCCGGTAGCCACAACATTCACCTCCTTAGGATCGTACCGGGTATCAATCCGGTCACCTCTACGCTTGTTGCGGAACTCATTGCGCTTGTTGTTGTTGTAGCTCCTTCTCGGCTCAGCAGCATCAAGAAGAGGCTGAGTTGGGTCACCGAGTGCGTACTGATCCGCAATCCGGATGGTCTCAGCGAGAGTACTCGGCATCTCTCTCTGCAGCCTTTGCCACAACATGCTGCCATGCCTGCAGCCCTGCGCAAACCAAGTGATGGCCTGGGCCTCGTTCACACCTTCACAGGTGTTCCTCAGAGTACTCCACCGAGTAAGATACTCTCGGTCCGTCTCCTCTTCCCGCTGCCTGCAAGCGGATAGCTGCTGCAGCCTATTCGGCCTCTGGTAGGTGCTGGTGAAGTTGCTGACAAAGGCCTCCGCGAAGTCAAGCCAGCAGTTGATGCTGTGCTTGGGTAGGTTGTTGAGCCAAGTTCTTGCTGGTCCTTCTAGCATCTGCGGGATGTACCGCACGGCCCATCTCCGGTTGCCGCCTGCAATGTGCACGGCTGTGACATAGTCATTAAGCCAGTCTTCCGGCTTGGTGCTGCCGTTATAGCACTTGGTCCCCCTAGCGAGCTGGAACTGCTTCACAGATGGCTCTGTCATGATGCGTGGGCCAAAGCATTCTGGGCCAGGCGGCCCCTTGCTCTCGAGTTGCGCGGATAGATTAATCCGGTCCAGCTTGTGTCTGGCATCACTAGGCTCCAACACACGCTCACCCACGCGATCCATGATATCATAGCCAGCCAACCCCATAGCCGAGTAGCCATCATCATATCTGTCCACCTACACGACTGCAGGTTGCTCCACCGGGTTGGCGGCTAGCGCGATCGCACGCGGCTGCGGTCTCTGCCGAGTAGGCTGAGCAACCTGATGCTGAGAAGGGCCTGGGCGATCTCCATTTCGCGCCTGGCTATGAGCTTTATGGGCTTGATAGCCTGCTCCTGCAGTGTTGTGTTTTTTACCGGACTGTCGCGGCACAGTGTGCTGTTTCGCGGCGACAGCTGGGTCGTACACCTGCATCTGCCTGTCTCTGCTAGAGTGCCCAATCCGGTCTCTCTCACGGCTGGGATGCGGTGATGAGGCCTGATCGTTAGATCTGGCCGCATGCGAATGCACCACCTGAGAAGCTCCAGCACCCGGATTGGCTTTCCGGAACTCCTCGTTCTGCCTAGCAGCCTCTAGCACTAGCTCATTGAGCCTCTCCTGCTGCCCAACACGCGCGTCGCCAGCGAGATGCGGCAACTCAGCTGCTACAGCCTTAGCAGCTCTAAGGGTTTTGGCGGGGGTGCTGTATTTGGGTCTGGTGGTGGCGGTGTTTTGGCTATCAGCTTGGCCAGCAGTTTCACCAACTGCTGCCATCTCGGTGCCTAGGTTGTGGCGCGTAGCGCCTGCCTTGGCAGGCCTCCTAACTACAGGCTTAAAGCCGTGAGCTCTGTTGTACTTGTTCTGGTCCAGGTTAAGCTCGAGCCTAACCTTTTCCAGCTCCAGCTGCTCGGCGAGCAGCGCCTGGCGCTGCTGGTCGATCTGAGCCCTCATGGCCATAAGCTCGAGCTCGGTAGGAGGCGGCATGCCTATTCGCATGGCGGATGCCGGTATCGTCGATGTCGTGGAAGGAGGGATGCAGCCCGGGAGGTTCTGGGGCAGCTCGTAGGGCTTGTGCGTTCTCGGGAGCTCGCTTGGGCCAGCGAGTTCCTCAACGACTGTCGCGGATGCAGCTGCGCCCTTTCCCGCAGCGATAGCCGGGCCGGTCATCAGCACTTCCACGCTGTCCGCAGAACAGCCAGTTGGCTTTCCGCGTGCAGCGATGACAGCAGGGGGATCTTCCGCGACGTGCACCTGCTCGGGGTACTCACGGACGATGGTGGTGGCGACGTAGACGAGGTGCGAGCCGAAGGAGAGCACCGTGCCGCCCTCTGGCATGGCCCTGCCGCCGAAATCGCCGGCGTTGTCGATGACGAAGTCGAAGGAGCCGAATCTGTGTACAAGGCCACAGACCACGCGCTCCCCAGTGGCAGAAATGGATCCGTCCGAACGTGAACTCCAGCCAGCGCTGCTGGTTGCCCCATGGTGGGCGCCAACTGTCATGGTGGTGTCACGGCAGATGCCATAGGATGGCTAATTGTTTGGGGTCGATGGACGCTGGAGGTGCTCGGGGAGGGATCACGCAGCGAGTAGCCGCGTGTGGGATGAATCAAACAATGCAAACAACAAGATCTACCCAGGTTCAGGGCCCTCGTGTGGAGGTAAAACCCCTACTCCTGCCTTTCTCTCTTTGTATTTGTGTGTCACCGAGTAGCCACAGTACAAGTTTGGCCTACAGCCGAGTAGCCACCCTTGTCTCTACGTAACGTGTAAGCTAGGTGTTCTCCCCAAAGCCGCGACCCTCACACAGGAGGAGGCAGGGCACCTTATATACTGGTGCCCATCCGGATACATCCAAGAGGGAAAAGTACAAACATATGTCGACATAGTGTGTACACTGCACACTTCCAGCTTCTCGCTGACAGCTTTGGCTTCCTAGTTTGTCTTGTGTGGAAAGTCGTTGTGCAAAACCAAGATGACGATCTGTTATCATTGTCACGGCCGCAGGGTAGGCCCCTAACCTGCACCGCCCTGCTGACACCCTGGCGCGGATAAGCACGCGCTCTGCAGATGAACAGTGCACCAGTACGGACCCAGGATTCGCGGGATCCTGTGTCAGAACGGCTCCTTTGACTTCTGGCCCGAGTAGGAAACCACTCCCTCTACTCGGACCACTTCCTCTACTCGGAGGAGAATAACTTCCTTAATTCTTCCTTCTGTCCATTAGCAGGTACGGCCGGATAGCAGTCAACCGGGTAGCGAGTACCGGGTAGCCAGCTACTCAGCCAAACCTCTCCTTTGATCTTGCCTTTATCACTTGCCTTACCCCTACTCGGGGGTAACCCCCCGACACAAGTTTAGGTGGATCTATCTTCTCAACAATAAATCTGATGTTTTTGCTCATTTTCATGACTTCCAAAACCTTGTGGAACGGTTATTTGATAAGAAAATACTTGCTCTCCAATCTGATTGGGGAGAAGAATATCAAAAACTCAGTTCTTTCTTTCAACGCATTGGCATAGAACATCATGTGTCCTGTCCCCACACACACCAACAAAATGGGTCAGCGGAACGAAAACATCGTCACATCGTGAAAGTAGGGTTATCTCTATCAGCTCATGCTAGCATGCCCCTCAAGTTTTGGGATGAGGCATTTTCCACCGCTACTTTCCTCAAAAATCGTGTTCCTAGTAAGGTCATTAATCTTGAAACACCTCTAGAACGACTCTTTAGGAGAAAACCCGAATACTCCTTTCTTCGCATTTTCGGGTGTGCATGTTGGCCTAATTTGCGTCCATATAATTCTCGCAAGCTTGAATTTAGATCCACACGGTGTGCTTTTCTAGGTTATAGCAATTTGCACAAAGGATACAAATGTCTTGACATATCCAGTGGGCGAGTTTATATTTCTCGAGATGTAGTTTTCGATGAAAATATGTTTCCTTTGCCGAGTTGCATCCGAATGCAGGAGCACGTCTCCTTGCAGAAATACTCCTTCTACCCACCAATCTTCTACCTCCTACACGTTTTGATCAAGGGGGAGATTTAATAGATGATCATTTGACTGTTGATCCGACTAACTCTGCTAATTCTGCCTCTGGGAGTTTTCCTGGTACACAGGATGGGGTGCACGGAGCAAATACCACGGGTATAGCCAGCGAGGCTGATTCGCCTGCAAGATCTGCCTCAGGATCAAACAGATCCACCACGGGATCGATCTCCAGATCCCCGACAACATCGCCATTGGGATCAGTTCTTGATTCCCACTCCCCATTGGGTCACGCGGCGGCATCGGAGGATGATCCTGGCGGGACCGGCGCGGAGCGCACGCGCGGGTCTGTCTTCGCCAGCGTAGAGGGATCTTCTGCGACTGTTTCGTCTTCTGCGACAGGGCCACACGGGTTTGGCCAGCACACCGGATCCTCGATTCCGACAAATGGTTCTGCGGCTGCGTCAGGAGGATCCGCACCGATTGTGCAGCCGAGATCTTCTGCGCCGGCTCGAGCTATGACTAGGCTGCAAAACAGAATTGTAAAACCGGTAAACTTGTTTGAAGTCATGATTTGATATGCAAATTTCTGTGAGATTGGTGAACCAGAAAATATTGCAGAAGCTTTTCAGCATCCTGATTGGAAGAATGCAATGAACGAGGAGTACCTTGTTCTTATGAGAAATGACACATGGCATCTCGTCCCAACAAAAGAAGGCAAAAATATAATTGATTGTAAGTGGGTTTACAAGATAAAGAGGAAATCGGATGGCACTGTTGATCATTACAAGGCTCGATTAGTGGCAAAGGGATTCAAGCAGCGTTATGGGATTGACTATGAGGACACTTTCAGTCCTGTGGTGAAGGTGGCAACTATTAGGCTTGTGTTGTCTATCGTTGTTTCTCGAGGATGGACACTTCGGCAGTTCGACGTACATAATGCGTTTTTTGCATGGCGTTCTGGAAGAAGAGGTTTACATGAGGCAACGGCCTGGGTTTGAGAAGGGACAAGGTTTGGTTTGCAACCTTGATAAGGCCTTGTATGGATTGAAACAGGCTCCGAGAGCTTGGTATTCAAGGTTAAGTATGGATTGAAATCGGATACTTCTTTATTTTTCTTGGCCAAACCAGATGTGACCATGTTTGTTCTTGTGTATGTTGATGACATAATAGTGGCAAGCTCCACTTCCTTGGCTGTTGAATAATTTCTTCATCAACTACGAGGTGACTTTGCTTTGAAAGATTTGGGCGATTTGCATTATTTCTTGGGGATAGAAGTGAAGAAGTCCTCCGATGGTATTAGTCTTTCGCAAGGGAGGTATACTGTAGATTTTCTCAAGAAGGTTGGGATGAGTAATTGTAAGGGAGTCACGGCTCCAATGACATCTTCGGAGAAGCTTTCAGCGCATGAAGGGGTGCTACTTCAAACTGAAGACATTACCAAGTATAGAAGTGTTGTTGGTGCACTCCAATACCTCACTATGACTCGGCCAGATATTTTCTATTCAGTGAATAAGGTCAATATTTGCATGCACTGACTAATGTGCATTGGATGGCAGTAAAAAGGATGATCAAGTATTTGAAACATACTATACACCTCGGTATGACTATTCGCAGATCATCTTCCTTGCTTGTGAGTGCATTTTCAGATGCAGACTGGGCCGGATGTTCAGATCGCTCTACAGGAGGGTTTGCTGTTTTCTTTGGTCCCAATTTAATATCATGGAGTGCAAGAAAGCAAGCAACAGTTTCTCACTCTAGTACGAAAGCTGAATATAAGTCTCTGGCTAATGCCACGGCAGAAGTCATTTGGGTACAGTCCATTCTGAGACAGATAGGTGTGCCGCAGCCCAAGGTAGCATGTTTGTGGTGTGACAACCTTGGGGCAACGTATTTATCAGCTAATCCAGTGTTTCATCGAGGTAGACTTTCATTTTGTTCGAGAACATGTTGCAAACAAAATGTTGGATGTGAGGTTCATTCCTTCTGGAGATCGGGTGGCTGATGGTTTAACTGAACCCGTTCCGGTGAAGCAACTCGAGAACTTCAAACAACATCTGAATTTGGTAAGCTGTGTTTGAGGGGGAGTGTTAAACGAGTTGCAGTTTGACAGATATGTGCAAACTTGTTTAAACTTGACTTGTAGTCCAAGTCGTGTAGATAAGATATGCTAGATAGTTAGGCCGTACGCGGTTCAAACAATCTAATCTGTAAACCAGTTGTGATGCCCTTCGTGGCTATATAAAGAGAAGCCAACAACCCGAAAGGTACACGTCGAACCAATTCCATCTTGTAGTTTGATATTTGGAACATGTATATAGCAAATAAAACATCATGCCAACAACACGACACTACTCAGATATCTAGGCCCAAAATGCATCCAACAAACTTGTACACTTTCTAGTTTTGACAAAATGGATGACAAATATAACTCCTCAGACCATTGCTCAACGTTACAAGAATTGATCGAATCAACAACACTACTACATGAACAAAGCAGCAGCACCACCGCCAACCACTGGAGGCAGAAGCAAAGCATAGCTGCCACTAATCATAGTCCAAAGCTAGGATCACTCCCCTGCACCAGAGACCAAGATATTTAACATGCTTGTCGCCAATAGTATCGAGTGACTGCATAGAAATCATTTCTCGCTAGCTATATTGCAGCAACTTCATTCGCAAAGACCACCAATTATACAAGAAATCACCTACTTAGATACCACATGACATTTGCTGTTACATACAAGGTTCATGCAAAAAAACACAAATGCACTTCAAGATAACACCAACTAAAATGAAGCTTTGGCATAAGCATGCCACAGAAATTGCAAATAAATAGAATCCTATACAAGAAAACAGAAAAATAAAATCAGCACCACCACGCTTCCAAAAGGCAAAATAAACGAAGTTCCAACTGTAACATGGCCAACACCTGGACACCTAAAGGTGAGCAACTTTCCTCACCATCTCACCTGTAATGAGGTGAGATCATCTACGGGTCACAAAGAGCATGCATTATCTGCTCATATGCCACATGACACTCTTCATTCACACATGATTGATAATGTATGCAAGGGATGTTATACACGGATGCAAATCTAGCACAACACTGAGATTGAACTGGGTGAATTGATCCCATAGTATCGTATCTTGGAAATTTGACATCAACAGAAAAACAAACATACATATACATATATACAAGAAGAAAAATGTCATTAATTGGTCTGCCTCGTGACATCTTCTAAACTAGCAACTCAATTGTGTCATTCACCACAACGGAGCAGAGAAAAATAGGAGAAATCAAGTGAAAGTCATACCAAAGATGCTACAGCTCGCCGAGATCAGCACCAGTCTATAACGATGCCATCGGAGCGGAAGACCTGTGACAAACTCTTAGGGTTGCACACTTGGCTGGCAACAAAATGTCGCCGAGCCAGAAACGCCAGCTCCAGTACGCAGCGCACAAGGCCTTGCTGCAATATGTTAGCAAGCAAACCTTAGTGAAGAGCGAAACAGATATGACTAGTAAGTAGTACGACGGCGGCATAAATAGAAACTAGCTTGCAAGCACTATCACAGTCACATTTTTTTCCTACATACCAATCTATGCTACAGAGCCCACTTGTACCTAGCAGTCCTCAATACTAGTCTTCAATACCAAGGGCACATGGCGAATGCCATATTACACACGGCAAAGGCTTTGTCATGTGCCGCACACGGCAACGAGCACACTCCGGCGATTGGCACGGCAACATCCTCTTTGTCATGTGCAATATACCGGGGCACACAACAAAGACTGCTGGTGGGCCCCATCCAGGTGGCTGACACGGCCGTTTGTACAAGACCTCCATGGTCGCGACAGTGCCAGGATTGGTGACCCTACTGCGCATAATGGAACATGAAACCACCCAGATGCAGAATCCCCTTCACGACCATATCCGACTACTACTAGTTGAACAAGGTCAGTTCGTTCATCCATCACCTAAACGACAGGAGACAAATAAAGGTTGAAATTCAAGATATAAGAAAGTTAGAATAAGGATACCACTTCCGCCCAAATGGTTCATGCTAAAATGTAAAACACAAATACACTACAAGAAAACACTTTCAGAGATGAATATTTGGCATAAACATGCCACCGGGATTGCAAATAAGCAGAATCCTATATAAGGAAACAGAAAAACAAAATCAGCACCACCACGCTTCCAAAAACAAAAATAAAATAAGGGATAGTTTCATCTGTAACATGGCCAGCACCCGGACACCTACAGGTCTCTCACCATCTCACATATAATGAGGTGGAATTACTCGGAATATACAGGTTCACAAAGAGCATGCATAATCTGCTCATATACCACAGGACACCCGTCATACAGGATATGCAAACATGATATCAGGCCAAATTGCGAAGTCAATTTCTTAAATCATAAACACCCAATTTTTTTTTTACTATAACAGGTAATGCAATATATCACATGACATGCATTTTGGTTCTGATTATTGGTAACACCAAATGACTGAGAAATAGAGATAGAAAGGAGCATCATAACCTAGTGCATTGATACAAAGAGGGCATATTCATATTCATATTCAGAATGTGGTGTCATATGATGATATAGTTGACTTGGGTTGCAGATGAAGAAAAAAGAAACCACATTCCTCTCTTTTGATGCTATCAAAAGTAAAAGTAAAACATCTCTATTAGAAGGGAGGCAAACTAAAGTCCCCCAAGATCCCCAAGCCAAACTAGTGGTTGTTTATAATCACAAAAAGGGGTAGGTTTCCAAGACATGATAATATATGGTCATACTAGCTGGATCAAAGTGCAAAGAATGAATTTATATTGTACATGCTAGGCATGAACTCATATACCACACATGTGAGGCATGCTATTGTACATTTCGGATTAGGGATAACCAACAGCAAGCAAGAAAACAAGAAAGACACATTTTTAAGTCTAAAACACTCAGCCCACTCAAGCCAACATACATCAAACAGTCCGGCCAAGAGAACAGCCACTTGGCATATCAAAATAAAGCCACAATGTGTTTAACACTACTGATGTAGCGTTTTTGTCAAATTAGAACACCAGCAGCTACACTTGATAGCTATAAAGGAAAGTGTCACCGCCAGCCATACTAGTGCGATTGACAAGGCGAGCTCGTACATGAGATGTCAGTAGGATTGAGGTGGAACGCCAAGGCGTTGTCCGTGCTGCAGCGGACGGAGGCTGCCAAGAGTCTGAAAAACTAGTAAATTGAGGCAGAGACGTCGGATCAAAAGCTACCAAATCAAGCATACCAGACTCGCAACATAGCTCCCAACAAACAAAAGCTACCATGAGTGACAGAAGATAGATGTTCTGCACAAATTCGTGGCCTAATCCACTTAATCATTTGACAGTGCAAGCATTAGTACTAAAGCTCATGGTGTTGAGCATCAATAAGAGATACCTGAAGAATATGGAGAAGATCTTCTGTGGCTTTCTTTGGGTTTGCCGAGCGGAGGCCAAGGGTGAGCACTGCCACGTGAACTGGGCTCGGGTTAGTCGACCGCTACGCTTGGGCGGTCTAGGCATCCCGGACTTGTTCCGAACCTCCGTCAGGCTTCGGGTGCGCTGGCTATGGAGAAACGCGCTGACCCGGACAGGCCATGAAAGAACTTAGATATGCAATTCTCCAAGGTTGAGTGCACCATCTTCGAGACCTCCACAGAAATGTCGTTGGGTGACGGCTCAGAGGCGCTGTTCTGGGTGGACAAGTGGGTGAATGGTAGATCGCTTAAGGAGCTGGCGTCCGATTTGTTCGCGCTTATCCCAAAGAGGCGCTCGAAGCGCCGGATGGTCAAGAAGGCAATTCTGGAGCGCCGCTGGATTGGGGAAATTGTTAGGGCTTTCACACCCC
Organism: Alopecurus myosuroides; assembly: GCA_028641055.1. Taxonomy (NCBI): domain Eukaryota; kingdom Viridiplantae; phylum Streptophyta; class Magnoliopsida; order Poales; family Poaceae; genus Alopecurus; species Alopecurus myosuroides. Next base: position 177,797,796 of record CM054057.1, read on the forward strand.
TCGCCATTTGGCATTACGTGCAGGCCTGGAGGCTCACACAAGGGATTCAGTTGTCCGAGACGCCGGATAGGTTGCTTTGGCGATGGACGAAGGACGCTAAGTATTTCACGAAATCATGCTACGTGGCCTTGTTATGTGGCACCATTGAATCCACGAGCTGGAAGCTCATCTAGAAAACCTAGGCCCCACCTCGTGTGAAGTTCTTCATGTGGCTCGCCTGTATGGACCGTTGTTGGACGGGGGAGAGGCTTGCGAGCTGCGCCTTGCCCCATCCCGCGCGCTGCCCCCTATGTGATCAGGTTCCCGAGTTCATGTCTCACATCCTCACGGGATGCTCCTTCTCCTGGACTTTGTGGTTCGAGGTTCTTTCGTGGATACGATCTACCTTCAGGCCCCCTGAGGTTGAAGACGACTTCGTTGGTTGGTGGTCCCGAACCCTTCTTTCCACTCCTAGGTCGCTGCGCAAAGGCACCTCTATGTTAATCATACTTACGGCTTGGTGGGTCTGGAAACACCGCGACTCGACGGTCTTCGAAAATGCAAAACCCATCGGTTAGCGCTCTGTTGGCAACGATCAAATCTAAGGCTCGCGATTGGGTGCAAGAGGGGGCAAAAGGGTTCGGTCAACTCCTTCCCTAGTCTAGGTTCTCTTAGTTTCCTGGGTTGAGTTGTACCGTGTGGGTGGCCTCCTCGCAGGCTTGTACATGAACTCTCTTTCTATCAACGCAATGAAACACAAAGCTTTTGCGATTTTGCGTGAAAAAAAGGTAGAAGTTCGAAAGGGATTTATATATGATGGTGGTCTCTATCTACCACTAGTAGGGAATAGCTTAAAGCCACCAGTATACTGCTGGCGAACAACATTTGAGGTTGGCCAGCGCTAATACCACTGGCGAACAGAATTTCCTGTTCGCCAGCGCTATTCCTGCTACCGCTGGCGAACATGTCCGCGGCTTCGCCAGCGCTATGTGTGGGACCAATCTGCGCGCGCTACAGCCGCTCCCTGAAACTACCGCTGGCGAACAGGGATGCGTGTTCGCCGGCGCTACGTTCACTACCGCTGGCGAACAGGTTTGGTTGTTCGCCAGCGCTAACTTGTGGGCCCAGGACGCATGTTAGCGCTGGCGAACAACCAGACGTGTTCGCCAGCGGTAATCTGGCAGATCTGCCATAAGTGACCACCCACCACCCACTTTCCCCTCCCTTCTCCACCTTGTCCCCTCTTCTCTCTCTAGCTCGAATTTATGCCAATTTCTCCACCCTCCTACTCTCTTTTGAACCAACTAAATTTATTTTAGTTGGTATATATATGTTTATCTCCCTCCTAACACCATTTGTACCCAAAATTTTCCCTCCCTAGCCATCTAGATCTAGAATTACCCCCTCTCTCTCCAAAGCTCCAAAATTCTCCGGATATCATCGTGTAGCCATCTATTCATTTGAGGTGGGATGAATGATAATATATAATTAAATGAGCTTGTATATAAATTTTGTCCGGATACACGCGATATGCAATATGTGTGAAATTTCACCGGATTCAACAATGGTCGTGTGATGGAGACGATAAATGCATGTGTGCGCAATTTGTTGTGGAATGAAATTGAGTAGCCAACTATCGCCGGAATGTTGATTCATTTCCGTCTCGGCATAGTTTGGCACTCCCTAATAACCTCCTATTTGTAGGAAGGTCATGCCGAATTTTTTCGTGAATACAACATGAAGTGAAATTTTTGATATGAAAATGAGTTGCCACTTTGCCGGAATGTTGATTCATTTCCGTCTCGGCAAAGTTTGGCACTCCTCTAACCTCCAATTTGTAGGAAGGTCATGCCGATTTTTTTCGTGAATATCGAAATATATATATATTATGTTTGGTTCTAATATTAATTATATCGGCGCGCTCTCGTGCAGGCGACATATAATGGTGGTCGTTAAGAATGAACGTGTCGTGAATAGTTACTTGAGACACGCGACAGAAGACATGTTACAAAATGGCCGCAAGGAGATACGATGTCCATGTCGAAAGTGCAAACTAGGGGGCTTGCTCAATCCCTTTACCGGAGACTTGCTCAGTCACCTCCTCAGGTATGGTTTCATGGATGGGTAACAGTCAGTGGGTAAGTGATGATGAAGATGATGAAGTCCATGGGGCGGCGGCGGTAGGAAATGATGTGCAACAGGAGAATAACAACGATCGACTAGAACTACAACAGGACCAAGATCAGCCTCATGACCCCGCACATGATCATGGAGAAGATGCTGAACAAGACGTGGAAGAAGATCACGAGGACACAGGGACACCCCTAACGGAAGTTGTGCGTGACCCTCATATGAAAGAACTGATTTTGAGAAAGACGACTAACTCGATATCTGCTGCTAGAGAGCAATCAAAGCTGGCGCAACTAGAGATATACTCGAAGACACCGTTGTATGGAGGCTGCGGTCCGGGAGAGTCCCGCCTGAGAGTCGCCCTCGATGCTCTACAGATGAAGGCGAGATACAAATGGAGCGACATAAGCGTCGATACAAGCCTGCAATACTGGCACGATGTCCTTCCAGAGGGCAACACCTGTCCTAAAAGTTGCGACGAGGCCAAGAAAGTCGTGTGCCCCTTTGATTTACCTCACGAAAAATACCATGTGTGCATCAACGATTGCTACATTTATCGGAAAGAGGACGCGAACAAAACAATTTGTCCAGTTTGCAACGCCGCTCGATACAAGAAAGGGAAGAAGAAAGCTCCTAGGAAAGTTGTGTGGTACTTTCCGCTCATTCCCCGTCTGCAACGGTATTTCGCGGACCGCAAGGAAGCAGAGCTCATGCGCTGGCACGCGAAAAGGAGGAATAAAGTTTTGAAAGATCCAAATCGGAGTGAAAAAGTAATTCTGACACATCCTTCAGATGCAATTCAATGGAAAGCAATTGACTGTGAATATCCAACGTTCGGGGCGGAGGCAAGGAACATCAGGTTGGGTGTGAGCACCGACGGACTCAATCCGTTTGGCAACCAGAGCAGCACCCATAGCACATGAGTATGGATGTACAACATCCCTCCCTGGTTGTGCATGAAGAGGAAGTATATTCACATGAGTATGCTAATTCAAGGGCCGAAACAACCAGACAACAACATCAATCTATACCTGAAGCTGCTTAAAGATGAGCTGGACACGCTATGGGCCGAGGAAGGGATGAACACATGGGACGCCTTCGGTGAACAATATTTCCCAATGAGAGCTGTCTTACTCTGTACGGTTCACGACCTACTCGGCTACGGATATGTGGCGGGCCAGGTGTGCCACGGACATAACGGTTGCGTGAGGTGAATGGATGACCCCACGTTTATGCAACTTCCGAAAGATCCTGGGTCTTCGAAAACAGTTTTCGTTGGCCATCGAAGGTGGCTACCCAACAAAGACCCGTGGAGAAGGCGAGGAGACCTTTTTAACGGTGAGGATGAGCTCCGTGGACCTCCACGTAAGAGGTGCGGCGAAGAAATCTACAAGTTGTTGAATGATTGGAAGGAATGCCCAGAGCCGGGAAAGAAGCAAAAGGCGCCAAAACCGCTTCTGGATGTATGGAAGACGAGATCGGTGTTTTGGGACTTGCCATATTGGCCCATTCTCGATACGCCTCACTGCCTTGATCTGATGCATATCACGAAGAATGTGTTTGAAAGTTTGTTTGGCACGCTGCTCAACATGCCGGAGAGGACCAAAGACGGGGTGAAAGCAAGAAACGACCTGAAATATTTTGGTACTAGGGTAGATCTTCAGGAGGGACGCCCGGATGATGACGACGGCGATCAATCGTGTGATGAGGAGACGGAGGGTCGCAAGGCCAAAAGGGTTAAGAGGAATGACTATTACTGCCCCCTCCTGCTTCACTCTTAGTCCGGACGAGATCACAAAATTGATGATGTGCCTTCTCGGAGTCAAAGTCCCTAGCGGTTACTCAGGGCTAATAAGCAGATTCCTCGACGCGCAGAAACAAAAGTTTAGCGGGATGAAGTCTCATGACTGTTACGTGATGATGACGCAGATACTTCCGGTTGCGATCCGCGGAATAATGGACAAACACGTCCGGGAAACCCTGTTTGGCTTCTGTAACTTCTTCGACGTTATATCTTGAAAGTCGATCACGGGGAAGAAGATCTCAAGGCTGCAGGAAGAGATTGTCGTGATACTATGCGAGCTTGAGATGTACTTTCCACCATCATTCTTTGACATATGTGTTCATCTGTTGGTCCATATCGTGGACGATATCATCCATCTCGGGCCGTTGTTCCTGCATAACATGATGCTGTTTGAAAGGATGAATGGGGTCATCAAAGGATATGTTCGCAACAGAGCTCGTCCGGACGGAAGCATCGTTCAGGGCTTTCTCACCGAAGAGTGCATCTCTTTCTGCACGAATCATATGGACGTGGAGGACCCAGTTGGTCTGCCCAGAAACAAGCACATTGGCAAGCTCGATGGAGTAGGTCACAAAAATGGACGTAGAGAAGTGCATGTGGATCGGGCTTGTCGACGCACCGACTTTAACAGGGCAAACTTAGTAGCTCTCCAACACATTGACATGGTCGATACTTGGGTGGAAAAACACAAGAGCTCGATTATGAAAAAGTACAGTGAACAAGGCAAGCGGAGGACCGAAGGAGAAACAATCAGAGAGCATAACTCCACTTTCTTGCGTTGGTTTAAAGATGTGATCGTCGCTAATCCACCGCCAAGGGATTGTACGAAAAATAAACTATTGTACGCCTTGGCACATGGCCCAGCTCCCAACCTAGCAACGTTTCAAGCATATGATATCAACGGGTTCACTTTCTACACAGAGGAGAAAGACAAAACTTCCGATTATCAAAACTCAGGGGTACCGATGGAATCCTACACCGGTGACAAAAAGTTAAGATACTACGGAAGGATCGAGGAGATATGTGAGCTTAACTACTCTGGAGAGAAGGTGCCTATGTTCCGCGTCAGATGGGCTAGGATGTCGACCGTCAGAAAATAAGACCAATACTTTACAACCATGGTTATTCCCGAAGTCGGAACCTCATCAAGCGCGAATGTCACAGCGCAAAATGAGCCATGGGTATTGGCTAAGCATGTTGAAAGTGCATTTCATTTTCCCAGTGTTTTGTGTGTTAGTTAACAATACTAAGTACATTATTTATCGAGGTGTTTAGTGTGCAGGTGTTATACTTAACATCGGCATCGAGCACTGAAAAGTCGGTGAAGTTTGGCCTGAGGTTTTTGGGACAGAACTCAACCGGATTATTCGGACCGGATTATTCATCCTGGACCGGATATTCCGGTTGCTGAGATAGGAGCTCAAAAATGGCTAAGGACTGAGAATTTCACATACTGGAGTCAACCGGATTATTCGTACCGGATATTTCATCCTGGACCGGATATTCCGGTTGCTGCGAAAAATTGCTAAGGACTGGAGGTTTTGAGCTACTGGAGTCAACCGGATTATTAGGTCTGGATTATTCATCCCGGACCGGATATTCCGGTTGCTGCGAAAAACTGCTAAGGACTGGAAGTTTTGAGCTACTGGAGTCAACCGGATTATTTGTACCGGATATTTCATATCTATACCGGATATTCCGGTTGCAGTTGAAGAAGTGGAAAAATGGCTAAGGACTAGAAGATTTGCGTACTGGCATCTACCGGATTATTTGTACCGGATTATTTCAGATCAACCGGATAATCCGGTCCAGCACTGCAGTTCTGCGTGGAGCAAACTGACCGGATATTCCGGTCCAAACTTGGACCGGATATTCCGGTACCTTTTTTCCTGCACAACGACTAGTTGTGAGGAGGGACTATAAATAGCCCTCCTCTTCTTTCTCAAGATCCAGTTCTTCCTCTTAGCATTGATGAGCATTTAAGAACTCACCAAATCCCTCATAACTCCCAATCCCTCCACCCAATCTTGAAGATCTTTGGAGGATTGAAGGAGAAGGCCCCGATCTACATCTTCACCGACCCGTTCTTCATTTCCCCCTCTCTAGCTAGAGGGATCTTGCCTAGGGTTTCCTCTTGTGGAGAACCTAGGCATCTTGTTTCTTGTTGGTGATTCAAGAGTTGTTGGGAGCCCCCAATTAAGTTGTGGGTGTGTGCCCCAAGGTGTTTGTAAAGGATTTGATCCCCGCCTCAAAGGGGTTCTATAGTGGAAGGTGAACTAGGCCTTTGTGGCGAAGTTCATCGGAGAATAGGGTGAAGCCTTAGTGGCGTTGAGTAGGCCTTTGTGGCGAGCTCACACCCCTCCAACGAGACGTACTCCCCTAAAAAGGAGGAACTCGGAAATACATCGTGTCTCCGTGTGCTTCCATCGGTTACCTCGTTCCTCCCTCTCTTAACTTACTTGTACTCGTTACTTTGATTGCTTGTCTTGTCATATAGGTAAATTCACCACTAGTTGCATTATCTAGAGAATTTACCTTTCTTGTCAAGCCTAAATTTGAGAAAAATTAAAATTTGCCGTAGCACCTATTCACCCCCCCTCTAGGTGCCCATACTTTACTTTCAATTGGTATCAGAGCCTCGGCTCTTCTATCGGGCTTAACCGCCTAAGAGTTTAAGTATGGGTGATGAGGATGACGCTCCGTCCGAAGGAAATGTGTCCATGAATGATCTCAATGCTTTGAGAGAATCATTGACCTCATCCATAGACACTAAATTTGAGGAGTTGCGTCTACTCATGACAACACTCCTCAAAGCCAAGGAACCGGAGGTGGTCGACTCATCCCCTCCGGAAACGGAGGGTGCCAAGATAGGGGTTGATGGTGAACCACTTAAAACTGCTTCCGCCGAACAATCCGCTAAGAAGGGTGCGAGTGGAAAGGAAGGATATCATGCCGTTGAAGGCCTATATTCTCCCGATCCTCCCATCCCTTTTCCTCATATAATTCCTAGGGGAGATCCACCTAAAATTGATGCATATTCTTTTCGTGAATGGCAATACTACATGGAGACTCACTTGAACTCTTCTTGTATAGATCTTTGGAGAATCACTCGTGATGGATACAAGCCATATGATCCCAAGAATCTCACAAGAAGAGAGGTTGTAGATTGCCAACTCAATTACACCGCCTTGTCCATCCTTCATCAAGCCGTGGGCCCCAATCACATGCCGCATCTTCAACACTTCTCCACCGCCAAAGAGACATGGGATGCCCTTGTCGTCATGTTTGTTGGGAATGAAAGCATGCAAAGAAATCGCTATGACACCTTGACCAATGAGGCCGAAGGATTCTTCATGCGTGATGGAGAAGATCACGTTGACATGTATCGGAGGCTCAAATCTCTTGCCACCGCTTTCTCTAATGCGGGTGCAACACATATTGATGATGCTTGGATCAAGAGGAAGTTCATAATTGCCGTGATGCCTTTCGAGGGCACGGATATGAAGAGCATTCAAGGGAGACATGATTTCTCCACCATGACCTCTACCCAAGTCATGCAAGAGTTGAACTCCTACAAAGTGCAAACCAAGAATGCTCTTGACAACCGTGCTAGGGCCATTGGGATGCATCAAGGAGCTTCCGTTGCTTTGAAGGCAAAGGTGTTGGCAAGAGAAGTTGAGAATGATGAAGATGGTGAAGAAGCATTGCCTCCATTGAAGGAACAAGAATATGATCCCGTCCTAAAGGATCTAATAGCCCTCACCGTGCAAAAGTTTTGGAACAATCCCCCAAAAGGCAAGAAGTTTGTTGAGGAGAAGACCAAGTCTCGTTATGGCAATGATGGGGCTCAAAAAGTGAGATCTTGCTTCAATTGCCAAGACAAGTACCACTTCATTGCGGAATGCCCATATGAGAATAGAGAAAACCATAGCGGCAAGCTCATCCGCAAGGACAAGTCCAAGGTTGAATACAAGAAACCTCATTTCAAGAAGAAACCTTTCAACAAGAAGACTCCTACCAAGTTTGTGCTCTTGACTCAAGAGGAGTATGATTCCGGGAGTGATGAAGAAGAAGAAACAACAAGTGAAGTGGCCGCTCTAGCTATTGCTTCCACTCCATCTTCGTCATCTCTCTTTGAATCCCCCAATGAAAATCTTCCTCAACGCGATGCCAAGTGCTTCATGGCTAAGGCCACGGAGGTATCATCTTCTCCTAACTCTAAGACCCCTAGTGAACTAGAACATATTGCTTGTCTTAGAGAAGAAGAGGAAAGAGCCTCCTTGGACCGTTTTATGTCTAACATGCAAGGGGAGACCAAGAAGTACTTTGAGCATCTCATGAGGCAATTGGGAGAGGCCCAAGAGGCCCTTGAGAAGAAAGGTGAGATTGAGAGAAGGGATGCGGATGAAATTGCATCTCTCTCAATGACTCTTGAAGAAGAGCATGATGGTAGAGTTTCTCTAGAGGATGAACTTGAAACTATTGAAACCACTCATAATGAACTTGTCTCTAAAATCATTAAGGAACGTGATCTTGCTATTGCTAAATATAAAAAGGCTAAAAAGGATAAAGTAGAGTTTGGGGTTGGTCATGGTAAACTAACCGAGGAGTTTGAAAAGCTAACCATTGCTCACAAAGCTTTGGAAAGCCAACACTCATCCCTCAAAGAGTTGCATGAACAACTTCAAACTCAACTTACTCAATCTAACCGTCCTAGCACTTCTACTTCTTCTTGTGATCATGCAAATATTATTGAAGAAAATGCTAGGTTGAAGGATGAGCTAGCAAGGCTCAAGGGCAAAAGCACTCAAGTTGAAAAGGTGGTGCTTGCCACTCCACAAGTGGTTGCCTCAAGCACTAATGCGGTCATTTCTAGACCACAAGTGAGTGCTCCAAGGTAACAAGTGGGCAAGCAAGGCCTTGGCTATGTAGCCAAGAAAAGGAACAAGAAAAAGAAGAACAAGAAGAAGAACAAGAAGAAGAATAAACATGGTGCTTCGGGTGGTATTGTCATGAGGGACAACACTACTCGTAGCTCCTCCGCGGGAACTAACAACCCACACCATTTCTTATATGTTGATTATTATGGTGTTGTGCAAGCTAAATATGTTGGTCCTATTGAGGGTTTTATTGACTACACTATATGGGTTCCAAAGACCCTTGTTGCTAACATGAAGGGACCCAACTCGGGTCCTAACTCTAGTCAATGATCTCTTGCAGGAATATGCTTCTGGTGGGACTAAATGGATTCTTGATAGTGGATGCACTAATCATATGACCGGAAGCAAAGAACTAGTGACGGAGTTGCGACCAAATGACATCCAAGCAACCGTCACTTATGGGGACTCGTCCAAGTCTAAGGTATCCGGGTTTGGCAAGGTTGTGGTGGCTCCCGATATCACTATCGTGAACGTCATGCTTGTCGAATCCCTTGGTTACAATTTACTTTCCGTCCGCTCTCTTAGTAAGATGGGGTTCTCCGTCTTCTTTGATGGTGATATTGTGGTCCTTTTGAGGAGCAAGACTCTTGACGTCGCTCACGTGGGACATGTTGAAAATGAGTTGTATGTGGTAGACTTTTCGAAGTCAACCAACACTCAAGCAATGTGTCTTTTCGGGAAGGCGGACTTGGGATGGTTATGGCATCGCCGGCTATCCCATGTCAACATGAGAACTTTGCAAAGTCTTCACAAAAGTGGCCTTATTGTTGGACTAAAAGAAAATGTTTCCTTTGCAAAGGATCGCGTTTGTAGGTCGTGTGTTGAAGGGAAGATGCATGACATTGTGCACAAGGCCAAGACTATTATCTCATCAAAGAGGATCTTGGAGCTTCTTCATGTTGATCTCTTTGGTGCCGTGCCCGAGGCAAGTCTTGGCGGCAAGAAGTATTGCTTGGTGATTGTCGATGATTATTCAAGATACACTTGGGTTTATTTCTTCAAGTGCAAGAGTGAGACTCAACAAACCATCATCGACTTCTCCAACGAAGTGCAACGTCAACACAATGTGCAAATCATGGCTATTAGGAGTGATAATGGGTCGGAGTTCAAGAACTATACATTGAATGAATTTCTTAGTGAAGAAGGCATTCGTCACCAATACTCCGCCACTTACACTCCTCAACAAAATGGTGTTGCCGAAAGGAAGAATCGCACTCTCTTGGATATGGCAAGGACCATGTTGGCGGAGTACTCTTCTCCCCAATATTTATGGGCCGAGGCCGTATCCACCGCATGCCACTCCTCCAACCGCCTCTACATCCGCAAAGGCTTGAGCAAGACCCCATATGAGATCCTCACCGGCAACAAGCCCAACGTATCCTACTTCCGTGTATTCGTTTGTAAGTGCTTTTATTTGATCAAGGGTATTAGGTTGTCGAAATTTCAATCCAAAACTATTGAGGGTATTTTTGTTGGTTACGGTGCCGAATCCCACACTTATAGAGTCTATGACAAAGCCTCACGGATTGTCATAGAATCTTGTAGTGTGGTGTTCGAGGAAAATGACGGCTCCCAAGTGGCGCAATTTCATGTTTCGAATGTAGATGTTGAAATGCCTCAAGAAGCCATAGGAAGGATGGGTGTGGGATTCTTCCGCCCCATCGAGGGACACCTTATGGCGACTCGAGAAGGACTATGCTCTACCCAAGTGGAGCCCTCCTCTACATTTGAAGATCAAGCCAAGGAGCCAACTACTACACCTAACCGAGAACATATTCAAGACCCTCCTCTCATTGATCAAGTGACTCCGCAAGTCGTACCCACTCCTCTCACTAATGCGAGTCAAGATCAAGGCCAAGATCATTCATCCTCGTCATCCTCTTCTCAAGATGAAGCTAGTATTGAAGATATTGTTGATGACAATGTTGATGATCAAGGCCATGTTGGTCAAGATGGGGACCCAAATGATCAAGATGATCAAGTGATTCCTCCTCGCAATAATGAGGAGATCGAAGCCCGTCGCATCAAAAGGATAAGAAGAGCTTTGAAGCAAATTGATGCCCAAGATGACAAGGTCTTGGAGGATGTTCAAGCTAGAAGATCCACTAGAAGGCAATTGGCTCATTTTTGTGAGCATCAAGCTCATATCTCTATGGTGGAGCCTAAGAAAGTGTATGAAGCTCTTGAGACTCCGATTGGGTTGAAGCTATGCATGATGAGCTCAATAACTTTGAGCGCAACAAGGTTTGGAGATTGGTTGAGAAACCCAAGGATTGCCACAATGTTATTGGCACCAAGTGGATATTCAAGAACAAGCAAGATGAGAATGGCATTGTCATTAGGAACAAGGCAAGATTGGTCGCTCAAGGTTACACCCAAGTTGAAGGCATTGACTTTGATGAAACTTATGCGCCCGTGGCTCGCCTTGAGTCCATCCGTATCCTCCTTGCTTATGCATCCTCACATAATTTCAAGTTGCAACAAATGGATGTGAAAAGTGCTTTCTTGAATGGTCCACTAAAAGAGGAGGTATATGTTAAGCAACCTCTGGGGTTCGAGAATCTCAACTTTCCTAACCACGTTTACAAACTTGACAAGGCTCTCTATGGTCTCAAACAAGCACCTCGTGCTTGGTATGAGCACCTTAGGGAGTTGTTAGATGATCGTGGTTTCGAAGTTGGGAAGATTGACCCCACTCTCTTCACCAAGAGAGTAAAGGGAGAGCTTTTCATATGCCAACTCTATGTGGACGATATCATCTTTGGCTCAACTAACCAAGCTTTCAATAATGAGTTCTCTAAGCTTATGACTGACAGGTTCGAGATGTCTATGATGGGTGAGCTTAAATTCTTCCTTGGCTTTGAAATCAAGCAATTGGCTCGTGGGACTTTCATTTCTCAAGCCAAGTACACCCAAGATATGCTCAAGAGGTTTAACTTCCAAGATGCTAAGATCAAGACATCTCCTATGCAAGTCAAGTGTCATCTCTCTCGTAATCCAAAAGGGAGTAAGGATGTGGACCAAAAGCTTTATCGTTCTATGATTGGTTCTTTGCTCTATCTTTGTGCATCTAGGCCCGATATCGTTTTGAGTGTAGGTGTGTGTGCAAGGTATCAAGCGGCTCCTAAGGATTGCCATCTAATGGCGGTTCATAGGATCTTTCGTTATTTGGTTCATACCTCAAGATTTGGTTTGTGGTACCCAAAGGGGGCACAATTTTCTCTCAAAGGATATACGGATTCCGATTGGGCGGGTGATCAAGATAATAGGAAGTCAACTTCGGGGGCTTGCCAATTTCTTGGTAGGTCCCTCGTAAGTTGGTCCTCGAAGAAACAAAATTGCATCTCTCTCTCCACCGCCGAAGCCGAATATGTTGCCGCCGCAAGTGCATGCACCCAATTGCTATGGATGAGGCAAACTCTCAAGGAATATGGAGTTCATTTGGACAAAGTACCTCTTCTATGTGACAATGAAAGTGCTATCAAGATTGCATACAATCCGGTGCAACACACAAGGACGAAGCACATTGAGATTCGCCACCACTTCATCCATGATCACGTGGCGAGAGGAGACATTGCACTCGGTTATGTGCCCACCAAGGACAATCTTGCGGATATTTTCACGAAGCCACTTGATGATGCAAGGTTCATGTTCTTGAGGAATGAGCTAAATGTGATTGATTCAAGGAGTTTGGCTTGACTATCTTGCGCACACCCCTATAGATGAAACGTGTTCGAGCTTAGATGTAGGCATGGACATAGGGGGAGTGCTATCCTAACACATTGGGTTCTCCCTCCCCCCATTATGCCCATAGCAAAAATTCATTGTGATCTCTCTTTTTCTAATGTTGAATTGTGAGCTTCAATGTTGAGTTTTGGCAATGCCCCCAAGATATATCTTCGCGGTTGCATACCAAGAACTCTTACATGGTGGCTTCGGCCACCAACCTCTTCATTTCGAAGAGTTGGATCTTAGTTGGGTTTTTCTACTTGTCATTTCATTGCATTTCGTGTGTTTTTCCCGGCTAAGTGTTTTTCCTAGGAAAATCCCACTCAATTGGTATTTTAGTTGGTTGTTTCTTGCTCTTGAGAGGGATAAGTACTAGTCTCAGTTTGGTAATTCTATCCTAAGCCTTTCTCTCAAAAAGCCTTTCTTTCTAAGCACTAGTGTCGTCCGTTGAAAACGAGGAAATTTCGAATCAGGAGGCAGTCGGAATTTCCGGTTCAGTTTTGAACCGGAATATCCGGCTGTACCGGAATATCCGGTTCAAACTTGAACCGGAATATCCGGTTCGGCAAAATCCATATAACCTGGAGCCCGACGGGGAGGGGCAGTTCTTGCCCTCTTTCCCGTCCGCTCCTCTCCACCAAATCGCCACCGCCGTGGTTCTTGGCCTCCCGGGCCGTTTCCTCCGCAAGATCTTGGAGATTTGGCCCGGATCTTGATCTCCTCGCGTTTTGGAATGATTCTACCCAAGCTTTTCTCTCCATGGATCCCGGTATTGTTCAAATCTCTTGAATCTTGGTGCTATAACCTCACCTTCCATGGATGTGCGTTTTGTTGGCTTGCTTGGTAGATTTCGTTCCGAAGAGGACCCCTCATACATGCTAGAAACCATAGACTAGATTACTTGTTTGCAATCCATGTGGAAATCTGAGATCTAGGTTGATTTTGTGCTGTTCCGCAACTTACCGGAATATCCGGTCCACGACTTAACCGGAATATCCGGGTAACCGGAATATCCGGTTCAGTTTTGAACCGGAATATCCGGCTAAGTCCAGTACTGTTTTAAGGGCAGCCCCAAATGGATCTTTCCCAGATTTCTACCTCGATTGTTTCTTGTAATCTCCTCTATCGTTTCTATGTATGATTGTATCCGTTGTATGACACTAGTGTACTCATCTTGTGCTTTTCCTATTCTATCTTGTTTCACAGATGGTGACCACGATCGAAGCGTTCCGAAGCGCAAGAAGCTAGTTTCTACCCGTAACAAGAGGAAACCTCGGCTCAACTATAAGACCGACATTCCTACTCAGGAGTTCAATGAGCTCAGAAAGCAGGATGCCTATCTTTCTCCGAGGGTTGGCAATATTGATTCTCGTTTCTGGAATCTGGAGCAGTCCTACATTTATATTGACATCTATTGTGACTACCGCTATCTGTGCCGCCCTATGCATCCATATGACCATGCCGCTCTCAAGGCCAAGGAGGAGTTTGCTGATGCAGCCAGTATTGTTGAGCGTTTCGGTCTGGTGAAGCTCATGGAGACTCAGTGCAACTACAACACACAGCTTGTGATGCAGTTTATGTCCACCCTCGTGTACTCCACTGGTGATATTGTGACCCGTCTTAAGTGGATGTCTGGGGATACACCTTGTGAAGCATCTTTTGAGAGGTTTGCTCGGCGTCTTGGCTACTCTTACAGCGAGCACCCTCCTCTTGGTCACCGCGTCCATGAGGTTGATAGGCCGAGGAGGGAGGTGTCCATGGCTGAGCTTTATGCCCCTGGTTTCACTGTTGGGGGACTTGAGGGACTTCTTCCACTTTATGATCAGCTGGTGCGTATCTTCAGAGCTTTCCTTGTGCCGAGTGGAGGTAACAACGATGCTCTCACCACTCCTCTGTGCAACCTTCTGATTCTGGCTAAGGAGTGTATGGAGGAAGAGGACCCGGCTGTCTCCTATACTGTGGATGTGATGGACATCATCTTTCACGAGCTCTATGCTGCTATGATTGGTGGCTACACCATACCCTATGCTCCCTATATCATGATGCTTATCAAGTATGAGATGAGGAAGGAGTACACCGAGTTACCCATGGTTGAGCACAAGGTGAGGAAGCTGTATGTCAAGAGGAAGGTGAAGACTGCGGCTGCTTCTCAGAGTGCTCCATTTGAGGGTGGTTCCTCTATGGGTGGTCCTTCTAGCTCTCAGTCTGCTCCCAGGGTGCCTGTGTCTGATATCACCACCTTGCGCAACGTCAGGAAGCTATCCTGGTTTCAGCGCAACGTGCTCTGCATGAAGGTGGACATTCACAAGGAACAGTACAGGGCGTATCGCAGGGACACTGACTTGGCTAGCTCTCAGCGTCAGATTCTCCATCACGTGAGTGGTGGCACTGGTGATGTTCCTGCTCCTCTTGATGCTCAGTCCTACTCTGCTTGGTCTGCTGAGGATTTCACTCCTTGGGAGAGCATTGAGGCGGCTCTCAGGTCTACTCAGGCGACTGCTTCCCGAGCTCATGATGTTGCTGCTGATGAGGAGGAGTCTGATGATGAGCAGGAGTCTGGAGACGAGTCGGATGCTTAGACCGTGTCTGGGGCGTTAGTTAGCTATTTCCCTCCTTTTTGGTGTCTCGATGCCAAAGGGGGAGAAGTAGCTATTATAGACTACGGGATTTGCATGGGTTCGGGCACAAGCATTTGCTTTTATCCTTCCTTTGAGAGCTTGTGTCCATTTTATCTTCATTTGTCGTGCTTGTGAACTTGTCGTTTATTGTCGTTTAAAACTATGTGTGCTATTATGTGTGTGACTATTGGTTATCTGGATATTATCATGGTTATCTATTTATGGTGTGTTGGTTATCTATCGTATATGTTGAGGAGATTATCTATGGTTGTGCTTGGTTATGCTTGGATATATCGTTCTCGCACAAGGTATATACTTCTTTACACTCAACATATTGGTGATGTTGTCTCATTGTCATGTTTGCTACTTGTTGAAAATCTCTTCCTATACATCATTGCATCCATTTGCGTTTGAGGTAAACAAAAGATATGCATAGAGATAGGGGGAGAGATTTTCATCTTGTTTCAAGCATGATTACTGTCAAGGTTTATTGCAAATCTTAGTATTGTCATCTAACACCAAAAAGGGGGAGATTGAAAGTGCATTTCGTTTTCCCAGTGTTTTGTGTGTTAGTTAACAATACTAAGTACATTATTTATCGAGGTGTTTAGTGTGCAGGTGTTATACTTAACATCGGCATCGAGCACTGAAAAGTCGGTGAAGTTTGGCCTGAGGTTTTTGGGACAGAACTCAACCGGATTATTCGGACCGGATTATTCATCCTGGACCGGATATTCCGGTTGCTGAGATAGGAGCTCAAAAATGGCTAAGGACTGAGAATTTCACATACTGGAGTCAACCGGATTATTCGTACCGGATATTTCATCCTGGACCGGATATTCCGGTTGCTGCGAAAAATTGCTAAGGACTGGAGGTTTTGAGCTACTGGAGTCAACCGGATTATTTGGTCCGGATTATTCATCCCGGACCGGATATTCCGGTTGCTGCGAAAAACTGCTAAGGACTGGAAGTTTTGAGCTACTGGAGTCAACCGGATTATTTGTACCGGATATTTCATATCTATACCGGATATTCCGGTTGCAGTTGAAGAAGTGGAAAAATGGCTAAGGACTAGAAGATTTGCGTACTGGCATCTACCGGATTATTTCAGATCAACCGGATAATCCGGTCCAGCACTGCAGTTCCGCGTGGAGCAAACTGACCGGATATTCCGGTCCAAACTTGGACCGGATATTCCGGTACCTTTTTTCCTGCACAACGACTAGTTGTGAGGAGGGAGTATAAATAGCCCTCCTCTTCTTCCTCAAGATCCAGTTCTTCCTCTTAGCATTGATGAGCATTTAAGAACTCACCAAATCCCTCATAACTCCCAATCCCTCCACCCAATCTTGAAGATCTTTGGAGGATTGAAGGAGAAGGCCCCGATCTACATCTTCACCGACCCGTTCTTCATTTCCCCCTCTCTAGCTAGAGGGATCTTGCCTAGGGTTTCCTCTTGTGGAGAACCTAGGCATCTTGTTTCTTGTTGGTGATTCAAGAGTTGTTGGGAGCCCCCAATTAAGTTGTGGGTGTGTGCCCCAAGGTGTTTGTAAAGGATTTGATCCCCGCCTCAAAGGGGTTCTATAGTGGAAGGTGAACTAGGCCTTTGTGGCGAAGTTCATCGGAGAATAGGGTGAAGCCTTAGTGGCGTTGAGTAGGCTTTGTGGCGAGCTCACACCCCTCCAACGAGACGTACTCCCCTAAAAAGGAGGAACTCGGAAATACATCGTGTCTCCGTGTGCTTCCATCGGTTACCTCGTTCCTCCCTCTCTTAACTTACTTGTACTCGTTACTTTGATTGCTTGTCTTGTCATATAGGTAAATTCACCACTAGTTGCATTATCTAGAGAATTTACCTTTCTTGTCAAGACTAAATTTGAGAAAAATTAAAATTTGCCGTAGCACCTATTCACCCCCCCTCTAGGTGCCCATACTTTACTTTCACATGTGTCCCAATGCTTCTTCATAACAGACCCCGCAAGGCCTAGCCGTGTTGTCGTGAGGAGAGGGAAAAGAAATATCATCGGAATGGATGGAGTCGTTGACGAGGACGAGTTCGACACGTTCGGCGACCCAAATATTGACGATGATCAAGAAGATGATGATGATAGTCATGCAACATACACAACAAGAAGAAGCAGAACAACGCTACCTAGGCATGGTCTTCCATTCATAAGAAGAAGTCATAATGTGGGATTAAATTATGCAACTGCGACCAAAAAAGGCAAAAAGATCAAACACTGAGAAACTATGTATATATCTGTCTTCTAATTGTATGCGACGAAACTATGTATATGCATGGATCAAATGGTCTGAATGATTATAAATTAAATGTCTTTGAATAATTTAAACAAATAATTAAAGAAAACAAAACAAAACATTATTATTTGTAATGTGTTTGAAATTAATTTGTAATGTGTTTGAATGATTATAAATTAAATGTCTTTGAATAATTTAAACAAATAATTAAAGAAAACAAAATAAAACATTATTATTTGTAATGTGTTTGAAATTAATTTGCAATGTGTTTGAATGATTATAAATTAAATGTCTTTGAATAATTTAAACAAATAAAGAAAACAATTCAAAGAAAACAAAATAAAAATAAATCAATTCAAAGAAATAAATAAAAATAAAACAGTAATGTTTCTCAAGAAAAATTAATAAAGTAAATCATTTCAAAGAAAAATAAATAAAAAAGTAGCGCTGGCGAACCAGCAGCCACGTTCGCCAGCGGTAAGCCCCCCCAGAGAGCTACACAGGAGCCGCGCGGGACTTAGCCGTTTTTCATCTCGCAATTCAATCGTACACAAAGCGCACGGTTCCTCTCCCTGTCGATCGTCTCCGGCGAGTCCCTGTCCGGTGACCACCGTGCAACAGCATCGCTCTCCTCCACACCGGCTCGCTACCTCCCCTCCACTGCCTCCACACCGGCCCTCTCCTCCACACCCCTCTCCTCCCCTGCCCGAACCTCCCCTGCGGCTCCATCGACGCCGGCCGGCCACTCCCCTGCCCGCGCTGCTCCCTCCTCCTCCCCCGCGTCTCCCTCCTCCTCCCCTGCGGCTGCCGCAGTGCCTCTACAGCGGCACCGCCGGCGTGCTGCCCGCTGCTGCCCCCTCTTCTGCCATGCACAGAAGGTGCTTGACAGAAGTTCCACAGGTAATTTTTTGCTGAAATTTTTTTGTGGCTGCTCTGTTCTGTTTCTTGGTGTTGGAGTTGCCATGAATTTGAGTCTTTAAGTATATAGTGGCATTTCTGTATTTTAGTTGTACCTAAAAATTCAAAGTATATAGTGGCTGATAGCCTGTGCTGTGCTGTGTAGCGGATGAGGGTTTTGATCAGTGATTATTAGCAGAAATTTAGAATAAACAAAAAAGATGGTACTCAACCTGACCGTGGTATTGCCATATTTAATTACTTCACTCACAAACATGTTTCATTGCATTGCGATGAATTAATTAATACTGACTACTTGCTTGTAATGAAAATAGGAAATAAGTCACTTACTGTAGGAAGCATAGAGTACCCAGGCCACTAGATGTTGCCATGGTCCCAAGCATATCTATCCGACGGCAGGTGGAGTGCAAAATATCCACACCAGTGGGGATGAAGCACTCAGTATCGCTGCAGGAGCCACCCTTGACAATGAGCGTAGTTATCAGGGCATGTCGTGTGGTGCACCTGCACGGCATATTCATGCTGACCCAGACAACATACAGGGCGCGGGCCACTAGATGCACCACAGAGCCACGCCCGAAGTCATCGTTAAAGGGACACAGGGTGCTGAGCCTGATTGGAGGCATGATTGATTGATCCTTGAGCGAGTATTTGTATGCAAAGAGAGTCCCATAGCGCAGAAAGTAGATCATGTCATCCTCTTGTATGGAAACATATTCTGCTTCCAAACAGAAATCATAGTTGGTGATGGTTTGTGCCCAAACAGAAATCGAAAATTCTGTGGCTGTTTTAAAACAGAAAAATTCCTGTGTTGTGTTGTGGTGTAGCTAGTAGTGCTTATGTTTTGTTAGAAGGTCTGTACCAGTACCAGTACATTTTGTATGGAATTTTTGGTTAATTGCTTCTGGCTGTGTGTGTGTGTGTACTGGTGGTTAATTGCTCCCAAGATGAATAGAAGAAAATTGAGAGAATTTTGTATGGATTTTTTGGTTTGATCAAGTGAATTAGATAGATTTTTTTTATGTACCGCAACCTGTAGTAAAGACTAGTACTGCAACCTGTAGTAAAGACTAGTACTGCAACCTGTAGTAAATTTTGGGTTGCATTTTAATTTTATGAACAAAAAGAAACTACCTAGTGAAATGCTTAACATAAGTGAAAAAGAAGCAAGTTTATGAAACTTTGCTTGTGTATTCATGTTTACAGTTGCAAGTGGTTGCAAATTTCTATCTTGAAACTAAAGTTCTGATCAGAAACATAATAATCACAACCAACATAAAAATTCTGTGGCTGTTTTCAAACAGAAAAAATTCCTGATGTTTGGTACAGCATGCAACACTTGAGTATGAAAAATAGGTGATGGTTGGTGTGATCAGATTAGAAGATGCAATTAGTTAATTTTAGGTGCAGCTGACATTATCTATTAGTTTTAGGTGCAGCTATCTCACTGTATGCATTTTGATTTCTAAAGCTTATTTCATGTATGCATTTTGAATATGTTCCGTTTTTGGTGGTTGGTGATGGTTGGTGGTGATGGATGTGGTGTGTATGGATGGTGGTGATGGATGGTTGTGATGGATATGGCGTGGTGGTGATGGATGATGGTGATGGATGGTGGAGATGGTGTGTGGTCGTGTGGATATGTGCCCACCTTCGTGTGGATGACGATGATAATATGAGGGGTGGGATCGATTATATGAGGGGTGGGATTTTATGTGCATGTACCCCACGTGAGTCCCTATTTGCCGGAATGTTGATTAATTTCCGTTCCGGCAAATTTGGGTACTCCATTTGTGATATTTTTAGCAAAGGTCATGCCGAAATTTTCCGTGAATTTTGGCATGATCTTTGCTAAAAATATCACAACTTAGAGTGTCCGAGAAATTTGGACTCATATGGGGTATACATCGTCTAAATTGTAGGATTTGTTGAACTTATTTCGGGTTTTTTCTCCTTCATTACATATGGCTCACAACGACGAGGCGGGTGGTTCTGGTCTCGGACACGGGGACGACGATGCGTGCCTTTCTATGCTAAGCGCCGGAGGAGGACCCGTAGATCCGCACCCGGATCTAGAGATGCAGGGCGACGATGCAGACGACGAGATGGACGAAACCGAGCTAGAGCCGCGCAACGATACATCGGGCGCAGAAGGTGATCAAACCGGTAGTGGCACCGGGGATACCGCCTCCGGTAGCGAGGCGTCGGCTAAGCGCAAAGATAGGAGGCA
Organism: Alopecurus myosuroides; assembly: GCA_028641055.1. Lineage (NCBI taxonomy): Eukaryota > Viridiplantae > Streptophyta > Magnoliopsida > Poales > Poaceae > Alopecurus > Alopecurus myosuroides. The sequence goes on from CM054057.1 coordinate 177,818,403, forward strand.
CACCATGCTCGCCACCATCCGGGAAGAGTTCACGGAAGTGGACCCCAAGAGCGGTGCTCCCCTCGAGCCGGAGAGTTACGCCAAGGGCTATGGAAACCAGATAGGCTGCATAGCTCGAGACTTCGGCAACGTTAATATGGAGCACCTCAAAAATAAAGAAAACAAGGCTATGGCCGCCCTGCTGCTTGAGAAGCTGCACACGAGGTACAAGTTCCCGGATCCTTACGACAACCAGGACCTGAAGAAGAATCTGGTCAACTCGTTAGCACTGGGAAAGTTCGCCAAGGCGTTTACGACTTGGAGATCCAGTTTGCGGGAGATGATTGCGAAGGGTAAGGATTTCGATGAGATCCATAAGATGTGGCCCTCCATTTCCGAGGAAGACTTGGCCCAATTCAAGATCGACGAACTCAAACCGGAAAGTGTGGCGCTGAGTAAATGGGGGAAAGAGCAGCGACAAAAGAACATTGGCCCTCACAATCTCGGAAGCCGGGGTTACCTTGGGAAGCAGAAAGTCTGGGCTAAGGAGGATGCGAAGAGAGAAGGGCCGAACCCGTTTGACAAGATCACCGATCCGCAGGTGAGAAATTTTGTCAGGGCCCATTATAGGGAAGATCCCAAAAAGCCCGGCGATCTTGAGTTGAACGAGAAGGTCAAGCTGCTCGAGAATAAGTATCTCGAGGAAGAAGAAAAAGAACGCCTATCTCAATCTGACGGGGGGTCCTCGGCAACGACGAACAAGGACCCGTATGACACCCCTTTCATTAGGGCGCTTAACGCGATGAAGGGAGTGCCCCTTGACAAGAAGCCGCATCGTGGCCATGTGCATGGCCTCAGAAAGGGTCATCGGCATGCGTACTACTACCCGGACACCAAGGAGAAGCGTAAGGAGCGGAACAAGGCCCCGGAGAAGATGGTCGACAAGCTTGTGAACGAGAGGCTCAATGAGCTCCTCCCTACCATCTGTGCATCCGTCGCTCAGTCCTTAGCGCCGTGGATGGCAGGTGGAGGACAAGGGCCGCTCCCGGAGATAAACATAGCCCAAATGGTGCAGCCAGCGCCGGAGAACGTGGCCCCCGTCGTGGCGCCTGCTGCGCAGAACGCGGCCCCCGTCGTGGCGTCTGCTGCGCGGAACGAGCCGGCCCCCAACCCTCAGCCGGAAGGTCGCAAAGATCCGTCGCCGCCCCGCCACATCTCTTCAACGCCGCCGCCGACACTTAGCGGTCCATCCCCCTTGTCCGAGCTCAATGCCCTCACGGTAATTCCACGTCCACTGCTTAATTATATATTATGACTTGATTCGTGACGACATCAGTCTCTAACAACGATCGCGCGACGTTTCGCGCGCAGGCCGACGAGACGGGATGCACATTGCTCCTTCGTGTGAACGGCGAGTTAAAGGACGTGGCCAAAGGAAAAATCATAACACCTCTCAACCGCATATCCCACGGCGTTCGTATGCCCGAGGACGTGTTCAGAGTGACATTAAGTCGGGTGCTCCCTGGTTGCGGTGCTCTCGATCCTCCGAACCAACCACCCGCAGCCGACAGCGAGTTGAACCTGGAGCAATGCTTGGTTTGGCCATTGACCTGGCCGAAATCAGTAATTCGTTTGGAAAGTACTCCTGTCAACACTCCAACACCGGTCCAGGGGTCGGGGCACCCGAGCCAACACAAGGATTTCTCACCTGCAAAGTCCGTGCAACACGACGACGACGATGCTGAAGATGAGAACCCCAATGACTACCTCGTCGACGATCCTTACGAGGGGGCGCCCGGCCTGGATGATCTTGATCAACTTCTCTTTCCAGCGGAGGAAGCGGATAAATATCGATGCACAAAGCGTCTTTTCTCTTCTCAAGAACCGGCAGTCCCCGAGCAAGAAGTCATCAGCCAGGATGCCCTCAAAGAGACGGTAGCGGATGTATTTCATCAGACTCAGCCTAAGAAGACGGTACGGAAAAGAACTAAGAACAATTCTGCCGTTGCATCGATGAGCCAACCGGTGGAGGGGACCAAGTCCAAGCCGCAGACAGGACGTGTATTGGACAGGATACCCATAACCGACTGGCATCAGATCCATGAGTTGGGCAAACCGATGCTTCCGCCGAGGTTGGTATCCTTGCTGTCAGGTGATATGCGTAGCGTCCATGACGGTATTCTATATATGGAGGAGATGCGCCTGAAAGAGAAAAATCCAACGCTGCCGGTTTTGGTCGCAAAGGTGCCATCTACGGCGGGATTTGTCACTGAAGGCAACGCAAACAAGATCATCGTTAGATTTGACGATATTTTCCGGATGTTCCACATGAATATCTCTCCACTCGTCAATCGTGCGTCTGTTTACGCTCAGTTTGGCGCATGAGCTATCCATAGAGAATGTCAAAAACATCGCGCTTGCAGACCCCTACTACATGCACGACATGTACTTGAGCAACCCCAAGGGTAGGGCAAAAGCGATAAAGTACCTCCAACAAGTGTTGCTCAATAACCATATGAACAAGAGGATCACCCTCGTGCCTTACTTTCCCGAGTAAGTTATATTTCCCATCTTTACATAAGTTTGCGCATATACAATTTTTGAGGATTATATATATGGACTCTCCTGTTTTGCGCAGAAACAAATACGGCACCCTCATCATGCTCTACCCGAGAGACGCGCACGTAGTATATCTCGACTCCGGGAGTACGATGAAGGAGAAGAACTACTCCCTCATCAAGTCTGTTCCGAATGATGCTTTGGACGGCTACATCAGGGGGAAGGATTCTGCGACAGGAAGAAACAAGTTCAAGGCAAATATGTGTTCAGACACAGAACAGAGTTTCCCTGCCCCAAGCAGGCGCCAGGCGGCCATATGGAGGCATGGTACCTCATCCAACACATGACGGAGATCGTGAAGGACCAACATAGTCTACAATACATGTCTGCTGTGGACAAATGGTCTCGCAGCATCGTCGAATGGTCTGATGCTGAATTCAGACAAAACTTTGGTCGCATCCAGCGCAAGCTCTGCACAATCATCTATAAGGATGTAGTAACTAAAGGATCCGTCTTCTACTGGAACTCCCCACCATCTAACAATGAGTTGCGACAATCTGTGTTAGAGCAGACTGACGAGAGACCATTCAACTCGTTAGAAGGTGCTCTTCCGTTCCCGCCGGAGAAGAAACAGAAGATCACAACATCGAGGAAGAAATGATCGACGGTATGTATTCGATTCGTTACGAATTGCTCCTAATAAGAACTTGTGATTTCCTTTGCCGGTCTAATGCTTTTATCTTGGTGTACAGAGAGATGAAGAAGTAGACGGCGCGCTGGCCCTAGCGAAAGATCGCAAGCGGAGGCGGAAGCTAAAGCGGAGGCGGACCGTATATCTAGCTAGTCTTCTTTGCGATTGATCTCTATATCGCGCGTACGTTGTATAGATGTCGTCATACCTTTGTAATCGTTGAACTAATTAGATGGCTATATTTTGGGTTCGAAATCTTCCGACATAAACGTGTTATTGAGATCAATGTGTATTCGTACTTATGAGAATTGGATATGGATGCATATGTATCGATGTGTTAATTTCGTTATCGATGTGTTAAATTGATGCATATGTATCTAAGAGTGATTTATATGTGTGAAGTTTATAAATTGCAGAATTTGAATGTATTTGGACCTGTATAGTATAATATAGAATATACAAACTGTTATACAAAAAAAAAATACAAACCTGGGAGACTTACCGCTGGCGAACTCAATTGCTACCGCTGGCCAACACTACCACTGGCGAACGTGTGGTCTAGCGCTGGCGAACCAGTACCGCTGGCGAACAAGGCAGCTACCGCTGGCGAACATAGCGCTGGCGAACAAGGCTCTGTTCGACAGCGGTAACATGCACTACCGCTGGCGAAGCGCTGTTCGCCAGCGGTACCATGCTACCACTGGCGGTGTACTGCTGGCGAACCCTTGTTCGCCAGCGGTAGCTAGATTCTGTTCGTCACTGGTAGCCTATTTCCTACTAGTGTACATGTCACTTTGTTATAGGGATATATACTTGTTAGATTAGTTGCTCTGGATCCTTCATGCGTTTTATTTTCTACCGGTAGTTGTTGTCCGACAATCCCTATTTGATGTTGCGTCGGTTAGCGGGGCGATGCGTACTTCCTAACGCAGCCAGAACCATGGTCGGGATGGCGGCGAACGATCTCATCACAAACGGTCACATACTTTTTGAAATTTGTGGGGGGAGGGGGTTACTAACTGAAACTATAGCTAGAGAAGTTATGGCCGTAGCAACTAGTAAGATGGAAATACGAAATCAATTTATTCAATTAGAAATATATAGCCATCTAAAACTAAAACGGGTATTGAACATTAAAAGGGAAAGAAAAATCACGACGGCCGATATGAACTCGCCGGAGACGACGATGACATGGCTGGCCGCGATGTCGCCGATGAGGCAAGGCCTAAACCTCACAAGAGACATGGATGATGCAGCTGGCGACAACGTCGCCGACGGAGTGATCCAGGCACTTAACTTGGGGTGGGGGAGGGAGGGAGTCGGGTGCGGGCAGCTCCGAGTCATCGGCGACGAGGTCCTAGGGTTCAAGTGTGTGGAGGTCCATAAGTGCCAAAGTCGGTGGAGGTCAGAGGGCGGCGGAGGAGGCAACTCGAGCAGGGAGGGACGACTAGGCGGTCCGGAAGCACCGCCGGGCACGGATGGCGGCATGGTATCAAGTAAGTGTGTAGTGCGACGTAGATGATGACATGCGTTGTTATTAGGTCGGACCACAACCGTCTTTGTTCGGGTGTTGGCATGATATGGGACGCAAAGGGAGCTCCTATTCACCGCTTGAAGTGGCGACACATACATTCCACCTGAAGCACCTATATTATGGGGTACACATCTAAGGAAAGATTCATTTTCTTTTCTTCTTCTTGTTTTTCTTTTTTAATTATATTTTCTTGTATATATGCTTCTTGTTTTTAATAAATCTTCCTAAGGCAGGAAGAACCATGGTTGGGATGGCGGCGAACGATCTCATCGCAGAACATACTTTATGAAATTTGGGGGGGGGGGTACTACCTGAAACTATAGCTACAACAGTTATGGTCATAGCTACAAGTAAGATGCCAATACGAAATCAATTTATTCAATTAGAAATATAGAACCATTTAAAACTAAAACGGGTATTGAACATTAAAAGAGGAAGACAAATCACGACGACCGAGACGAACTCGCCGGAGACGAGGATGACATGGCTGGCCGCGATGTCACCGGTGAGGCGAGGCCTAAACCTCATTAGAGACATGGATGATGCGGCTAGCCACGACGTCGCCGGCGGAGTGATCCAGACACTTCACTTGGGGTGGGGGAGGGAGGGAGTCGGGGTGCGGGCAGCTCCGAGTCATCGGCTACGAGGTCATAGGGTTCAAGTGTGCGGAGGACTATAAGTGCCAATGTCGGTGGAGGTCAGAGGGCGGCGGAGGAGGCAACTCGAGAAGGGAGGGACAACTAGGCGGTCCGGAAGCACCGCCGGGCACGGATGGCAGCATGGTATCAGGCAGCCGTGTAGTGCCTTGTAGATGATGACCTGCGTTGTTATTGGGTCGGCCCACAATCGTCTTTGTGCGGACGTTGGCATGATATGGGACGCAAAGGGAGCTCCTATTCACCGCTTGAAGTGGCGACACATACATTTCACCTGAAGCACCTATATTATGGGGGACACATCTGAGGAAAGATTCATTTTCTTATCTTCTTCTTGTTTTTCTTTTTTAATTATGTACATATACTTCATGTTTTTAAATAAATCTTAAAAGGTTATGCAGTTTCTTCTTACTAATAAAAAAAACTTCGTTCAACGTCATGAAAAAAGAACCACCGATGAACTTTATTGAAACCTTAAGAACATTTTTTTCAAAGCGATGTACATATTTTTGAATCATATGAAAGAAACAGTTTTGATCTTAGTTCCATCTTTTGAATCATATGAAAGAAACAATTTCAATCCATTAAGATCTTTAAAACCCCACGAACATACATTTTTTTAAGCTTGTGAACAATTGTTTTCACATCTTCAACATTTTTTTGACCTGGTAAATATTTTTGGAACTGCATGAATATATTTTAAACCCATAATTTTTCCAAACATCTTGAACATTTTTCTCACCTTGCAGATACTTTTAAATTTTCTAATTTTTCTGTAAACTTGAACATTTTAAACCCTGAACACTTTTTTGAAAAAAATAAATTAGTTAAAAGTAAATGGAAAACAAACTAAAATGCAAAAAAAGAGTAGAAAAATAAATGAAAGGCACAAGAAGTGAATAGAAAATGAAACACAAAATAAAATAGAAAAAGGAACTTGTATATCAGCTTCTTGTTTTTATTTTTTTACTTAATCCTAAAAGCTATGACGTTTCTATTTAAAAATAATAAAAAAATAGTTCAACGGTGTGAAACAAAAACCACCGTAATTTCTTTTTGAAACCTTATGAGCAATTTTTGGAAATCTGATGACTCATATGAATGAAAAAAAATTAATCTTAGTAAAATCTTTCCGAACCCCATGAACATATTTTTTTGAGATCTTGAACATTTATTTCGAACATCTTCAACATTCTTTTACCTCATAAATATTTTTTGAACTCCATAAAGATTTGTTTTAAGCCCGTAAGCATTTTTTTCCGAACATCTTGAACATTTTTCAACCCTTTCACCAAATTTTCTTTAAGGTCAAAATTTTAATTTGAACATTTTAAAATCATGACAATTTTTGAAAAATAAAATAAAATCTTGAAAGAACGAAAAAGAGTGAACATAAAAAATAAAAGGAAAAAGAAAAGAAAAAACAGGAAAAGAAAAAAAAATACGGCTGGGCTGCATCAGTAATACATGTAGTTGGGCTGTGGGGTATGCCGTGGCCCATCCGGAGGTCCTCCACTGTAACCGACTATGTTACAAGTTGATCATCCAATAAAATAAAAGAAGATGGCGACCAAGGGTATTTAGCACAAAATTGCAAATCCTTGATAATCTCAAAAAACAACGACAATCTTGCCGTCCATAATGCCGACCTCCTCGCCCCTCTCGGATCCGCTTCCACCATCGTCGCCGACGCCGTGAGCGGCTACCACGTGCTGAAGATCGGCACCTACTCGCTCACCACGTCAGTCTCCAATGGCGCGTGGATCGACTCTGCTCCGTTCCGGGTGGGAGGCCGATCATGGCGTGTGCGTTACTATCCCAACGGCTGCCAGTCCAGCAACACCGACTACATATCTCTCTTCCTCACGCTCGACGACACCGCCGCCAACACCAAGGCCGTGAAGGCGCACGTCACCTTCAGCTTGCTCGACCAGCACGGGAAGCCCGTGCCGTCATACACCGGCATCGCCGGCCCAGAGAGCCTACATCTGCCTAACTCCTGGGGATGCGACAAGTTCATCAAAAGGGAGGAACTGGACCCTAAACTGGAGAAATCCGAGCACCTCAACGAGGACTGCTTCACCGTCAAGGCCGATGTCAGCGTCATCAGCGGGTTCCACGCGCAGGAGACACCACTCACCGTCGTGCGACCGTCTAACATGCACCAGCACTTCGGGGACCTCCTGTCGAGCAAAGCCGGCAGTGATGTCGAATTCCTAGTCGGCGGGGAGACCTTCTCCGCGCACCGGTCCGTGCTCGCCGCGCGGTCTCGGGTCTTCAGAGCAGAGCTGTTTGGCCCGATGAAGGAGAGCACCGCCACAGCAGGTGCGATACCCATACATGACATGGAGGCACAGGTGTTCAAAGCTCTGCTTACTTTCATCTACACCGATGCACTGCCTGATCATATGGATCAACAGGAAGAATATGCCATGGCGCAGCATCTGCTCGTTGCAGCGGACAGGTATGATCTGGACAGGCTGAAGCTGATCTGTGAAGATAAACTGAGAAGTGGGATTGATACCGGCTCTCTGACCACAATCTGGGCACTAGCGGAGCAGCACAATTACCATGGGCTTAAGGCGGCATGCTCCGACTTCTTCAACCGATCCACGAATCAAAATGCCGTCTTGGAGTCTGAAGGCTTTCAGAGTTTAACCAAGAACTACCCCGATGTTTTGATGGATCTCCTCAAGTCCAGGCTTTCTATTAGTTGACTTGGGAGAACAAGATTAAGGGCATGGCCATGAGGTTTCATTATTGGCTTTTGCAATTGTTACTACAGACTGCACACTATTATTGGTAAGTTTTATTTGTAGTCTTGTTTTCACAAGGATGTGATGTATCGCAGTATTTTCTGTTTGGTTGGTCAATGTGCATTGGTCGAGAGTGGTTAACGGCACGACAAACATGTGCAAAGCAAGAACAAGTTGTGCTAATCATATGAACACTTACTTCTGAAGCTATAAGCAATAAGCCCCCCTTCAATTGCCACGAGCCATGAGGTTCAGGAGGCTTCATTGTACAACTTCTAGAATTGCTGTTTTCATGCATCTATGTTCAGTATTTTAGTAGCTTATTATGACATACTATAATTTTTTTGAAACGCTGGATTGGGGTTTTCAGAGTCCGAAGGCCCTCTTGGGGTTTTAGCAGCTTATTATGACATACTACAATTGCCACCAGTCAGAATGCCCTCTTGGAGTCTGAAGGCTTTCGGAGTTTAACCAAGAACTACCCCAGTGTTTTGATGGATCTCCTCGTCTCCAGGCTTTATATTAGTTGAATTGGGAGAACAATATTAAGGGCATGGCCATGAGGTTTCATTATCGGCTTTTGCAATTATTAGTAATACTAAAGACTGCACACTATTATTAGTAATTTTATCTGTAGTCTTGTTTTCACAAAGATGTGATGTATCCTTGCTGGAGAATTATGAACGGCATGATAAGCATGTGCAAAGCCACTAAGCAACACTATTTGTGCTAATCAGATGAACGCTTACTTCAGAATGCCGTCTTGGAATCGGATGGCTATGAGTCATTAACCAAGAACTACCCCGATGTTTTTAAGGATCTCCTGCTGTCCAGGCTTTCTATTAGTTGACTTGGGAGAACAAGATTAAGGGCATGGCCATGAGGTTTCATTATTGAATTTTGCAATTATTAGTTTATCACTAAAGACTACATACTATTATTGGTCGTTTTATTTGTAATCTTGTTTTCACAAGGATGTGATGTACCTCAGTCTTTTATTTTTGTTTGGTCAATGTGCAACTGGTCGAGAGTTGTTAACGGCATGCCAAGCATGTGGAAAGCAAGAAAAAACGTGTATTGCTCGCAGGGATCACAATTCCCTGTACTGAACAGGGATGCATGAACTCAGGAACTAGCGCATTGCTCGCAGCGATCGCTAGAGCAATGAGGCAGGCACTGGAAAAAATGTTCTGAACTAGCTGCTCAGTAATTAGCATACATGGTTCTTGGTTTGCACAGAACTTGTCAACTGTTGATAATAATTCCACACGAAGGATACGATGACCAAGCAAAAAAAAAAAAACCCTACTAATACTAGCATTAGACAGCATGCAGGGTCTTTTACTAACTTCCTGGACGGATGATTGCAGATCACATCATGACTGAAACCTCATGTTCATGGCCCTGATTTTCTTTTCCCAAGTAAACTAGGAACAACCTGGGACTTGAGGAAGTCCTTCATAACACCAGGGAAGCTCTTGGTTAGAAACTCAAAACCTTCAGACTCCATGGCCACTTCCAGATTCGTCGGCGAGCCAAGGAACACGAAGCATGCCGCCTTAAGCCCACGGCAGTGGTGCTGCTCCGCCAATGCCAAGATGGTCGCCACGGAGCTCGTATTGATACGATTGCACAACTTATCTTCACAAATGAGCTTCAGCCTCTTGACATCATACCTGTCTGCTGCAACAAGCAAATGCCGAGCCATGGCAGATTCCTCTTGTTGATCCATATCCGGCAAGGCATCCGTGTACAGGAAAGTAAGCAGAGCACTGAACACTGCTGCCTCCATGTCATCTATATGTATGGCATTTGTGGTGGCTCCCTCCTTCATCGGCCCATATAGCTGTGCTCTGAAAACTGAAGACCGTGCTGCGAGTACCAATCGGTGCGCCCACAATGTCTCCCCGCCGACGCGGAATTCAGCATCGACACCTTCCTTGCTCAATAGAAGGTTTCCGAAGTGCCGGTGCATGTCAGACGGTGGCACCAAGACTGATGGTGTCTCCTGTGCGTGGAAGTCGCTCATGATAGTGATAACGACCTTGACACTAAAGGAGTCATCCTTGAGATGCTCTGATTCCTCCAGTTCAACCCGTTTGATAAAGTTAAGGAATCCCCAACATTTATTATCCACGGAAAAGTTTCTGATCTCGGAAGTGTGGGTATGCGAGGACGACGCCGGCTTCCCATGTTGGTCGAGTAAGCTGAACTGAAGTCGTGCCTTGACGCTCTCGGCCTCGGCGATGGTAACATCGAGTTTGAGAAAGAGGGATATGTAGTCACTTTCCTCGGAGGCGCTCCCGTTGGGAAAGTAACGAACATGCCATGTGCGACCTCCCACCCGGAACGGACAAGAGTTGATCCACGTACCATTGGGGACCTCCTTAGTGCGCGAATACCCGACTATCTTGAGCAAGTGGTAGCCGCTCACGGCGCCCGCGACGATGGAGGATGCGGAACCGGAGAGGAGCTCGTCGTCGGAATCGCGCGAGGAGGTCTTCATGATGTACGGCGTGAACGGTTGGGCAGGTCGCCGGTCGAGACGGAGGGGGCGGAGGCAGCGACGGTTTGGACTTTGGGAGGTGTATCGGTGAAGCCAAGGATGCAGCTGGACACTCTTCTGCGTTTGTGTGAATGGCCTCAATCCTATACAGTGACAGCGTCCTCCGCTAAAAAAACCATTTAAGATGTCCATTGCGGCTAGGCGACGGTGAAACCAAGGATGCAGCTGGACTGCTGATTTGGTATCATTTTTTTTATTGCTGATTTAGTTTTCCATTTTATTAGGAATAACCAAATTCCAAAAAGAAAAACAATCTGGGACGCTGCTGGCCTCGCACGCCGTGGATTGCCGCACCCCCCTCGCTGCCCGCTTTGTGATAAGGCGCCCGAAACGATCCAACACCTGCTCTTGGACTGTCCCTTCTCCAAGCAGGTTTGGCATGAGATCCTTTCCTGGCTGCGGATGACCTGCCGAATCCCCACTAGCGAGAACACCCTTGTGGACTGGTGGCGCACGGCTAGGCAAAACACGCCAAAACCAATGCACAAGGGCCTCGCCTCGGCAACGCTGCTGACCCCATGGATGACCTGGAAGCACCGCAACGACTGCATGTTCAACGCCATGTCCCCATCCACCAACACCCTGGTCGCGAAAATCAAGGACGAGGCTGCGCTCTGGGCCCGAGCTGGCGCCGGCGGCCTGCGCGCCATCCTGCCGCAGAGCTGGGATGTTCACTGATTTCGTTTTTACGTTCTTGTAATCTAACCTCCTCAGAGGGTGTAACTGACTCTATCTTTCCAATATAACGAAACGCAAAAAGACATCTAAGAGAATCAATATACCTACTATAACAGTTTTTCCATCATTCTGTGCAAAAGTTCCTACTCAATGATGTTGCATCTTACAAATCAGCATTATATCTTTACAACAAAATTCAATATTCAAATAAAAGAAGACGTGTCAGCAATGGTTTACCAGGCGACGTGATGTATTTCTGCTTTTCGTAATTAATATATCATACTATGTGCTGCTTCAAGTAAATGGCATATGTATGTTTCTAGGAGGTGCTAATCAAGTTCATACCAGGGAAATTAAGTACAGTAAGCATGAGTTTGCTCATCTTGGACGTCAGTTCATCCAAAGCTGGAAGCACCGGTCTCCAGCTCAGTAGTGCATGCGTGCATCAAGAAAGCTGCGGATCAATTCCAAAGTAACCTCCAGTGCACGGAACTCGAAGGGAGATTCTGGTGTTCATATAATGAAATTGCAGGGCATAAACACTTTGTGTACAAGTATAACTACCTTATTACCATCGCCATAAATTAAAGATAACTAGCGATTAAACCAGAAATAAACAATGCAACATGACCACCGTGTTAACTAGTAGGAACAACTATGACACACTCATCCAATCCAAGTCGGACGAATTTGTTGAAACCAACACTCGGCATCTTGGCTGGCATGTTAACAGCTACGTCTTTCTACGTGAATTTGTTTATTACAAGCACAAGGTCATCTAAAATGAATTTCTACGTGACTACTTACATCTTGGCTGGCATGTAAACAGCTATATCTTTCTACGTGAATTTGTTTATTACAAGCACAAGGTCATCTAAAATGAATTTCTACTTGACTACTTACATCTTGGCTGGCATGTAAATAGCTAAATCTTTTGTAGTTTGCAACTACCTTAGTTTATCAAATTTTCATGGTAATAAACTAGGGGCTCTTTGACCTCCTCCTTAATACAGGAAGTAAAAAAACTTCAAATACAAGACAGAAAAGAACAGCTTCAGGTTACTAAATATGTACAAAAAAGTATAGGGATCATAACCTTGTATGAGATCACTGCCTCACCAGCCACTACTCTGTCAGAATATCATGAGTACTGACTACAGATTCCAGCCGTAAAGAAAATTTTATGCTCTTGAAGACCAACACCTTTTCAGCGGATCCCAATCCAACATTTCAGCAAGTCATGGTCTATATGAAACTGTAAAATAAACACTTCCCTGTAACGCAGGAAGAACTGCAACGAGCGCAGCGATTGTTACAGAGCAATGAGACAGGTACTAGGCAAACTGTAAAGGGAAACTAGTTTAACAGGCTTATAAATTATGAGCTGACTGTTCAGTGATAAAAGATACTACATGGTACTGGTTTGCACATAGCTTGTCAAACCGTTAATACATAGTTCACCACGAAGGATACGACGACCAAACAAAAAGAGGAGCAACGTACATCGTATCCTTGTGAGAACCTAGTTGAAGTCTTACTAGTTCTGAACTAACTGTTCACTAATTAGCATACATGGTACTGGTTTGCACATAGCTTGTCAAACTGTTAAATAATACTTCTCCATGAAGGATAGGACGACCAAACAGAAAAGGACCAACGTGCATCGCATCCTCGAGAGAACAAGACTACACATAAACCTACTAACCGTAGCATTAGATAACATGCAGGGTCTTTTACTAACTTCCTGGACGGGAGATTGCAGATAACGTCATGAGTTCATGACTGAAACCTCATGTTCATGCTGGTTTTCTTTTCCCAAGTAAACTAGGAACAACCTGGGACCTGAGGAGATCCTTCAAAACACCAGGGCAGCTCGTGGTTAAAAACTCAAAACCTTCAGACTCCATGGCCTCATCCAGATTCCCGGGCGAGCGGAGGAACAGCAGGCATGCCGCCTTAAGCCCACGGCAGTGGTGCTGCTCTGCCAATGCCAAGATGGTCGCCACGGAGCTTGTGTCGATACGACTGCACAACTTATCTTCACAAATCAGCTTCAGCCTGTCCAAGCCATACTTATCTGCTGCAACAAGCAAATGCTGAGCCATGGCAGATTCCTCTTGTTTATCCATATCCGGCAACGCATCCGTGTACATGAAAGTAAGCAGAGCACTGAAAACTCCTGCCTCCACGTCATCTATGGATATGGCCTCTGTTGTGGTTCCCTCCTTCATCGAGCCAAAGAACTGCGCCCTGAAAACTGGAGACCGCGCTGCGAGCACCGACCGGTGCGCCGAGACCAGTGTCTCCTCGCCAACTCGGAACTCGACATCGGCGCCTGCTTTGCTCGTAAAGAGATCTCCCAGATGCCTCTGCAAATCAGACGGTGGCACCGCAATGGACGGTGTCTCCTGCGTGTGGAACTCACGCATGATAGTAACATCGGCCTTGACAGTGAAGGAATCGTCTTTCAGATGCTCTGAACCCTCCAATGCATCTCTTCTGATAAACTTGTTAAACCCCCAAGATATTTCCACGGAGAAGTCTTTGATCTTGGTAGTATGGGTATAGGATGGCACCAGCTTCCCATCTTGGTCGAGTAAGCTGAACTTAACTTGAGCCTTCACGGTCTCGGCTCCGGCAAGGGGATGGAGCGCGAGAAAGAGGGATATGTAATCACTGCTCTTGGACTCGTCCCCGTTGGGAAAGTAACGAACATGCCATGTGCGGCCTCTCACTCGGAACGGACAAGAATCGATCCACTTGCCACTGGGGAGCTCCTTGGTGCGGGAATAGCCGTCGATCTTGAGCACGTGGTAGCCGCACACGGCGCCGGCGACGATGGAGGAGGCAGATCCGGAGGGGAGGCCATCGCTGGAGACACGCGTGAAGGTCGTCATGGTGTACGGCGTGAACGTTTGGGCAGGTCGCCGGTGGAGAGGCAGTGGGCGGCGGCGAGGGTTTGGACTTTGGGATGTGTATCGGTGAAGCCAAGGAAGCAGCTGGACTGCTGGACACTCTTCGGACTCATTTGGTAGCAAGGGAAAAGCCCGGGATCCCGGTCTTTTCACCGGGCCAAAACCCCCCGACCGAATCCGGCCCGGAAAGCCCTACATGTCCATTTGGTGCTCTGCGGGGCGAGGAAAATTGGGCCTTCTGCGGCCTTTAACCGGGTGAGGGTTCCCCTGGTTGGGATGTGGGGGACGAAATCCCTAGCTCGCTCCTTCTCGTTCGCTCGCTCGGCGGCGCTCCCGTCGCTCCTCCACCTCCACCCCCTCCGTCGCCGGGACACGCCATAGATAAAAGGTGCGATATCGAATCCTCCTCTCCTTTACTTTCCCCTACCGGAGAGACCGAACGCCTTCACTCCGATCTGTCCGCGGTGCGTCCTGCTGTTGCCGGTAGTTGGCCATGGCTCCGACGACAAATACGTCCGATTCTGGGTCTCAGCCATCCTCCTCCTCGCCTGTTCCACGTAGTCTGGCGTTTTCTGGAACGCATGGCGCGCCGTGTTGGCGAGGACGGCGAACGACGAGAGGTCGCCCAGCTGACGAAGGGATGAACCCTGGATCTATCGGGTAATTATACCCGGTCCAAGGCCCAGGGCCTAAGCCCAAGAAGAGATGCCGTATAGTATCCTAGAAGGCCCAACTAAAGCCCACCCGCAAGGCCTTGCGGGTTAAGTTAGCTAGGAAATTTGTAACCGACTTTAGGTTAGGGTTTGAGTCCTCTTCGGATACGGTTTGAGACCTGGCCACCTATATAAGGCCAGGAGGACCACCAGGGGACAAGCAATACCGCACCACCAAGCCTTGAGATCGAGATCATACTCTCGACTTGAGCAACCCCCCATTGTAACCGATCTACTCGTGAATACAGATCGACAGAGGCAGGAGTAAGGGTTTTACCTCTACGAGGGCCCCGAACCTGGGTAAATTGTGCCCCTGTTTAGCCGACGATTGTCACCAGCGCCCACAGGTTCTCCTAATCGAAACCCTATGGGTTCACCCGAGGGACTTGTTAAGATGCAGATTCGACAATTGGCGCCGTCTGTGGGAACGGCGGCCGCTGGATCTCCGACATCTTCGGCCTCATCGACGACCAACTCACGTTGGAACCCCACGACTTCGACTCTGACCAATCCGATCCGAATCGGATCAGTCGTCGTCACCCCTCACTCGCTGGAATCACGCCCGGTATTTAGCGATCTGGAGAAGAGCATCACCCTGACGTTCGGGAGCTTCCAGTTCTACACCAAAAAGGACGGAATCCTTCACTTCCCCGAAGGATCGGGATCTGGGTCGATCTCTAGCCCAGGAGTTGTCGATTCGCGACCCTACCGCGCAGATCGCGACTTGGCGAAAAGCGGCGAATCTATCCGCCTCAACCCCAGCAACTTACATACCCTATCCACAGAGCAACCTTCTCGGATCAAGAAAGCCTTCCAAGCTACGCCTAGGACCCGCGAGCCATATCTGGCTCAAGTCTGCATGTCAGGATCAGGAGATCCAGCCGAAGAAACTGAACACAGCGCAAGGGAACGCGCTGAAATCAGCGTCTCGCGAGACGCCTGGGTTCGAGCAAAGGAGGCCATCCGCACGAGCAAACCACCTGCAGTCGGAGCTCCTCACGAAGACATGACAGCCTACCACTATCATCTATGAGATCGGCTACTGCAATCAAATAAGCTCGCATAGATCTAGCCGAGCGGAGGAGATTGGCGGATGAATCAAGCCAACGTCGAGCCGCGCTATCCTTAACACCTTCTATCGGGAATCGTCCCGCAAGAAAAGGATACGCCTCAAGAACCGCAACCATGGATGGCGAGTCCTTGACCGGAATCAGTAAATCACTCGGACCTTCCCTTATGCGCGTCGACGAGGACGGAAACGTACATCCGCAAACTCCCGCCGCCGCGATCCTGGCTGCAGCCACCTACATGCAGATAAATCAAGCAAGGGAAAACGACCCCCGTGCAGAGCAATACAAGAAAGTTCAGAAAGGATTGGGCATGGCAGCCGCAAAACTCGCCTCCTACGATCGCAGGAGAGCAGCTACACAGAAACAAAAGGAAGCATCCCGCAGACATAGAAACACTTCACCCAGGAGGGAAAAATCACCTTGCCGTGGCTGAGGAAAAGAAGCCCGGCGACGCAATGACAGCCCGAGTGGCAGCGAGGACAGTCCGAGGGATCAAAATCGCAGCTCGCGATATCACAACAGTCGCTCGCGAAATCGTAGCAAGGAGCCAAGGAAAGAAACTGATCGCGATCAGCCATGATACAACGCGCGGTCAGACATCGCGCAAAATAAGGTGGACAAAGCCAGGGCAGCGAGGAACCGCGCACGTTCCCCATCCACCTCTTCTGATGATGAAACCTGCGGCGCGCTATGCTTCGCTCGCAGCATCCGCGAGGCACCTCTAACCAAAAGATTCAAGATTAGTACGGAAGTAACGAAATACGACGGCTCACTCGAACCTTCATCCTGGTTGTCAGATTAGCTCACGACAGTAAAGTGCCAACGTGGGAACAAGAACACAGCTATGCAGTATCTCAACCTGCACCTTGTAGGAGCAGCACGCAGCTGGCTTGAGGCAAGACCTAAAGCTTGCTACGGATCATGGGACGATCTACACTTCGACTTCTGCAAAAACTTCCAAGCAACATACAAAAGACCAGCGACCATCGAAGAACTGCGAGCCTGCAAGCAAAAGAGTGGCGAGTCCACTCGCGAATATATACAGCGATGGACCACTCTTAGGAACACAGCAGGAAACATATCGGAGGAAGTGGCAGTCGAAGCCTTCGCGAAGGGCGCTCTACGAACTGCTTTCAGAGAAGAACTGGGACGCGTTGCGCCCAAAACTATTGGAGAACTAATGATCATAGCCGACAGGTGGGCTAACGGAGAAGATTCGGTGAGCAACGAGAGGGCATCCTCGCCAGCACCCGAAGACGATCGCATAGTCGAAAGAAAAGAAGAAAGTATTACGATCACGACGATCGAGAAGAACTAGTGGTGGCGGAATTCACGCGAACTCGCGAGAGTGGACGCCGCGGAAACCGCGAATGGAAACCAAAGGCAGAGGATAAAACTCCCGAGGAGGACCTCGATGGATACTGCACGCTACATCTATTTACAGATAAGCGCACATGCAAAACTAAGGCAACACACCTTCTCAAGGATTGACGAAAGTTCCTCGAATACATGAGGCCTTCTCGAAGAAAAACAGGACAGCAGTCAGTCAAGGCTACCCGCAGCTTCCAGGAGGAGGAAACCCAGGATTACAACCGCCACAACCCTGTCTCCACCAGGAAACCAAAACATGGTGCTAGCCGCACTACCTGCGCCACCCGTCGCCAACCCGGGAGGCAACGCATACCCAAACCCCGCGGGACTTTTGGGGATGATACAAAAGGTCTGTCCATCCCGCAGGATCCAGAAGACGAACACACGACAAATATGCATGGTTGTGCAAGCCCCACCGACAAAGCCCGAATACCTGAAGATGGCAGATCAACCAATAACTTTCTCCAAGGAAGACCACCCCCCACGAGTCTATCAACCCGGATACGCTACGCTGGTCATCCAAGCGCAAATTGGCAATTACGAACTGGCTCGCGTATTCATGGACGAGGGCAGCGACATCAACATCATCTGCGTGGACACACTCCGTCGGATGAACAGGAACTTGGACGGACTCGCAGAATCAGAAACATCCTTTCACGGGATAGTTCCAGGAAAGGCTATCCGCCCACTCGGAACAATCAATCTGGAGGTGGTGCTAGGCAGCCGAAGTAATTACAGGCGATAATTTCTCGACTTCGAAGTCGTCGACTGGCCTTCGCAGTATCACGCCATTCTTGGTCGAACAGCGTTCGCAAGATTTATGGCAGTGCCACATTACGCATACCTGAAGCTCAAGCTATCTGGGGAATATGGCACAATCACCATCGACGGCGATTTCCAAAAGTCCAACAAGTGCGACATCGAGTTCAACGAAATCGCTAAATATTTCGGGATGCAGAAAGAATTGGAGGAGATAGTAAAAACCACGGACCACTCCGTGATGCCCCTCAGGAAGAAAAACGCCCCAGAGCTCGAGTTCAGTGCGAACAGCGACACCCGCAAACATCAAGTGCACCCGACAGAATCTACGAAAACGGCGATGGTTTCCACCACCCTCTCGCCAGCATAGGAAGCCGCGCTCGTCGAACTCCTCCGTGAGTACTGGGAAATTTTCGCCTGGCAGCCTTCAGATATGCCAGGGATACCCAGGGATTTTGCTGAGCACTCACTCGAAGTCTATAAAGACGCCAAACCTATCAAGTATGCCACTCTACGGTTCTCAGAACCCAAGCAGAAAGCGCTCGGAGAAGAAGTAAACAGACTACTCGCAGCAAAATTCATCAGGGGGATAAAAATATCCACTTGGTTAGCAAACCCAGTGCTGGTCCCGAAGAAGAATACTGACATCCTTCGCGTGTGCATCGACTACACGTCGCTGAACAAACACTGCCCCAAGGATAATTTCCCCCTCCCACGAATCGACCAGATTGTGGACTCCACCGCAGGCTGCCAACGTCTCTTCTTCCTAGATGCCTACTTGGGATATAACCAGATCAGGATGAAAAAGGAAGACGAGGAAAAGACAACATTCATCACACCTCACGGTGTATATTGCTACACGACAATGCCTTTTGGGCTCAAAAATGCAGGCGCAACATATCAGCGTTGCATGCAAAAATTCATCGCCAAGCTCATTGGCAAGAACGTACAAGTGTACGTTGACGACATCGTCGTCAAAACCCGAGTAGAGGACACACTCCCCGAAGACATCAGAGAAACATTTGACGCTCTGAACGCATACAGAATCAAGCTCAACCCGACAAAATGCGTCTTCGGCGTCCCTGCAGGACAACTTCTCAGGTACTTGGTATCCGCTAGAGGAATTGAAGCCAACCCAGAGAAGATACAAAGAAGCAGATAGGCTGGCAAACATGGTCGCCTATCGGGACATGTATAATCTACTCGAAGGAAGTTTCAAAGGGTGTGAGCTCAAACACATCGCAAGGTCCAGCAAAAAGAAGCAGATAGGCTGGCAAACATGGGGTCCACAAATACACCCATACCGCCGGGTATATATTTTGAGAGGATGACCAAATGTTCAGTGAAGGTCAAGAAGACTGCAGGAGCACCCGCAGCATTGGAGACAGACGTCAGCCCGCAAATTGCTCTCATCGAGCTCAGCCACAGTATTTCAAGACAAGTTTTTCTGATCGAGCCAGTCTGGACGCAGAAATACCTCGACTACTTGTCCACCAAACAGATCCCAGCAGATGCTCGCGAAGCTCGACAAATAGTACGACGCATCAAATCTTTTCGGGTACTCAACGAAGAATTGTACAAACAGAGCATCTCAGGAATACTGCAGAGATGCATAGCACCCGAAGAAGGCAAGGAACTGTTGCGAGACATACACCAAGGAGATTGTGGACACCATGCCAGCTGGAAGGCAATCGTGGGCAAAGCTTTTCGAGCAGGATTCTACTAGCTTACGGCAGCCAGAGACGCAAATGACTTAGTCGACAGGTGCAACGCTTGTCAACGATTTGCGCCCAAGCCACACGCCCCTGCCACGGAACTACACATGATACCAATCGCCTGGCCCTTTGCACAATGGGGGCTAGACATGGTAGGACCATTACGCAAGTCCACACCCGGAGGATATACACACTTGCTCGTCGCAGTCGACAAATTCACGAAGTGGATCGAAGCCATGCCAGTAACCTCGGCCAGCGCCCAATGCGCCGTAAAATTCCTCGATTCCATTGTGTGCAGATTTGGCGTACCACACAACATCATCACCGACAACGGCAGCAATTTCACGGCCAAGGAAACACATCAGTTCTGCGAAGAAAAGGGGATCACCTTCAGCTTCGCTTCAGTGGTTCACCCACAAACCAACGGACGGGTCGAACGATCCAACGGATTGTTCTCAGCTGGCATAAAGAAACGGCTTCTCGATCGCCTACACGCAGCAGTAGGGCATTGGGAAAAAGAGCTACCCTCCGTAGTATGGAGCCTCCGCACAACCCCAAATCGACTAACAAAATACACGCCATTTTTCATGGTATATGGGGCTGAAGCAGTCCTTCCCGAGGATGTCAAATTCAGCGCCCCCCAAGTCGCTTACAACGAAGAAACCTCTAACAAGGCACCCGCGGAAGATATAGATGCACTCGACGAGATATGCGATATTGCGCTCGCAAGATCCGCGGTATACCAAGAGTAGTTGCGCAACTATCACAGTCGTCGTATACGCCACAGAGTTTTCCTGGTCGGAGATTTGGTGCTGCGGCTCAAGCAGCAGGAAGAACACAAGCTCGAGCCACCATGGGAAGGATCCTTAATATTACACGAAGTTATCCCGGGTGGCACCTATCGACTGAAGAACCCGAAGACTGGTTGCATCTACTCCAACCCGTGGAACGTTGCGCACCTCCGCAAATTCTATCCTTAGGATTATCTCATTCGCAAAAATAAGGCTATATTAGCCATCTTGTAGCTCGCAGAAAACACATGGCTTCTCAGTCATTTCAATAAAAATACATGGTTTCTCAACCATAGCTACTCATGTTCTTCATCTTTACACGCTGAACAACAGGTATACACCCCAAAACACATGGGGTCTACGCCTAACTTAGCATCATAAGAAAATTTACAAATACAAGGTTGGCACCTTAAAAAGTGTCGGGACAAGTATACAAAACAACAGGATACATACATCCTACAATTACCTATGGCGACGAGCAGTTTCCTCGGCTAACACTCGATTAACCTCCTCAGAAGTCAGTCGAATAATCTCCTCTGCTGCAGGACGAACGACCGTATAATGAGAGGTCATGTCGACTAGAGCATTTGGGAGCCTAGCCACGGAGAGAAAATTGACCTCAGGATGCCATAATCGGACAAAAGCAAGTGCTACTAAAGATCCACAGATCAGCTGTTGGCGGACGCACTCGCGAATTTCACCTACTCGACCGAAAGTTCTGAGCAGGTGGCTCAAGTCTTCTGGACCTCTCTCCAACGGATAGAAAGCACGGTTCAGAGCTACCAGAGCCTCATGACAGGAATCAACGAGTACATTCGCCTGGCCCACACGATACTTCAAAGTTGCCAGAACAAAACCTCGGCTGCGGTCGGACCAAAAGTTGTTTGCATGTGGTTTAGAGCTACCGGCTTCATGAGCAATATGGTTATCTACCCAATGCGCTTCACGTAGACCGTCAGGCTCAACAACTACAAAGAAAGCTACAGAGAGTTAAAAAAAAGGAAAAGGAAGCAATCAAACAAAGTGCTAGGGGGCTCACGTGCTTACAAAGCATATCTTTGGCAACAACTACCAACTCCATCACAAACTCCTCACGTTCGTCCGCGAGTTTTTGTTTCGACTTGGCCACATCCGCTACTCCACGCAAAGCCTTCAACTTGCGTTCGCCATCCGTGACACGATCACGAAGAGAAGCAAAGGTACTAGCAGCGGCAACAAGAGGATCCAGTCATACAGCTGATCCATTCGAAGAATCCGCGCCAGCACCTGTCACCTGGAAGAAGATAAGAAAAGTTAAGGAACACTTCAAGACACCCCACTCGAGAAATAAACCGCCTATTCGACAGGTGCTCGGGGGCTACTCCCATCGGGAGGAACTCATAACAATCAATTGCCAAAAATCACATCTCAGATATCAAAGAACATTTCGATTAAAGGCAGAATACGGGAATGCATCCCAAGGTTCATTACATCAGAAGAGCAAACTAAATAAAGTCTATCATATGGAACTATAGAGGTGCTGCCACTCTCGACAGGTTGCCCCCTGCAACTAGCACGAGCAATCAAGTCGGATAGCTTCTGAGCAAGGACTCCAGCCAGATCGACGAAGGGACGAAGCGCTACCTTTCTGCCCGTAGTAGCATCGACGGGAAGGTTCGAGTACACCTCGTCCAAGCCTGCGACTCCATGCGCCAACGCGAACTGGATGGCGGTCTTCGCCCCGCATTCAGACTGGGCAACCGAGTAGGCCTGAAGGAGATCAACCTCCAGGAAAACCTTCAAGAGACCATCCAGCGTGGGCGGAACCGCGACATCCACCAGAAGACGCTCGTGGAATTGCGTCAGCACTCGAATGGCATCGCCAACGAGGGAGCAGCTCCCACTCGCGTGCTTCTGAAGCTGAGCGCAAGAATCCGTCAGTGCGTCCACTCGTTGAACCCCGGGCAGCTCTAGTGCAACACCAAGGACATCTGCAAGGAGACGTCTTTAATTCCAATGACAACCAATCTAGTCGAAAAACAACAGAAGTTAAGTGCAACTTACTTGCGAATTTCTGAGCCAAAGGGCGAATGAAGCCAACAAGATCGCTGTCCTGTTTGGCGCCAACCTCCTCCAGTTGCTTCAGCGCATCCTGGGCCTCAACGAGCTTCCCCTCGAAGTCAGTCGACCGCTTGCGAGAGGATTCAAGCTCCTTTCGAGTGTTTTCCAGCTCGGCCTCGAGGGTTTTCACCCGAATGACAGCATCAGCTTTTTCGGCGTTCAGAAGATCAACTTGGGCTACACAGCAGCAAACTTCAGCCTAGGAGAATTCGCACGATCAGAAAGAACAAATAGAAGAAACGGATCAATTTACCTTGGAGATCTTGGTCATCCGCGACGAGTCGATCACGATCCATCCGAAGGGATACGCAATCTGCCTCAGCCGAAAGTACGCGGCGACCTATGGCTGCGAGAGAATCAACAAGAGACTGCAAAACACAAAACGGAGAAGTCAGAGAAAGAGGAAAGAAATTGAGCCTATTCACGACTGCAAACTGTCGAGTATAGCCTCGGGGTCTACTCCCATCGGGAGCACTGCCGTGCACCCGATAAAGTCAGAGAAAAGGCTTAAGTTTTGAGCCTGTAGCCAATCGCAAGCGATTGGCTACAGCCTCGGGGGCTACTCCCATCGGGAGCACTTCCGTGCACCCGATAAAAATCAAGAATGAATAAAGGCCTAAACGAAACAAGATGACAAAGCTTACCTGGCCTTGGGCAGTGCGCAGAGGGTCAGCCGAGCTACCCGACGCTTCTTTCAAAGCCGAGGCTCCACCCGCAAAGCTAGGCAGCTTATAATCCGTAGGCGCGGCTGTGGAGCTGGGCTAGGCGAGTTCTGGACAGCCTCGGCAATTGGGGTCTCACCCGCATCAGCATCTTTCTTCTTCGCAGAGGGAATAGAAGAAGCGAAACGGCCTGGGCTGATGGATTGAAGCATGTCATGAAGAAACAAAGAGTATAAGGAAGAGCGAGAAAGAAAAAAATCGACTAAAGGATAGTAGGAAAGGAAAAACTTACTCATCATCATTGTCGTCATCTAGCATATCGCATTCCAGGCGGTGAAAACCTTCGAATTGGAGACGAGAGGAGCATGCACGCTCAGTGGGGTCACAATGAGAGGCTCGACTGGTTTCTCAGATCCTCCACCCAAAAAATTATCCTTGGAGGTGGCTTCATCGTCTCCCGCCCTGCGACGCTTGCGGTGGTGGAGGTCGCTACCCGACTCTTCCACGTCATCCGAAGAATCGTGCTAAGAGCTCGAGTTGGCCTCGGCAACGCTGGTGTCAATGGGAACCTCCAGGTTGCTTGTCAGCAAATCCGAAGCATCTTTAGCAGAAATTGGCGGGTAGCAGTTCGCTACCTCTAAACTCTACAAAAGGAAAGAAAGAGAAAGGAGAGAAGAAGAAATTCATTCGACAAACTCGCGAATAACGGAGAAAGTTAAAGCAGGGAAAGAATTAAACTCACATCGTATGGAGGAGGTCTTGAGGCTTCAAACGCCGCGATAGGGCAGAAAGGGAAGGACTCGCCCACCTTCAGCTTCGTAATAGCCGCGATTTTCTTCTCGAACTCAACATTCGAAAGTTCTTCTCGGCTCACACGGCTGGGGTCTTCAGCGCCTTGGTACTCCCACATTGTCGAAGGCCTCTCCTGGAGAGGTTGGATCCTGCGCTTGAGAAACACACTCGCCAGATGCAGGCCGTTCAGCGCGACCCCTGCGGTTTGGTCACGGAGGGCTGCTACCTTGGCGAGTAGCGGGGCGATGACTCGACTCTCTTCGGCTGAGAGTCTATGCGCCCAGGACTTCCGCCGCTTCAAGACAGTGAACGGGTGGAATTCATGAGCTCCACCCGCGTTGTTATCAACGACATAGAACCATTTTGTCCTCCACCCTTGTGCGGAGTCGATGAGGTGCATCTCGAAGTAAGAGCTATCCGACTTCGCATGGATTCCGAAGCCGCCAGTACGCAGCGTCTCTCCAAGCTCAGTCTCTACCCGCGATTTCTCGCGGAAGGCCCGCACTTTGAACAGGGCTTTCCAAAGACCCCAGTGCGGGCGGATGCCCAGGAAACACTCGCGAAGTACGATGAAGCACGAGATGTGCTGCACCGCATTAGGAGGCAAATCGTGGAGTTGTATGCCGTAGACATACAGCAAGCCAACGAGAAAGGGATGGAGGGGGAGAGAGAGCCCGCGCGAGACGTGATCCGCAAAGATCACGCGCTCGTTCGCCTGAGGGTTTGGTACCTCTTATTTTTTGCCGAGGCAAACTCGCTTCTCAGCCTCGGGGGGCAGCAGCCCATCCCTCTGCATCTCTTTGATGCTCTTGTTCGTCGTGTTGTCGGAGCGCCAGTCGCCTGAGCGCGGGGCGGGTGGCGCAAGAGCATCTTCGGGCGCATTCGAGGAAGAAACAGCAGCGCTACGCTTCCTTCCTCCCGCCATGGAAACTGGTGCGTGCTTGCAGAGGAGGAGATGGGCGCGAGGAAGAAGAAGGCAAGAAAGCAAATGACCGGGAGATTTTTACTTTCCACCTAAGGACCATATATATACACAAAGCCGCTCGATCTTGGCCGTCCATCGAGCAACGTGGCACCTATCGCGGCTGCCACGCGTGAAGCGGAAACGAAGAGACAGTGAAAGTTGTTTCGTGCCACGATCTTAACAGCAGATTGTGCGCATTTACTGCACGCGGCTCGCGGGAAAACCGGAAACGACGTCTCGTCTCCGGTTAAAAGCTGACAACGTGGGCCATCGTATCCTGTTTTCACTTTGTCACGTCCCATCGGGAGAAGTCGGAGCGAACAAAGTGCGCTATGACGTCATTGTGAACATCATCAGGCCCGAAAAAAAATTCGGGTAAGATCCCAAACACGAAATTTGCTTCGTATCGGCAAATCGAAACGCGAAAACTCTTTCGCATAAAAACTCCAGACACAAAATTTTATTTCGTATGGGCACAACAATTTTTCTAGACACGAAAACTCTTTCGTATGGACAGAAGACTACAAAGACAAAAATCCTTGTGCATAAAAACAGGAGAGATTTTTCACTTGAAATATCTCTAGACAAAACTCGCGAGTGTGTAGCTCTTGCCACTCAATCACACGATGTACGCACATCACATACCTGGATTGTTCGTCCGACTAGGCACATCCGGATGCCATATTCTTTCGACTATGAAGGTAAGACCCAAAAGATCTCTCTTGAGGGCCTGGAATCGCACTCAAGCTGCGTCCTCCGGTAAATTTCCGTGTCAACAACACGAAGAAAAATCCTAGCGGACACGCCGGGTACCCCTATAGGTTAAATTCGACTCGATAAGTCCTCCACGGCCCAGTCGCAATGATCACCTCATCGGATTCGAGTCGGAGGTCTCGAATCTGTGTAGGCCAGAACTGTTTTTTCCCTAGATGCAATTAATTGGCCCTGAGCTTTCGGGAGAGCCAAGCAACTGAGCCATATCCTTCTGCAAAAAACAGCCAAAAAATACAGGCACTTTCATCGCTCGATACTCGGACATAAAAACTTATCACACGGGGTGTACACCCTCTAATCGGAAAGCGATTGGAACAATCATCCAAAGGAATTCAAGACAAGACTTTGGGCGTCTACCCGACAAGAAAATCCCAATCGAGTAAACGCTCGGGGGCCACTGACGAAGGGATGGACCCTGAATCTATCGGATAAGGATACCCGGTCCAAGGCCCAGGGCCTAAGCCCAAGAGGAGATGTCGTATAGTATCCTAGAAGGCCCAGTTGAAGCCCACCCGCAAGGCCTTGCGGGTCAAATTAGGAAACATGTAACCGACTTTAGGTTAGGGTTTGAGTCCTCTCTGGGTACGGTTTGAGACCTGGTCACCTATACAAGGCCAGGAGAACAACCAGGGGGCAAGCAATACCGCACCACCAATCCTTGAGATCGAGATCATACTCTCGACTTGAGCAACCCCCCATTGTAACCGATCTACTCGTGAATACAGATCGACAGAGGCAGGAGTAAGGGTTTTACCTCTACGAGGGCCCCGAACCTGGGTAAATCGTGCCCCCTGTTTAGCCGACGATTGTCACCAGCGTCCACAGGTTCTCCTAATCGAAACCCTATGGGTTCACCCGAGGGACTTGTTGATATGCAGATTCGACACCAGCCGCTGTATTCGCAGGCGGAATCGACACCGCAACTTCCGTCTGGCGATTTCGATCCGTCCGTCCGTCCGTCCGTCCGTGGTAGTACACCAACACGCTGAGTGGAAGCAAGCTCAGCTAACTGAATTTGTATACTGTAATTAAGCACAGGTAGCCAATGTAGTTTGATTGCTTGTGTTGCTTGGTTTTGTTTTGGTCTGGGATCTATACAGCTCCATCAGATGATTTGTTGTTAGTCTTGTATCTAATTAATATACGGAGTATATAGAAATTTGGTTTTTGATTTTCACCAAAAACTATTTAAGGATCACAAACTCTACTAATGTTGTCTTGATGGTAACACATAATATATAGCATGGCCATTAATCAGCCTCCTATCTTAAGTCTCTTGTTGTACATAGAGTTTGTGTCTCTCTGAGTTGCAGCAGGGGAACAAACAAAGCTTTACATTTCCTAGATCTCTTGCTGTACAGTGTACAATAGCTGCATTAGTTTGTCTGGCATTCAAAATAACTGCTAAATGCTGGTTCCATTATGGAAAACGCTGACTATCCCCCGGAGGATCATCCTCCAGGTCACCACTCCCGCACACCACGTGGGAGGGCCCCGCACACTACACCCAGACGCGGTTGCTTCCACCCACACAAAGCGAGGTTGCTTCTTCCACGGATAGAAACAGGGGCAGAGGACCAGCGGCCCGCCCTGCTCGCCGAAGTGGAGGCCTCGTCGCTGGCTTGGTCCACGGCGGAGCTCCCCGCCGTTCCTCCGTTGACCCCGACTACCATGGATTCCTCTTCCTCAACGCCTCCCGACGCCGACAGCCTGCGCGCCTCCCCGCGTCTCCCCGACCTGCGCGCGCCGTACCAATGGCGACCATCGCCACTGCGGAGCCCTCTCCTGCGCAGAGCAAAACGCGTGGCCGCCCTCGAAGGCGCCGCTGGCGGCGGCCGAGGCGGAGGTGGAGGCGCCGAGGAGCCCGTCGCGCGGTGTCTCCGCTGACGGCCGCGGCGGAAGGCTACGCCGCCTGCTCAGCCTACTCCCGCACCGCCAGGCACGCCGCGGGCCACGGCGACCGCTGCCTCGCCAAGATCTGCGGCGTCGTCGCCGCCGACGAGATGACCTACACCAAGCTGGCCGCCGTGGCTTTTCGAGCTCGACCCGGACGGGATGGTGCGTGCCACGACGACCGCTCCTGCGCACAGCACACGCCGAGCACAGGAGGACGGCGACGAAGCTCCTCATGTGGGTGGAGCTCGGCGATGCTCCCGAGGTCGGCAATGGTGCTTCCAAAGACGGATGTTTTTTTTGCTACATTTGTGTAATTTCTTTGCTTTTTTTGTGTAAATTTTTTGCTACGATAAGTCCAGCAATATCTCCGGCGAGGTCAAACGTTTGCTATTTTACTTATTTTTTTTTGCATTTTTTGTACAAATTTTTTTTTGAAACATTTTCTACTGCAGGGGAGACGCCCACAGCCCTTTATTACCAACCACAAGCGTTACAGTTACAGATATGTACAAATATACATGAGATGAGACTAAGAGAGTCTATCCCAGACTAAGTTAAGGAATTAATCCATAAAGCTAAATCAGCAGCCAAAGCAGCACTCAACCTATGCTTAAGCATAAGGAGATCCAACAGAAAGCCCACTTTCCATCCCATAAAGGAATGCCTTTCAGATTTAAAAATTACTCCATTTCTCTGCTTCCAAATATTCCAGCAAGCAATAATCACAATCTCTGTGAAACATGGCCCCTTGAAGGATTTTTTGGCAGAAGTGAGATTTTGCACAAGTGTGTCATCACTCCAACTTATTTGCAAATAATTCCAAATTCGTGAGCTAAAAACACATTGAAAGAACAGATGTATCCAGTCCTCATTGCACTGTGCACAACAAAGAACACAATGATCTGTACCTTCAATCTTCCATTTTCTCCTTTTGATCATATCCTTCGTATTAATCCTATCCTTGAGAATCAACCAAGCAAAGAATTTATGCTTTGACATACATTTGGATTTCCATATCCACTTTGCTGGCCCATCAAGACTTAAATGACCAAATTGCATCTGATAGAAATTCCTGGAAGTGTATACCCCTTTATTGAAATTGCATCTCCAACTGTCCTCAGAATCAGTCAACTGAACATTATTTAAATTGCCACTCAGATCAGTAAACTCCTGGAAAGCTTCAGTTGAAAGTGGCAATACAAAGGCATCTGAGAGGTCTGCCAATAAGAGAATGTCTCTTATAGAGGACAGAGGATCAATGGCAAAAGAGAATAACCTTGGAAATTTTATAGCCAAAGGTTGTCCCATCCACGAATCTTTCCAGAAAAGGCCAGTAGAACCATTACCCAAAACACAAGAGGACAAGGAACACCAGGTTTCTGCCAATTGCATAACACCTCTCCACCAGAACGAACCACAAGAGGTGACAGCATGTGGTACTGTTTGGAAATAGTAAGCATTCTTTACTAAATGGACCCAAGGGATATCCACAGAATTATAAAGTTTTGCCAGGAACTTCAGTAACAGAGCTCTGTTTTGAATCTGGATATTGATGATCCCTAAACCTCCTTTGTTTTTGGGTCTACAAACCATATCCCAGGCAGCTAAAGAGTTCACTCTTTGTTTATTCTTGTCCTTTCTCCATAAACATCTTCTCCTTGCTTTATCAATTATATCAATGACACCTTTAGCAATTACAAGAGTGCACATGTAATAAGAAGGCAAGGAGGAAAGAACCGAATTCACCAGAACCAAACTATCCCCATAAGAAAGAAAAGAGACAGTAGCCGAAAGTCTCCTCTCAATTCTGTCAATTAATGGTGCAAAATCCTTGATAGTCGGTTTTGTGGTTCCCATAGGCAAGCCTAAATAAGTAAAGGGCATAGAAGCCACAGAGCAATCAAGGACAGAAGCCAGGCTAACAGTTTCCTGCTGGGATAAATTGATCGGGATCATCGACGATTTATTATAATTCACTTTTAGCCCAGTGAGACGAGCATAAAGATTAAGCAGGTCTTTAAAAACCAATAACTGATCCGGTTCAGCAGGAAGAATGACTAAAGTGTCATCAGCATATTGCACAATGGGAAAGTCACCACCAATTGGAATTGGCAATCTGAGTCTTCCTTCCCTAAGTGCCAGATTTACAATACTTTGCAACAAATCCCCTCCCAACACATATAGGATAGGGGACAAGGGATCCCCCTGCCTGACACCTCTTTTACAAACAAAAGGTTTACCTGGGACCCCATTTAAGAGTACCGAAGAAGATCCAGAAGCAAGGATTTCTTTAACCCATTTGATTACTAAGGGGGGGAAACCCTTAAATTTCAGAATTTGCAAAATAGCAGAGTGCTCAATAGTATCAAAAGCTTTCTCAAAATCAATCTTGAAAATCACCACTCTTTTCTTAGAATGCTTACATTGGTGAATGTACTCAAAACACCAAGCCAAACAGTCTTGGATAGTTCTTGATTTTATGAAACCATACTGATTAGCATGTATGCATCCAAATTTTTTGTCTTGAAAACGATTAGCCAGAATTTTGGTGATAAATTTCAAACAAGTATTGGTCAGTGAAATAGGTCTGAAATCATTCACCGTCTCAGGAGAATTAATCTTTGGAATCAGAGTGATGAAAGATCCATTAATGCTCTCCAAAGAAATCTTAGCACTGTGAAAATCATTGCAGAGCTTGACAAAATCCTCTTTTATTATACTCCAGCAATGTTTAATAAAGAGCCCTGTAAACCCATCTGGTCCAGGCGCACGGTCAGGTTTTAAGTGTTTAACAACACCCTCAATCTCTTCAACAGTGAAAGGATTAGCCAAAATCTCAAGGCCATCAACCTCAGGCAGAAAAACAGACAAATCAAAATCAGACATGGGTGGGCAGGAAACACCCATTCTGTTCTTAAAGCATGACCAGAAAGCAGCAGCTTTATCCATATGATCCACCAACAAATTACCAGAAGTATCCGAGATGGAAGGAATAGAATTTCTCCTAAATCTCTCAGTGGCTCTGGCATGAAAATATTTAGTATTCTCCCCAGAAAGCCTAGCCCAACGAATAGTACATCGTTGTTTCCAGTAATCAGATTG
Source organism: Alopecurus myosuroides (assembly GCA_028641055.1). Classification (NCBI taxonomy): domain Eukaryota; kingdom Viridiplantae; phylum Streptophyta; class Magnoliopsida; order Poales; family Poaceae; genus Alopecurus; species Alopecurus myosuroides. Next base: position 177,849,446 of record CM054057.1, read on the forward strand.
CAAAGCAAGCAGATTCTTGATATGCTTCTTTACAATAAGTCTGAAATTAAATTCTGGAACATTCAACTGCCGCAAATCCTCCAATTGATCAAAGAATAAAATCACCTTACTACTCATATCAATAAGAATCTTTAACTGAGATAAATTCCTTCCCCAATCCTTCAAAGCATATCTGAGGTTTTTTAATTTAGCAGTGATTTTGGAGGTTATTGATTTGGCCAGAACAGGAGTATTCCAAATCTTAGACACAAGGTCCATGAATCCAGGTTGCCTAACCCAATGATTCTCAAACCGAAAAATCTTTGCCTTTGGGATGTTTGTTCCAATTTTAACCATACAAGGCAAGTGGTCAGAGGTTATTTTAGACATGGGTAACACCATAGTATTAGGGTAGTCTAAAGTCCACTGGCATGAAGTAAAGAACCAATCCAATTGAACCAAAAGTGGATCCCTTTGCATATTAGACCAAGTGAAATTCCTGCCCTTAACTGGCAGCTCCAAAAGACCCAGATGGCTGATAATATCATTAAATATAAACATATCATTGAGATCAGCCCCTGGTTTATTTCGATTATCCAGTGATCTAAAGAAATTAAAATCGCCAAGGATCATCCAATTTTGATGTATCGGGATAGAAAGATTATATAGCCAAGTAACAAAATTATCTCTTTCCACCCCTTTGCATGGACCATAAACATTCACCAAATTCCAAGAAGTAGAATTATGAGTAGAAGTGAATTTAATGTGAATGGCAGAGCGATGAACTTCTAACAACTCCCCACTGAAGATGGAACTATTCCAAAGCACAATTAATCCTCCAGAAGCTCCCACAGAGGGGGAGAAGACAAATTGATCAAATCTTTTAGGGCAGAAGGACCTAATAAAAGAATGATCAAAATCCTGGCATTTTGTCTCTTGTAAGCAAATGATTGAAGCCTGACTTTCCTCAATTTTATTATAAACTGCATCTCTTTTAGCTTTATCATTCAATCCTCTCACATTCCAGTCAAAAACAATCCAATCCAAGACTAGATGGGCCTTATTATCCATGGAAAATAATAATAAAGGAAATTGCTGATAATCATAAAATACCAGCACAGTAGATGTCCAAAAGATAAAACCCAAAGCATAGTACATATGTCATGTAACATAACAAAATGTAACAGGAAGACCCAGCAACAACTCCAGGGACCAATCAGGCCCAAAAGAAATAAAGAAGGCCCACTAATCATCAGAACTAGATGGAGTGGTGGGCTTCTCTGGAGCAGCTTCAAGCTTCTCCACCGTTAAATCCGAATCTTCTATCTGGAGTATTCTTCCCGCCCTCTGCAGAACAGCGACAGGAGTGAAAGGAGGTACTCCCCCTGTAGAAGCTTGAGGACGAGCGGACTTGGCCTTCTTCCTAGGTTCTGGCTTGTCTGATGCAGGCAAGACCCTGAACCCAGCATTCTTGGCCAGGCTACGCGTCACTCGACGCTCCTCAAGTACAAGTGGAGTAGACTTCCTGGTCCTCTTCTTAGTGACCGGCTGGGGGGTCGTCGGTTCAGTAGCAGGGCAAGCATCCAGCAGCATAGGCACAGGAACATCAGAGGAAACTGGCAACTCAATGGGCAGCAGAGATGACAGAAATTCAAATCTCCTGTCAAAAATAACCCGAGCTTTGTGCTCCAGGAAATATCTGGACCACTCGACCACAGGATCAGGTAACAGGACTTGAAGAATCTGCACTTCAGCGTTCTGGTCTGCACCAATCTCAGGGGGTGGTGGAACAAAAGGAACCATAGCCAGCTGGTTATGTTCCACCTGTTGCTGCATCTCCACAAATTGTTCCGGGCCTTCAGCTCGTGCCACATTCATGGAATCAATGGATGCGCTAGAAAATTGAATAGATACAGAAGACTGCACCTGCTCAGGTTCCGGCTCCTGATCCACAGGCTCCTCTGGCTCATCATTCTCTCCCTGCTCCTCATTATTCCAGTCTCCCCAACCACCTTGCTGTGGTTCAGGCTGAGCCGGAGGAACCCAAGCATCTGGAATCGGGGCGTCAGGAGCACCGAAAGCAGGGTGTGGATTGTCCCCAGGAGGAAGAAGATCTTCATCATGCGGCATAGCATCAGCAGCATTACTATCCAAAATAAAAACAGGGCAGGTCCAGGAAACAACGTGACCACCGTACCGCTGAACCTCCCTAATCACAAGAGAGCGAGGGATATCAGCACCGCTCCCGTAGGTAACCTTGAGCAAGGTACGAACAGGAGAAGCGTCCTCTCTCCACCAGGTACGGAGCTTGCCAAATTTGGAAACAAACTCCCTAAGAAACTCATCGGTGCGATAATCCAAGTGCAGATTCAGAATCATAATCCATCCAGTCCTTGAATAAGTTGTTGCTCTAACATTATCTCCTTCATCATGCCTAACGAAGGATAGCATCCTACCATCAGGAAAGATAAAAGGAGCAGAGTTTACCAAGCAATCTCTGGCCACTTGATCCGCCATGCGGAACATGCCAACTCCCACGGCGCTCTCCGAGAAGGAGACAACTTGCAGATGAACCTCCTGTTGGATGTAATCGACGATTTGCTGCAGGATGTCATCAAGCTCTTCAACTGGTGGCCGCGGAACCAACTGGGCAATGGCCCAGGATTCATGGCGGCGAGGCGGAGCCGCAGAGGAGGTGATGAAACAGCGAGCAGGCCGCTGCTCAGCCGCCCATACCTCCTCGACATGCATTTCCGCCGGGATGAACCTGGTCGGATCACAGGGGAAGTTCGCCATTGGAGGAGGTTGCGATTCGAGCGCGAATCCGACGAGGGTTTTCCAGGAACAGTGGCGGGGGCAGGGGAAAGAGCTGAGGCAGGGGACTCCTCAGTTCCAATACTCGACGATTTAACTACCCAGCGCAGAGTTCCATTAATTCCCGGGCAGTTTCGGCGGATATGGCCCGAACGTGAACAAGACCAGCACCTTATCCGGCCCGTACACTCTTCTGTTGCATGTTTAGCTGAGAGGCAGTTAGAACAAGGCCAAACCTGGGCCGCCATCTTATCAATTAATTTTGTGAAGCCATCATCAACAGGAATAGAGTCCACGGTAGGAGGTACAGGTACAGGATCCGTAACAGACTTAGTAACAATAGAATCAGCATTAAAAGTTCCAAACTTAATAGCAGGCAGATCACGATCAATATCAGAAATATTGTTATGAAACGTGGGGGGAGCAGTTGGAGCACGAGGAACAGAAGGTTTTAATAAAGGCTTGTACCGCTTAGGTTTTACCTTCTTTTTCTTCGTGACAACAGTCCACTCATTAATCTGATCGTGGTTCCACCTTTTCCATTCAGCCAACCAATTTGGACCACCAAAACTCCAAAGATGAAAGAAGCACTTGAAGTGGAAGCAAGAAAACCATTTAATCTTCATAATATGAAATCCAACCTCCTTAGAAGCGACCTCAAAAGAGAAAACCCGATCATGAAGACATGTAACATTGAGAGATCCACAATAACCTCCAATCGCCGCCTCAAGAGCCAAAGCAACAGTATTAACATCAATTTTGAAGGCAGCACGGCCAAAAGATACCACCAATTTGAAAGCGCCGAATTTTTTTGAAGGGTGAACGTCCGATCCGAAGAGAATGCGGACTTCCTTAGCAAGAGCTAGACCTCTAGAGAAATCCAGGTCTAGGACTTTGGCTGCATGCACTAAACCCACCTCAGGATCAATGGGAGTCCGATCCAATAACGGCACCAAAGAGTCCATGTCCAGAATAGGGACTATGACATTGTTGTGATCCAGAAGGGACCCCTTACGTGGAACCAGATGATCCTGAACCCTGGCACGATGACAAGCAAATTGGATCTCAGATCCAGGATGAATGCTTTCACGTACCTTGAGAAAACGATGATCAAGCACAAAGCCCGCTTGATCTAACAGTTGGATCCGCTTGTCCTTCGGATCTAACAGGACAAAACCCACGTAGATGGGATTGAACCGGAGATCCACATCGGTGGAGAAGATCGCCCTCCACCTCCAACAAGAGCGATCAAAAAGAGATTTTGCCTTGGACATTTGAAGAAAAGGGGTGGACGACACTGCCGGAGTGGTATGTGTCGTAGAGGAGGAGGCCGACTACGCCGGAGTGACGATTGTCGGAGAAGAATGGCTAAAACCCTAGATCTCAGAGGAGTCGCCATGAGCGCCGCCTAGAGGGAGGAGTCGCCATCCTTTTCTTCCCAACATCCTTTTCGTCCGTTGAAATCTTGTTGTTGTTTTCCCACCTTGTACAATTTTTTTGCTACTACAATTCCGGCGAAGTCCGATTTTTTGCTCTAATAGCATAATTTTTTTGCTACAATAAGGTTATTTTTTTTGCTTTTTTAGTATAAATTTTTTGCTCTGCTATTCCTCCGGCGAGCAAAAGTCTCCGGTGACGGCTCCGGCGAAATCGACTTTTTGCTACTGTAGGAAAAAAAATTGCTACAGTAACTCCGGCGAGGTCTCCTGCGAGTCTCCGGCGAGGTCTGACCTTTTTCCTGTTCTTTTTGGGGTGAAACTTTTTTTTGCTATGGGAGCAAAAGCGGGACTTTTTTTTACTACGGGAGCAAAAGCGGGATTTGGGCAAAAAATGGGACACGTGTCAAGCAGGGGACCCGGGGGATGAAAATTTTCTATCCCCCGGGGGACGCCCAGTGCTGTCCTTTATTTTATCGATGATCAGCTTGTAACATAGTCGGTTACAGTGGAGGACCTCCGGATGGGCCACGGCGTACCCCGCAGCCCAACTGCATGTATTACTGATGCAGCCCAGCCGTATTCTTTTTTCTTTTTCTATTTTTCTGTTTTTTCTTTTCTTTTTTGTTTTATTTTTATGTTCACTATTTTTTGTTCTTTCAAGTTTTTATTTTATTTTTAAATTATTTTCCATGATCTAAAAATGTTCAAATTAAAAAAACCGACCTTAAAGAAAAATTTGGTGAAAGGGTTAAAAAATGTTCAAGATGTCCGGAAAAAGAAATGCTTACGGACTTAAACAAATGTTCATGGAGTTCGAAAAATATTTATGAGGTAAAAGAATGTTAACGATTTTCGAAATAAATGTCGAAGAGCTTAAAAATTATTTTCATGGGGTTCGGAAAGATTTTACACAGATTGATTTTTTTCATTCATATGATTCATAAGATGTTCACTGATTTCATAAAATGCTCATAAGGTTTCAAAAATAAATTATGGTGGTCTTTTTTTACACCGCTGAACTATTTCTTAATAGTAAATCGAAACGTGATAAATTTTGGGATTAAGTAAAAATAAAAGACAAGAAGCTGATATACAAGTTCCTTTTTATGTTTATTTTTTTGTTTCCTTTTTCTATTCTCTTCTTGTGCCTTTTTGTTTTTCTAGATATTATTTTATCTTTATTATTTATTAATTTATTTTTCAACTATTTTTTTGCTTTTTTATTTTGTTTTCCATTTACTTTTAACTAATTTATTTTTTCAAAAAATTGTTCAGGATTTAAAATGTTCAAGTTTACAAAAAAAAAAGGATTTCCAAGGTTAGAATTTTTTTCAAGATGTTTGGAAAAAATTACGGGTTTAAAGTATGTTCATGCGGTTCCAAAAATATTTACGAGGTCAAAAAAATGTTAAAGATGTGAAAACAATTGTTCACGAGCTTAAAAAAAATGTTCATGGGGTTTGGAAGATCTTACGGGACTGAAATTGTTTCTTCCATATGATTCAAAAGATGGAATTGGGATCAAAATTGTTTCTTTCATATGATTCAAAAATATGTACATCGCTTTGAAAAAAAATGTTCTTAAGGTTTCAATAAAGTTCACGGTGGTTTTTTTTACAAGATTGAACTAATTTTTTTCATTAGTAAGAAGAAACTTGATAACCTTTTGGGATTTATTAAAAAAACATGAAGCATAGGTGCTTCAGGTGGAGTGTATGTGTCGACACTTCAAGCGGTGAATAGGAACTCACGTTTGAGTCCATATCACGCCAACGCCCGCACAAAGACAATTGTGGGCTGACCCAATAACAACGCAGGTCATCATCTACGCAGGTCGTCGATGTTGTGCTCAAAAGTTGGATATGAAAAAGGCCTATGATCGCTTGGAGTGGAGCTATTTGAGGGCTATCATGCTACGCCTAGGTTTCCATCGGCTTTGGGTGGATATGATTATGAGGTTGATTACCTCAGTTTCCTTCTCGGTCCTCTTTAATGGAGAGTGCGCGGAGAGCTTCACCCGAACGAGGGGTATTCGTCAGGGAGATCTGATTTCCCCTTATATTTTCCTGTTGGCAGCAAAGAGACTTTCGTGCCTTTTAAAATCAAAAACCGACTCATCGAACTTAAGCGGTATCAAAGTGGCACCGACAGCTCCTATTGTCAGTCACTTACTCTTTGCGGATGATAGCCTGCTTTTTTTCATGGAAAATAGGGAGAATGCTGAGGAGATCAAGGACGTGTTGGAGATGTACTGTAGGGCCTCGGGGCAGCAGGTTAACATGGAAAAATTGTCCATTAATTTTGCAATGGGATGCAACCAGACTCTTAAACTAGAGATAATGGAGTTATTGGAAGTTCACAATGAAGCTCTAAGCGGAAAAAAATTAGGCATGCCATCTGATGTGGGGGTGTCCAATACCAATGCCTTCAAATATCTGAAAGATCGAGTTTGGAAGAAAGTACAGGGCTGGATGTAGATGCTCCTTTCGGCTAGAGGAAAAGAGGTACTCATCAAGTCTGTTGCATATGCTATACCAACGTTCTCCATTTCATGTTTTAAGTTACCCCAAGGTTTATGTGAGCACATCAACGAGTTAATTCGTATCTTTTAGTGGGGGAATAAAGCTGGTAAGAGGAAGACATGATGGGTGGCATGGGAAGAGATGACCAAACCAAAGAATCTCATAGGACTAGGGTTTAGAGACATTGAAATTTTTAATCTGCCACTCCTTGCAAGAAAATCATGGCGAGTTGTTCAAGATCCTGATACTTTGAGTGCTCGTACCCTAAAGGATGTTTATTACCCTTTGTGTGAGTTTTTTTAATGCAGAGTTGAGTTCTACACCGTCGCGAGTATGGAGGGCGATAATCGAAGGGAAAGGAGTCCCGCGTCAGGGCTTGATCCATCAGATAGGCAATGGGAGGGGGAAAACATCTAGAACACCAACTGGTTACCACGAGATGGTCTTCTTAGACCCGTCAACTTCACCCATGAGTAGCCACCACATCTTGTAAGTGAGCTCATTGACGCAACGACCAGCGGAGCTAGTGCGGAAGTTCCTTCTTCCTATGGATGCAGAGCTGGTTTTAAATATTCCACTTCCATCACAAGAGCAAGATGATTGTCTGGCTTGGCACTACGATAAGAGAGGCATATTTTCCGTGCACTCAGCGTATTGGATGCTAGTTGAAATACGACAGAGAAGGACTGCATGGGTACAGGAAAATGCAGGAAATTCTGATACGAGGAAGAAGGAAAAAAGAATGGACGACGTTATGGCATGATCAGGTCCCATCAAAGCTGCGAGTATTTCTATGGCGACTCGCAAAACAGACTCTTCCCTAGGCTGATCTTCTTCATCATCGACACATGATGGCTCACAATTCATGTAAGCTTTGTGGCGCCCCTGACTCATGGAGACATGCGCTGTTAGAGTGTAACATGGCCCGGAGTGTATGGGCGTTGTTACCGGACAAAATGGTGGAGGTGGTGGTTAATATTCAGGAACCAGCTGCTAGAGGATGGTTGGCAGCAGTGATCTGCGCTACCGCATGATGAACTCACTCGTACTGTCATCACGCTCTGGGCAATATGGTATGCACAGAGGAAGGCGATATATGAGGAGGTTTCTCAGAGCCCCTTCTCGACACTCAGTTTTATTGACATGTTTGTTGCGGACCTAGAAGGGGGAACACTCCAAAGCCGCCAAGTTGTGGCGGAAGAACAGTTGTGCCGAGGTGGTGCCCGCCGCCTCCGGGCATCGTCAAGGTGAATGTGGACGCAGCTATCTCCATGAACAATGGAGTTGCTTCCGTGGCAGCTATAGCTAGGGACCGCACGGGACTGTTCTTGGGTGCGTCGGCGGTGCTTGTTCAAGGAGCAACTGACCCTGAGTCTTTGGAAGCTGCAGCATGCAGGGAAGGCGTAGCTCTCGCGCGGGATCTATATCTTCAGCGAGTAAAGCTGGCAGGTTACTATGCCAACGCAATATGAAGCATACAAGGAGGGTATGTCCTGGGTACTTATGGCCAAGTAGTACGAGAGATCAAAGTAGAGGTGCCTGATTTCGATGACTTCACGTTCGTACATGAGGGTCGTCGATCTAATGGGGATGCCCATGGTTTGGCTAAAGGCTCGCTGTATTTTAGACTAGGTCGTCATGTTTGGTTCAGCGGTCCGCCAGCCGGTGTGAGTGTAAACATTTTGATTTGATGAATAAAGGCTGAGTTCCCCCCAAAAAAAATCTACACAACACTACACACCTGCTTGATACCACGCCGCCATCTGTTCCCGGCGGTGCTTTTGGACCGCCTCGTCGTCCCTCCCTGCTCGAGTTCTGATGGAGGGATGATAACCCGGTAGGCTAACGCCAAGGTGTAATTCGGCCCAAAGGGCGCTGCGCAAGATCCGGCTTAGGGAAAAGGAGTTTCTAGAAGGCTCAAGAGTGTAGGCCTCGTAACCCGGTTTGTGGGTTCCGATAGGGAAACTTAGGGTTTGTAAGCAGTGTCCGGGTAGGACTCCGAGTATGCCTTGGATGGTAAGCCAGGGGGTCCGGATATTATATAAGCCGGCCCCTAGGGTTAGTTGAGACACGATCACACAATCATACGAACACAAGATATTCGAGTATCCTTTGTAACACGAGAGTTGAGATAATATATTCAGATCGGAGACTCGGAGACTCGATTGCCGGCTACCAGATCGCATATCACCATGGTTTCCCTTGAGCTAAACCCTCTCCCAAACACCAGAGTCGAATTGCCCCAAGATAAGTTACCCCCGGTAACGTCTGCCGTGATTATCCCACGACAGTTGGCGCCCACCGTGGGGCCTGCGTCCAAGGGTGTTTACATCACGGGAGAAGCTCGGGAGAACATGAAGAACCTCATCATCGGCGAGATCTACACCAACCCCGAAGGACAGAAGATAGTGGACGATTTTGGCTGCGGGCCAGAGTCGGATCTGCTCGAATCCGGATCTGTTGTTACAATCGGCCGGTTCAACGTCTTCATCGGCATGGTACGTACGTCCGGTTCAATTCCTGATGATTTTGGATATGATTCTGTGTCAGGAGAAGCAACCTGCGTTCAGTCGGATGGAGAAGAATCGTTCGGGACGGTAGATCCGATAGAAGAGCCCACCACGAAGAGGGAACAGCCGGAGGAGCCGGCATGGACCCCGCGTGGCCGGGTCATGAGAGAAGATGATACCGAGTCTATCTTGCACCTGCTGGAGGACCGGTACAAAGAAGATAGCTGCGATGAGGAGGAATACGAATCTTCACCAGGCATCGCGCGCCAGGTCGCGGTCTACACGGCCCCTGCAACCAATCTCAATCAAGGGGACGTGACTACGGCCGCGGTCGGAGCGGCGCGAGCGCTGGCCCAGCAGCAAAATCCGGCTGACGGAAATCTGGTTCTGACCCGGGTTGACGGAGAGTCGGCTTCAGTCACCAGCCGAACGGCGGATAGCGAGTTACAGGCAAACATGTTTGGGTTCCTGGCGAACAGGACGCCAGGAGCGGGTCCTTCAAATCCACAACACCCGGCCCTGTTCAGCAACAATATGGTCTTGGACCCAACAGTGTTAGCTACTGTGATAACCCCGGAAAACGCCGCGGCGCGTGCCAGGGACCTGGAGGTAGCACGCCGCACGCTGGAGCAACAAAGAAGAGATGTGGAAGCAGAGAAACAAGGGGTAGCCACGCGCCAACGTGAGCTGGAAGCTTTGGAGAACCGGCTCCGGGTTGAGTCGACTAGAATGCATCAAAGATATAAGACAAGATTACCGGCAACAGGCGGAGTTATAAACCCGAACGCGCTATTCATCACGCCCCAGGATCAGCCAATTCCGGCTGTGAATCAGGAAACTGTGCATCAGCCCGCGACCGGAGGAGGACAACCGGCAAACGTGCAGGTCGGGTTACCCACATTGCAGACTGGGGCTGCTATTGGCAATACAGCACCACCACCACCACCATCACAATTTCATACGCCACCGGGTCACTTCAACAACCCCATGGATAATGTATATGCAGCGACGCTGGCGTTGGATCGAATCCCCGTAAGAGAGTCCCCCATGCGGAGGAGACCCGGCGGGCGATAGATTTGCTGCGCACGGCAGTAGCTCAACAAGTCCGTTACCCGGATAACAGGAGCGGAATGCATGGAACACCGTATATCAGCCGGCATAACGGGAATACCGGCAATATCCAGACAAGTTCAGCACGACGGAGGGCAGAGCAGCAGCAAATGCCGCCTCCTCCCCGTAGACCGGCAACACCCGCGGTATCAACCGCACAAGCTATCGTGGATAGTTCTCGAGCGAGGCGCACAACGGCCAGGTCTGCAGTACGAGGGCCAGTAGCGATTGCACCCCCCGCCGCACCCGTTGCCGGATCACACGTTTCCCGACCGAGGCCGGTATTGATTAACCTCGCTGGGCCTAAGTGTCTGTCGGATAACATCAGAGCCGAGTTCAAAGAACCAGGCAAAGTGGTGAATTATGAGCCGACTATGGATCCAGAAACATGGTTGAGCAGTTATGAGATGGCTATGTCGATTCGCAACGCATCTGAAAATCTTCAAGCCAAGTTCATGTACTTAATGATGTCAGAAGGAGCAGCAAAGTTGTGGTTCAACAATTTACCTGAAGGATCTATTAAATCATGGAGTGAATTGAAAACTGCGTTTATCAAGCACTTTCACGGAACATGCAGGAAGTTGTTTACTATCGACGATCTAGAGCAGTGTGTGCAAAAGAAGGGAGATTCGGCGCGCAGCTGGGTGCGCTGGGTTATGGAGATATTGCATTCATCCACAGATATTCAGCCAAAGGACGCGTTGCAAGCTATGGCCAAGACACGCAAGTATACGCCTTTAGTGCAGAAGTGAACTCGCATGAAATCTAGTCGGAATGCTTCAGAGGTTACGATGGGAGAGCTAATGGATGCGTGCAACAAACATGCTGCTACGGATACCACGGAAGAGGATGTTGATGACAAGAAAGCAAAAGCAAATACGGGTAATAATGGAAGAACCGGCAATGGATCTACGCCGGGTAACCATGGAGGTAACAATGGGAACAACCAGAACAAGCGCCCGTTCGAGGGGAATTCCGAGTTCGTCGCCAGCACAGAAGCCGGGTCTTCGAGGCCCAGAGCAGAAGGAAATTTGAACGCAGGAAATCATAACGGAGGAAACTATCAAGGGCCACCAAGGCCGGGTAACAACTGGGATATCTTCAGAATGGCGTGCCCAAAACACAGCAGGAACGGAAGGCCGGCTAACCACTCATTGGAGCAGTGTGTGGATTTGCAGAGGTGGAAGAACGAGGAAGTAAACAAGGCTATGCGAGGTGCAGACCGGGGAGGAGGACCGGGTCCGGGTGGAAACCTGGGCAACGGCCCACCCCCAGCAGGCAACCCGGGAGTTGGAAATCCGGGTAATAACCAGGGAGGAGCTGGAGGTTTCCAAGCCAACCCCAAGTAATTGGGCCAATATCACGTTCACACTACGGGAATTTCTAACAAAGATAGAAAGATACTAAAAAAGGCAGTAAACTCGGTCTCCTCAGCTATCCCATGATACCTGAGGTGGTCGGAGCAAGATGTAACGTGGAGCAGAAGAGATCACCCGGAAAGGATAGAACACCCGGGAGTCCTAGCATTGGTGGTTGCGCCACAGGTTAATGGTTATGAGCTGAAAAAGGTCTTATTGGACGGCGGAAGCAGCATCAACATCCTATATTGGGAAACTTTCTTACGTATGGGTCTCAAGGAGTCTCAGCTACAGAAAGTTCAACAGTTTTTCACGGGATCGTGCCGGGTCACTCGGCGTGCCCTGAAGGAAAGATTACCTTGGAAGTTGCTTTTGGAGAATCAAAGGATAATTTCCGGGTGGAGTGGCTCATGTTCGAAGTGGTAAAATTGCGCAGCCCTTATCACACGCTATTTGGGAGGCCGGCCTATGCCAAGTTCATGGCCAGGCCGTGTTACGTGTACCTACAGCTAAAAATCCCGGGTCCTAAGCAGACCATCACCATACATGGGAGCCGGGATATAGCGGCTGAGTGTGACGAAGGAGACGCGGCAATGGCGGAACAAGCATGTAGAAAGGAGGAGCTCAAGTATTATCGGTCTCAAGTAGACCCGGATGACAGAACAGCGTTAAAAAGGCCGAATACGGAGGATGAGAGAGAGAAATTCAAGGCAGCACAGGACACCAAGATGGTGGCCTTTGTTGAAGGTGATCCCTCTAAGAAATTTGCTATAGGATCTAACTTGGACAATGAGCAGGAAAAAGCACTTGTGGAGTTTATTCGTTCGAATCAGGATGTGTTTGCTTGGACGCCTAGCGATATGCCGGGTATCCCCACAGAGTTGGCAGAGCACAGCTTGCATGTTGATCCCAAGTCTAGACCCGTGAAGCAGGGCCTGAGAAAAATGAATGAGGAAAGAAGAAGGGCTATAGGGGAAGAAATTGCCCGGCTATTAACAGCCGGCTTTATCATGGAAGTATTTCACCCGGATTGGTTGGCAAATCCGGTTCTCGTGATGAAAAAGACCAATGAGTGGAGGATGTGCATTGATTATACGAGTCTCAACAAGCATTGCCCAAAGGATCCGTTTGCCCTTCCGAGGATAGATCAGATCATAGACGCAGTGGCTGGAAGTGACCTATTATGTTTCCTGGATGCATATTCCGGGTATCATCAGATCAAGCTCAAGAAGGAAGACTGGGAGAAAACGTCGTTCATAACCCCTTTTGGGGCCTTTTGTTACAAGACCATGAATTTTGGATTGAAGAACGCTGGCGCAACCTATCAACGGTGTATTCAGAAGTGCTTTGAGGACCAAATCGGACGCAATGTTCATGCTTATGTGGATGATGTGGTGATCAAGACCAGAAAAGCGGAGACATTTATTGACGATCTAAAGGAAATATTCAAGAACCTGAGAAGATACCAGATGAAACTGAACCTGACAAAGTGTGTGTTTGGAGTTCCAGCAGGGAAGTTACTCGGCTTTATCGTTTCAGAGAGAGGGATTGAGGCAAATCCGGATAAAATCAAAGCTATCCAGAATCTGAAAAAGTCGGAAAACCTGAAGCATGTTCAGAAGCTTACAGGGTGTGTAGCAGCGCTGAGCCGGTTTATATCAAGACTCGGAGAGAAGGCAATACCCTTGTACCGGATCTTGAGGAAATCCGACAAATTCGTTTGGGACCAAGAGGCGTACGAGGCGTTCGAAGCACTAAAGAAGCAGCTATCTGAGGCACCAGTCCTAGCAGCCCCGGGTCCTAAAGAGCCCATGTTATTGTACGTTGCAGCCGGGCCCCGGGCGGTTAGCGCACTGGTTGTTGTCGAGCGCAAGGAGGATGGGAAAGATCACCCGATTCAGAGGCCGGTTTATTATGTCAGCGAGGTATTATCAGAAGCAAAGCAGCGCTACCCACATTGGCAGAAGCTGGTTTTCGGGGTCTTCATGGCCAGCCGGAAGTTGAAGCCGTATTTTCAGGAACACCCCATAACAGTGGTTAGCTCTATACCAATGTCGGACATCATCAGAAACTCGGATGCAACAGGTAGAATAGCCAAGTGGGCAATCGAGATGGGAGATTATCACATCAACTACGAGCCCAGGTCAGCAATCAAATCTCAAGATCTAGTTGATTTCATTAATGATTGGACTCACACAGGCATGCTGATGGGGGGATGATAACCCGGTAGGCCAAACTCCAAGGAGTAACCCGGCCCAAAGGACGCTGTGCAGGATCCGGCTAAGGATAAGGAAATCTGTGAAGGCCCAAGCTTGTAGGCCCAGTAACCCGGATTGTGGGTTATGGTAGAAGAAAGTTAGGGTTTGTGCGCCGTGTCCAGGTAGGATCCAGGATGCGCCTTGGAGAATAAGCCAGGGGGTACGGGTGCTTTATAAACCGACCCCCAGGTCTAGTTTAGGCAGAGATCTAAGAACCCTAGCAACATCGCTTGATATCGAGCATCTAGTGTAATCCCAGAGTTGAGTTGTTATATCAAGATCGGAGACTCGGCGACTTTGATTGCCGGCTACCAGATCGAATTGCACCATGTTTTCCTCTGAGCTAAACCCTCTCCCAAACGCCTGTGTCGTCTTGCCCCAAGATCAGTTACCCCCGGTAACGTCTGCCGTGATTATCCCACGACAGTTGGCGCCCACCGTGGGGCCTGCGTCCAAAGGTGTTTACATCACGGGAGAAGCTCGGAAGAGCATGGAGAGTCTTGTCGTCGGAGAAATCTACATCGACCACAAAGGAGAAAAGATGGTGGACGATTCCGGCTGGGGGCCAGAGTCGGATCACCTCGAGTCCGGATCTATGGTGACGATCGGCCGGATCAACATCTTCGTCGGTATGGTACGAACGCCTAATTTAAAAGGACAATATCATGTGCATACTACATGAACTTCTAGCAGGAACAAAGAGACATTAAAGCAAGCGGCAAACTCGGTTTCGTCGGCCGCGCCGGGATACCTTAGATGGGCGGAACAAGAGGTAACGTGGAGTAGAAGAGATCATCCGGAAAAAGTAGAGCGTCCAGGAGTCTTGGCATTGGTGGTTGCTCCACAGGTTAATGGTTACGAACTGAAGAGGGTCCTGATGGACGGTGGGAGTAGCATCAACATCCTTTATTGGGAAACCTTCTTACGGATGAGTCTCAAAGAGTCCCAGTTACAGAAAAGTTCGACAATCTTTCATGGGATCGTGCCAGGTCACTCGGCGAGCCCCGAGGGAAAGATCACCTTAGAGGTTGCTTTTGGAGAATCGACGGATAATTATCGAGTTGAGTGGCTCACGTTCGAGGTGGTCAAATTGCGCAGTCCTTATCACGCGCTGTTTGGAAGACCGGCTTACGCCAAATTCATGGCTAGGCCGTGCTACGTGTATTTGCAGCTAAAGATCCCGGGTCCTAAACGGACCATCACCATACATGGGAACCGGGATATAGCGGCCGAGTGTGACGAAGGAGATTCGGTTATGGCTGAGCAAGCATGCAGAAAGGAAGAACTCGAATATTACCGGTCTCAAGTAAATCCGGATGATAGAACAGCCTTGAAAAAGCCGAATACCGAGGATGAGAGAGCAAAATTCAAGGCAGCACAAGACACCAAGAAGATAGATTTTGTCGAAGGTGATTCCACTAAGCAGTTTACCATAGGGTCTAACTTGGGAAAAGAGCAGGAGAAAGCGCTTGTGGAGTTTATTCTTCAAATGCAGATGTGTTCGCCTGGACACCTAGCGACATGCCGGGTATCCCTACAGAGCTGGCCGAGCACAGTTTGCATGTGGATCCCAAGTCCAGGCCCGTGAAGCAGGGTTTGAGGAAAATGAATGAGGAAAGAAGGAAGGCTATAGGCGAAGAGATCGCTCGGCTATTGGCAGCCGGCTTTATCATGGAAGTATTTCACCCGGATTGGTTGGCAAACCCGGTTCTAGTGATGAAAAAGACCAATGAGTGGAGGATGTGCATTGATTTTACGAGTCTCAACAAACATTGCCCAAAGGATCCGTTCGCGCTACCAAGGATAGATCAGATTATAGATGCAGTAGCTGGAAGCGATCTATTATGCTTCCTGGACGCATATTCCGGGTATCATCAGATTAAGCTCAAGAGGGAGGATTGGGAGAAAACATCATTCATAACCCCTTTTGGGGCCTTCTGTTATAAAACTATGACGTTTGGATTGAAGAACTCCGGTGCAACTTACCAACGGTGTATTCAAAAGTGCTTCGAGGACCAAATCGGACGCAACGTCCATGCCTATGTGGATGATGTGGTCATCAAGACCAGGAAGGCGGAGACGTTTATCGATGATCTAAAGGAGACGTTCAAAAACTTGAGGAGGTACCAGATGAAGCTTAACCCGACAAAGTGCATGTTCGGAGTTCCAGCCGGGAAACTACTCGGCTTTATAGTGTCCGAGAGAGGAATCGAGGCAAACCCGGATAAAATCAAGGCCATCCAGAGTCTGAAAAAACCGGAAAATTTGAAGCATGTTCAAAAGCTCACGGGCTGCATAGCAGCCTTGAGCCGATTCATATCCAGACTCGGAGAAAAGGCAATACCCTTGTACCGGCTCTTGCGGAAATCAGATAAATTCGTGTGGGATCAAGAGGCGGATGAGGCGTTTGAGGCACTAAAGAAGCAGTTATCTGAAGCACCAGTACTAGCGGCGCCGGGTCCTAAAGAGCCTATGTTGCTATACGTGGCAGCTGGCCCCCGAGCCGTCAGCGCAGTAGTTGTTGTGGAGCGCAAAGGGGATGGGAAAGGTTACCCGGTTCAGAGACCGGTTTATTACGTCAGCGAGGTATTATCAGAAGCAAAGCAGCGCTATCCACATTGGCAAAAGTTGGTGTTCGGGGTCTTTATGGCTAGCCGGAAATTAAAGCCGTACTTCCAAGAACACCCCATAACAGTGGTTAGTTCAATACCAATGTCGGATATCATCAGAAACTCGGACGCGACGGGAAGAATATCCAAATGGGCGATAGAGATGGGGGATTATCACATCAACTACGAACCCAGGTCAGCAATCAAATCTCAAGCTTTAATTGATTTCGTTAACGACTGGACACATACAGGCATGACTACAACGGTTCCAAATTCCGAATCATGGATCATGCACTTCGATGGATCTAAGCAATACGAGGGATCAGGAGCTGGGGTGGTGCTAACGTCACCCAAAGGAGATAAACTAAGTTACGTACTACAAATCCACTTCGACTGTTCCAACAACGTGGCCGAGTATGAGGCCCTATTGCACGGCCTAAGGGCAGCTAAGGAGATGAACGTCAAGAGGATACGGTGCTTCGGAGATTCGGACCTTGTGGTACAGCAGGTGTCAGGAACTTGGGATAGAAAGGACGCAACTATGGCAGCATACCGCAGGGAAGTTGATAGGGTTGCAGGATGTTTTTCCGGGTATGAGGTGGAGCATATAGACAGAAGAAAGAATGAGGCAGCCGACACGCTCGCTAGACTCGGCTCGCGCAGAGAGCCGGTTCCACCTAACGTTTTCCTGGATGAATTATGGCGACCATCAGTTAAAACCGAGTCAGAGGAGGAATTGGCAGATCAAGACCCGGATTCAGGACTTGTGGCTACCGTACGTACTGTTCCCGAATGGACAGAACCGTTTCTGGCCTACCTGTCGCGAGGCGAGCTACCACAGCAGGAGGTATTAGCAAGGCAAATTTTGAGGCGAGCAAAGGGATATTCTATCATCAACGGGGAACTATATAAGAGAAGCGCAGCAGGGGTCTTTTTGCGCTGCGTAGCGCCAGAAGAAGGCCGACAGATTCTCAAGGAAATACATGAAGGCGACTGTGGACATCACGCATCCACAAGATCTCTCGTGGCTAAAGCTTATCGACACGGATTTTTCTGGCTCACGACTTTAGCAGATGCGGAGCGATTGGTAGCAAGGTGTGACGGATGTCAAAGGTACGCTCGCCAAACCCATGTGCCGGCTATGGAGTTACGGACCATCCCGTTAACTTGGCCGTTCGCTGTATGGGGTATGGACATGGTTGGCCCCTTTCATATGTCACCATGCAAGAAGACACATCTTTTGGTGGCTATTGATAAGTTTACCAAGTGGGTTGAGGTTATGCCAGTTACTAATTGCGAATCAGCCACAGCAGTCAAGTTCCTGAAGAGGATTATCTACCGGTTCGGGTATCCCCACAGCATAATTACCGACAATGGAACCAACATGTCCCTTGGTGAGATGGAGAAGTTCTGTGGCAACAATGGAATCCGACTTGACGTCGCGTCAGTGGCTCATCCGCAGGCCAACGGACAAGTGGAGAGGGCAAATCAAGAATTGCTTCGCGGGTTAAAACCACGATTACGAGTCCCCTGTATCAGGGCAGCTGGCGCATGGCTCGAAGAACTCCCTTCTGTGGTTTGGGGCATCAATACTACGCCTAATAGATCTACTCAGATGACACCCTTCTTCATGGTCTATGGCGCGGAGGCAGTACTACCAAGTGATATTATTCATGATTCACCACGAGTATCAGCATACGTCGAAGTGGAGAATGAAAAGACCCGGCAAGACGCCGTGGATATGTTAGAAGAGCAAAGGGAACAAGCCCTGGAAAGATCAGCCATATATCAGCAGGATTTACGAAGGTATCATAGCCGGCACGTGAAAACCCGGGTCTTCCAGGAAGGAGACCTGGTTTTGCGCCTGGTACAGTCGAACGAAGGAAAGCACAAGTTATCACCACCCTGGGAAGGACCGTTTATCATAAGCCGGAGTTTGCATAATGGGTCATATTACTTGATAGATGCAAGGGAAGAATCGACCACAGTTAATGACACTGCTCACACCACTTCATCTATGCAAGAAAGAGACAGACCGTGGAACGTGGCTCAGCTACGTCCATATTATACTTAGCAAAAATTGTATTGGCATATGGAATTGAACGATGTAATAGGCAGCAGGTTTTCAGACGTACTCTTTTCCTATCCAGGGTACCCTTGGGGACTGGACGGGTTTTTAATGAGGCGGCTTGCTGGCCTAGATTTTTCATATCAAGTAAAGAGGTGATTATCAAGAAAAGAGATGGTTATTATCAGGTTATGTACTCTCAGTATGATGCGTATATCTAGGTCTTGGGGGCTGGTCGCTTGAATAGCACAGTTACAAACTCAAAGACCCGGCCATGATGCCTATGAGTTATAAGGGCCGATTACTTGCAAACAAGTACGGCTGCAATCTTATAACCGGACAAAGAAGTCCAAATTTCTTGGCTAGTCTTACTTAAGCTCGATGTGACTCGCATTAAAGTGGCATGATTTGTTCGCTTACGATTACAGTCAGTCATGAACCCGACGGGGCTTGACTGGCTACGTTTTCGTATAGATGTAACAACATGGTATCCACGCGAAAGCCGGCTTATAGTACAAGATAGTCAAAAGGGTCATCTAAACCACAAGTTATGCAGAGTACAAGGCTAAACAACTGGAAGCTCAACGATTATTAAGCATAACTTCAAAACCTATGTGAAACAACTCAGGGATCTTTGTGAATTTAGCAGTAGGCAGTTCGTTCCCCTTTCAAGATCAAGTGCCCTAGACTTGGAGATCCGGGTCCGGGTGACTTGAAATCTTGAAAAGAGAAAAAATTGCTTACTTGTAGGATTCCAAAAACCCAAATATCCGAGTCTTGGGGACTTGGGACTTGGAAGCAAATCCGCTTGTCAATACCCATGAGACCCGGAAATCGAGTTTTCACAAAAGGAACAATAAAGAAAGCCGGATATCGAGAACAGATGAGCTCAATAATGGATAAATTTAAAAAGGCCGGCAGAGGCATAGAGTATATCAAGACCTTAGCGTGCATTACAAAATCCCGGTGAAAAGATATCAAAGGTGCACAGGCGCACCACCCAAAATATAACTGTTTAAGCAGCATGTTGACCAACCAGTGCATAAGAAGAGGCATTAGAGATCAGATGTCACTCGGCGTTCATCTTGGCCTTGCCCTTGCCATCATTGGTAGTAGCAGCAGCACCCGGATCAGCGGTACCAGCCCGTGCAGGAGGGGGAACGACCGGTGTTGAGGTAGCGGGGGCAGAGCCGGCTTCAGCTTGCTTCTTGGCAGCCTCCGCCCTCAACGCAGCAGCTTCCTCCTTCCACCGAGCCAGCATATCATACGGCTCGGGAAGATCCGACTTAATTGCTTCACCAGCAGCATCATATGCTGGAACAAGGATATTAACATCCAGTTCGTCAGCGATCACGCTGGCCGGGTAACGGACCTCCTTCTGGACGGCCTGAAAATCCTTCACCGAGAACTTGGACCCATCAAGCTTGAACTCTGGGAAGCCGCCCATAAGCTTCGCTAGCTCGAGCTTGGGGAAATAAGCCTTGGCGAGTGCAAGCCCCCGGGTCACTCCAACCCGGCAAGACGAGCGTTTCCAGTGCCAAATCCACTCAGGAATAGTGGAGAAGGCATCCAGCATCCTCTGCAGATCAACATGTCCTTTACCCGGCCACCGTAATTCCTGCAGGATCCATTTGGTTCCGGCACATAGCTGCCGGATAACGCTCTTCATGGTCTTCAGCTTGGCAATGTCATCCTCTTCCGGCATGGTTTCGTCCGGGCCTGAAAAAATGGAAACGTAAGTCGGGAAAACTCTTGCTATCTATTAAAAGGATAAACCCGGAGGAGGAAACGTACCAAGTAAAGCACAATATGTGTCTGATATTTGGACAGAAAGGCTTGTTAGATCATCTTCTGCTTTGTGAGCCCTTTTCCTATATTTCCTCATTATCAGCCTATTCCTCCTGGCCTCAGCTTCGGCTGCTTCACGCAAAGCTACCTCCTTTTTGATGAGCTTGGTGGCGTCTGCCAGTTTCTCCTCAGATTGAGTCACGAAAGACTGCATGCATGCAAACAAGGATCAGTCGGGTAGAGGAGCAAGTTATCAGTCGCTTGTATAATAAAGTCCCAAGCAAATTATGAATCAATTCACTCGGAACTTGGGGACTGGACAAGGGAACAAGCAACATTAGTCGGATTTACCTCGTGTTTGGCTATTAAAGCCCCCAAGATGTTTTCTTCATTAGCCCTCAAAGTGCGCAGGGTTTCCAGCATCTGGGCAAACGTCGGTTCCTCGGATCGAGTACCGGAAGAGCCGGCAGCTTGGTCGCCTGGTGGGGGGGCTCTCCCCGCCCTTGGAGTCGAGACCCGGACAGTTTGAGTACCCGGGCTGGGAGAACCCATCCTTGTATCTAAAACCTCGATCTCCTCGTCTACTGGTTCCGATGAGGAAGGAGATCCGGCGGCTCGGGGAAGCGGATTCTTCGGAGGGCCTTGTTCCTGGTTATTCGCTGTATCACCGCCAGTCGCGGTGTCTGCGTTATCAGTCGGCTTCTCCACCCGATGGTTATCTGTTTCTACGTTTTCCGGGTCACTGACGGTGACTTGAGTGCTGAAAGAAAGATGAGAAAAGGCAGTTATTAGTGATGACGGTGGCTTGAGTGGAAATTTGTCAGACGTAAAAGGAAATCATGTAAAAGGAAATTCACGGTGTAGTCCGGCGGGAGCTCGCCGCTGGAAGCAGATGAGGTCGTCACAGGGACCACTAATGGAACCCGGAATTGCCCGGCACGTGGATGGTTAGGAGAAGGGTGGCGTTGAGGAGAGTCGGAAGGACGAGACGGAGGAGCGCTGGCACGAGGGACCGAGGGGGTAGAGATGCCCGGGTTAAGGGGATCTTCACCCGGGGAGCTCCGAGTTACTCTGCGTTATGCTGGGAAAGAATCCTTCAAGCACGACGAATTTGATAATTGATGGTTAAGTCGTCGCATGGCGTCAAAGGAGTAAGGTTCAGAGGATAATGAGGAAAAAGGAACCTTGGACACTGCCCCCCTGGCCTTCCTCTTGCCTCCAACTGTTGCCTCTTGGTCAGACTCGGTTGCCTCCGGGTCATCCTCGTTGGTCTCACCTTCGTCCTCCAGCCCTGCGAACCGGGTGTGTGTTCATTGGAAAAAAGGTAAATGGGAGGAAAATAATACAAGTAAAGATATACAAATTCTGTGCAAATACCTTCACTATCATCAGCCGGCTCGTCCTCTTCTTCCGGGTCTCTGGAAGGGGGGGAGGGTTCAACTCTCCAGAAAGGGTCGTCAGCCTAAGACAAAAGAATGAGACTAAGGGTTAGAAGCTGTATCAAGTCAAAATGTGGAAATAAGTTATGAATATCGGGTATTACCGCTGGAGCCGGGTTCTCCCGAGTAAACGGGGGTAACCCGGTGATGCCCTTTATTACCTCCAGCTTCTCTGTTAAGAAGCCCTTGATGGTCTTGTTGGTATCGCCGGTCGCAAAGCTCTTGGTGGAGTATCTGAGTGCATCTGTGGTGTGCCCCGAATACTCGCACATCAATTTGGTGCGGATGGAGTTGGGTTGGATCCGAAAATCAACCCATGTTTTTACTAAATTTAGCCCGAGGAGGCCTTGGGCTGAGAGGATGGCTATATTGGCTAATAAGGGAAGGATCACCTCCCTGTCTGAGTCTGGTGCAAAGGCATTGAAAGACTCGGAAGGTTCGAGGAGGTTTTCCGAGTAACCCGGCAGTTTCTTTTCGCCGTCTGGGGAGGTATCGTGGCAGTAAAAGAAAGACAGCTTCCAATGTTTGACGTGGGAGTTTAAATTGAGAGTTGGCATCGGTGAATTCTTGCGGCGTTGGATGGATACCCCGCCGCAAGTAAGAAGTGCTCCGTCACCACTTTCGCGGCACGGCTTACACTGGAATAGTTCGATGAAGAGAGTCAGACTTGGCGGTATGCACAAGTACGACTCGGATAGAACGATGAAGTGGGTAATATTCAACATAGAGTTAGGCCCTATGTCGAATACCCGGAGGCCATAATGGCTTAAGACCTCCCTGAAGAAAGGGTGACCCGGAGGACGGAATCCCCGGGTCACGTGCTCTACGAAGCAGATTACCTCGTTATCAGCAGGTGTGGGCCGGGTCTCGTTGCCCGGCGCCCTCCAGTGAATGTCCTTCTGAGAAGGGAGAATTCCTAATTCGGCTAGCTCGTCCAACTTGGCCTTCGTAGCTGTGGAACGCCCCCAGTTGGCAGATATGGTTTGGGTAGTCCTCGCCTGAGTCGGCTGTTTTCCTTGTCGTTTGGGAGCCATGGGATCAACCTGCGAAACACAAGAAAAAGAGGCATAGGAAATAAGACCCGGGAGTGTTGGATTATCCGAGTATAAGATATCAAGAAAGTATGAAGCTAAAAATTATCCGGGTATCACGCTATGAAAAAGAGATTACAAGGTATCCGGGTGTCAAGTACAATTGTGGAGATTATTGGTCACTTACGTATGGAAAAGCATTTGGGGAGGATGGGTGGTTGCCCATGTGTCTACTGCAAGCAAAATAGCTGGAAAAGGAGGGTTTTCCGAGTGTTAACGCAATGAGCGGAAAATCAAGGAGGTATGGATCTAGATGGGAAAGTTTGCGAGCGATTTTACAGGAGATTTGGTGATTAGTAATGGTAGAAGGATGAGTTGTAACTATCTAGCAGGTGGTTAAAGGAGTTGGCGAGCATCGAGTCGATCTAATTTGATGCAATCGGAAAAATGATTCACGGGTTGACCTAGATTCGATCTTGGATGAATTGAAAAATTGCGGGGCTAAATTAAACGGCTGCGAGAGGCTTACTGGAGAGATTGGAGTCTAGCGCGACGGCGGCGAGCGGCGTGGCTCGAATGCCCCTTCGCAATTCTTGGCGAGAGGAATAAAGGCGCGATGGTGACACTTGACGGCGGCGCGAGATGGCTCGAGGGCGGGCGCGGCCGGCGGCGATCTTGCTTCGATGACAAGCACGAGCTTCTTGCGGTGGTGCCGCGAGGATGTAAGGAGCAAGGAAGGAAAGGGGAAGCTGAGGCGTAGTGATGGGTTTAGGGTTACCCTTTGAGTGCTATTTATAAGGTAAGGGTGGGTCTCTCTCAACGGCCAGAAGCCGGAAATCGTGGGGTGATGGTTATCCACGTGGATTCTACGAGATATGCGCCAAATATTGAGCAAGGCATTTGGATAAAAGAAAGAAGGAGATCTACCCCGTGATATCAGGATCGATTATCGAGTATAGGGATCTTGGCATTTTTATTAGGGTTTGGACCTGGAAAATTAAACCAAAGTGTTTGGAGGAAAAACCCGGGTTACTACATGGCCACCATGGAGTAAGGCCTAGCTGAATATTAAAGCATCTTAACCCGGCCTCCATATGCATGTGTGTTTGATATCTTTGCAGGGAATAGCGAGCGCTTCAAGGAGGATCCATGAAGCCCAGGCTATTCTGGGGACTACTGATGGGGGGATGATAACCCGGTAGGCCAAACTCCAAGGAGTAACCCGGCCCAAAGGACGATGTGCAGGATCCGGCTAAGGATAAGGAAATCTGTGAAGGCCCAAGCTTGTAGGCCCAGTAACCCGGATTGTGGGTTATGGTAGAAGAAAGTTAGGGTTTGTGCGCCGTGTCCGGGTAGGATCCAGGATGCGCCTTGGAGAATAAGCCAGGGGGTACGGGTGCTTTATAAACCGACCCCCAGGTCTAGTTTAGGCAGAGATCTAAGAACCCTAGCAACATCGCTTGATATCGAGCATCTAGTGTAATCCCAGAGTTGAGTTGTTATATCAAGATCGGAGACTCGGCGACTTTGATTGCCGGCTACCAGATCGAATTGCACCATGTTTTCCTCTGAGCTAAACCCTCTCCCAAACGCCTGTGTCGTCTTGCCCCAAGATCAGTTACCCCCGGTAACGTCTGCCGTGATTATCCCACGACACATGCCCACAATGACTCCAAGTTCCGAGTCTTGGATAATGCACTTTGATGGTTCCAAGCAATACAAGGGATCAGGAGCTGGAGTGGTGCTCACATCACCCAAAGGAGACAAGTTGAGCTACGTGTTGCAGATTCACTTTGATTGTTCCAACAACGTGGCCGAGTATGAGGCATTATTGCATGGATTGAAGATAGCCAAGGAGATGAACATTAAGAGGATACGATGCTATGGAGATTCGGACCTTGTGGTACAGCAGGTCTCGGGAACTTGGGATAGAAAAGACGCAACTATAGAAGCATACCGCAGAGAAGTAGACAGGGTTGTCGGGTGTTTTTCCGGGTATGAGGTGGAGCATATAGATAGAAGAAAGAACGAGGAAGCAGATGCACTCGCCAGACTCGGCTCGCGCAGAGAGCCGGTTCCACCCAATGTCTTTCTGGACGAGCTATGGTGACCATCAGTTAAAACCGAGTCTGAGGAAGAGGTGGCTAACCAAGACCCGGATTTGGAGCTCGTGGCCACAATACGCACTGTTCCCGAGTGGACAGAGCCGTTTCTGGCTTACCTATCACGGGGCGAGTTACCACAGCAAGAGGTACTAGCAAGGCAAATTCTGAGGCGAGCAAAAGGTTATTCCATCATCAATGGGGAGTTATATAAAAGGAGTGCTGCAGGAGTATTTTTGCGCTGTGTGGCACCAGAAGAAGGCCGACAGATCCTGAAAGAGATCCACGAAGGCGACTGTGGGCATCACGCATCCTCAAGGTCCCTTGTGGCCAAAGCATATAGGCACGGTTTCTTCTGGCTCACATCCTTAGCAGACGCGGAACGCTTGGTGGCAAGGTGCGATGGATGTCAAAGGTATGCCCGCCAAATCCATGTGCCGGCTATGGAGTTGCAAACAATTCCTTTAACCTGGCCGTTTGCCGTTTGGGGTATGGACATGGTTGGCCCCTTTCACATGTCACCTTGCAAAAAGACACATCTCTTGGTGGCTATTGATAAATTTACCAAGTGGGTTGAAGTTATGCCAGTCACCAATTGTGAAGCAGTCACGGCAGTCAAGTTCCTGAAAAGGATTATCTATCGATTTGGGTACCCTCACAGCATAATTACGGACAATGGAACTAACATGTCCTTGGGTGGGATGGAGAAATTCTGTGGGAACAATGGAATCCGGCTTGACATAGCCTCGGTAGCCCATCCACAAGCTAATGGACAAGTGGAAAGGGCGAATCAGGAGTTACTTCGTGGATTAAAGCCACGGCTACGAGTCCCATGCATCAGAGCTGCTGGAGCATGGGTTGAGGAGTTACCTTCAGTGGTTTGGGGAATTAACACCACACCTAACAGATATACTCAGATGACACCGTTTTTTATGGTTTACGGTGCAGAGGCGGTATTACCGAGTGATATTATCCATGACTCGCCTCGAGTGTCGGCTTACGTCGAGGTGGAGAACGAGATGACCCGGCAGGACGCCGTGGATATGTTAGAAGAACACAGGGAACAAGCTTTGGAGAGATCAGCCATATACCAGCAGGACCTGAGAAGATATCACAGCCGGAGAGTCAAAACCCGGGTCTTCCAGGAAGGAGACCTGGTTCTTCGCCTGGTACAGTCAAAGGAAGGAAAACACAAGCTATCCCCACCATGGGAAGGACCGTTCATCATAAGCCGGAATCTACACAATGGATCGTATTACTTGATAGATGCAAGGGAAGAGTCGGCTACGGTTAATGACACCACTTATACCACTTCATCTATGCAAGAAAGAGAAAGACCATGGAACGTAGCTCAGCTGTGTCCCTACTATACCTAGAATAGACTAGATTCATAAGTGGAATTACACGATGTAACAGGAAGCAGGTTTCAGATGCACTCTTTTCCTATCCAGGGTACCTAAGGGGACTGGAGGGTTTTTAATGAGGCGGCCTGCTGACCTAACTTTTCTCATATCAATAAAGAGATGGTTCAACAGTATCTTGTTTCTTTCCTATGTATTTTTGTTAAGTTTTTATATTCCTGTTGTTTTTCTTTTTTTTCTTCCAGGTAAGTATTATTTATTGTTCTTAATATATTAGTTTCTCTCGTAAATTGCATATATCTAGGTCTTGGGGGCTGATTGCTTGAATAGCACAGTTGCAAACTCAAAGACCCGGTCACGATGCCATTGAGTTATAAGGGTCGATTACTTGTAATAAGTACGGCTGCAAGCTTATAACCGGACAAAGGAGCCAAACTTTCTTGACTTTTCTTGCTTAAGTCTGATGTGACTCGCACTAAAGTGGCATGCTTTGCTAGCGTATGATCACAATCAGTCATGATGCCCAGTGGGACTTGCCTGACCCTGTCTTCGTGCAGCTGTAGCAACATTGATTATCCACGCGAAAGCCGGCTTATAGTAGAAGAAGGTCAAAAGGGTCATCTAAACCACAAGTTATGCAGAGTACAAGGTTAATAGCCGGAAACTCAAAGTATATTAAGCATAACTTCAAAGCCTATGTGAAATGGCTCTAGGTTTTGGGCTTAGCAGAAACAATTTGTCCCTTTTAAAAGACCCAACACCCTAGACTCGGATTTCGGGCCTTGGGGACTTAGGAATTTGAAAAAAGAAACAAATTATCTAGCTAGTCAGCTCGAAAACCCAAAAATCCGAGTCTTGGGGACTTGGGGACTTAGAAAAAAGCCCACTTGTCAAAACCCATCAGACCCGGAAACCGAGTCTCACAAAAAGGAACCATAGCAAAAAATCGGAAAACCAGGAATAAAAAAGTCCAAAAGACAGGGAAATATCAAATTTATGCAAAGGCCAGAAGGGCCACGAAAGCTATTAAAGTTTTAAATGTATTACAAGCCACGATAGTAGTATCAAAAAGTGCACAGGCGCAGTATCAAAATAACAATTGTTTTTAAGGCCTATTGGCCGAATGACGTGTTCGAGACGATAGCAGGTAAAAGTTCACTCGGCCCCTTGGGCCGAGTCGTCCATCTTGCCCTTGCCCTTGGCAGCCGGGTCTTGTTCCTTGCCTTGTTCTTCAGCAGTCTTTGCGGCAGCAGCACCCGGGTCAGCAGTAGTGTCGGCCCGTGCGGGAGGAGGAACAACCGGCGTGGAGGTAGCAGGCGCAGAATCGGCCTCAGGCTTCTTCTTCGCGGCCTCTTCCCTCGCCTGAGCAGCCTCCGCCTTCCACCGTGCTAGCTTGTCATACGGCTTTGGAAGATCCGACTTAACTGCCTTATCGTCAGCGTCATATGGTGGAACAATCTGACTGACGTCCAGACTATCGGCAATCATACTAGCCGAGTGACGAACCTCCTTGTGGACAGCCTTGAAGTTCTTTGCTGAGAACCTGGAGCCGTCATGGTTGAACTCTGGAAACCCGCCAACGAGCTTTGCCGGCTCAAGTTTTGGAAAATATGCCTTAGCCAGTGCAAGCCCCCAGGTTACTACAACCCGGCAGGACGAGCGTTTCCAGTGCTCGATCCACTCGGGGATGGTGGAGCACGCATCAAGCAGTGTCTTCAAGCTACCATGTCCAACACCCGGCCACTTCAAAGCCTAAAGGATCCATTTGGTTCCGGCACAGAGCTGCCGGATTGTGCTCTTTATGGTTTTCAGTTTTGCTATGTCATCTTCATCCGGAGTTTCATCATCCGGACCTGCAGAAAATAGAAAAAAGCTTTAAGTAAGGAAATCCGACTGTTTATCAGAATGAGAATCCGGGTTATAGTTATTAAGTTAGGAATAATTACCAGTCAAAGCACGATACGTGTCGGCAATATGAACAGAAAGCTTGGTCAATTCATCCTCTGCTGCATGAGCTCTCTTTCTATACCTTCTTGCAAGTTTCCCCGTCTTCTTGGCGTCAGCTTCAGCCGACTCATGCAGCGTCGTCTTCACCTCGAGGAGTTTGGTGGCCTTCGCCAACGCTTTCTCAGAGTGGGTTACGAAGGCCTGCGTGGAAACACAAGGAAGGGTTAGCCGGATAAAAGCAAACTATCAGTTGGATACACTATGAAAGTTCCAAGCAAATTATCAATAAGTTCACTCGGAACTTGGGGACTAGACAAATATACAGGCAATATTACTTGAATTTACCTCATGTTTGGCTATCAAGGCTTCTAGGACATTTTCTTCGTCGGCCCTCAAGGTGTGCAGGGCGTCGAGCATCTGGGTAAAGATCATATCCTCGGGCTTGGTACCGGAAGAGCCGGCGGCCTGATCACTCGGAGGAGGAGTCTTCTCCGGCTTTGGGGTCGAGACCCGGGCTGCCTGGGTGTCAGGATTGGGAGTGCCCACCCTCGTGTCCAGGATCTCGACGTCGTCGTCCTCAGGTTCCTCAGATGGCTTGGGAGACCCGGTTTCCTGCCGGGCCGAGTCTGTCAGGGGGTCTTGTCCTTGTTTTTCTTCACTAGCACCGCCAGTTGCGGCGTCCATATCATCGACCGGCCCTTCAGTCTCCCGGTTATCCGTATCCATGTTATCCGGGTCACTGATCGAGACCTGGGCGCTAAGGAAAGAAAAGAGAAGTGGTTAGTAGCAAAAAGTGAAGGTTATCGAAAGGATTAGTATATCGTGTAGCAGGGAATGTAACTTACCCGGCATTCACCACGAAATCCGCCGGAAGCTCGCTGCTAGATGCGGACGATGCTGTCACAGAATCCGAGAGTGAGACCCGGAACTGTCCGGCTAATGGATGGTTGGGAGAAGGGTGACGTAGAGGTGGATTGGAAGGATGAGATGGGGAAGTACCAGTACGGCGGGCTGGGGACGTGGGGATACCCAGGTTGAGGGGGTCATCACCCGGGGAATTCCGGGTCACCCTACGCTTGGCTGGAGGCGGATCCTTCAAGTTTGGCGAGTTGGATAGTTTTTGGTTAAGCTCACGCATATTAGCAAAAGAATAGGGTTTGGAAGACATGGAGGAATAGGGAACCTTGAATACAACCCCTCGGGGTTTCCTCTTGGCTCCAACCACCGTTTCAGGTTCAACCTCCTCCTCGTCGCTCTCAGTTTCTTCCGGGTCTCCCTGGTCATCCTTGTCCTCCCTATCCTCCATCCCTGAGAAGCACAAATGCATAGTCGGAAAAAGAGAAAATATGGGAAAGCAAAGTGACGGAAGTTCAGATGATTGAAACCCGGATGATACCTTCATCGGTGTCAGCCGGCTCTTCTTCCTCTTCCGGGTTCCCGGAGTTGGGGGGGGGGTCTCGATGTTCCAAAAAGCATTATCAGCCTGAGATGAAGGCATAAAAGTGAGAGTTAGTAGTTGTATCAAGTAAAAGTACAAGAGTAAGTGAATAAGTGTCAGAACTTACCACTGGAGTCGGGTTATCTCGAGTATACGGCTCTAAGCCGGGTATATTCTTGATCACTTCCACCTTCTCAGTTAGGAAGCTTTTGATGATCTTGTTCGTGTCGCCAGCCGGATAGTTCCTCGAAGAGTATCGGAGTGCATCCGTGACATGCCCCGAGTACTCGCACATCAACTTAGGACGAATGGAGTTGGGCTGGATCCGGAAGTTTACCCAAGTTTTTACTAGATTAAGCCCAAGGTGTCACGACCCCGGACCCAGAGATATACATACTGTTATGTGCTCCTAGCCATGGACTCACAAGGGCTTCAGGGTTACCAGCCCCGGCCGCAACAAACAACGGCAGGCAGACTGGATTCATCGGCACGTAGTCCGGATCCCCAGTCTACTACTCCTTGTATCCATGCTAGTCATAATCAACTATGCATATCAAAGCGTCCACGAATCGAATGAAACTGAAGGAAACGGGACCAAAGCTATACAGAGATGCTATGTGTCCAGAAAGTGCAACAACAATCGAGGGTTACTGGGGTTACCTCGCCCCAGGCCGATCACATCGACAGGCGGGCTCGGACATGGATCATCGGCTCCACAACCCCTCGACTGCGACAACTATGCAGGCATAGCCAAAACTGTATAACAATGAGCTCGAAACCAACAACCGATCAAAGCAACACTCTAGACATGAAACTTGTGTTAAACAGATGTTACTAGAGTATAGCTTACAAGCAGAGGTCACACGACCCAACATTACATCAAACAACGGAAGGCAGATTATGTTGCTAATCAACAAGAACCAAAAGGCCTAAGAGGCCGCAACATAAGGCGACGTCCCAGCCGATAGATTCCAGGCTGCTACCTGGGAACCCCAAACTACTCGTCGATGTCCACGTCGAACCACCACTGAAGTGACGAACTCCACCTGAACCAAAATTAAGCAAACCTGAGTACGGGAGGTACTCAACAAGACTTAGTTAACCTATTATATATCTGCTAGTTTCATAAAGGGTTTTATGAAGGCTGATTTGCGTAAAGCAATGTTTGTTTTCCAAGTCGAGGAAGAATAGCACGTCCTGTAGAGGTTTTCAAAACAGATGAGAAAGGACTCAACTCTTGTAGATCATCATCTTTTGAGACCATCAAATTCATTTCCCAGCACCTCACATGCTACAAGGGTCACCCCTCCCGGCATCTCCGGGGAGGCACCCTTCATTCATTGCCAACATCTTTTACGCCACTTTCAAGTTATCTATGACCCCGTGACTTTCACCAAGTCGTCCATAACCGTGGACACGGCTTTCCGAAAGATTTATCCCTGCAGGGTGGTACACTTTACCCACACGTACCATCCGACTCTTAATGCCAAGCTATTGGCACAATTCCGACGATGTGCCGGCAGAGTGTGGTTGGCTCCGACCTTTACCTTGCTCGACCCTATCCATGAGTCATCCCAAACAGGGCCACCCCGTCAACAGGGAGTTGGCCACCTCCTGACGGCACCTCTTCTGTGAGTCGGGATCAAGATCCGTGTACGTCCATCACTTGTCCCGGTCACGCCCTAGTTTTTCTCCAAATCGTTTTCTGACTCACACGCAGATGGAAATAGCAAACTACGTGACTCATGGATGTGGCCAAACAAGTTAGTTAGTCGAGCGAGGTTCATTGGCTCGCGCGTGTGGTTGCACGCTCAGTCTTGGTTTCCGCGGCGAGACCTTACTCCTAGGGTTGGCAAGTACAGGACAAAGAACCACTTCCCAAGTGGCCTCCCGTCCAAGCCTTAGTCAAGTTAACCACACAGTGCTCATCTTACCACGTCATCATATCATACTAGGTTATCGCAGCTCTGATTCATCAACCGGATGGAGCAGAGGTAGCAAACATATGAAACTAAGCGGTAGCAGATATGAGGCTCTGGCGATGCGCACAAGCAAATCTATGGCGGCTAGGAGCAGTGGATCAGGATATAGAGGCAATGCAGCATATAGGTGAACTATGTCTACTAGCATCAAATAGTTTGGAATCGAATGCAAAATACGAGATTCAAATGTTGTTCGAAAGCATATATGAGCAGATAAGAGGTTATGCTTGCCTTGGTTATAAGAAAACCAGATAAAAGATCTTCTGGAATAAGTGCTTGACTTGTCGGTTAGGATCAAGTATTCGTCATGGAATTGTTGGCCTTCTCTTCGGAGTCACGTTCTACCGAGGGGAACAAACACCGAAAAGAAGAATAACAATCAAACATGGCATCGATGCAACGCACAACATGTATGCATGAGCAAGTTAATGCACTGAAATAAAGCCCTAAGCATGTAGATAGGGTTGCTAGGGTTCGTATGTCAAATATACAGTTTTACTGAAAAAGTCCCGAAATAGACCCCGGAGGGGGGTTTCGGACGATTCTGAAAGTGAGTACAATTTTAGTTGCTCAAATTGGTTTGAAAACATCATAAACAGGTTGCATTTGTCATTTTGAGCATTTTGACATATAACTTTTAATTTTCTAATTTTAGTGAATAAAAACTTATTTTTCTATTTTAAATGAATTAAACGAATTCAAATAAATGGTCATTTTTGAACTTTATCAAACATATCTGAAAAAGACATTTTTGGGTAGAGCTCATTTTTCTTATCAACTCCATATTTTTATTATATTTTTCTGGGTAATATAACAGGAGTTATTGATTATACAAATTTATCCATTTTCTGTAATTTCCTGGAAATACTAAAAATAGGAAGTTATGACGTCATCGTGACGCAAGGATGACATCACCACACTCTGTTCTTCACAGATGATCTTCAAATCGGTTGAATTCGCGCGCAAATCAAACATCCAACTACACCACAGCGGAGATGGCCTCAAGGGGAAGCTAAGGTGACGGCGCCGCTAGT
Organism: Alopecurus myosuroides; assembly: GCA_028641055.1. Taxonomy (NCBI): domain Eukaryota; kingdom Viridiplantae; phylum Streptophyta; class Magnoliopsida; order Poales; family Poaceae; genus Alopecurus; species Alopecurus myosuroides. The sequence continues at coordinate 177,882,235 of CM054057.1, forward strand.
ATTTGGTCGCCGGGGCGGCGCCGGCGATGACCACTGCGGCGGCGGGCGGCGGACCACGTCGGGGAAGGAATCCCGAGGGGTAGAGAGCCAGGTAGGAGCGCAGGGAGGTTGAGGAGCTTACGGTGAACACGAAGGTGAGGTCGAGGAGGTGGCACAGGGCCATAATCGCCGGCGGGGAGCGGATCCTGCGGCGGCCGGAGTCGGACGGGACAGTGAAATTCCTCTCCTCCGGGGCATCCCTGCAGGCAGGAATTGGCGGGGAGGTGCAGGAGCTCGAGGCAGTCCTTCCTGCGTGGTCAGCTCATCCAGGGGCGGCCGGAGAGGCGGCAATCGGCGGCGGCCGCGGCGAGCTAGGGTTCCGGCCAGAGGGAAGAAATGATAGAGAGAGGGAGTGAGCGGAGGGGGTAGGGAGGGAGAGGGAACCGAGGGCGTCCTCTGGGGGCTATCCACGCAAGGAGGGAGGCGAGCAGGGAGGACGTGGCGACGAGGGCGTCGGCCACGGAGGTGCTTACCGGTGAGGAGGAAGACGATAAAGAAGTTTTTCTGAAAACCCCCCTGGAAAACGATGAAACTTCAGTGAAGTCCTTCTCTATTTTGAAACAGCACAGGAAATAAAGTTTTAAGGGCCTTTTTGCAAAGTAAAAAAATTTGGCAAAAAATAACTTTTGGAAAGCTTATAAAATTTCCAACAAAACCATGTTTTTCTTTGATGTAATTGAAATATTTTTCAGAACAAGATTTTAGGAACCAAATTAAGTGCTTTTTGTGAGATTTTCTGAAACCACTTAATTTCATAGTTTAAATTGGTTCAAACATGATTTAAATTTTTGTTTGATGCATGCATGAGATGAAAACAACACCACACCCTACTTTAGCAAAACTGGGGTGTTACAAATCTACCCCCCTTACAAGAATCTCGTCCCGAGATTCCCGAAGGAGAAGAAAGAAGGAACACCGGTTTTGAACGATCTTCTCGAACCTTACGGTTCTTTTCTCGATGAGGTTGATCCGTAGCATCTTGAAGTATTGAACGGATACACCTTAGGTAAGAGGGAAACTCTTAGGAATTGATCTTCACGAAGATCGAGTATCTCATGGGTAACTCATGACAAGAATGTTCGTAAAGAACTTTTGAGTTATCATGCATGAAACACATCAAGATAACGGAGGGAACAAAAGATGGTTTCAAGTTTATGGACGAATGTTCTGGAAAGGATTTAGAATATGAGCTTTGCACAAGACTTTAAATCCTTTTGGAAAAGAAAGGTTCGACAACTTATGACGTCGAGGTTTCTTCAAACAGAATACAAAGATGGAAAGGATGGTCTTGGATACTATGACGTAATATCCGTAGACGAGGGAAGTCACGAGAAAACACTGTAGTCGTGAGTCGAAAAACTTGATACAGGATTATGTTCACTCTTCGAGTGGACACGGAAGATAACGGAACTTTCATCCATTAAAGTTTGTCGAAAACTTGGTCAAAGATCGGGATGTTACTTCACATCAGGAGATAAGTAACCAAAGAGATTGAAACACCGTAACTATGGAAGAATTCTTGGTCACACCACAAGGATGGGTAACCAACGGGGATTGAAACATCAGAAGGAATAGGGAATCTCTTTCCTATTGTGGTTTGGACGTAGCAATACATCTACCACATGGTTAAGATCCCATGGATGAGGTAACTGACAAATTCACACAATGTGTCAGATGAACGGAACTTCAAGTACCAACAACTTGAAAAAAAGGAACGGGTCAATGGCGTTACGAAACACCACGAGATGGTTATGATAAGCTTGTTTCCAATAGAAGAGAGGTTTGGAGGTTCAACAGAGAGACATTGGACAATACAACTTCCAGGTTCTCCTGATGTTCCAGATACTTACATCAGGCTTATGCAAGCCTTCTATAGGTCATCAAGTGAAAATAGAACTCCGGTTTGGAAGAACAGAAAGGGGGAAACTTGTTAGAATAAGCCAGCCAAGAATTCTCACGGGGAGTGGTTGTTCTTACGGTTCAAAGAGATATGACATTAGGCCTTCCGGCTAATTGTGTCAACCACAACATCAACCATGCCGGATTTTTTTAATGGACCTAATTCAATACCCTTGAGAAAACACCAACCATCATTGCTGCTTGAGATTCAGCTCTAGTTAGTGGATTGATCACTCAGACTCGATATGTTTGAGCGAAGAGATTGCACCGGTTACCAACGCGACACATTTACTGGATTCTCAAGATATGGACTACGATGTCAAGCTCAAAAAGATGAGCAGGATTGCAGAACTCATGGTTTAGCAACTTGTGGAAGATGGTTGCACCTACATGAATTACTTGCGACAAAACACATCGGAGTCCCTGTGGGAAAGATAATTACCGAGATAACGAAGTTCTGAAACTTCTTCTCTTTCACAAATGGCCAGTCAGTGGCTTAGTGTGGATGCACTTCTTCCAGTAGACGGAGGTAACAACCAACCATCTCAAGAATAGTCCACACATGCATAACTGACTTGGGATGATTCCCGAGGAAACAAGAAAACTCTTCCCAGATCCATGACGACAACTTTCACCATAAGCACATGGACCGAGGTAAGTTACTTCGAACATCCAGAACACAACTTCGTGATAACACAAGGTTGGTTCTCGAAAGTTTCCAACATTGTTGCCAATGTTCAACACGAGCCTCTCGCAACTTGGAGGAAATAGGAATGCCATCGGTGGGCTCGAAAACACCCTTATCAAAGCACTCCAAGAAGAGGGATTCATATGATATATGAACAAGGCAATACATTGGTCATACCAAAGGACATGAGGTGTACTCGGTTAAAACACCATGAGTGAAAACACCATCAAGACAGTCCTTGGATCTGAACTTGATCTGACAATAGCCCAAATCAAACCAAGGTTGGAATGATAGCATGTCCACGAAGGAGATACTATTTAGCTTCAACACGAGGAAAACTAGATATCCCTTATCAAAGGATCAAGTTAGGCGGAGCTTTTGCCTTTCAACTCTCCAAGTTGTTGTTTAAGCTCAACCAGCTAGTCCAAGATATCCAACGATGTTTTCTTGTAGAAAGGAGTGGTTCAAATTACCCCTTATTTATACATCACGGCCAGGTGACAACCTGGTGATACTTCTAGAAAGACAACCAGAATATCACAACCCACCGGCATGTCTTAGAAATCGAAAGGAGGCATGTTTTTCAAAGCAACCGGTATGATCTTTAGAGCTTCGGCATGAACCTAACTCTTTGACCAAGAATTGTTCACCAGGATGAACGGATTTGGTAACACAGTCAACTTTAGTAGAGACCGGGTGACCGATAGTACTAAGAAGGATACAGATGTTTCTTAGATTTCTCGAAGCACTAGAAATTGCTAGGAACATCTGATGCACACCTCAATGCACACTCAACATTCTTGAGCATTCCAGCTTGGAGCGAAGGTGGTTAAAGATATGTAAGAGCATCACTTCATCAACAAGGCCATGAAACTTAACACGACCTCTTGATATAAAGGTGTGTGATACCCGAAGGTAGAACAGAACAGAAACTAATGAAACTTCTTTAATCTGCGAATTACAAAACTTAGACCTGGTCCTTAAAATGAACGAGGTACTGGAGTTTGTTTCTCCTGACATTCCAAGGTGGAACGTTCTGACGGAACTCAAGAGGAACTGCATTGGAAGAATCCAACACACCTATGCAAATTGGTGTCCATAACAACGGTTAAAGATTTGAAAGAAACTGAAGGGTAGAATCATGCTCAGGGAAGATCCTCGGATCAAGTTGAAGCACAGGGTAATGCTCATTTGTAAAACCCATGCAAAGGAGTTGATATAACTGAAATAAGAACAAAGATGGGGAATTCAGGATGATCACTCCTGCTGTGATCCTTTTCGGTTCCAGTAGAGAACCTATGGCTATTGGAGTTGAGATTACCTAGCCATCCTGCGGTAGAAGATGTTCCTCAGGATTCAACGAAACCGAACTTGGATTAAAGGTCAGCATACTGTACTGATAGAGTGAGCATCACATGGTTAGGAAACCACATGACTTAACTCACCACAAATCAGCACATTCCGGGACCTTCGGTTCAAGTCCAAGGTTAAAAACATAAAGAAAGGAGGAACTACTATCTTAGTGCCTTGAAGAACACTACGGATAGCAATCACGGAAAGTCTTTCAAAAGACACACAACTCCGGAAGAATTTGAACAGAGGATAACGAATATATTCGAGATGAAAAGGAATCTCGAGGTTCAGGATTTGAGACTGTAGAATATGGAATACTGTGAAAACCACAAAACTCTGAGAGAGATTGGAAAGGAAATCTCCCAGTTAAAGAGATAAAGGAACACGGAACACACACGACTCTAGAACTTAACACTAGGTCAACTTGGTAGAGGACGTCCTTGCCAGAGAAGGCACCTAGGTTTTGAATGACTAGAAGAGATAGCAAAACCTTTTCAAATCAAAACAGGTAAGATGACCCAGAGTTAGAGCGATACCAGATAAGAAGTAAAGAGAATCCTAAGAAGGATTTTTGCAATCCATTTGAGGTTTCAAAGTAGTTTTCACAATCACTAGACTCAACATCGACCAAGCAATAAGGTTTTCCTACAGGCAGTCCTGCTCTGATACCATGACTTGTCACGACCCTGGACCCAGAGATATACATACTGTTATGTGCTCCTAGCCATGGACTCACAAGGGCTTCAGGGTTACCAGCCCCGGCCGCAACAAACAACGGCAGGCAGACTGGATTCATCGGCACGTAGTCCGGATCCCCAGTCTACTACTCCTTGTATCCATGCTAGTCATAACCAACTATGCATATCAAAGCGTCCACGAATCGAAAGAAACTGAAGGAAACGGGACCAAAGCTATACAGAGATGCTATGTGTCCAGAAAGTGCAACAACAATCGAGGGTTACTGGGGTTACCTCGCCCCAGGCCGATCACATCGACAGGCGGGCTCGGACATGGATCATCGGCTCCACAACCCCTCGACTGCGACAACTATGCAGGCATAGCCAAAACTGTATAACAATGAGCTCGAAACCAACAACCGATCAAAGCAACACTCTAGACATGAAACTTGTGTTAAACAGATGATAGTAGAGTATAGCTTACAAGCAGAGGTCACACGACCCAACATTACATCAAACAACGGAAGGCAGATTATGTTGCTAATCAACAAGAACCAAAAGGCCTAAGAGGCCACAACATAAGGCGACGTCCCAGCCCATAGATTCCAGGCTGCTACCTGGGAACCCCAAACTACTCGTCGATGTCCACGTCGAACCACCACTGAAGTGACGAACTCCACCTGAACCAAAATTAAGCAAACCTGAGTACGGGAGGTACTCAACAAGACTTAGTTAACCTATTATATATCTGCTAGTTTCATAAAGGGTTTTATGAAGGCTGATTTGCGTAAAGCAATGTTTGTTTTCCAAGTCGAGGAAGAATAGCACGTCCTGTAGAGGTTTTCAAAACAGATGAGAAAGGACTCAACTCTTGTAGATCATCATCTTTTGAGACCATCAAATTCATTTCCCAGCACCTCACATGCTACAAGGGTCACCCCTCCCGGCATCTCCGGGGAGGCACCCTTCATTCATTGCCAACATCTTTTACGCCACTTTCAAGTTATCTATGACCCCGTGACTTTCACCAAGTCGTCCATAACCGTGGACACGGCTTTCCGAAAGATTTATCCCTGCAGGGTGGTACACTTTACCCACACGTACCATCCGACTCTTAATGCCAAGCTATTGGCACAATTCCGACGATGTGCCGGCAGAGTGTGGTTGGCTCCGACCTTTACCTTGCTCGACCCTATCCATGAGTCATCCCAAACAGGGCCACCCCGTCAACAGGGAGTTGGCCACCTCCTGACGGCACCTCTTCTGTGAGTCGGGATCAAGATCCGTGTACGTCCATCACTTGTCCCGGTCACGCCCTAGTTTTTCTCCAAATCGTTTTCTGACTCACACGCAGATGGAAATAGCAAACTACGTGACTCATGGATGTGGCCAAACAAGTTAGTTAGTCGAGCGAGGTTCATTGGCTCGCGCGTGTGGTTGCACGCTCAGTCTTGGTTTCCGCGGCGAGACCTTACTCCTAGGGTTGGCAAGTACAGGACAAAGAACCACTTCCCAAGTGGCCTCCCGTCCAAGCCTTAGTCAAGTTAACCACACAGTGCTCATCTTACCACGTCATCATATCATACTAGGTTATCGCAGCTCTGATTCATCAACCGGATGGAGCAGAGGTAGCAAACATATGAAACTAAGCAGTAGCAGATATGAGGCTCTGGCGATGCGCACAAGCAAATCTATGGCGGCTAGGAGCAGTGGATCAGGATATAGAGGCAATGCAGCATATAGGTGAACTAAGTCTACTAGCATCAAATAGTTTGGAATCGAATGCAAAATACGAGATTCAAATGTTGTTCGAAAGCATATATGAGCAGATAAGAGGTTATGCTTGCCTTGGTTATAAGAAAACCAGATAAAGATCTTCTGGAATAAGTGCTTGACTTGTCGGTTAGGATCAAGTATTCGTCATGGATTGTTGGCCTTCTCTTCGGAGTCACGTTCTACCGAGGGGAACAAACACCGAAAAGAAGAATAACAATCAACACATGGCATCGATGCAACGCACAACATGTATGCATGAGCAAGTTAATGCACTGAAATAAAGCCCTAAGCATGTAGATAGGGTTGCTAGGGTTCGTATGTCAAATATACAGTTTTACTGAAAAAGTCCCGAAATAGACCCCGGAGGGGGGTTTCGGACGATTCTGAAAGTGAGTACAATTTTAGTTGCTCAAATTGGTTTGAAAACATCATAAACAGGTTGCATTTGTCATTTTGAGCATTTTGACATATAACTTTTAATTTTCTAATTTTAGTGAATAAAAACTTATTTTTCTATTTTAAATGAATTAAACAAATTCAAATAAATGGTCATTTTTGAACTTTATCAAACATATCTGAAAATGACATTTTTGGGTAGAGCTCATTTTTCTTATCAACTCCATATTTTTATTATATTTTTCTGGGTAATATAACAGGAGTTATTGATTATACAAATTTTATCCATTTTCTGTAATTTCCTGGAAATACTAAAAAAGGAAGTTATGACGTCATCGTGACGCAAGGATGACATCACCACACTCTGTTCTTCACAGATGATCTTCAAATCGGTTGAATTCGCGCGCAAATCAAACATCCAACTACACCACAGCGGAGATGGCCTCAAGGGGAAGCTAAGGTGACGGCGCCGCTAGTATTTGGTCACCGGGGCGGCGCCGGCGATGACCACTGCGGCGGCGGGCGGCGGACCACGTCGGGGAAGGAATCCCGAGGGGTAGAGAGCCAGGGAGGAGCGCAGGGAGGTTGAGGAGCTTACGGTGAACGCGAAGGTGAGGTCGAGGAGGTGGCACAGGGCCATAATCGCCGGCGGGGAGCGGATCCTGCGGCGGCCGGAGTCGGACGGGACAATGAAATTCCTCTCCTCCGGGGCATCCCTGCAGGCAGGAGTTGGCGGGGAGGTGCAGGAGCTCGAGGCAGTCCTTCCTGCGTGGTCAGCTCATCCAGGGGCGGCCGGAGAGGCGGCAATCGGCGGCGGCCGCGGCGAGCTAGGGTTCCGGCCAGAGGGAAGAAATGATAGAGAGAGGGAGTGAGCGGAGGGGATAGGGAGGGAGAGGGAACCGAGGGCGTCCTCTGGGGGCTATCCACGCAAGGAGGGAGGCGAGCAGGGAGGACGTGGCGACGAGGGCGTTGGCCACGGAGGTGCTTACCGGTGAGGAGGAAGACGATAAAGGAGTTTTTCTGAAAACCCCCCCTGGAAAACGATGAAACTTCAGTGAAGTCCTTCTCTATTTTGAAACAGAACAGAACACCTTATTTTGAGGGACTTTTTGCAAAGTAAAAATTTGGCAAAAATAGGTTTTGGAAACCTTATGAAATTCCCAACAAAACCATCTTTTGCTTTGGTGAAATTGAATTATTTTTCAACACAAAATTTTGGAACCCAAATTAAGTACTTTTTGGGAGATTTTCTGAAACCATTTAAATTCAAATTTTAAATTGGTTCAAACATGGTTTAAATTATTGTTTTCATGCATGTATGGGATGAACACACACCACACACCCTAGTTTAGCAAAACTGGGATGTTACACAAGGAGACCATGAGCGGAAAGGGCGGCTATCTTGGCTAACTAGGGCTGGATGGACTCCCTGTCCGACTCAGAAGCGAATGCATTGAAAGTGTCGGACAAATCTAAGAGGCCCTCCGAGAAACCCGGCAATCTCTTTTCGCCGGGTGGGGAGGCATCCCGGCAATAAAAGAAGGATTTTTGCCAATGTTTGACGTGGGAGTTTAAGCTAAGAGTCGGCATAGGTGAATTTTTTCGGCGTTGGATAGGCACACCGCCGCAGGCCAAAAGGGCCCCGTCACCGCTTTCGCGGCACGGTTTGCATTGGAACAGTTCTAGAAAGAGGGCAAGGTTTGGTGGGATGCACAGGTAAGACTCGCAAAGTACGATGAAGTGAGTTATATTCAACATAGAGTTAGGCCCTATGTCGAATACTTGGAGGCCGTAGTGGCTAAGGAGCTCACGAAAAAAGGAGTGACCCGGGGGACGAAATTCCCGGATCACGTGCTCCACAAAGCATATTACCTCATTCGGATTGGGGGTAGGCCAGGTCTCGTCGCCCGGTACTCTCCAAAGGATATCCTCCTGAGATGGAAGGACACCAGACTCGGCAAGCTCCTCTAGCTTCGCCCTGGTCACGGTAGACCGTGCCCAGTTGGCAGAGATGGACTGAGTTGATTTTGGTTTTGCCGGCTATTTCCCCTTGTTCTTGGGAGCCATTTGTTCGGTCTGCAAAACACAAGGCAATAGTGCAGAACATGAGTAACTAAGACCCGGAAACTACGAGTTATCCGAGTATCAATTAGCGGCACGGAAATTACGGGTTATCCGAGTGTCAACGAGCAGCTACAAAGATTACAGGTTATCCGAATATCAGTGAGCAATTGTGAAAGAGGGTTGGTTATCTGGTTACCTAGAGAGTAAATGAGAAATCCGGAAATAGTGGATTATCCGGGTATAGAAGAACGACTACGGAAAAATCTTGACAGACTACACCTAGATTGGAAAATTTGCAGAGAAATTTGCGGAGAGATTAATGGTTGCGAGTGACAGGAGAGTGGTATTGGATCTACCATTGAGCAATTAGACAAGCAAGAGTAGAGTTGATCAATCTAAATCGGTACGGAACAAGAAGATGACCTAAGGGCGGACCTAGATCCAATCTGGTTCGAACAAAAAGCTTGAAGGTGAGATTCATGGAGGGGAGCTTACCGGTGATGTCCGGAGGAGGTTGCGACGGTGGCAAATGACGCAGCCGAGGTGGCCTGCGGGATCTCCCGGCGGGCAGCTCGAGGGCGCGGCGGCGGAGGCTGACGGCGGCGCGGCGCGGATCGTGGACGAGCGCAGCTGGCGGCGGCTCGATTCCGGCGGCGCGTCGGGGGTCTCCGAGGTGGCGCGGCGGCGAGCTCGAGTGAGGGAGCACCGGAGGCGAAAGAGATGGAAGAGAAATGAGAAGTTAGGTTAGGTTACCCCCCAAGGCCCTTATTTATAGGTGCGGGTGGGGGAAACCTAGGCTGGCGAGCGGGAACCAAAAATTTCGGGATAAGGGGTATCTGCCCGGATTTGTTGGGATAAGCAGTTAAGTGCCCGTGCGCGATATCCGGAAATTATGAGAGCAAATCACTTCCACGATATCCGGGCTAATTAACGAGCGAAGCAAGCCGGGTCTTCTGTGTTTTCCTCGGAGTGTTGACCCGGGAAAATAAGGGAGGATTCGCGGAAAGTCGGGTTACTATATGGACCACCAGTGGAGTTAGGCCTAGCTGTTTATCAAAGCAACCTAACCCGGCCTTTTATGAATTTGTATGTTTATTATTTTTGCAGGGAAGAGCATGCGCTTCAAGGAGGACTCCGTGAAGCCCAAGCTATTCTGGGGACTACTGATGGAGGGATGATAACCCGGTAGGCTAACGCCAAGGTGTAATTCGGCCCAAAGGGCGCTGCGCAAGATCCGGCTTACGGAAAAGGAGTTTCTAGATGGCCCAAGAGTGTAGGCCTCGTAACCCGGTTTGTGGGTTCCGATAGGGAAACTTAGGGTTTGTAAGAAGTGTCCGGGTAGGACTCCGGGTATGCCTTGGATGGTAAGCCAGGGGGTCCGGATATTATATAAGCCGGCCCCTAGGGTTAGTTGAGACACGATCACACAATCACACGAACACAAGATATTCGAGTATCCTTTGTAACACGAGAGTTGAGATAATATATTCAGATCGGAGACTCGGCGACTCGATTGCCGGCTACCAGATCGCATATCACCATGGTTTCCCTTGAGCTAAACCCTCTCCCAAACACCAGAGTCGAATTGCCCCAAGATAAGTTACCCCCGGTAACGTCTGCCGTGATTATCCCACGACAAGTTCCCTCCGTTGCCTTCCTCTAACCTCCACTGACGGCACTTATAGATATCCCTGCTCTTGAAACCTAGGACCTCGTCACCGATGACTCCGAGTTGCCCGCACCCGACTCCCTCCCTCCCCCACCCCAAGTTAAGTGTCTGGATCACTCTGCCGGACGTCGTGGCCAACCGCATCATCCCTGTCTCCGGTGAGGTTTAGGCCTCACCTCACCGGCGACGTCGCGGCTAGCTGTGTCATCCCCGTCCCCGGTGAGTTTTTCTCGGTCGTCGTGATTTTTCTTTCTCTTTTAATCTTCAATACACGTTTTAGGTTTAGAGGGTTCTATATTTCTAACTGAACAAATTGACTTTGTATTGGCATCGTACTGACATCTATGGGCATAGCTGATCTAGATATAGTTTGAGGTAGTACTCGCCCTCCCCTCCACCCCCATTTCATAAAGTATGCGACCATCTGCGATGAGATTGTTCGCATCCATCCCTACAATGGTTCTGGCTGCGTTAGGAAGTACGCGTCACCCCGCTAACCGACGCAACATAAGATAGGGATTGCCGGACAACAACTATCGGTACAAAATAAAAGGATCCTCCTCCTCGAAACAGGCTTGACGCCCCGCTTTATAAATAAAGGAACCCACAGTCGTACAACAAGTTCAGTACCACAAACGAAAAAAAATGACGGAAAAAAATAAAAAGTCCGCTGAGGCAACATCACAACACTGCCCAACACAAAGGAACGCACATAAGGCGATACAACTCGGAGTGGAGTAAGGCTCAACGGCCGGAAGCGGCATATAAGTGGCGAGCCGCCATCACGAGGTCCCGAATCACGCCATCCAACCGCTCAAAGTCCCGTTGTCTATAGAGAGGGTGCCAATGCTGCAAAAATGCCAAGAATTTAAACACATAGTCAGAGGCCTGCCTAAAAAATACGTGCTCGATAACCATCTTGTTACGAATAGTCCATCAAGTCTAGGCCATCGCGGAGAATATTAACCCGAACAAGCGCCTCCTCCTCCCATTACGGTTCGCCTGCACTTTCGCTAAAGTCTAGGGCTTGCCACTCGGGCCCCAGCGCCTCAGCAACAAAGCTCCATAGGAAACGAGTTGCGGGGCAGGAAAATAATATGTGGGTTCCCGTCTCTGGAACCGCACATAGGGGTAATACGTCTCAAACGTATCTATAATTTTCGATGATCCATGCTTGTTTTCTATACAACACCTTTATGTTTTCACATGTTTTCCTTCATTTTCCAGACGTTTTCATGGACTAACCTATTGACAAGATGCCACAAAGCCAGTACCTGTTTTCTATTGTTTTTTATTTCAGAAAAGTTGTTCTAGAAATATTCTCGGAATTGGACAAAAAAAGCCAAAAGTATTAGAATTGCCGACACGTCAACGGAGTCCAAAGGAGACCCGGAGGGGGCCCTCGAGGCCCCACACCATGGCTCCGTCCGGGCTCCTCCTGGTTGCGCCTGGAGGTGGTGTGGGCCCCTCAGGCGCCCACCGCCGTTGCCCTTTCGCCTATAAAGTCCTCCCGAGGCATAAACCCTAAATATATTGGCCCCCTTCCACAAAAAGTTACATAGCTCCGCCGCCACCGCCTACAAGTTTCGGGGGACAGAAATATCTGTTCCGGCATCCTGCCGGGACGGGGAAGTGCCCCGGAGCCATCTCCATCGACTCCACCGCCATCTTCATCGTTGTTGTTGTCTCCTATGATAAGGAGGGAGTAGTTCCCCCTCGGGGCTGAGGGCTTGTGACGCCCCGAGATCGGGCACTATGCAGATTTCAGCATTCCCGCCAAAATCCACATAATAACCGATTCCAGGTTGCCACTTGAGATAACATTACAATAGTTCACGAACAATCCACAACAACAACAGCAAAGATATATACAAGAGGACTCAAACGAGTCAAGGATACAACTGATACAATACAAAGATCCAAATAACAGCGGAAGAAACAACATATCGTCCGGCTACGGACAAGATACAAATTGGACTAAGAGTCCTGAAGATAACCGAGAGCGTCCAATCTCTGCCCAGGCCAAGCCGGAGGGATTTCCAAGCTAACGTCGTCAGACTTCAAACCTGTTGACTGCAATGTTGAATATGCAGCCACGAAAAAGGATTCGTGGGTCAGTACGGTTAAGTACTGGCAAGTGGATAAACCATACTCACAAGATACCGGCATAGCCAGTCATCACAAGATACAAATACTTTGGGTTCAACGGAAAAGGAAGGGATTATTGCAAATATGCGGCAGCGGGCTGCACTAACCAACTACAGAAACACTCTACAACTTCCGGCTAAAAGAGGGAGATAAGATAGCGTATCGAAACCAACTACAACTACTCACCAAACAATACCCATCCAATGTCACCCCCTACTAAGGAAGCAACCCAAGGATAACTCACACTGTTGATTAAGGTGAAGGTCAGGTTATTGTGGCAATAGGCCTATTACTAGTCAAATTATTATCAATTAGGTGTAAGTTGTCTGAGTACTTGTTAGCCAGTACTTTCACCAAGTAATCCATAACCGCGGAAAACACGGCTTCTCGAGAAGATTTATCCCTGCAGGGTGTGCTCCAGTACCCGTACACACTCAAGCCACCAACTAAAACTCAGGTTGGCTTGACACGACCCAAACCATCTCTACAACCCATCCTAGGAGCCACGGAGCTATAAGGTCCCAGCCACGCATCCGAATACTCAGCGCAGGTGTGCAAAACTCCCGCAGGACACAACACCCCGGCACTACAGGCCTCGCCCTATATGCATCATCATCATCAGTAACCATGGGTGATCAACCCATTATGCAAGGAGCAAATGGAACACCCGAACTAAGTGTGGCTCTTCGGACAAGCTGCAGATCAGGTCTAAGTCGAGGGGGGTCCCATACTACCACCCGGATGCGGTGAGCACGCTCATCATGGATCAGTAGACAAGACCCTTTTCCTATTAGGGTCGACACTAGCAGGCCTCAAAACCACTTAGGGCCTCCTGCCGGTGCCTTATCAGCATATTATTAATAACAGGTTGATTGATTAACATCGAGCCCCCAGAACATAAAAGTAATCTATTAACAGAAAGTAACGGGTAACAGACTCGAGCAAAACAACCTAAGCATGCTAGTAAGACACGGGCACAAGCAATGGTTATAGGTGTGGAGGTGAGGCAATAACAAGGTTAAGGGATTCATGTGATGGGTTCGTAACAGAAACAACTACTACTAAGGCTAGCAGAAAAGGACAACGGAAAGAATCGGTAACAAGTGATGAAAGGCAGTCATATGGAAGCAAGTGAGTATACTTGCCTGAGATCCCGCAAGGTAGCAGAACTTGTCGTTGCTCACATCATCTCAACGTCCTATCCGGGAAGAAGCAATGAACCTCGAACAAACACCGGAATGCAACAATTACTACTACGGCAAAAGATCCAGCATGATCCTATTTTATATGCATGGCATGGCAAGATGCGACAGGGGAAACAACTTAAGCAATTTAATCGGAACCGGAGTCCGGAGAAATAGGAATTGGTTCAAGTTGTTTATCTAACCATCAATATTAAATGTTGATTAACAGGTTTAAACAAGGAAGAAGTGAGGTATTCAATATTAAATGGAATAGGGCAACAACTGAATTAAATACCCCAACACATTCCATATTTATTTATTAGGTGAACATACATAACACTACTACAAATGCAAAATGCAAGGTGCAAACATGAACATGGATGGCATGAACAGATTAAGTGCATTTTTCTGGTATGAAAACATATTTTATTTGTTGGATTTGGAATTAAAATGAGCAAGTTATTAAATTAGCAATTTTTAATGCATTAATTAAGAAATAGTTGTTTTCAGCAATTTAGATTATTCAAAACAGAAAACAAAGTTTATATTTGCAAAGTTTAGAGAATTTTTTATTGGAAAACATATTTTACTTTTCAAGTTTGGAGTTAAAATGAATTAGTTATGATTTATGCAATTTAAATCAATTTAAATTGAGCCGGAAGCCCAACATTTAATTTAGGAGGTTCGAGTTATTTATTTACCCACAAAAATGCAATGCAACACATGAATGAGATGACATTTTAATTATAGTTGATATGTTATAGAAAATAGGGCATAGGTATAGGGGTTTGGGTTTAGGGTGCACACGTGTGGAAAGAAGATCTTCGGGTTCGGCGCCGGTGTCTTCGGGATGAAGAAGAAGACGACGACAAAGAGGGAGATAGACGGCGGCGAGGAAGGATGGAAAGTAGACATTCTCGCGTCGTCGTCGAGGTAGTCGAAGTAGGCGTAGTCGACGTCGGGGGCGTAGACGTTCCGATGTCGATGTAGTAGCCGAAGTAGTCGTTCTCGTGCCGTAGTCGAAGTAGTCGTTCACGTCGTCGTTCCCGTTCCGTAGCCGAAGTAGGCGTAGTAGTCGAAGTAGTCGACGGAGGAAACACAACATCGTCATCTTCGGGGTCGATTGTGCACAAGGCGGCTTCGGGGTACAAGGCACGCACGAAGCGACAACGCAAGCGGACATGGTAGATCTTGTCGAGGTAGCGGAACTTGTCGACGAAGATCTTGTCGTCGAGGTACGGCTCGGGGTCGATCTTGGCACGGTCGTAGTCGAGGTAGTAGTTCTTGTCGTCGTCGAGGTACTCTTAGCATCCTTGTAGGAGATCATGGTGGTTCATGTCTTCATGGCGCGCACGATGGCGGCCAACACAAGGCGGACCCGGCGAAGATCATGTCAAGGTTCCGGTCGTTGGAGTCGGGGTGTTCTTGTCGATGCGGTTCGTTGAAAAAGAGAGGATCTTCGCGGAGTGGAGGAAGTAGAGATGAGTGTCGACGCCGGGGTTGTAGTCGTGCACTGCCGTCCCGCCCACGTCGACGAAGTTGCAGCAGCGCCACCACACATCCTCGCCGCGCAACTTTGGATGACCTGATATTCTAGAGCTCAACGCCTATGGTGCTCCAATCGATGACAGGCTATTGAGCTCCTGCGTTGCTGGTAGAGAGTGCACAGCCCGCATTGGACGTGGAGGTAGCATCATCAGCAGGGGGCTCCGGGCTGGGCATGTAGGTGCAGAAGGTGCAGAACTGAACCTTTGGATGGGGTCCAGCTCCCGTATGGCGGCGTCGAGGTGGCTCGGGGACGAGTAGCGCTCCTGCACGACGTGGATGCGCCCAACCCGGCCTCACTTGCTCGAGTCGCCGCTGTCGCATCCGGACGGCAGGCGCCCCATCGCCGGCGAGCACACATGCGCACCTCCCTCCGTCGACCTAGGGCGCGACGCGGACTGGCGAGCTCTACAGAGCTGTGCACTGTCCAATCGATACAAGCGCGCTCCATTGAGCAAGCCAGCCGCACCGCCTCTGTTGTCGGCGAAGGTAGGGCGGGGCCGGTCGATCCGCTGCTCTCCCCTCTGTGGCTGGTCGGCGTACAGCAGCTCTGGCGAGCGGTAGAAGGCCTCCATGGCGGGGATGACCAGGAGCGACCTCCATGGCTGGGAAGCGACGGCCCGGACGTCAGGAGGGGCCTGGGGAGCGGCGGCACCGGCCGGTGAGGAGCAGAGGGCGGCCGCGGCTTTCTCCTTGGCGGCGGCGCAACCAGCCAGAGGGAGGGGGCGACGGAGCTCCGGGGAGGGTTGCTGGTCGGAGAGCATCTAGGAGGAGGCGAGCGAAGGCAGCGTGCGAGAGGAGGTCGCGGGCAGGGATCGAGGGGATCGATCGATCCCCTGCGTGCGTGCGTGCGGTTCGCTTCGTTTTTTTTTCTTTTGCACCGGTGGGAGGACCCCTTTGCAAATAACAGAAACGGCGGGGGGGGGGGGGGATTGAGAGGGAGGGAAATATTTTTACGGTTTGGGGGAGGGATTCGGTGGGGAGGTGCTGGTTGGGCCTTGCTGTTTGGGCTAGTTGGGCCGGAAAAAAAAGCAGGTTGCCCCTCTCTCTCCCTCACGACTCTATTTTTTTTTTGTGGGTTGGTTGTATTATTTTCCAGAAACTGTTTTGGCATTATTAGAAGAATATATTTCTGTTTTGCATCAAACAAATTTTAGAAAGTCAAGAGTTGATGAAATTAAGCATTTTGCAAGTTTCAAATGCGCGATGATTTATGAGGATGCCATGCGATGCGAAAAGAAAAACAACGATCAATCTATTTGGGGGGGAAAACCCCGGGCGTTACAGACGACACCACTAACAAGGGATTGCGCCCTCGCAATCCACCTACTAACCCGGGAGGGGAAAGAAGTTCGACTATCGATCCTTCATGCTTCTAGTTGATCTCCTCGACACCACTAACAAGAGATTCTTGCTCGGGCTGATGACGATGTTCTTCCACCAGGAATCTTCCGATGATCGAACCTATTAGGTTAAAGGCTCAGAAAACGTCCACCCACGTAGGATCCTAACACTTTGAAAAATTGAGTACGAGAGTAGACTCCAAAACAAATAAGATGGGAGGGGAAATAGAATAGAGATAAGGAGAAAACAAGAACCCTATTGAGATGTTTTCCAAAATAGTTTTGCAGAAATAGTTTGGACATTCTAGAAACAACGACCGTTAGCGAGGTTAACCTACAGGCTTTGAGGACCCGTTGCTTCGATAACCATTCGTATCGAAACAATATCGGGAATCGGAACCAAGGCTCTGATACCATTTGTGACGCCCCAAGATCGGGCACTATGCAGATTTCAGCATTCCCGCCAAAATCCACATAATAACCGATTCCAGGTTGCCACTTGAGATAACATTACAATAGTTCATGAATAATCCACAACAACAACAGCAAAGATATATACAAGAGGACTCAAACGAGTCAAGGATACAACTGATACAATACAAAGATCCAAATAACAGCGGAAGAAACAACATATCGTCCGGCTACGGACAAGATACAAATTGGACTAAGAGTCCTGAAGATAACCGAGAGCGTCCAATCCCTGCCCAGGCCAAGCCGGAGGGATTTCCAAGCTAACGTCGTCAGACTTCAAACCTGTTGACTGCAATGTTGAATATGCAGCCACGAAAAAGGATTCGTGGGTCAGTACGGTTAAGTACTGGCAAGTGGATAAACCATACTCACAAGATACCGGCGTAGCCAGTCATCACAAGATACAAATACTTTGGGTTCAACGGAAAAGGAAGGGATTATTGCAAATATGCGGCAGCGGGCTGCACTAACCAACTACAGAAACACTCTACAACTTCCGGCTAAAAGAGGGAGATAAGATAGCGTATCGAAACCAACTACAACTACTCACCAAACAATACCCATCCAATGTCACCCCCTACTAAGGAAGCAACCCAAGGATAACTCACACTGTTGATTAAGGTGAAGGTCAGGTTATTGTGGCAATAGGCCTATTACTAGTCAAATTATTATCAATTAGGTGTAAGTTGTCTGAGTACTTGTTAGCCAGTACTTTCACCAAGTAATCCATAACCGCGGAAAACACGGCTTCTCGAGAAGATTTATCCCTGCAGGGTGTGCTCCAGTACCCGTACACACTCAAGCCACCAACTAAAACTCAGGTTGGCTTGACACGACCCAAACCATCTCTACAACCCATCCTAGGAGCCACGGAGCTATAAGGTCCCAGCCACGCAGCCGAATACTCAGCGCAGGTGTGCAAAACTCCCGCAGGACACAACACCCCGGCACTACAGGCCTCGCCCTATATGCATCATCATCATCAGTAACCATGGGTGATCAACCCATTATGCAAGGAGCAAATGGAACACCCGAACTAAGTGTGGCTCTTCGGACAAGCTGCAGATCAGGTCTAAGTCGAGGGGGGTCCCATACTACCACCCGGATGCGGTGAGCACGCTCATCATGGATCAGTAGACAAGACTCTTTTCCTATTAGGGTCGACACTAGCAGGCCTCAAAACCACTTAGGGCCTCCTGCCGGTGCCTTATCAGCATATTATTAATAACAGGTTGATTGATTAACATCGAGCCCCCAGAACATAAAAGTAATCTAGTAACGGAAAGTAACGGGTAACAGACTCGAGCAAAACAACCTAAGCATGCTAGTAAGACACGGGCACAAGCAATGGTTATAGGTGTGGAGGTGAGGAAATAACAAGGTTAAGGGATTCATGTGATGGGTTCGTAACAGAAACAACTACTACTAAGGCTAGCAGAAAAGGACAACGGAAAGAATCGGTAACAAGTGATGAAAGGCAGCCATATGGCAGCAAGTGAGTATACTTGCCTGAGATCCCGCAAGGTAGCAGAACTTGTCGTTGCTCACATCATCTCAACGTCCTATCCGGGAAGAAGCAATGAACCTCGAACAAACACCGGAATGCAACAATTACTACTACGGCAAAAGATCCAGCATGATCCTATTTTATATGCATGGCATGGCAAGATGCGACAGGGGAAACAACTTAAGCAATTTAATCGGAACCGGAGTCCGGAGAAATAGGAATTGGTTCAAGTTGTTTATCTAACCATCAATATTAAATGTTGATTAACAGGTTTAAACAAGGAAGAAGTGAGGTATTCAATATTAAATGGAATAGGGCAACAACTGAATTAAATACCCCAACACATTCCATATTTATTTATTAGGTGAACATACATAACACTACTACAAATGCAAAATGCAAGGTGCAAACATGAACATGGATGGCATGAACAGATTAAGTGCATTTTTCTGGTATGAAAACATATTTTATTTGTTGGATTTGGAATTAAAATGAGCAAGTTATTAAATTAGCAATTTTTAATGCATTAATTAAGAAATAGTTGTTTTCAGCAATTTAGATTATTCAAAACAGAAAACAAAGTTTATATTTGCAAAGTTTAGAGAATTTTTTATTGGAAAACATATTTTACTTTTCAAATTTGGAGTTAAAATGAATTAGTTATGATTTATGCTATTTAAATCAATTTAAATTGAGCCGGAAGCCCAACATTTAATTTAGGAGGTTCGAGTTATTTATTTACCCACAAAAATGCAATGCAACACATGAATGAGATGACATTTTAATTATAGTTGATATGTTATAGAAAATAGGGCATAGGTATAGGGGTTTGGGTTTAGGGTGCACACGTGTGGAAAGAAGATCTTCGGGTTCGGCGCCGGTGTCTTCGGGATGAAGAAGAAGACGACGACAAAGAGGGAGATAGACGGCGGCGAGGAAGGATGGAAAGTAGACATTCTCGCGTCGTCGTCGAGGTAGTCGAAGTAGGCGTAGTCGACGTCGGGGGCGTAGACGTTCCGATGTCGATGTAGTAGCGGAAGTAGTCGTTCTCGTGCCGTAGTCGAAGTAGTCGTTCACGTCGTCGTTCCCGTTCCGTAGCCGAAGTAGGCGTAGTAGTCGAAGTAGTTGACGGAGGAAACGCAACATCGTCATCTTCGGGGTCGATTGTGCACAAGGCGGCTTCGGGGTACAAGGCACGCACGAAGCGACAACGCAAGCGGACATGGTAGATCTTGTCGAGGTAGCGGAACTTGTCGACGAAGATCTTGTCGTCGAGGTACGGCTCGGGGTCGATCTTGGCACGGTCGTAGTCGAGGTAGTAGTTCTTGTCGTCGTCGAGGTACTCTTAGCATCCTTGTAGGAGATCATGGTGGTTCATGTCTTCATGGCGCGCACGATGGCGGCCAACACAAGGCGGACCCGGCGAAGATCATGGCAAGGTTCCGGTCGTTGGAGTCGGGGTGTTCTTGTCGATGCGGTTCGTTGAAAAAGAGAGGATCTTCGCGGAGTGGAGGAAGTAGAGATGAGTGTCGACGCCGGGGTTGTAGTCGTGCACTGCCGTCCCGCCCACGTCGACGAAGTTGCAGCAGCGCCACCACACATCCTCGCCGCGCAACTTTGGATGACCTGATATTCTAGAGCTCAATGCCTATGGTGCTCCAATCGATGACAGGCTATTGAGCTCCTGCGTTGCTGGTAGAGAGTGCACAGCCCGCATTGGACGTGGAGGTAGCATCATCAGCAGGGGGCTCCGGGCTGGGCATGTAGGTGCAGAAGGTGCAGAACTGAACCTTTGGATGGGGTCCAGCTCCCGTATGGCGGCGTCGAGGTGGCTCGGGGACGAGTAGCGCTCCTGCACGACGTGGATGCGCCCAACCCGGCCTCACTTGCTCGAGTCGCCGCTGTCGCATCCGGACGGCAGGCGCCCCATCGCCGGCGAGCACACAGGCGCACCTCCCTCCGTCGACCTAGGGCGCGACGCGGACTGGCGAGCTCGACAGAGCTGTGCACTGTCCAATCGATACAAGCGCGCTCCATTGAGCAAGCCAGCCGCACCGCCTCTGTTGTCGGCGAAGGTAGGGCGGGGCCGGTCGATCCGCTGCTCTCCGCTCTGTGGCTGGCCGGCGTACAGCAGCTCTGGCGAGCGGTAGAAGGCCTCCATGGCGGGGATGACCAGGAGCGACCTCCATGGCTGGGAAGCGACGGCCCGGACGTCAGGAGGGGCCTGGGGAGCGGCGGCACCGGCCGGTGAGGAGCAGAGGGCGGCCGCGGCTTTCTCCTTGGCGGCGGCGCAAGCAGCCAGAGGGAGGGGGCAACGGAGCTCCGGGGAGGGTTGCTGGTCGGAGAGCATCTAGGAGGAGGCGAGCGAAGGCAGCGTGCGAGAGGAGGTCGCGGGCAGGGATCGAGGGGATCGATCGATCCCCTGCGTGCGTGCGTGCGGTTCGCTTCGTTTTTTTTTCTTTCGCACCGGTGGGAGGACCCCTTTGCAAATAACAGAAACGGCGGGGGGGGGGATTGAGAGGGAGGGAAATATTTTTAGGGTTTGGGGGAGGGATTCGGTGGGGAGGTGCTGGTTGGGCCTTGCTGTTTGGGCTAGTTGGGCCGGAAAAAAAAGCAGGTTGCCCCTCTCTCTCCCTCACGACTCTATTTTTTTTTTGTGGGTTGGTTGTATTATTTTCCAGAAACTGTTTTGGC
Source organism: Alopecurus myosuroides (assembly GCA_028641055.1). Lineage (NCBI taxonomy): Eukaryota > Viridiplantae > Streptophyta > Magnoliopsida > Poales > Poaceae > Alopecurus > Alopecurus myosuroides. The sequence continues at coordinate 177,903,688 of CM054057.1, forward strand.
ATTATTAGAAGAATATATTTCTGTTTTGCATCAAACAAATTTTAGAAAGTCAAGAGTTGATGAAATTAAGCATTTTGCAAGTTTCAAATGCGCGATGATTTATGAGGATGCCATGCGATGCGAAAAGAAAAACAACGATCAATCTATTTGGGGGGGAAAACCCCGGGCGTTACAGGACTCTACCGGTAGCTATGTGTTTCATCTCTCTCTCCCATGGTGTGATCTTTATGTGATCATGAGCTTTGTAATCTAGTTGAATATGTAGATGTACTCTTCATCTGTTATGCTACTCAAGTAGTTTTGTTATGAGATCTCCGTAGACACTTTCATCACGGTTTAAAGGTAACAGTGTGTGCACCGTGTGGTTTAGCATGATATTTATATCTTGTGTTGGATGACCCTATGACATTATGTTGTTTGTCTAGTACCTTCTAGGGTGCTCATAGTGACAGCGTGGGGTTAATTAGACATGGGAATGCGACTTTGAGGAGTGACGTTACAGCCCTACGCAAGGAATTGGTGTTTGTTATTCAACCGGAGAGTGGTTCAGAGTAGCATAGTGAAGAGAATATATTTATGCATTCAATTATGTTATCATTGTTGAGAGTGTCCACTAGTGAAAGTATGATCCCTATGCCTTGTTTCTAAGCATTGATACACAATTTACAATCAGTTCTGCTACATGTTTGCTTGCTGCCATTTTTATTTCAGATTGACATTATCACTTATAATCATCCATACTAATTGTATTTTACTCTCTCTTCGCTGAAATAGTGCACCTATACAACTCACAATTGTATTAGGTGTGTTGGGGACACAAGAGACTTCTTGTATCGTGATTGCAGGGTTGCTTGAGAGGGATACCTTTGACCTCTTCCTCCCTGAGTTCGATAAACCTTGAGTAATCCACTTAAGGGAAACTTGCTGCTGTTCTACAAACCTCTGCACTTGGAGGCCCAACACTGTCTACAAGAATAGAAGTGTGCGTAGACATCAGCGCCACAAAATTCGCTTCCACCAACTGACATGTGACCCCGCACCTGCGCTGCCTTCAACAATTCGTCCCCGCACACGTGTTGTCTCCTTCCCCAATTTTCCCTCGATCCCCTCATCGCCGACGCTCTCTCTGCCGCCCAGTGCCCTTGATCCTCAAGACTCGGTTCTTCTCCACGCCGGCAAACCGTGCCTCGCCGCCACCCAGTGCCCTTGACGCTCACCAGCGCTCCCACCCACCTAGTCCGTGTGCGCCCCATCCGCAAACCCTAGCTAGGTGCTGGACGCCGTTCACGCGCCCCTAGCCCCTGTGCCCTTGGTCTTCCTCGACTCCGTCCATGCGCCACAGGTCTCGGCCACGAACGTCCTCCCCAGCGCCACCGTCCGAGGTACTTCCTCTCCGATTCCCCCATGTGTGTGCTCTGACTCGGTTACAATTTCCCGAGGTGAGCACACTCCTGCAACTCCTCCAGTTGCTCCTCCCCTTGCTCAGTGATCAAGCTGGGCCGATAAAATGTATGTTATTTGTGTTTGTCATGCTTCTAGCATGTGAATGGTGGTGGATGTGTTAGATGTGCAGAAGTGGTAGATTGTGATATGCTTATTGATCTATATGATTGTCCTAAATGATCAAGAGATTATCTGTCCAGGTTCTTGCATTATCAATATATATGATTATGCTTCAAGGAATGTTTTGCTAGCTTACTAGACATGTTATATTCGCTGGCTTGCATAATTAAGGTGTCCCTAATGCGTGCTTAAATATTGGCAATACTCTTCTATCTGGTTGCAATGCTTCAGTTTGGATGATTTATTCACCCAGGCATGTGTGATATGCTTAACTATAAGATTTATTTGCTGTTTTATATTTCTGGACATGCAAAGTTGAACTTCTGCTAATTTTGCTAGCATAAGCTTGAATAGAAAGGTATTGGTGTATGCGTATGTGTGCACAGGGTGTTGTTGATGGCTTGCAAGTGCTTGGCAATTTGGTTCCATTTTGTATGTTATCTCATAGCTGAAATATATATTTAGTGTAGTGCATGATTGTCTATTGGGACAAGACTTGAATACTTGGAGGATTTATGATGCAGATGACATACTTAGATGATTTACTAGCATCTTTGGACATATTTTACTGTCTGGATCTGCTTGCTGCTGCTTGTAGGTGCCTAATTATTTTCCTCTCTTTCTCTCGGCTAAAAATAAGAATAGATACTTTACTGGATGTTTCCTATGATGCATATGGTATGAGGCCTAATTAATAAGAACATATACTATTTTGTGCTTTAATTCTCTATGATGATTTAGGCATAGATATATGAGAGAACTCCCTGCCCTCTCACTCCTCTCTTCTCAACTAGAGATGCAACCAGTGGATGTGCTTGTTAACCTGCTGCTGGATTGAGGCTTTGTCTTCTAGAATATGATATACCCTGCATCTTGTGGCATGCCTACTCCTCCTAGCCTCTTGATCAGTTTCCTAGTATCTAGTGGGGATTTGGGATGTGTCTTTCTATATTCTGTGATAGAAACATTAAGGTATTGTTAGCCTCTTGATCAGTTTCTAGTATTTAGTGCATGGCTATGTTTTGGTAAAGAGACATGCTTCACAATGTGGGTGGTCGATTTCTGTCGGTCCTTTTTTTTACTAGTTCCTGTTAGTCTCTGCTAGATCGTCTTCATATTTCTTCCTGCATGTGTACTAGTAATTAGGAAATAACTTCTAATACACCTAACTCTATCCTGCTATCGTTTTATTCGCATTTGACATGGACTAGATAGGTTCGAGCTAAATTATACTATACTACAACAAATTTCGATCTCTGCTATTAGGCAATGACATAGTTTGAATTCAGTTCAACTCCTTTTATAGAGCTTAACCATGCGTGTATGCTCTGTTTAATGATATGATGAATAACTTCTGACGAGAAATAATCCGCATATATGGAGAAACCTAAATTTTAGTTTTCTGTTGCAACATATGAACTGAATTACATGCCATCTTTTACAATATTTAATGTGCAGGGCTGGTGGTTTGAGCTGAAGCAAAACCTTTAGTATTGAACATGAGAATTAATCTGTTCTACTAATAGTCGGCATGCCTATGAATGGAAAACAATTTTATATAGTGTAGTATATGTGTACAACTTCATTTCTGAATATGGCAGTAGATTGAGGGCATTGTGGATGGGTTTTGTGCAGGTACACATTGAGTTGCCAATGTTTCGCCGGAACGTCGATTCGTTTCCGTTCCGGCGAATTTCTGGCATTCCGGCATGGCCTTTTTTTAGCAAAGGGCATGCCGAAATTTTCATCGAATTTTGTAGCTTGATTAGTTGTTTTTGAGCATGTGGGGCACTTCTAATAAATTACTACTATTACAAAAAAAAAACTATAGACTTTTTTAGCATGTTGGGCACTTCTAATAAATTACGACTATTACAGAGACATGTCGGGCACTTCTAAGCACGGGTTCATGCCTGAAGCCAATGACGAGGAAGAGGGCTAGGATGCCCACGCCGCAACCGGTAATGAGGAAGAGGGCTGGGTGGCCGGCGCCTCCGCAACCGGCAATGAGGAAGAGGTCCAGGAGTCGGAGTACTTTGAGGAAGAGGGTGATGACACCACCGATGGTGGCGGCACTGACCGCACGTCTTGTGTTAGCGGCGGCGCCGACCCGACTGCTGAGAAGAAGAAGAAGAAGAAGAAAAGAAGGCGCGGGCACCAAGAAAGGAACGGACGCCGCAAGTGCTTGCCAACATCGCAGATACGATCACTGAGATCTTGCCAAGTGGCCTACCATTGGCGCCTCCAACGGTTGCCTCAGGGTACGACATGCAAATAGGGTGCATCGTGCGGGAAAGCCTGTCGATCAACATGACGGACCTTAGAAGCAACGAGAACATGGCTTTGGTCGAAACCCTCATGAAGAAGCTTCACCAACGATACACGTTCCCAGAGCCATTCAATAAAAAGGTGGACTCTTTAGCCCTCACGAAGATGAGCACCGCCTTGAGCAGCTAGAGATCCCGGGTGAGGAAGAAGATTATGGAAGGTAAAACCTGGGAGGAGATAAGTCGCAAAGAGCCGACGCTCGAGAAAGAAGACTTCGACGTACTGAAGTTGTACAAAAAAACTGAGGAGTGTACAAAATGGACCGAATGGGGGAGGAAAATGCGGGGCCAGAATATAGGGGTCCAACATTGCGGAAGCGGCGGTTACCAAGGAAAATAACTCGTCTGGGAGAAGGAGGACCGCGAGATTGAACGTCTCGGAAAAGATAACCTCTAGCATAAAATCACGGATTTACAGGTTAGAAACTTTGTCTGGTGCCGCTACTTCTTAGACTGGAAGACGGAGGATTCGTGACGAAAGACCAGGTCGTGAAGGATTTTGAGGAATTATTGGTAAAGATGAGTGTGGATTTCCTCACACCGGGGGTAACTGCCTCCGCCTTGCATGTCGTACGATAAGAACTCAGGATTTGTGCCCGCACTAGCATCATTATGTTAGCTTTTCTGTGAACATTCGTTAACATTGTTGGGGTTCCTTCGTTGAAGTTACGGCGTTTATAAGGTGTAGGAATCTCTCGTGGGGACAGCCCCTTTGGAAGTAGCTTAATTCGTTTGCTTCTCTTGGTTTGCATGTTATTTTACTATGCTTCTTTGTGTAGATGTGTCCAAGGCTCGTTTCTTGCGTCTGATAGTGATGTGCCAAAAAAAGTCCACCAAAACACTTTACCGCAAGGAAGATTGAGGGCTCACGCGGACACTTCTTAATAAAATGCGCATCATGGCCATTTTTCGCGATTATTAGCTGTCAGCTAGGCGTTTTTTTATGTTTTTTTATGTATTGAGGGAAGCATGACCCATGTCCGCCGAGCGTTTCTGTATATTTTGTTTATGTATCGAGGGACACATGACCCATTTGATATACAAATACGCATAAGACGGAAGCAAAAACGAAAATAGGGGGTCTTTAGTCGGTCACACCATCATCATTTATATAGTATATATATATGAACTCCTTTGTTCTAACCTCACCAGTGAGTGCATGCAAAAATATCTTGGTTTAAGAGAAATCATCACATACTCTGGCTCGTAGGGCCCCTTCCTTTGGAAACAAATGCATGTACAATGCTTGTGTTCAGGCAAAAAGGACAGGCACGGTGCAAACATTTAGAGAACTGTGCTGCCCTTATATACTAGTCCCATCGTACACAAACGGCGTCTTAACTTTGGTCTATCCCAAAGAGCAGTCTATCTCTAAACCTCACCTTATTTGTGCACCAACCCCGTCCTTTAATTATCATATCTTGTTAGCACCTATCTCGTAGCAAAGAATCCAACGGTGATATATACATGCGTAGCTACCGGCCGGGAGAGGAGGAAATTTTATTTATATATATATATATATACATATATATATACACACATATACATACATATATATATATATCAAGTCTATATTGCATTGATATAATTAGATAATGAAGTCAAATGGGTTCACTTTAATTTCCTTTTGTCTGAAGGAGGATGAGTTGCAGAAGGCTTGTACGGCTGGACCGTCGTCCGAAGGGTCGACGGAACAGTGGGACACGCCTTTCAATAGGGCGACGAACGCATGCAATAAAAAGCCGTTGGAGGAGCCGCCGATGTGAGCTGGCCATATGTCTGGCTTTGGACTAAACATGAAGGTAGCCGAGTACTATGCATCGGCCGCCAAGTCGTCGAGAAAGGAGAGGACGATGACGACTAAGGATAAAGCCGAGGTTGAGGAGCTGAAGAAGAAGGTGGCGTTTCTAGAGAAGAAAATTGTAATCGGAAATACGACAGTGGACCCCGACAAGCTTAACTAGTTAGTGGATGAGAGGCTCCGGCAAATCACCCCCCTTGGTTTATGGAGGGGTTAGCTGCTTGGAATGCGGCGGGTCAAAGAGGGCCGATCTGTAACATCCCAGTGTTTGGGAGGGTATAAAAATCTAAATTTAATATGTGCATTTGTAAAGCATGCATCTAAAAATACGGGAAATTTTGGCGCGAAAGTTTAAACAAACCAAAGTGACCAATGTTTCACTTGACATGATGCATTAGGTTTAGATCATCTGGTCAAGAGTACATTTGGAGCGATCTTTCTAACATAGTATCTCTTCAAACCAAATTATTTGATAAGACAAACCATAATTGGTTATGTCCAAGCACATACTCTCAACAACCTTAACCACAAGTCTATAAATGACGTGGGATAATTCACTAGTATCTAGAACTCAAAGAGGGGTGAGTATCCAGAGCCCATAACTGTTGATCATACTTCCACAAATGAGTAATACACAATTGAACCATCTCATCAACATAGATGTTATGTCCTATAAAACAATAACTCTAAGTTATAGATAAATGCACACGACACCTTTATAAATCATCTTATAACTATTAAGTAAACCTTTACAAGTAAATAACAAAGGTTCAATAGAAAAAAATGATGAAACCAGTGTTAACTCAATACCCACAAGTGGGAAATGACATAATTCTTATTAATAACATATTTATGTAATATGTACATATCTCAAAATAATTAAGAGAAGAGTATATGAAGTAACAACATGACAATCTGAGAAACCAACTATCAACTAGGACATAAGTCATTAAACTCCAATAACCTTCATATGATCATTTTCTCATTCATATTATACAAGTGAGCATATGAAATCTCAACACATCAATGAACCATTGATCAACTTACTATCTTAAATCCTCATTCCACAAATACTCCACACTTCTATCCAAATCAACATTCAATAATTAAAGTATATCTCGATACAACTAAGGAATAACAACAAGTATAACCTCCATTAGAGGAATTGAATTGAAATCTAAGTAAAACCAATCATATATGAAACAAGTGCATATTTTATGGGAAACAAAATAAGAAGTATATGGAAGGATAATAAAAGCATGAACTAACTCTTAATCTAGATCTTTTTATTTTGGCTAGACCATTATATCTTGTTTCCCAATCCTCTCGAAGTCATTCTGCAAGAGAAGCAACAACCAAGAAAGGAGGAACTACCACAAGAAGATCTTCAGGAAGATTCTTTAGAGTGTTCTATAAGTGCTACTTCAATCTATTATTAGAGTATTTGAAAACGCTTATATATTTACCTGATCTTGTTAACTCCTCTTGAAATAGTTCGATACTCCAATGTTAGTGTTATATACAGAAGTAGTTTGGTAACAAGCTTCTAGACCTTGTTAACAAATCACTTTTGTATGCTCAAACAATTGATTGTCATACACAAACAAACAGAAGGTTAGATAGTCTAGTACATCTCAGCCAATTGTACATGATTAGTAATTTGGAGGGAGGTCTGGACCACTTGTTAACAAATTCTTCTTATATGCATATGGAAACTTGATATCATAAAATAACTTACATACTTTTATACTCATGTAAGTAAAATCTTTGTTTGGAGTAATTGGTTGTGTGCACCACAAGGGTGAGACAGTTGAAGATAGAATCCAAGAGATAAACCTACTGGAAAGAGACAAAGGTGATAACATAATACAAGTGGCAACTAGAGACAAGGAATTGAAGGCAATAGAAGACCACAAGAAACAACACTGCCTCAGTAAGGGAGCTTAAGAAATTATCTAGTGAATCATTAGGTAATATTAGAGGACATATAAACTCTATGCCTTGTAAAGCTCATCAGATATGAGGAAGTCATAATAATATGTATAATGGAATCAAGTAAGAAATAATAACAAGCCATTACATTCAAATGTTTTGTGTTATGTTGACGCAGATGGTAACAAGCTACTAGCTTGTTTTCCAGATCCTTTTCATACATAAGACTAACAGATAACACCAAAAATACATCTACACATAACCATTTAGATGAACACATGTTTCTAAAACAAGCATGGGATAATGTCCATACTTGGAACCTGGTGGAAAAACAAACAAACAAGTTTCAAAGGCCACGCATATTTTCCATTTGATCAAGTACTAAAAAAACGACAGACATGGCTTACACACACTTAATCAAAATGTCAACCAAACTTGCTAAGAGTTTCAATTAGGAAAATAACAAAACCACATAAAAGAAAACAAGTCCTTTCACTAATTAAAATCATTTAGTTTGACTTGGGATAACATTCCATAGTTGGTGATTTTATTTACAATGCATAAACAACACTACTAAGTAGTTTACCAAATTAATTTCTAAAAAGATTTGTATCCAAATTTGTCCAATTAAAACCCACTACTGTGTTAACCATATGTTTGTTGTTCTCATGTTAATCATGTATGAAAGAAATTTAAAATCCATTTGAAGTTTAAAAGGAGAGAAAATAACCAAATCACTTAAAATTGAACACCCTAAGAGAAAATACAAATATTCTTCAAATCCACCAAAACAAAACATGGTGAGGTATAAAATTTGATACGGAATTCAAATATGATTTTTAATATTTCTTCAGATACCAAAAAGGTCCAGAAAACAAAGGTTTCCTCTCAGTTTTTTACGAGAAGGACTTAGTTGCAAATAGTAAAGCATTCCAGGGGGTTATTGATGCGCGTGATACACACGTTCGTTGGGAGACCCCAAGAGGAAGGTATGACGAGCACAGTAGCAAGTTTCCCTTAGAAAGAAACCAAGGTTGAATCGACCAGTAGGAGGAAGGAGTAACTTCAGAAGGTTGAAGCAGCTGAGATGGAAGGGCGCACTACTGGTTCAGAATCAATGTGGAACCTACACAACACAATCAAATCACTTTGCCCCATCGAAGCAGTGAGGTTGTCAATCTCAGCGGTTTTACTGAACACAAAGAGGTTAAACGTATGGTGTGGAAAACAGTAGGAACAATATGAGAGAAGTATGAAAATAGTAGGTGATTTATCAGTATGAGGAAAAAGGACCGGGGTCCACAGTTCACTAGTGGTGTCTCTCCGTGAAGGATAAATAACATGTGTGGTGAACAAATTACAGCTGGGCAATTGACAGAAATGAAGGCTGCACCGTAGTGCATATGCAAGAAATAAAGATTACTATGTGATTCATGCGGGCATTAGAACAAAATACATAGACCGTTATCCAACTGCATCTATGACTAATAATCCACCCTCGGAATATCATCCGAACAAACGTTGGGTATTAAGTTGCAAGCAACAGATAATTGCAGTAAGAAAAGTGTGTAATGTAAACAATAACATCATACTTAGACAAATCATGGTTGTTTTCTCCCTAATGGCAACATCACATCCTCCATCCGTCACGTTTCTGTCACTCGAGCACAGATGCAAAGGAGGCAAGAACCCACTATCAAGCATAAATACCCCCTCTTGGAGTTACTAGCATCTACTTGGCTAGAGCATCTACTAATAACGGAGAGCATGCAAGATCATAAATAAAATAAGCATGAAGATAACATGATAGATTGAAAATCAAAATACATAGCATTAAACATTCATAAGATCCCAGAAAACACAACATGTAGCATTACATAAAGATGATCTTGATCATGTTAGGCAGCTCACAAGATCTAAACATAAGGTACAAAGTGGAGATAACAACCATCTAGCTGCTGCTATGGACCCGTAGTCCATGGATGAACTACTCACGTATCACTTAGGAGGAGGGCATGGTGGTCTAGACCCCTCCGGTGATGAATTTCCCTCTCGGCGGGGTGCCGGGGAGAGCTCCAGAACCCTCCCGATCTCGGGATGACGATGACGGCGGCCTCGGGTGTTTTTCAGGGAGAAGTGGAATATATCTAGGGTTTATGCCTCGGCGGGGGGGGGGGGTTAAATATGCGAAAGGGCAAAGGCGATGGAGGCCTGGGGGCCCCACACAACCCCATGGCGCGGCCTGGAGGGGCGCGCCTCCCTATAGTGTGCCCCCCTAAGGCCCCCCTCCGGGTCTCTTCGGGACTCCGTGGAACCTTCGGGAATTCTAAAACTTCCGGGCTTCAAATTTTCCAATTCCGAGAATATTTCCATAACAACATTTGTGAAACTAAAAACAGGGAACTGGCTCTGTGACATCTTGTCAATAGGTTAGTCCGGAAAATCGATAAAAATGACATAAAATATATAGAAAACATGTGGGAAATAACATGAAAACAACATGGAACATCATAAATTAGGGATACGTTTATGACGTATCAACATCCCCAAGATTAGTTCCTACTCGTCCTCGAGTAGGTAAACGATAAAAACACAAAATTTCTGAGGTGACATGCTACCAACATAAACTTGATCATCATAATGTAAAACCATATGTAAGCTGAGATCATAGAACATAAACACAAGAATGATAAATATAACTTTAATAATAAAGCATAGCAATCACGTTGCGTCATGAGAAGTAAAACAAATAAAAGATCATGAATAACAATGCAAAGAAATATATACGTTTGTTTCAAGTATAGAGAAAGCATGGAAAAGTGATATTCACAAGTCCTTAAGAGTGGGCCAAAACATAAATGCCAGGACACCTTCAAAGTTTCATGAGGAAGACTAGAACAAATAATTAGAGAACAAGCAATAACATATCATGAATCAATTAATAATGTTTCTGGGCCAAATGCACATAGAACTCACAATGGCAAAATTGCTCTCTCAACTGTGCATAAAGTTAGAAGATGGAGACTCAACATAAAAGTAAAATAAAGACCCTTTGTAGAGGGAAGCATGGATCACTCATGTGCTAGAGATTTTATTTTATTAATATAGGTGTTAAAAGTTTGACACTCCTCCCATCCATCTTACACAAACCATGGCTAACCGAATCCTCGGGTGCCTGCCAACAATCACATACCATGGAGGAGTGTCTATGTTTTGGGTGATGTATCCTAATGTCAACGAATGGTAAACAGAAAATACAGTACGTCACAATCCAACTAGATTTCACAAGAGCGGATCCCATATGAAGGACGCAACTGGTGTAGAAGGTCATCCCTCTTTCTACTTTTTTTTTCAAAATTATGCTTTGACTGATAAATCAGGGGAAAATAGTGAAGAGGGTTTGTGTGTATTAATTTGGGGGCTGGGCACCCCGCTACCAGCTCTCATGGAAAAAAATAGCACGATATAGCATATCTGGAGGGTCCACGCTAAATTTTAACACTTTTGCTCGCTATTGCGCTATTCACGAAATTGCATGCTATATCATGCTAAAACGGCGTAACGTTATAGCGCGCTATTATTTTTTCCGCTCTATTGGGCCAAATGCCCGAGGTTTCCACATTGGGAAAAAGAAAAGGTTGCTTCATGTTTTTCATGGCGATAAAAAACAATCGTCAAGATGAAGTCGCTAGGTTTATAATTCCGAATAAGTAATTTATACTGTGTTATTTCCCCGTGTGATGTTGATGTTAGGATCTAACAACCTAGAGAACAATTTTTTGTGATTATACATATATTGTTATGACATTTTTATACTACATCATTTATTCTTGTTGAAATCCTTCAAATTTTGAGATAAATTTGATAATTATTTAAAAACGCTATTTTGATATAGCACGCTATTATCATGATATATCTTCCATAGCATCTAGAGGAGGCTGCCGCTATTTCTCATACCACGCTATTTTTTTTCTTGCCAGCTCTTCTATCAATTGGATAAGCGGATGAAGCCACTAGTCTAGGGTGTGAAATCCAATCAACAAGTGAGATAAAGATTCTCTATTTACGTCCTCATGAGCAAAAACAGGAACACAAAGCAGGAATAATTTTCAAGGTTTTAAAGGTAACACATGAGCAATTTACTTGGAGTGGCAGTTAAATACCACATGTAGGTAGGTATGGTGGACACAATGGGAAAACTTTGGTTTTAGGGAGTTGTATGCACGAGTAGAATTCGATACTCAGTACAGGTGGAGGCTAGCAAAAGACTGGGAGCGACAAATCAAAAGAGCATAAGAGCCATAATCATGCATAGCGACATAAACATAATTAATCAAAGCATAAGTGGTGCCACAAATTCTAAAACTAAATGATCATATAGTCTATTAGTGACTGGTTCATAGTCATAAACATGGTATGTAGCATGCGCCAAGTCAGCCAAATAAAACATTCAAAGGAGAATACCACAAATTTATGCTTCAATATGACAAGAACAACTCATGGTTCTTTCAATTGCACATTAAACACTCTCAGATATTTGAGGATAATCATGATACCCAATAACCACATGGATTTAAACTAAAATGACATCTAGCATGATATAAAAAGTTCTAGCCACAGTCTATACAAGCTTCTACTTGCACCGTTAAAAATTCTACTTCAAGCAACAGTTTCTTTTCCCAACAAGCACCATACAAAATATGTTTTAACGAAAACTCTCTAAATGATACAGCAAACAAACATGAAAGTACTCACATAACACTACTTATCATTACAGCTCTGAATAAGAGATGTAATGAAAACAAGAGCTGAACAGGAATTTTTGCAGAAACTAGAAGAAAAACTAAGAATACTAGCATAGCAAGTATTCAAACGAAAAAAGCGGAGAGTGTCTCTCTACCAAACAAGGATTCTAGGTCCAATGGTATTATTGCAGCAAGGGAAAAAATGAAAACAAAGGAAAACAAAAGAAAAACAAACAGACGCTCCAAGTGAACTTCATATGATGTGACCGAATAAAAATATAGTTTCACGAGAAGTGACCTGATAGATAGTTGATGAAGAAGGGGATGCTTTGGGAATCCCCAAGATTATATGCTTGAGAATTCTAAAAAAATATTCTTGGATGAACCTCGGGGGCATCCCCAAGCTTTGACCTTGCACTCTTCTTGATCACATATATCACCTCTTCTCTTGACACTTGAAAACTTCCTTCACACCATACTCAAACAGTAAGTCGCATGAGAGGGTTAGTGCATCAAATAAAAATCCATGGGATATCTATGGAAAAATTGCTATTGATACTTTTAAACATTAGCTACTGATATGATGTTTCGTGAAGTAAAGAAATCCACTCGACAGCGCAAAAGAGCCAATGCAAGAAATATGACAGAATCTGTCAAAACCAGAACAGGCTGTAAACATGAATTTTTTCGAGGCACTTAAGTTTCTCAAATGAAAAACCTAAAGAACGAAAAAGTTTCTCAATTAGCCTAGGAATAACCACAAAAAATTTCAGGTCATTCTGATCTTCCTGGATTTTTCACGATTGTCCGCAGAAATCCGAAAACCAACTCCAACTCTCGTCAGAAACTTTACTTGGCACTACTAAAACATGAAAAAATATATACAAAGGGGTTGCTACATAAGTATACAACCCCTTGACTCAAAGAAAACAGAGAAAAACAAAGCAAAAAATAAAACCATGGGTTATCTCCCAAGAAGTGCTTTTCTTTAACGCCTTTTAGCTAGGCCCAGAAAAATGGATTCACGTGTTTTCAAGTGAAGAAAATGCTCACATAAGAAATATGAATTAAAGAAAAATAGATCATCAAGAAGCAATTATATAACAAATTTAAGTCTAACCCACTTCCTGTGCATAGGAATCTTGTAAAGAAATAAATTAAACAAGCTCAAATTAGAAATCATGGGAAGGTAGAACAAGAGCAACTTCAAGACTTTCAACAAAAAGAGAGGTATTTTAGTAACATGAAAATCCCTACAACCATATTTTCCTCTCTTATAACAATTTTCAGTAGCATCATGAACAAACACAACAACATAATTATCACATAAAGCATGTTGGTCATGGTCTAAAAGCACACAATAACAAAGCAAAAAATAAAACCATGGGTTATCTCCCAAGAAGTGCTTTTCTTTAACGCCTTTTAGCTAGGCCCAGAAAAATGGATTCACGTGTTTTCAAGTGAAGAAAATGCTCACATAAGAAATATGAATTAAAGAAAAATAGATCATCAAGAAGCAATTATATAACAAATTTAAGTCTAACCCACTTCCTGTGCATAGGAATCTTGTAAAGAAATAAATTAAACAAGCTCAAATTAGAAATCATGGGAAGGTAGAACAAGAGCAACTTCAAGACTTTCAACAAAAAGAGAGATATTTTAGTAACATGAAAATCCCTACAACCATATTTTCCTCTCTTATAACAATTTTCAGTAGCATCATGAACAAACACAACAACATAATTATCACATAAAGCATGTTGGTCATGGTCTAAAAGCACACAATTCATATCAAGCTCCAAAACAGTGGGATCAACATTTAAAATCAGCTCCTCTTTCTTCCCACTTTTAGCAATAGCAAAACATGATGATTGATCACTCATAAAAGGTATAGGACACATTATAGAAATCCTATTTTCACTAGCATAGGACCATCATCAAGAGCATTATCATATAAATTTTCTAAACAAACTTCCTCATTATCATGCATATCAATAGTTGGAATAAATAGAGGATTCTCATAACATTTATCAAAGTAGCATGGATTGTCATAAATAACAGTAGCAATATCATTCTCACAAGTTTCATTCATAGTAGTATCAAGGTCACAAGTATAGCAAGTATCAATTTCATCAAAAAGGGATATTTCAAAAGAATCAATAGGATCATCACAATTATGAGTTAAAGAGTTACTATCATTGGGATGTAGACATGGGTAGGCCCATTCTTGCTCCTCTTGATCATCGCTTTCCTCCTCTTTTTCATCCAATGAGCTTCCAGTTTCAGCAATTTCTTCTTCGATAGGTTCCTGCAAGGCATTAGTCTCTTCTTTAGGTTGAGAGCATTTATTAAGATATTCCATTATGTAGTAATTAGAATCCTTGTAATTTTCTAAGAAATATTCAAGTATAGCATAAATCTCATATTTATAAGTTCCATCATCAATACTTTCAAGCAAATAGGCAATTTCGAATGCACCCTACCAAGCAATAAATTCTTCAATTTGTTCCACGTCATAAAATTCATAATTTCCCTTAACATAAGAAGATATGGTAACATTATCATTATACTCACATTGAAAAGGGATGTGTTTATACCTCCTACAGCAACGAGATTTATCAAAGAAATAAGTAACATTATAAGTAGAGCACAAGTTTCTAGCATAGTCATGCAATTTACTAATTTGGTCCCATAAGTGTATTCCTTTTTGTGACAAACGGTGTTCATTATAATATTTTTGTTGTTCATCTGTGAACCCACCTTGCCTATAAGATCTAGTTTCAGAGACATCAAACATTGATAGCGAGCATGATAAAGCAAAAAATAACAACTAGAATAAGAACTATTTTTTTGTGTGTTTTTATATAGAGAAATAAACAAGAAAAAATAAAATAAACTAAGAAAAACAAAAGGAAAGTAAAGACATTCGAAGTGAGATACTCCCCTTGCAGAAATTCTCTTCCTCCCCGGCAGCGGTGCCAGAAATTATCTTGATGCGCGCGACACACACGTTCGTTGGGAGACCCCAAGAGGAAGGTATGAAGAGCACAGTAGAAAATTTACCTCAGAAAGAAACCAAGGTTGAATCGACCAGTAGGGGGAAGCAGTAACTTCGGAAGGTTGAAGCAGCTAAGATGGCAGGGCGCACTACGGGTTCAGAAGCAACGTGGAACCTACAGAACACAGTTAAATCACTTTTCCCTAACGAAGCAGTGAGGTTGTCAATCACACGGGTTTTGCTGAACACAAAGAGGTTAACCGTATAGTGTGGAAAACAGTAGGAAAACAGTAGGAACAGTATGAGAGCAGTATGAAAGCAGTAGGTGATTTATCAGTATGAGGAAAAAGGACCGGGGTCCACAGTTCGCTAGTGGTGTCTCTCCGTGAAGGATAAATAACATGTGTGGTGAACAAATTACAGCTGGTCAATTGACAGAAATAAAGGTGGCACCGTAGTGCATATGCAAGACAGAAATATTACTATGTGATTCATGCGGGCCTTACAACAAAATACTGATGGCTAGGTTGAGACTCCAAGTGCAGAGTGTGTAGCTAGTGGCAAGCCTTCTTCCCCACGAGGGTGACTCGAGGGTTTATATCGAACTCTTGGGGAGTCAGTATTTCAGCAGTTGTCTTCCAAGCTTCCTCCAGGATCCTGCAAACAAGTAGAGAATTTTGTGCCCTCAAGCTCACCAAGTGGTTGTCAAGCACAAGGTGTGAGACTTCTAAATTGCAATGCAAAACTGAAAGTAAATGTGCAATAATTAAATCTATTACTAAATGCAAATGAGAAAATAAATATGCAATGGATTGTTTTTGTATTTTTGTGATGCAAGTGGTGATGTAGATAATGTAAATTCGAATTGGAGATGCAAGTAAAGTAAAGTGCAAGTAAAGTAAATTGCAGCAAAGTAACTAGAGTGTTTTCTTATATTTAAAATAGGACCGGGGTTCATGGTTTCACACTTGCATTCTCTCAAATAAAGTGGTAGACGGTGGACATAAAGAATTACATGTGAGATTACAATAACATGTTTAACATTGAGTACTTTCATATGGGCATCACGTCCTAGCATAGAGATCTCTACGGTCATATTGATCCCTCTTATACTCCACCAAGATGCGAAATAAATCATAACACCTCGATAATTAAGGAAAAACCAGAGTATAGCTTTAAGCAATGTGACATGAAGTTGAAGTAAGAACTTGCTAGATCTAGTCATGGAGATTGATTAGTGTCACTTCAAATCCCCGGTAACAAGGTACTCCTTTTTATCCCTAGTGAGGTAACTAAGAAAGGTTTAACAAAACCTAAGTGGATCGCTGAACTTCTGTCACTTTCACAGCACTAGCCACCCCCCGTTACTCCAACTAATGCACCCATCACCCCACACACGTGTTGGGAATATGCCCTAGAGGCAATCATGTATGATGTAATTCCCACTGTATTCAGAAAGTTATTAAGTTGTCCTTGTTTTTGAACATCTGATATATGTCATTGAATATGTGATTCGATTGTGGAACTATATATTCATGTTGTTCATACTAGATTGTCCTTGGTCATTTAGGTTGTGCTGGACACACACCCTAGACTAATGTGAGTGTTGACTGATGACACGGTTCCACTTGTCATGGGCATGGTGATGCCATTCCAACGTTCACGGACTTGGCTAAAGAGTTTAGCAAGTCGGACTGGCCCACATTGAGATGCAACGATCAAGTCGTCATTTGCATGTCTCAATCAATGTAATCCTTAGACCTGAGGTTGTCGCACAATCCGAGTTGTGGATCATCGACTTAGGTTCTGTCAAACGTTGTTCTGTGACAAGGCAACTATAAAGGCAGAGTTCGGGTCGAATGAGAAGCAAGCTGCGTGATGTGGATAATCAAGATGGGATTTTGCCCCTCCGAATGGAGAGATATTCTCTGGGCCCTCTCGAGTGATATGATTCAGGAAGCATGGCCATGCGCGACTCAGTTAAGTGTTAACTGTGTCGATTGACTAAGAGTTAGTCAGATGAATCACATATCACGGATCGAGAAGAGAGTTGAGCTATTTAAGGGATGACGATAAATCGCCTATAGCTCGACAAGGTATATCGTGAGGCAAAAAGGACTAAGATGAATATCACATTGAAAGGTATGTCGTCATGACTCAATGGTACTTGGGAGTCGGCACGTTCTGCTAGGAGCCACTACCGATTGATCGATTGGGAGTTGGACTCCAATCGTGTCCAAGTCGCCATGAGCCTGCAGGGTCGCACACTTAAGAGCGGGAGCAAGTATTGGTTGGGTTGGACCCGAACCGGAAATGGACTGAGTTAGTGAGTCGGACTCACAGAGGGAATGGGCCACAAGTGTTGTGCAGCCCATTACCATACGCTATATAAAGAGGGGCGCAGGTTGCCCAACGGGTACGTTAGTCCACTCTCCCATGCGTTGGGAACCCTAGCCCCACTCAGTCCAGCCACCGCACCGGACCTAGCAGTCCGCCGTCGGAGCTCCTCCTCGTACGTGTGGATACCGGCAGAGGTGTTGTACGTTCAGCACTTCGACGTTCGAGGGATTGGATCGGCCGGACCGGATCGTGGGACTGCACTGCCCCGACGCGCTGCATCGATAATCCGCACCTGCGCGTCTAGTGGTAATACTCGTGGCCTTCTACCACGGCTAGATCTTGGAAGCATCGCGTAGGAAAAGTTTTTGTTTATCTCTACGCGTTCCAACAGTGGTATCAGAGCGGTAGCTTCTGGTATTAGGCCCGAGATCCGTACATATGTGATATGTAGTTAGCGTTAGATGTGATCTAATTGCTGTTTTGGTGGTCGGTCTATGAGATAGATCGGTTTTGTACAAGGTTGATTGGATCAATCGTACTCGGGGTTAATGGATGATCTGGTTTCCGTGATCATACTGCTAAGGTCGTGGAACAACTTACCCCTACCGGTCGGTTTCCGCCATCGGGGTATACCGTGACACATAAATCCAGTTGCGGTGATCGAAGATCAAAGAGTTTGGTCGAATCGGAATACGGATCAGATTCGGGTAAAATCGTTTTATCCGATGAAGAAATCCATGATCGGAATGCAGATGAGATCTGCGTTTTCCGAAATCGTCGGGCGCTGCCCGCACCCGCGAGGGACCGCCGGCTTCGCCCTGTCGTAGCGCCTTAGATGTCGTTGCGAGTTCACAACGCCGGTAGATATCGTATCTATGCATAACTTGTTTTTGCAGGAAGTTGTGAATGGTATGGCTTATGTGCATGTGATGTGTGTAATCCATACATGATCTGCGTATCATGTTTGTGTCAGCCGGCTGGAGCCTAGGTGCTGTCATTTTATTGTATACCGGCCTGTGTGTCGGATTCTCTATGTAAATTTTCATTTACTAGCTAGTGTAGCTTGTTGGAGAACCCGGAAGGCATGCAAGTCGATGTACAAGTCGGCTACATGAGCAAGATGGCACGTGACAAAAGTTGGCACGAGTCGACTTGCAAGCTTTGTGGAGATGGAGATCACCATGAAGAGAGCCATACCATTTCACATTATAATTGCTTTATTTGTGTTATTGTTATGTCTCTATTTACCTCTATTTAGATAGTTCGTAGATTCTTTAATCCCTCAAAGAAGGTCTAGTCGGTCGCCCCGCCAGTGCTGCACCATCACAAGTCGGACATTCTTGGTAGTGGGCTCATAAAATTGAGGTGCTACCAATTCTTTCCGGTTAGGTGGGTTTGAGTCGGACTCTTACGAGCAGAAGCACTTGGTAATCTAGACGAGTCCATCACAACGGTTGTGGGACTCGGGGCGAGGTAGGTTGGGAGCCGGGGCATGTGATGTCACCCAACTAACAGGAGTCGTATTGGATACGATTGGCAAGGTGTTGCCTACCTAGATCACTTGACGGCTAGCGGTGATGCTAAAGCTCACTAGTCGGCTTGCTTATTTAGGATCTTGAATCACTTAGAAACCATCGGAGGGATGTTGGTTCTAGTGAGAGCATAAGTATTAAAGCGTTTAATATGCCTGCTCTTTTATGAATACATGTCTTAAGTGTTTTTGCGTATTTTATGTTGTAGATCAATGGCACCTAGCAACCTTCCTCAGTTGTCCGCGTTTGCGTTGAGGTCAATCCTATAGAAAGATAAGCTTAATGGAACTAATTTCACCAACTGGTATCGTAATCTGAGGATAGTCCTCAAGCATGACAAGAAAGAACATGTTCTAGAAACTCCACTTCCAGATGAGCCTGATGACGATGCGACTGTCGCTGTCATGAATGCCTACCGTAAGGCTAGAGATGAGTCTACGGAAATCAGCTGTCTTATGCTTGCACACATGGAACCGGACTTGCAGCAGCAGTTCGAGAATGTTGAGGCCTACGATATGATCGAAAGCCTCAAAAGTATGTTCCAGGCTCAAGCAAAGACTGAGAGGTATCAAGTCTCTCAAGCTTTGCTTGGCTGTAAGCTGAAAGACGGCGATCCACTGAGTCCGCATGTAATCAAGATGATTGGTTACATACAGTCTTTGGATCGGCTGGGCTTCCCAATTAACGAAGAGTTCGCTACTGATATAATTCTGAACTCTCTTCCTAGTGCGTATGGTTCGTTCATCTCGAACTACCATATGCATGGTATGGATAAGAGTATCACTGAATTACATGGGATGCTCAAAACGGCAGAGGCTGATATCAAGAAAGGCACCAGTCAAGTGTTGATGGTGCAGAATAAGGCTAAGTTCAAGAAGAGTTCTTGGACTAAGAAGAAGAAGGATAAGTCAGGAGGTAGCGCCCATGGCCCTGTCCAAAGTGCTCCCTCAAAGGCTAAGCCTTCTCCTACAGCCGGAGCCAATTGCTTCTATTGCAAGCAAGATGGCCACTGGAAGAGGAACTGCACCAAGTATTTGGCTGACAGAGCCAAGAGTGGAGGTGTGACTTCCAACTCAGGTACGCTTGTGTGCAATGTTATAGACATTTATCTTGCTGATGCGCCTAATAGTTCTTGGGTATATGATACCGGATCAGTTATTCACATATGCAACTCGTTGCAGGGACTGGTAAGAACTAGGAGCGTGGCAAGAGGAGAGGTTGACATTCGGGTCGGCAACAAGGCGAGAGTCGATGCGTTGGAAGTCGGCACGATGCAACTTCATTTACCTTCAGGATTTATTTTGGAACTAAATAATTGTTATTATGTTCCAGCGCTTAGTCGAAACATTATTTCCGCCTCATGTTTGATGAGACAAGGTTATGAGTCGAATATTAAGAATAATGGTTGTTCTTTATATTTGAAAGATATGTTTCATGGCTTTGCACCCGTTCAGAACGGGTTATTTATTTTAAATCTTGATAGTGAATCGGTCTATAACATAAATGTTAAAAGGTTGAAACCAAATGATCTGAATATGACTTACTTTTGGCATTGTCGGCTTGGTCATATAAGTTGGAAGCGCATGAAGAAGCTCCATGATGATGGACTTCTAACTTCGTTTGACTTAGAGTCATTCGAGACATGCGAATCATGCCTACTAGGCAAGATGACCAAGACACCTTTTGCAAGGAGTTGTGAAAGGGCGTCCGACTTGTTGGAACTAATACATAGTGATGTATGTGGTCCAATGAGCACGACAGCCAGAGGTGGTTATGAGTACTTCGTTACCTTCACTGATGATTTGAGTAGGTATGGATATATCTATTTAATGAAACACAAGTCGGAAGCCTTTGAAAAGTTCAAGGAATTCCAGAGTGAGGTACAAAATCAGCTCGGCAAGAAAATAAAGTTTCTACGGTCGGACCGTGGAGGCGAGTACATGAGCCATGAGTTTGATGACCATCTAAAGAGTTGTGGAATAGTTCCTCAACTCACTCCGCCGGGTACACCGCAGAGAAACGGTGTATCGGAACGGAGAAATCGGACCTTGTTGGACATGGTACGATCAATGATGAGTCGGACAGATCTACCTTTATCATTTTGTGGTTATTGTCTAGAAACTGTAGCTTTCACACTAAACAGAGTACCATCAAAGTCAGTAGAGAAGACACCACATGAGATGTGGACTGGTAAAAAGCCAAATTTGTCTTTTCTTAAGATTTGGGGTTGTGAAGCATTTGTCAAGCGACTTCAGTCGGACAAGCTCACGCCCAAGTCGGATAAGTGTATTTTCGTGGGGTATCCGAGGGAAACCTTGGGGTACTACTTCTACAACCGGGAAGAGGGCAAAGTGTTTGTCGCTCGGAATGGTGTCTTCCTTGAGAAAGAGTTTCTCGGTCGGGAAGTCAGTGGGAGCACAGTGCAACTCGAAGAAATTCGAGAGGAACCGGCTAGGGGCGAGTCGGCGAACGCCTTGGAGGCTGAGCCGGTCGTGGTACCTACACCGGTAACAGCACCTGAACCACGGAGATCTGCCAGATTACAGAGTGCTCGAGATGTTTTACTGTTAGACAGTAATGAGCCGGCAACTTATTCGGAAGCGATGGTGGGATCTGATTCCGAGTCATGGCTTGGAGCCATGAGATCCGAGTTAAAGTCCATGGATGAAAACCAAGTTTGGAATTTGGTTGATCTGCCTGACGGTGCAAGACCCGTCGAGTGCAAATGGGTCTTTAAGAAGAAAATTGATATGGATGGAAATATTTCCGTCTATAAAGCACGACTTGTCGCGAAGGGGTTCCGACAGGTTCAAGGAGTTGACTACGACGAGACATTCTCGCCTGTAGCGATGCTTAAATCAATTCGGATCATGTTAGCCATAGCAGCCTATTTCGACTATGAGATATGGCAGATGGATGTCAAGACGGCTTTCCTTAATGGAAATTTGACTGAGGACGTGTATATGATACAGCCCGAAGGTTTTGTCGATCCGGCTAATGCTGACAAGGTATGCAAACTTCAGAAATCCATTTATGGGTTGAAGCAAGCATCTCGGAGTTGGAACATTCGCTTTGATGAGGTAGTCAAATCGTTTGGCTTCATCAAGAGCGATCACGATTCTTGTTTATACAAGAAGTTTAGTGGGAGCAAAGTAAACTTTTTAATCTTATATGTGGATGACATATTACTGATTGGAAATGATGTCATGATGTTGCAAGAAACCAAAGAGTCATTGGAAAGGAGTTTCTCAATGAAAGATTTGGGTGAGGCAACTTACATATTAGGAATCAGGATCTATAGAGATAGATCAAGGCGGCTCCTTGGATTGAGTCAGAGTACATATCTGGACAAAGTTTTGAAGAAATTCAAAATGCAAGAGTCCAAGAAGGGATTCTTGCCGATGTCCCATGGCATAAAACTTAGCAAGACTCAGTGTCCTTCGACGACTGATGAGCGAAGTCGGATGAGTGTGATCCCGTATGCTTCGGCAATCGGATCCATCATGTATGCCATGATTTGTACTAGGCCAGATGTTTCCTATGCTCTAAGTGTTACGAGCAGATACCAGGCTGACCCTGGCGAAGCCCACTGGGCAGCGGTTAAAAACATCCTTAAGTATTTGAGAAATACTAAGGAAATGTTCCTAGTTTATGGAGGTGATGAGGAATTCAGTGTAAAGGGTGACACGGATGCAAGTTATCTCACCGACTCAGATGATTCTCGTTCGCAATCGGGATACGTGTTCGTAATGAACGGAGGAGCTGTGAGCTGGAAGAGTTCCAAGCAAGATACGGTGTCTGCATCTACAACAGAGGCTGAGT
Organism: Alopecurus myosuroides; assembly: GCA_028641055.1. Lineage (NCBI taxonomy): Eukaryota > Viridiplantae > Streptophyta > Magnoliopsida > Poales > Poaceae > Alopecurus > Alopecurus myosuroides. The sequence goes on from CM054057.1 coordinate 177,926,748, forward strand.
ATATTGCTGCCTCAGAGGCGGCAAAGGAAACTGTTTGGATCAGGAACCTCCTGATGGATCTTGGTGTGGTTCAGGGCGCGTCCAATCCTTTGGACGTATATTGTGACAACAATGGTGCTATCGCACAGGCCACGGAACCTAGACAACACCAGAAGAACAAACATATACTCATGCGGTACCACCTCATTCGCCAGTTTGTCGAACAAGGTGATATCAAGTTATGCAAAGTACACACGGATGCAAACATTGCAGATCCGTTGACAAAGGCGCTACCACAGCCTAAGCATGAGGCGCACACGAGAGGTATGGGCATTAGATGCCTAGGCATATGATGCCAGGATGATTGACTCTAGTGCAAGTGGGAGACTGTTGGGAATATGCCCTAGAGGCAATCATGTATGATGTAATTCCCACTGTATTCAGAAAGTTATTAAGTTGTCCTTGTTTTTGAACATCTGATATATGTCATTGAATATGTGATTCGATTGTGGAACTATATATTCATGTTGTTCATACTAGATTGTCCTTGGTCATTTAGGTTGTGCTGGACACACACCCTAGACTAATGTGAGTGTTGACTGATGACACGGTTCCACTTGTCATGGGCATGGTGATGCCATTCCAACGTTCACGGACTTGGCTAAAGAGTTTAGCAAGTCGGACTGACCCACATTGAGATGCAACGATCAAGTCGTCATTTGCATGTCTCAAATCAATGTAATCCTTAGACCTGAGGTTGTCGCACAATCCGAGTTGTGGATCATCGACTTAGGTTCTGTCAAACGTTGTTCTGTGACAAGGCAACTATAAAGGCAGAGTTCGGGTCGAATGAGAAGCAAGCTGCGTGATGTGGATAATCAAGATGGGATTTTGCCCCTCCGAATGGAGAGATATTCTCTGGGCCCTCTCGAGTGATATGATTCAGGAAGCATGGCCATGCGCGACTCAGTTAAGTGTTAACTGTGTCGATTGACTAAGAGTTAGTCAGATGAATCACATATCACGGATCGAGAAGAGAGTTGAGCTATTTAAGGGATGACGATAAATCGCCTATAGCTCGACAAGGTATATCGTGAGGCAAAAAGGACTAAGATGAATATCACATTGAAAGGTATGTCGTCATGACTCAATGGTACTTGGGAGTCGGCACGTTCTGCTAGGAGCCGCTACCGATTGATCGATTGGGAGTTGGACTCCAATCGTGTCCAAGTCGCCATGAGCCTGCAGGGTCGCACACTTAAGAGCGGGAGCAAGTATTGGTTGGGTTGGACCCGAACCGGAAATGGACTGAGTTAGTGAGTCGGACTCACAGAGGGAATGGGCCACAAGTGTTGTGCAGCCCATTACCATACTCTATATAAAGAGGGGCGCAGGTTGCCCAACGGGTACGTTAGTCCACTCTCCCATGCCTTGGGAACCCTAGCCCCACTCAGTCCAGCCGCCGCACCGGACCTAGCAGTCCGCCGTCGGAGCTCCTCCTCGTACGTGTGGATACCGGCAGAGGTGTTGTACGTTCAGCACTTCGACGTTCGAGGGATTGGATCGGCCGGACCGGATCGTGGGACTGCACTGCCCCGACGCGCTGCATCGATAATCCGCACCTGCGCGTCTAGTGGTAATACTCGTGGCCTTCTACCTCGGCTAGATCTTGGAAGCATCGTGTAGGAAAAGTTTTTGTTTATCTCTACGCGTTCCAACAACATGCTCTCAAGAACTAGATTGATCAAAGCTAGCAAATAAGAACGGGGTACATAAGATACATCTACTCAAATAACTCAAGAGAAACAATTGCAATCTCAGATTCAATAACTCATAGAAAAGATCCACCACATAGGAATTACAACGGTGCCCGTAATCATGTGAGGCAGCTCATACGGATCTAATTAGTGAAGCACATAGAGAGAGAGATACAAGTGCTACTTCCACAAACCCATAGCCCTGGGGTGGACTACTCCCTCTTCATGGCGATGGAGATGGAGATGACGTTGGAGGGGTAGGAGATCACACCAGCGGCGCCCCGCCGGAGTTTTCCCCCTCCAATCTGGAACTTCTGGTCTCTGTTTCGGTGTTTCCGTGTTTCGGCGGCGCTCTTCTCCGTAAGGGTACGGGGGACCCTTTTTATAGTCGATTTTAGGTCAAGACGGAGTCGGTAAGTCGAAGATGGAAGGAATTGGGGCCACAAGGGCCAAAAGGGGGCCTTTCACGCGGCCAAGGAATCTGGCCGCGTGGAGGGTCCTCTTTTGGGCCTCCTTGCCCAATTCTCGTGGATCCTTTGCCCGCAAGTCTTCTCCTTCCAACAAAATGACCCCCCGCATATTTTCAGGTGATTTCGCGGAAGTTTGCCCCCTGAAACGTCAAAAATATAGAAAACGGGGTTTCTAACAGGCAGGGTTAATTCCATAAAAGTTGGGGGACTTTGTAATTTAACCCCAAAATACTATAAAACATTGAATTATACCCTTATATGATGCAATATGTAATAGAAAACCATGTGAAAATATGCAAAATTCATCTATGCATTTTACATGCATCAAATACATAGACCGTTATCCAACTGCATCAATGACTAATAATCCACCCTCCGAATATCATCCGAACAAACGTTGGGTATTAAGTTGCAAGCAACAGATAATTGCAGTAAGCAAAGTGTGTAATGTAAACAATAACATCATCCTTAGACAAAGAATTGTTGTTTTCTCCCTAATGGCATTAGCACATCCTCCATCGGTCACGTTTCTGTCACTCGAGCATAGATGCAAAAGAGGCATGAACCCGCTATCGAGCATAAATACTCCCTCTTGGAGTTACTAGCATCTACTTGGCCAGAGCATCTACTAATACCGGAGAGCATGCAAGATCATAAATAACATAAGCATGAAGATAACATGATAGACTGATAATCAAAAGACATAGCATTCAACATTCATCAGATCCCAGCAAACACAACATGTAGCATTACATAAAGATGATCTTGATCATGTTAGGAAGCTCACAAGATATAAACATGAGGTACAAAGAGGAGAGAACAACCATATAGCTACTGCTATGGACCCGTAGTCCAGGGATGAACTACTCACGCATCACTTCGGAGGAGGGCATGCTGGTGTAGACTCCTCCGGTGATGAATTTCCCTCCCGGTAGGGTGACGAGGAGAGCTCCAGAACCCTCCCAATCTCGGGATGATGATGACGGCGGCCTCAGGTGTTTTTTGGGGAGAATTGGAATATATCTAGGGTTTATTCCTCGGGGGGGATTAAATAGGCGAAAGGGCAAAGTCGGTGGAGGCATGGGGGCCCCACACCACCCCATGGCGCGGACGGGGGGCGCCGCCCTATGGTGTGGGCCTCCTGAGGCCCCCCTCCGGGTCTCTTTGGGACTCTGTGGAACCTTCGGGAATTCTAAGACTTCCGGGCTTCGAATTTTCCAATTCCGAGAATATTTCTAGAACAACTTTTTTGAAACTAAAAACACCAGAAAACAGGGAACTCGCTCTGTGGCATCTTGTCAATAGGTTAGTCCGGAAAATTGATAAAAATGACATAAAGTGTATAGAAAACATGTGGGAAATAACATGAAAATAACATGGAACATCAGAAATTAGGGATACGTTTATGACGTATCAGTTATTCAAAAATTTGTTTTTCTTCTCCGGACGGAAGGACGACAGAGGTGTGTCACAGCCGCTGCAGCTGCCTCGCCGCGTCCTTCTAGCTTGCCTCCTCGTCGAGGATAAGGAGGAGAAAGTCGTTGTGCCCCTCTTCACTTATCTCTCTCTCCAGTGCACTCGCTCCCTCACGCTCCATGTAACCGAAACCTAACTCGTCTGCCGCCACTCGTCGCCGTCGACTCCGGCCACGCTGGGACCAGCTGAGGCCACAGGGGGATGCGTCAGGTCCTACTCGACCTCCTCGAGCACACGCATGGGCGGAGATGCCTCCTATATCGGGAATTTGGCCGCCGTGTTCCAAACCCGGGCGCCGCGGAAAATAGCACGCCGCGGACGACCTCGACTTCACCGCACTTCCCCAACCACTTCATCGTGTTCCTGGTGAGCCATAGATCATGAGGGTAGTTTTCGATTTGTGAATCACTTCCATTTACCACATTACTATCGAGCACCGCCGCCATATTCCGCGCAACTGGATGCAGGCAAGTATCCGGCAACCATACGATCGAATCGGCACCACCAATAGCTTCGTCTTAGTCCCCTCTAGCTCCTACTACAAAGAATTTACACCAATTCCTAGCCAATCGCGGGAATTGAATCAAACAGAGAGGATTTTCCCGTGCTTATGTCACCCTGATGTTAGGAGATTTTCTTTTTTTATTCTTCATTTATTTTGAGTTAAAAATAAACTGACAGGTGGGTCCCACCTGTCAATTTAAATAATAGCGAAAATAATTAAAATTTATTAATTCAATAACTCTATATCTATAAATCAAGAAAAAATACAAATAATATACCAAATTAATCAGAAAAATATAATCTAAATGTTTATGAACTTTAAAAAAATGTTTGATAAAGTTTAAAAAATTAAATATTTTGAATTTAAATTAATTCATTTAAAAATTGAGAATAAAAATAAATAATTCAAAAATTCAGAAAAGTACAAGTTAGATACCAAATTGCTCAAAATGACAAATGCAACTCATCTATGATGTTTTCAAAGTCATTTGACCAAGTTTTCATGTGTGCAATATTTTCCTAATCATTTAATTCATTTAAAATTAATAACTTATTCAAATCTTTTGAGAAAACTTCAAATGTTATATAAAATTAAAGATAAAAGCATTTCCAATTCAAAAATGTAAAACATAAAACATTTTGTTAAACTTATAAACTTGCTTCTAAAGGTAGAATGAAATTCTCTCATGATCCTATATAACTAGAAATAACTAACACAATATTATTTTCCTTATTAATAAAACCCTCATGTTTTCACACCTACTAAACCTATCATCACAAGTCACTGGCAAAATATGTGATGATAGAGTTAGTTGTATTAGTTCATCATTTTTAATTAAAACTCTTTGTCAATAGCTCTACACTTTTGAACATAAAATCAAATGTGTTTATTATCTTTTCAATAGTTGTTTTCCATATGATATTGCTTTCTCGTTTAATCATGTGATAACTATTTATAACCTAAACATGATAAAAATTTCTTACTAAATAAAAATGAAACTCATGTAAGTCTAAAAAGAAGTACACAACATCATCACCACAAGTAACCAAACAAGTCTAAGATACTTAAAACAAATGTGATCTTAGTATCGTATCGAACATAGATTACACTTGTAAGCTGGGGTATTTTCAGGGTATTTTGCGATGCATCTCATTACTATGCATATATCATGTTGCCAGTGTTTTCAGTAGTCCTTACCGGCACTACTTTGTTATCTTTCAGATCGGATTTCTCTACGCGACCCTTGAGCCCGAAGACATGGATTATTGTTGTTATTTCAATCTCGGGAAAGTTCATCACTTTCTCATATCCTTTGCAGTATTTCCTAAACAAACTATTTGCAAAAACCCTATCGTATTACCATCTTGTCGTGGGATAATCACGGCAGACGTTACCGGGGGTAACTGATCTTGGGGCAAGACGACACAGGCGTTTGGGAGAGGGTTTAGCTCAGAGGAAAACATGATGGAATTCGATCTGGTAGCCGGCAATCAAGTCGCCGAGTCTCCGATCTCGATATATTAACTCAACTCTTGTGTTATACTGGATGCTCGATATCAAGCGATATTGCTAGAACCCTTGGATCTCTCTTAACCTAACTTAGGGGCCGGTTTATAAAGCACCCGAACCCCCCGGCTTGCCCTCCAAGGCGCACCCTGAATCCTACCCGGACACTGCGTATAAAACCCTAACTTCCCTTACCGTAACCCACAATCCGGGTTACGAGGCCTACAATCTTGGGCTTTCTAGAAGTTCTTTTATCCTTAGTCGGATCTTGCGCAGCGTCCTTTGGGCCGAATTACACCTTGGAGTTGGCCTACCGGGTTATCACCCCTCCATCAGTAGTCTCCAGAATAGCTTGGGCTTCACAGGATCCCCTTCGAAGCGCGCGCTATTCCCTGCAAAATTATCAAACTTACAAGTTCAATGGAGGCCGGGTTATATTGCTTTGATAAACAGCTAGGCCTAACTCCACGGCGGCCATATAGTAACCCGGCTTTTTCCAAATCCCTTGCCCAACTTTCCGGGCCAGCACCCTGCCAAAAATGTCAAGGATCCGGCTTGCTTTACTCGATAATTGACCCTGATGTCGCGGAGAAGATCTCCTTCTCATTTTTATCCGGATATCTCGGCTAGCACTTAAAGCATATCTCACAAAATCCGTGCAAATAACCGTTATCCCAAAATTTCTGGCTTCCACCCGCATCTTATAAATAGATGCCCAGAGGATAACCTAGACCCCAACATTTCATTCCAGCTCCTTCTCCTTTCTCACTTCTCGAGCCCGCGCAACACCGCCGCAGGAACTCCGAGCTCACCACCGGAGCAAACCGCCGCCGGCCACGTTCGTCCTCAAACCACTCCGTGCCGCCGCCAAGCTCCGCCGCCGCGCCCTCATCTTGCCTATCGGAGGTTGCAAAGGGGCATTCAGATCACGCCATCTGCCGCCGCCGCGCTAGGCTCCAATTCCTTCCAGTAAGTTCCTCGTATCCATTAATTCAATCTTGCAATTTTTCGATTTACTCTAGATTGGATCTAGGTCGATCCGCGGGCCGCTTTTCTTGTGGCGCCGGATTAGATTACTTAGATGCTTGCTAGTTCGTCCAATAGCCTGATTGATGATCACACACCACCCTCCTACCATTATTAATCATCAATTTCTTCGTAAAATCGTCCGAAAGTTTTCCAATCTAGATCCATTTCATCCCAATTTTCCGCGCATGTCATTGACACCCGGAAAATCCTCCTCTTCCGGCTCTTTTGCTTGCAGTAGATACATGGGCAACCATCCGTCTTCCTCAAACACCTTTCAATACGTAAGTAACCAATATTTTCTATAATTACACTTGATACCATACCTTGTAATCTTCACCTCATGGCATGATACCCGGATAATTCTTAGTTTTCATATCTTCTCGATACTTCGTGCATATACTCGGGTAACCCAATATTTCTGAGTTTCATTTCCTGTATCTTTTTTCCTTGTGTTTTGCAGGTTGATCCCATGGCTCCCAAAAGGCAAGGGAAACAGCCGGCCCAGGCGAAGACAACCCAATCCATATCCGCCAATTGGGGGCGATCCACAGTCACAAAGGCCAAGCTGGAAGAGCTGGCCGAGTTGGGGGTTCTCCCCTCTCAGAAGGACATTCATTGGAGGGCGCCGGGTGACGAGACCCGGCCCACACCTGCCGAGGATGAGGTAATCTGTTTCCTAGAGCACGTGACCCGGGGACTTCGTCCTCCGGGTCACCCTTTCTTTCGTGAGGTCCTGAGCCATTATGGCCTCAGGATATTTGACATAGGGCCTAACTCTATGTTGAATATTACCCACTTCATTGTTCTGTCCGAGTCATACTTGTGCACCCCGCCAAGTTTGGCTCTCTTCATCGAACTTTTCCAGTGCAAACCGTGCCGCGAAAGCGGTGACGGAGCACTCCTTGCTTGCGGCGGAGTCTCTATCCAGCGCCGCAAGAATTCTCTAATGCCACCTCTTACTCTTAACTCCCACGTCAAGCACTGGAAACTTTCATACTTTTATTGCCGGGACACCTCCCCACCCGGCGAAAAGAGGTTGCCGGGTTACTCAGAGGGCCTCCTTGATATCTCCGAGAAATTCAATGCTTTCGCCCCTGACTCGGACAGGGAAGCAATCCTGCCTTTACTGGCTAGAATAGCCGTCCTCTCCGCCCAAGGTCTTCTTGGGCTCAATCTAGTGAAAACTTGGGTCGATTTCCGGATCCAACCCAATTCTATCCGCACCAAATTGATGTGCGAGTACTCGGGGCATGCCACGGACGCACTCCGATATTCCACCAAGAGCTTTGCAGCCGGCGACACCAACAAAACCATCAAAGGTTTCCTGACGGAAAGATTGGAAGTCATAAAGAACATCGCCGGGTTACCTCCATTTACTCGGGAAAATCCGGCTCCATCGGTAAGACCCGATACTCATATGCTTATTTCCATACTTTGACTAGATACTGCTTTTAATTCTTACTTTCATCTTTTTGTTTCAGGCTGATGACCCTTTCTGGAAAGTTGAAACCTCCCCCCCCCCCCTCCAGAGACCCGGAAGAGGAAGACGAGCCGGCTAATGTTGATGAAGGTTATTATCCGGATCTTGTATCATCTTTACTTGTATCATTTTCCTCCCATTTTAACTTTTTCCATCAATACATACTCGGCTCGCAGGGCTGGAGGACGAAGAAGAGAAGGATGAGGACGACCCGGAGGCCACCGAATCTGATCAGGAAGTAACAGTCGGGGCCAAGAGGAAAGCCAGAGGAGTGGTTTCCAAGGTTCCTTTCTCTTCTATATCCTCTGAACCTTACTCCTTCGATATCATGTGTAGATTTAACCAACAGTTGTCACACTCGTCACACTTGAATGACTCTCTCCCGGCCAAACGTAGGGTGACCCGGAGTTCTCCGGGTGACGATCCCCTTAATCCTGGTATCACCACCTCACCAGTCCACCGGGTCGGTACTCCTCCACCTCAATCCTCCAAATCCCCTCAGCGTCACCCATCTCCCAACCATCCACGTGCCGGGCAATTCCGGGTTCCGCTATCGGTCCCTTTGACGTCTTCATCTGCTTCCAGCAGCGAGCTCCCACCGGATTACGCTGTAAATACCGGGTAAGTCTTTGCTATATGACATCCTTTCATACCTGACAACTTTCAATCACTGTTTGCTAACTGCCTTTCTCCCTTTTCTTTAGCGCTCAAGTCACAGTTAGTGACCCGGAGAACATGGAAACGGATAACCAGAAGGCGGAGGAACCAACTGATAATGCGGACGCCGCAGCTGGTGATGAGGCTGAAGACGTCCAAGAACAAGGTCCTTTTAATGACCCAGCCCGACAAGAAGCCGGGTCTCCAAAATCGTCTGAAGACGTGGATGAAGATATTGAGATCCAAGAAACGAGGACGGGTTCCCCAAACCCGGAGAACCAGACGGTCCGGGTCTCGACCCCAAAATCAGGAAAAACTCTTCATCCAGAGGCTCAAGCTGCCGGTTCATCTGGCACCAAGCCTGAAGACATGACCTTCCCCTAGATGCTTAGTGCCCTTCACACCTTAAGGGCCAAGGAAGAGGACATCCTGGAAGCTTTGATAGCAAAACATGAGGTAAATCCGAATAACATTGCTTGTATCGTTATCTAGTCCCCAAGTTCCGGGTGAATTTCTTGATAATGTGCCTGGAACTTCACAGTATTTCCGACTAACTTACCCTTGTATCTCCACTCAGGACTTCGTGACCCAGTCTGAGAAAAAATTGGCTAAGGCCACCAAGCGTATTGAAAAGGAGGTGGCTCTGCGTGAGGAGGCCGAGGCTAAGGCCAGGAGGAGTGGGAAGATCATGAGAAAGTATAGGAGGAGGGCTCATGCAGCCGAAGATAGTCTAGTGAACCTTTCTGTCCAGATTGCTGATACGTATCGCGCTTTGCTCGGTATGACTCTTAGCATAATATTCATAACCCGGGTCATCCGTCTGACACATAGCCGGGTTTCCTTACTCGTGTTTTCATTTCTTTCTGCAGGTCCGGATGAAGTAATGCCGGAAGAAGATGATATTGCCAAGCTGAAGACCATCAAGAGCGTTATCCGGCAACTATGTGCCGGAACCAAATGGATCCTCGAAGAGCTATGTTGGCCGGGTGTTGGGCACATCAATCTGAAGAGGATGCTGGACGCTTGCTCTACCATTCCCGAGTGGATTTGGCATTGGAAGTGTTCGTCTTGCCGGGTTGGGGTAACCCGGGGGCTAGCCCTGGCGAAAGCTTACTTTCCTAAGCTAGAGCTGGCCAAGCTGATGGTCGGGTTTCCGGAATTCAACCGAGATGGGTCCAAATTTTCCCCGAAGGATTTCAAGGCCGTCCAGAAAGAAGTCCGTTACTCGGCAAGCGTTATTGCTGACAGCTTGGAGCTCAACTCCATTGTCCCTTCCTATGGCGCTGATGGTGAAGCGATTAAGTCGGATCTTCCCAAGCCATACGATATGCTAGCCCGATGGAAGGAGGAAGCCGCCAAGTTGAGGGAGGAAGCTGCAAAAAAGAAGGCTGAAGCCGACTCTGCGCCTGCTACTTCCACACCAGTCGTCCCTCCTCCTGCGCGAGCCGGCAATGCTGCTGATCCGGGTGCTGCTGCCACCAATATTAATAGTAAGGGCAAGGAGAAGATGGACGCTGCAGCCCAGAATACCGAGTGATACCTGCTACCTGATGTTGTTCCATATGCGTCAGTCAGTCAATAGGCCGCTTAAACAATTATTTCTTGATGATGCGCATGTGAACCATTGATGCTGGTACCGAAATTTGTAACGCACTTTAAATTCTTGATACGCTTTGTGCCTCTTCTGGCCTCTGGATGAACTTGATATTTATCTGGTTTTTGAGTTTATTCTTGATATCCGACTTTCTTTATGATTCCTTCTGTGAGACTCGGTTTCTGAGTTTCATGGATTTTGACAAGCGGACTTTTCTCTAAGTCCCCAAGTCCCCAAGACTCGGATGTTTGGGTTTTTTGAGTTTTAGCAACTAAGAAACTTTTCCTTTTTTTCAAAATCCCCAGTCCCCGAGACCCAAAATGCCGAGTCTGGGATATATGGTTTTTTTCAAGGGAACAAGCTGTTTGATGCTAAGCCCAAGCCCAGAGCCGTTTCACATAGGTATTGAAGTTATGCTTGATAAATGTTGAGTTTCCGGCTATTAGCCCTGTACTCTGCATAACTTGTGGTTTAGATGACCCTTTTGACTATCTTGTACTGTAAGCCGGCTTTCGCGTGGATACCATGTTGTTACATCTATACGAAAACAGGGTCAGGCAAGTCCCATTGGGCTTCATGGCTGATTGTAATCGTAAGCGAGCAAATCATGCCACTTTAGTGCGAGTCACATCGAGCTTAAGTAAGAAAAGTCAAGAAAATTTGGCTCCTTTGTCCGGTTATAAGATTGCAGCCGTACTCGTTTGCGAGTAATCGGCCCTTATAGCTCATAGGCATCAAGGCCGGGTCATTGAGTTTGTAACTGTGCTATTCAAGCAATCAGCCCCCAAGACCTAGATATACGCAACATACGGAGAGTGAAGAACGTAAGAATAACCACCTCTTTACTTGATATGCGAAAGTTAGGTCAGCAGGCCGCCTCATTAAAAACCCATCCAGTCCCCAAGGGTGCCATGGATAGGAAAAGAGTGCGTCTGAAAACCTGCTGCCTGTTACATCGTGCCACTCCAATTGCCAATATAGTCTATACTAAGTATAGTAGGGACGTAGCTGAGCCACGTTCCATGGTCTGTCTCTTTCCTGCATAGACGAAGTGGTATGAGCGGTGTCATTAACTGTAGCCGACTTTTCCCTTGCATCTATCAAGTAATACGATCTGTTGTGCAGATTCCGACTTATGATAAACGGCCCTTCCCATGGTGGTGACAACTTTTGTTTTCCTTCGTTTGACTGTACCAGACGCAGGACCAAGTCTCCTTCCTGGAAGACCCGGGTTTTCACGCGCCGGCTATGATACCTCCGTAAATCTTGCTGATATATGGCTGACCTTTCTAGGGCTTGTTCCCTTTGTTCTTCTAACATATCTACGGCATCCTGTCGGGTCTTCTCGTTCTCTACCTCGACGTAAGCTGATACTCGAGGTGAATCATGAATAATATCACTCGGCAGCACCGCTTCCGCACCATAAACCATGAAGAATGGTGTCATCTGAGTAGATCTGTTAGGTGTAGTGTTGATACCCCAGACCACGGAAGGTAGTTCTTCGACCCATGCACCCGCAGCCCTGATACAAGGGACTCGCAGTCGTGGTTTTAGTCCACGAAGTAACTCTTGATTTGCCCTTTCCACTTGTCCATTGGCCTGTGGATGAGCCACTGATGCTACGTCAAGACGGATTCCATTGTTGCCACAAAACTTCTCCATCGCGCCGAGGGACATGTTGGTTCCATTGTCGGTAATTATGCTGTGGGGATACCCGAACCGATAGATAATTCTTTTCAGGAACTTGACTGCTGTGACTGCTTCACAATTGGTGACTGGCATAACCTCGACCCATTTGGTAAACTTATCAATGGCCACCAAAAGATGTGTCTTCTTGCAAGGTGACATGTGAAAGGGACCAACCATGTCCATACCCCCAAACAGCGAACGGCCAAGTTAACGGAATAGTCCGCAATTCCATAGCCGGCACGTGGGTTTGGCGAGCGTACCTTTGACATCCGTCACATCTTGCCACTAAGCGCTCCGCATCTGCTAGAGCCGTGAGCCAGAAAAATCCGTGTCGGTAAGCTTTGGCCACAAGAGATCTTGTGGATGCATGATGCCCACAATCACCTTCGTGGATTTCCTTAAGAATCTGTCGGCCTTCTTCTGGTGCTACACAGCGCAAAAAGACTCCTGCTGCACTTCTCTTGTATAACTCCCCATTGATGATAGAATATCCCTTTGCTCGCCTCGAAATTTGCCTTGCTAACACCTCCTGCCGTGGTAACTCGCCTCGTGATAGGTAGGCCAAAAACGGTTCTGTCCACTCGGGAACAGCGCGTACATTGGCCACGAGCTCCAAATCCGGGTCTTGATTTGCCAGTTCTTCCTCAGACTCGGTTTTAACTGATGGTCGCCATAATTCATCCAGGAAGACGTTAGGTGGGACCGGCTCTCTGCGCGAGCCGAGTCTAGCGAGGGCGTCTGCTGCCTCATTCTTTCTTCTGTCTATGTGTTCCACCTCATACCCGGAGAAACATCCTGCAACCCTATCGACCTCTCTGCGGTATGCTGCCATAGTTGCGTCCTTTCTATCCCAAGTTCCTGATACCTGCTGTACTACAAGGTCCGAATCTCCAAAGCATCGTATCATCTTAATGTTCATCTCCTTGGCTACCTTTAAGCCGTGCCATAGGGCCTCATACTCGGCCACGTTGTTGGAACAATCAAAGTGAATCTGTAGCACGTAACTCAATTTGTCTCCTTTGGGTAATGTTAGCACCACTCCAGCTCCTGATCCCTCATATTGCTTGGATCCATCGAAGTGCATGATCCAAGATTCGGAGTTTGGAGCAAAGGTGGTCATGCCTGTGTTTGTCCAGTCATTAACGAAATCAACCAAAGCCTGAGATTTAATTGCTGACCTGGGCTCGTAGTTGATGTGATAATCCCCCATCTCTATCGCCCATTTGGCTATTCTTCCTGTCGCATCTGAGTTTCTGATGATATCCGACATTGGGCTAATTTTTTTTAAATAATACACTTTTTTATTAAAAGTAAAAAAATAATACACGGATTTTGGAAATTGCAAAAATATGACCCAGTCGAGTTGGGCCACTGCGACTGGGCCCTGTCGAGTTGGCAGAACACGACTAGGTCCTGTCGTGTTCCCAGAGCGCGACTAGGGTGTAGTCGAGTTGCGCCAGCCCGATTAGTGCCCCTGTCGTTTTGGGACTAGTCGTGTTCCCCAAACACGACAGGTCCCTAATTTTTTTTTTCTCCAGCTTTGGCCATAAGTCGATTCATTGCGAATTACAATAATTATTTTGCATGAAGAAGAGAAATTTGAGACAATATAATGCGCATAAGGAAAGCTAATATTCCTCGACGACTTCACTTTGCCCTCCCATGTGTTCGTGATGGAGGCATGAAGTCGTCATCACTGTTTTCATCAGCTACGGCTTTTGATGAAGCAGCACGCTTACACATAGCCTTATATCTAGCTAGACCTCTCGGCGTGTAGTCGTCGTCACTGTTGTCATCATCAACTGTCTTCGATGCGCCGTCACTCTTCCCCTTCGATGTGTCAGCACTCTTCCCCTTCGATGCGGCGCGACTCTTCCCCTTCGATGTGTCAGCACTCTTCCCCTTCGATGCGGCGCGACTCTTCCCCTCAGATCCGGCACCAGTCTTCCCCTTTGCTATTGTGCTCAGGATCCAATGAGCGTGGCGGTTGTCTTCTGGAAACCCTCGTGGACATGGTCCAAAGAGTATGCTCATCCAGCCATAGTGCGGGATCTCTTTGTTCAGAAACTCTGCGTCTGCAGGATAGTGCTGCACATTGAGAATAAAAGCGAAAACAGAAATCAGAACGATGCAAATCGGTTTGAACATGATGTAAACTCGTGAATCGATTACCTGAACGTGAACTGCATAGGCCTCGTCGGAAAAACGTATCTTATCGCTAGTATTGAAGATTGACATACCCCGAAGACCCGACTCGATTTTTTTGAGCTCAACTATTCTGCACCACTTATGATGCCACCTCAATAGTTCACTCCTAATTTCATCGGTGGATCTAGGCGGGAGGTTATATCTGGCTAATTTTCCCCCTAGAGCAATAGTGTGGGCCGACTCAGTCATTAGTTCATTAAAACTAACTGGAATTCTACCCCCCCTCGTATTCTTGCAAGAACCTTTTGCCGCATGATATAGAATATACCATGAGGTTTCTCGATCGAGACCAGGACTACCACTATCAACCATTACTCTAACTTAAGTAGACAACATACACACATCCATATGAAAGAATGTCGGGGTTTATATAGGCTGGAGACGGTGGGGGAGATCAATGGCGGGAGAAAAACGGCGGGAGATCAGTGGCGGAAGAAAACTGGCGGGAGAGGGTGGCGGGAAAAATTGGCGGGAAAGATATGGCGGGAGACGGTGGCCTGGAAAAATTGTTGGGGGACGGTGGCGGGAAACAAATGGCGGGAGATGTTGGCGGGAAAGTAATGGCGGGATGAAAAATGGCGGGAGATCTTATTTCGTATGAAACTTCAAAGTTAAATATGTCACACCTACGTAGAGACACACAAATATGTAGATAAATATATCTCATACATAAGTGCATAAATATATCTCATACATAAGTGCATAAATATATCTCATACATAAGTGCATAAATATATCTCATACATAGGTACATAAATATGTCGCATACATATGTAGATAAGTATGCACTACTCGAAGATCTCACGCCCCCCTGCGTGGCCGCGCTACACGGGGAGGGGGTTGCACGGGAGTCGACCTGCCATACCTGTGGGGGTTCCTAGTTTGACGAGGCATTGTCAAGCTACCATCTTGTCCATCATCTTCATCCTGTGTACCTTGGGTGGGGAATGGTGGAGGAGTATACATAGTAGCACGCTGTGATTGAGGAGTCTGGAGAATGGGAATCTGAGTGTGCTGAACGTTACTGCGTAGCCACGCGTCCTGGGTCCTCCTAAAATCAAATGACCCACTATCAGTCTCCCAGGTGCCCCCGGACGTAGTCTGCCCAAACAGTCCTGCAGAGGTGGAGAAAAGTAGTTATTAAATGTATACATAAGACTCAATTTGTTCGTAACTAAATGGAAGTGAAATGTATGCGTACGTACCTTGCTGTGTATAATCTGTGTGTAGCTGCTGCTGCTGCTGCTGCCAGGACGAACCTCCGGCCTCACCTAGGCCCGGTGGCCTAAACATCTGCTGTGGTGGTACACGAGGACGTGGCTGATGACGTTGCGGCGGTGGTTCTGGCTGGTCCATGGAGCGGCGCCTCGACTGGTTGAACTGAGGCGGGGGGCGCTGTACATGGTGGTGTTGAACAACGTCTGAACTCCGGTTGCACGTGATAGCCTCCCAGATTCCTTTGAGCCTCCCTTCGACGCGTGTCACCCAGCTCTGGTGCTGGGTACGGTCTATCATAAGCGGTGCCGAAGAAAGGGACCGTGCATACTGGGCACATTCGTCTCGGAGCTCATCAGTTAGCTGGGCCTATTTATCACAGAAAGCATGACATAAAACACAAGCATAAATAAGGAAAAAGATAGTCCATGCATTACTTAAGAGAATATATATTACCGCGTATTGTCTGGATCCTGAAGTATCATGACTTGGATATGTATCAAATGCAGAAGGGGCCTGTATCTGCTCCGGATGAGGGTGGTTTATGATACGTGTCCGCGTGGATGCCATGTACCTGACCAAATAGCGCTGGAACATAGATGCATCAAAAGGAGTGGTGTCGTCCCAGCGTCGTGTCAAGGCGGTGTACCACTCGTTCACATAAGCGCCAAGCCGTTGGAGCCACTGATCCTCCGTCCAGGTAACTCCCTTCCTCGTGTTGCTACAATGTGTGAAATAATGCGTTATGGTTAGACATATAAGGTATGCGTCTTGCTTGAAATAATGTGAAATGGTACGAACGAATAGATAGAATATACGTACTCGTGTATAATGTTAGGCACGGGGCAGTCCTGAGGGGGAGGAATCTCCAACTGTAGCAGTCCAAACTGGCGCATAACCCTCTGTTGGGACATCTCCTCGACGCAAATATCATAGACGATCTTGGACTTTGTCATCCAGTAGTCCCGGTCCCTAGTGCAGAGGTTAGACATGCCTCCGGGGTATCTAGCATTTATGGCCTCGTTACTATACGGCTCCCAGATAACCGAAGTGTACACATCGAACTGCTCGTTCAGAGCGGTGTACGCACACTTTGTCTGATCATGCGCATACGATCTCTGTGGAAAAAGAAATATTAGTAGACATAATGTTTGCAAATTCATGTACGAATAAACGACAAAATACATACCTTCCGAGAGGTCCAGATCATAGAGAAATTAGGCATGTCGATGTAATCTGCGTCATACATCTCATCGACCCCGAATGGCTCGTCCAGATTTAGGATTGGCCGTCCTATAGAGAACCTCTCCCAGGACCACAACTGCAGGAAAATAGGGCACCCTAGCAGAGCTGATTTCTTCTCAGAGAGGCAGCAACTCTTGCACAAAGCACGGTACGTAGCAGCTAGCAATGCTGAACCCCAACTCCATTGTACAACCGTCTCCCGATCCTGAGCGTACGCAATGTTCATTGCAAGAGGGATAAAGTTAGCGCCAACCGTGTCTCCATGGTTCTCGGTGAACATCACCTTGGACAAGAGCCAGATTATATAGGCCTCTAGGAGAACGCTGAGTTGTGTGGCATCCAAACCAGCATGAAAGTTCTCGATCTGTGTTACAATAGAAGTGTTAGTGAAAACTTATAACTCGTAAGAAATATGTGAGATAGCTGAGTTGTGTGGCATCCAGACCTGGAATTTTTTTAACCATGCTAGTTTCGGTCCATGTGAGCCTCTTTCTAGAGGCTGAAGAGTAGGGAACGCATTGTGAAACCGATGTGTCATTGCTTCCTCCCAACCATCCGGTTTCTGCAATGGTCCTATGGGCTCTCCTGCCAATGGAAGCCCGAGCAAATAAGACACATCCTCAAGAGTGGGAGCCATCTCTCCCCAGCGAAAGTGAAAGGTATGTGTCTCGGGCCTCCATCTGTCCACCAGGCAGGAGAGTAGAGAGTGGTCAATAAGTACGCGTGTACCGCCCACTCTATGCTCTACCAGCCGCGCGAACGGTAGTAGCCCACTCCATTTAAGCCTACAAAAGCGAACATACAATTATTAGATGCACGTGACCAATTAGTATGTACAATTAGATTACTGTGTTTAAATTACGTACCGCTCAACCCAGGCAGGGTGAATCCTCCAGTACTCTCTAGGAGTGCGCGTGATCAGGTGGGGGAGAGGTTTTTGCTGTAGTAGCCGGCCCCGGTGGGTTACCTCGATCTCTTGACGCAACAACGACATCCTGCGCTAATTGAAAACATTTTGCATACAATGTACGAGTGTTATCAAAATTTAAAACATAGGTCATTAAAAGTGCGAGAGTCATAACAAATTTAAAACATAGTTCCACACATATTACAAATTTAAAACCACTACGAGAGTCATAACAAATTTAAAACATAGTTCCACACATATTACAAATTTAAAACCACTACGAGAGTCATAACAAATTTAAAACATAGTTCCACACATATTACAAATTTAAAACCACTACGAGAGTCATAACAAATTTAAAACATAGTTCCACACATATTACAAATTTAAATCTGGAATACCACGACCACGACGTGCTCTTCCTCTTCCGCCACGAGTGCCCCTTGCACGGCCACGACCTCCGGCAATGACAAAAGTTGGACAAGTAGGCTCCCTATGGCCAAACTGATTGCATAGAATGCATTGCCTAGTTGGGCCTCCTGCTTCAGATTCATCCATATCATTGCGGATGCGCTGACACTGTCGTCTACCTCTACTTGTACGCATTTTAGCTGGGTCTGGAATGTACTGTCTCTCAGCAGAGTTCACGGTGTTAAAATTACCCATTGAACGAAATCCCATCAGCTCACCTGTCCATGTATTTAGGACAGCTTGTTTCAGATAATATGGAGACACAAATGAAATTGCATCGAGACCGAGCTGTCCGCAAGCAGCAAGAACATGTGAGCAGGGAAGGTGAAGCAACTTCGGTTTGTTGCATGTGCACTCGCACGTTGGCCAAACTTCATTACCAATTTTGACCTCGTGCGTCCTCAACTCATTACCACATCCAAACTTGTTGTTAGCTAAACGCACCTCGAACCTCCTTTCTAGATTTCCGATGGATATCACTGTGTGCGACCTAGCCTTTTCCATCTTCTCATTCATGTACTTCGTAATCTTTTCACAGTATCGTGTGTTCGGGTTATTGACGATATGCTGCTCAGCTCTTTCACGTCTATCTTTGAAGTACTTCACAGTTCCATAGAAAATTCCCTCCACAATGGCTGTTAGTGGCAGAGCCCGGTTGCCCCTTAGAACAAAGTTATATGTTTCAGCAAGGTTGGTTGTCATAACACCGTACCTTGCTCCGTGTGTGTCATGCAACAAAGACCATCTCTCTAGAGGCTCGTGCTCGATCCACTGCTCAAAAGTTTTAATGCTCCTCCCTAGCCTTCTCCTCGTACCAGGCGGGTCGAATCCGGGCAAGTCACACAGGCCAACAGGCTCCTCTTCAAGGGCAGCTGTTCCTGTTGCTAACTGGGCGGCTACTGCTTGTACATGTGCCGCCACTGCTGCATCTCGTGCAAGTCTCCTATCCCTTACATGTCTCTGTGTGCACACATTCAGTCTGCCGCGTATCAGCGTGTACTTCCATTCTTGATTCTGCTTGCAAAGTTTCTTGAAAAGATTCATAAGGTTCTTGTTTCTGAACTGAGAGAAGAAATTGGCCCCCAGGTGCCGCATACACCAACGGCTCTGCATGTCAGTCCACGGAGTTGGTTCTTCAGGCAAAGGGTTTGTGAGTGTCTTGATAGCACTCAATATACCTGCATGCCTGTCATGAAGGATGCACACATTCTGCTTATCCTTCACCACTGCTATTTTCAGCTGCCTAAAGAACCATGTCCAGCTTTCAATGTTCTCGCTCTCAACAAAAGCAAATGCTAGTGGAACGACTTGATTGTTGCCGTCTGTACCAATGGCTGTGAGGATCTGACCCCTGTACTTGCCAGTAAGAAAAGTGCCATCTACACAAATCACTGGTCGACAATGATTGAAAGCTTCGATGCAAACACCAAAAGAGAAGAACACTCGATGAAGCACCCTAACTGTTGGGAACTCTGGCATATACCAGTCTTGGATATCCACATATGTGCCCGGATTCCGGTCACGGAGTGTGAGCAGTAGCCGAACAACAGAGTCGTAAGCATCAAAAAACGACCCAAATCTGTTCTCGAGGGCCCTTTGCTTAGCCCTCCAAGCGGTGCCATAGGAAATATGGTACTTAAACCTGACTAACACTTTCGTCTGAATATCTTTCACTAGCATAGCTTTGCTCTCCACTATCTCTGTGTAAAGCAACCGAGCAATAAGAGTAGACGATAGGTTCTTGTGAGCTTGTGGGATACTTGAATTAACACATGTGTGCTGAATCAAGTCACTGATCTTCCAGCTCGTGCCATACTTAGGGAGATATCCATGCACCCTCCCGGGACAGTTTATATCAACACACTCCATTGTCAAGTATTTCTGACTTGACACCTTAGTTTTGAAAACTCTTTGTGTCGACATTGCCCAATTAATTACAGCATCCTTCAGAGCTTCCTTGTCAGGATACATAGCACCCAACGCAAGGTTGTTCTGATGATATTGCCAGGCAGAATCATGCCCATCGTCGACAGTCATTGCCGAACTGAAGTCTTGCCTCCATGCTGCAGGATTTGGCTGCACCACTTCGTCCACTTCTTCATCTGACTGGTCTGAATCCTCGTTATACAGACTTTCTATATCTGTATCTTCATCTTCCATCTGGTTCTGCATCTGCCCGTCAATCTCGTCACCGTCTGCCTCACCGCTGACATAACCAGTTTGACTTTGCTGGCTTATTTCTATGTCAGGATTACCGGCATCGCCTTCAGCTGCTCGACTACTCTGCCCGGTTTCATAATATTGAGAGGAACCAGAATAGTTCATCTCTTCACTCCTCTGTCCAGGATTGTATCCATAATCAATCTCAGGTTCAATCACCTCTTTCTTGACAGGGAGTACTAAGGCCATAGGATTTACACTCCTTTTTTCGCAACCTTGTAACCAGCTACACCACTGAGAGTCTCTCTCTATCGCCCTTAAATAAAATAAAGGGTTTGACCTAGATCGGCTCCACAGAGCATGTACACCGACGGTGTATGTTTCAGTATCAAGACATAAACTTCCTGTCAACCATTCTTTCAACTGGCTAAGACTCCAGGATTGCGGCGCACACAAGTCAACATCTATACTGTCATACGAACTCAAATCAACTCCCAGCTCATTTTCTTCTACAGTACCAGCACCGTAAAAGAACATGAACTTCACTAAATCAGACATCTGTGATGGGATAAAAAATAACCATCCTCGTTAAATTAATCGGTTATTATATTTATGCGCTATACTACTTATTACGATCGCACCTAACATAAATCTAACAAAAGTAATATTTAGCAGAACAATTTTGCTAACATAACTTTCAAACTATATACTCGCACACACTAAAACAAATATACCAGCACCACAAAAATAAATATATTTCACTAAATATAACAAAAATACCACTACCGCAAATATACGTTTAAATATATTACTACCATACAACTAACAAACAAACGTAAACATGCACTAACTAAGAGAGAAATCGCGTCGAAATCATACCTTCAAGCCGGACAATTTAAATCGTTGGTGTAGCAGCACGTCGATGTCGGGTCACCGCAGCAGCACCGCGGCAATGCAGCCCGCGGACAGCACCACGTACAGCAGCTCCACCACCATTGCTGCCATATCCACCACCACAACCACCACCTCCACCAAAACAACCACCACGAGCTAGCTCATCACGGGATCAAGTGCTCCCTAGCCTCCTATGTCCCTCTACAATCCAACTACGGTGGAAAATCTCCTTTCTACTGGTTCTATTTGCTGGAAAAAATCAAGCAAGAAGCTGGTTCATACGAACAAGAAAGAAGGAAGAAAGGAAGAGAATGAGAGGGGGAAGAAGGAGGAGCTGCAGCGGCCATATGTATACAGGGGCCTGTCGGCCTGGCCGAATGCGACAGGGCCCCTGTCGTCGTCTGCGAGCCCGACTGGCCGGCCCAGTCGGCTTCTGCGACCTCGACTGGCGGGCGCGCAGGACGACAACCGCGTCGACGTGGCCCGCCCAATAAACGCGCGCCGCGTGGCAGGGGGCAGCCCTGTCGTCCTGGCAGACCCCGACAAGAATCCAGCGCTGTCGTGGTGGGCCAGCCCGACTCGGTAATATTTCTGAAATTTTACCAATTCGCGTATTATTTTCTTACTTTTAATAAAAAAGTGTATTATTTAAAAAGAATTAGCCGACATTGGTATCGAACTTACCACTGTTATGGGGTGTTCCTCGCTGACGTAATAAACCGGTCTCTGGACCGGGTAACCTTTCCCATCCTCTTTACGCTCCACAACCAGTACTACACTAACGGCTCGGGGGCCCGCTGCTACATATAGCAGCATGGGCTCTTTAGGACCCGGGGCCGCTAGGACTGGTGCTTCAGATAACTGCTTCTTTAGTGCCTCGAACGCCTCATCCGCTTCTTGATCCCACACGAATTTATCGGATTTCCTCAAGAGCCGGTACAAGGGTATTGCTTTTTCTCCGAGTCTAGATATAAATCGGCTCAAGGCTGCTACGCAGCCCGTGAGCTTTTGAAGATGCTTCAAATTTTCCGGCTTTTTCAGATTCTGGATAGCTTTTATTTTATCTAGGTTTGCCTCAATTCCTCTCTCGGAAACGATAAAGCCGAGTAATTTCCCAGCTGGGACTCCGAATACACACTTCGTCGGGTTAAGCTTCATCTGATACCTCCTCAAGTTCTTGAACGTCTCCTTCAGATCGTCGATAAATGTCTCTGCCTTCCTGGTCTTGATAACCACATCATCCACATAAGCATGGACGTTGCGTCCAATTTGGTCCTCAAAGCACTTCTGTATACACCGTTGATAAGTTGCGCCAGCGTTCTTCAATCCAAACGTCATGGTTTTGTAACAAAAAGCCCCAAAAGGGGTTATAAATGATGTTTTCTCCCAATCCTCCCTCTTGAGCTTAATCTGATGATACCCGGAATATGCGTCCAGAAAGCATAATAGGTCACTTCCAGCTACTGCGTTTATGATCTGATCTATCCTTGGTAGTGCAAACGGATCCTTTGGGCAATGCTTGTTGAGACTCGTAAAATCGATGCACATCCTCCACTCATTGGTCTTTTTCATCACGAGAACCGGATTTGCTAACCAATCCGGGTGAAATACTTCCATAATGAAGCCGGCTGTCAGCAGCCGCGCGATTTCTTCTCCTATAGCTTTCCTTCTTTCCTCATTCATCTTCCGCAGGCCCTGCTTCACAGGCCTGGACTTAGGGTCTACGTGCAAACTGTGTTCTGCCAATTCTGTGGGGATACCCGGCATATCGCTAGGCGTCCAGGCGAATACGTCCGCATTAGAACGAATAAACTCCACAAGTGCTTTCTCCTGCTCACTGTCCAAGTTAGACCCTATAGTAAATTGCTTAGAAGGATCACCTTCAACGAAAGCTATCATCTTGGTATCCTGCGCTGCCTTGAATTTTGCTCTCTCATCTTCAGTATTCGGCCTTTTCAATGATGTCCTGTCATCCGGGTCTACTTGAGACCGATAATACTTGAGTTCCTCTTTTCTGCAAGCCTGCTCGGCCATTACCGAATCTCCTTCATCGCACTCAGCTGCTATATCCCGGCTTCCATGTATGGTGATGGTTTGTTTAGGACCCGGGATTTTTAGCTGTAAATATACATAACACGACCTAGCCATGAATTTAGCATAAGCCGGCCTTCCGAACAGCGCATGATAAGGACTGCGCAATTTGACCACCTCGAAAGTGAGCCACTCGACTCGATAATTGTCCTTCGATACTCCAAAAGCTACCTCCAATGCGATTTTTCCCTCGGGGCACGCTGAGTGACCCGGCACTATCCCATGAAAAATTGTTGAGCTTTTCTGTAGCTGAGATTCCTTGAGATCCATGCGTAAAAAGGTTTCCCAATACAGAATATTGATGCTGCTTCCGCCATCCATCAGGACCTTTTTCAACTCATAACCATTGACCTGCGGTGCGACTACCAATGCTAAGACTCCCGGATGTTCTATCCTTTCCGGGTGATCTCTTCTGCTCCATGTTATATCTTGTTCTGACCACCCCAGATATCTCGGAACGGCCGAGGAAACCGAGTTTACCGCTTGCTTCAGTATCTTCTTGTCCTTATTAGAAGTTCCTGTAGTATGCACATGATATTGTCCTTTTAAACCAGATGTACGTACCATACCGATGAAGATGTTGATTTGGCCGATTGTCACAATAGATCCGGATTCGAGGTGATCCGACTCTGGTCCCCAGCCGGAATCGTCCACCATCTTCTCTCCTTCGTGGTCGATGTAGATCTCGCCGATGACTAGATTCTCCATGTTCTTCCGAGCTTCTCCCGTGATGTAAACACCTTTGGACGCAGGCCCCACGGTGGGCGCCAACTGTCGTGGGATAATCACGGCAGACGTTACCGGGGGTAACTGATCTTGGGGCAAGACGACACAGGCGTTTGGGAGAGGGTTTAGCTCAGAGGAAAACATGATGGAATTCGATCTGGTAGCCGGCAATCAAGTCGCCGAGTCTCCGATCTCGATATATTAACTCAACTCTTGTGTTATACTGGATGCTCGATATCAAGCGATATTGCTAGAACCCTTGGATCTCTCTTAACCTAACTTAGGGGTCGGTTTATAAAGCACCCGAACCCCCCGGCTTGCCCTCCAAGGCGCACCCTAAATCCTACCCGGACACTGCGTATAAAACCCTAACTTCCCTTACCGTAACCCACAATCCGGGTTACGAGGCCTACAATCTTGGGCTTTCTAGAAGTCTTTTATCCTTAGTCGGATCTTGCGCAGCGTCCTTTAGGCCGAATTACACCTTGGAGTTGGCCTACCGGGTTATCACCCCTCCATCACATCTACTCTCAAAAGAATGCATGATCCTATTTTTATAATAATATGACTACTTGAATGACTACCCGAGTGGTAGTGTTCTGTTTGGTGGGCGGATGGAACCATGCTAAGATGAATAGGTCAAAGGAAGGTTCCATGTGCATGGAAAGTGTTACATAGGAATTAATAACAAATGCCGTTAGGATTCTTGCGTCGTAAATACCGTGTTAACCATGGGTTTTGTGTGGGGCGAGTAAGTCAGTTGTGATCTTTTCCCGTTCGCATGTCAACGGACTGCCAGAGCCGTACGCTGTAGGTCTTGCAAGACTACATGCACATGGGTGGGATCCCTTAATTCCCACAGACTCTAGGATCTATGAGGGTCTGCCAGCGGCGCCTAGATATATAGCGTGAGGGGTAGAATCAGGGGTTCAACCTGCTGGCAGAAATGGGTGGGCAAGCGTTGTGCGGAGAATCATGGTTTGGCTTGGATCAACAACCGGGCCCCACACCTAAGTGGGTGTGGACAGGATCTTGAGCCTGGTTGTGCAACATGGTCTTGATCGCCTATGGGTAAAGTAACGCACCTCTCCAGAGTGTAAAAGGATGTGGCATGTTACCCCCTATTCCGGGAAGGAGCTGCGAACGCCGCAGGAAAGGCAAATCCATGAAGTTCTAATCCTGTGAAGATCTGGTGGGCATAGTCTTCCAAATTAAAAGAAACCTCTTGAAGAAAGATTTTCAAAAACCTTGCATTAGCTTATGACTATTTTGAGTCTAAAACTATAGTTAGTGCATCAAACTACCCACTGGATATCATGAACTTGTTGAGTAATACTCATTACTTATTCGTTCTCGTTTGACCCCTGCTCAGAGTTGAAGCCTTATGGAAGCCGTCATCGTGAAGACATCGCTATCTAAGGAAGCTAGGTGGAGTCATATAGTACTTATCCAGTGAAGCATCATCATCAATAACACCGGTGGAGGAGAACCTATCAAAGCGTAGGTGGAGTCCATTCCTCGACTTAGAGTCTCTCAAGCCATAGATTAGGGCTGACATCAGCCGTAGTGGAGTAGTTTCTGAGCTAGAGTTATTCTCCAACTTGGACCTTCGAATTGCTTCTTTTGATGTTTCATTTGCATGAGAACTTCTTTGATTCATCATAAGGAGATTCTCAAGATTTTGTAATGAAAGTTTGTATCCTATAGCTTTGCTTGGACCTGCTATGTTTCTGTTGTACCACTCTGAGGGATGTAATATTCACGGATAAGTCCTTCTGTGAGTATTATGTCAACGACTTGCACACTACAAATGAAGTGGTGTGTTGGGTCACCACACGATCCAACTGCCCAGCTTCGTCGGCAGAAAGTCAAGCATGAACAGCAAGTGCCGCTGGAACTGGTGACCCCCAGACGCCGCTCCTTCTGGTCACATCGATGCCCCCTTCTGCAGCGGTGCTTGATAATGCACACCACCAAGTGTCGGAGAATGATAGGCCGGCCGCCGGCACCGGTGCCGTTGTGTCGACACTCGCCGAGCTCGACGCCATCACCAAGGTAACTAATTAGTTAGTCGTAACCTGCGCGATATTCCTTAACTATGTCTTTGATGATGACTGTCATCTCATGATGCCCAACATGTTGCCCAACAAGACGAACCTTGCATACTCCTGCATCGTGTGGTCCCCGGTGGCGAGTTGGTGGATGTTGCTACCGGCACTGTTATACAACCCAAGGAACGAACTATGCACCACTCTCGAATGGACGAAAACGTGATGAAGGTCAAGTTGGCGGATGTAGTGTCGGAGTTTCGCGACATCGTCCCCCCATTTCAACATCCGGGCTGTGACGAGGAGGACAACTTGGTCCTTGGAGACTGCACCACATGGGCGATGAAATGACTGAAGAGCCAAATTTTTCTTTGGGGGGTCTTCTGATCAGGTGAAAAAACATCGCCACCTCCCATATGGTCCCGTACAATAAGATCGTTTGGCCCCCGAAGCAAACAACCCTCCAGAAGGTACCCAAGGTCGTCGCCCCCAGAAGGAAACGGCGATCATCTCCACCACCACCCAGAAGGAACCGGCGGTCGTCGCCAACACCCGAAAGGAACCGGCGGTCGTTACCACCACCGCACACCACCAACAGTTGTTGGGAACGATACCGCAACAACCGTCCAAAAGATCGAAGGCAGTTGTGCCTCAACCGCCGGCATCGCATCCGCCACCACCTAAGGACGTGGACATGGCTCTTTCTGGACACGATGCCAACGACTATGATGATAATGATGACAATGTTGACATAAATGCCTACCTCAACACTAGCTGCAGCCAAGATAGGTACATGTCTTTTATGGATCATGATGATGAAGCCTTCCGCAATCACGACGATCAACCTACGCGTACTAAAGTCTCACAGCGCCTGACTTTCCAGCAGGGTACAGTTGTCAGCCCTGGCACACTGCATAAGACAGTCGTAGAGTCGCCCCGAGCACCCCCACCAGCACCTCCAGCTCCCGCAGCAGATCAGATCACCGTCAGCAAGAAGAAGCCTAGAAAGAGAAGTGGTAAAAAGGGCCAGCCTCCTGCTAATAAGATCTTGGCCGACGACGTGGTATGACCTCCAAAGGATGGCTTGACCCGGTTGCATGAAGCCGGAAAAACGATACTGTCTCCGGACGAGATACACAGGGCAACTGGACCAATGCTCACTTTGCAGAATATTATCGAGATGCTAGAGGGCCTCCATCTTAAAGACGAGTGTCCAAATTACCCGATGTTCATGGTCAAGGTGCCAGAGGACCCGGACTTTGTCCATGAAGATCCCGCGGATCGGTTCTTCATAGCGTACGAGGATATCTTCAATCTTTTTCACTCGAGATGGCTGGACTATAACTTGGTCCGCCTATACGCGCTCAGTGCTCAGCTAAAGATCCAGCGAGAGTTACCCCCGTACGTCGCGGTAGCGTATCCCTACTACATGCGTGATAGCCAGTTGGTGGAAGGATCAAGTACACAGACCAAGGCAGTGAAGTATCTCGAGAGCTTCATGTTGAGAAACATTGATAAGAGGAGCATTCTTCGGCCTGTCTTTCCCGAGTAAGTACACATCCGCTCGCGGCCGTCGTAACTAATGCTTTCTTATAAATTTCTTCCATTGTTGATCCTTACCGACACTCTGTTTCAGTTGCATGTGTTGAGCATGGACACATACTGCACACTCATCGTGCTTTGCCCGAAGTGGTCGTTAGCCCAGTATATCGACTCGTCGAATACGGCGAAGAGGAAAGACTACACCAGAATAAAGGGTGTTCTCGATGAGGCTATCAATGGCTACGTCCAAAATGGAGGCACCTTTGAAAAGAAACAGGAATGTATCAGGACGGCTACTGGCAAATACGGGTTTAGGCACGTGACCGAGTTCCCCTGCATCAAGCAGCCGGTTTGGCCATCACCTTAAAAGGAATTGTTCGCAATGCAAATAACTTGAATCAACCAGCCAAACTCCGAGACTGGTCCAATAAAATGGCGGGAGAAATCGACCAGGATGATCTTATTGAAGACTTTCATCGCATCAAAAAAGGGGGAGTCCTTAAACCAGCCCATAGGGTTGTGTCGGAGGGATATCCAAAAATGCCTAGAGAGGCAGGGTGATTATAGGATGTGGACAACGAAAGACTTCTATAATCCGTTTCCGGCGCCGCTCCCGCCGCAGAAGAAGATGTCTCATTGATCGAGGTGTGCTTACCATTACTTTGTTTAACAAAACTTGCTTAGTTAGCTCGAAACTTAGGCCTACCTGTTATTGGCTTGAACTTGTGCTTAGTTAGCTTGAACTTACTTGTATGATATCGATGTTATATATCTTTGAGGTTTATTATTGTTTCCTTGCTTTACTTTTTGTGAACATATATGCCTTGTGCCTAGCTGTTTTTGCATTATATACTAATATGTCTTGTGTCTAGCTATACAGATGACGTACTACGTGGTGTTTGAGGGTCGGGTTACAGGAGTCTAAGACGAGTGGAAGGACTGTAAGGCACGGGTGCACAAGTTCAGCGGCAACTGCTATCAATGATACGAGACTAGACAGGAGGTGGTTGCCAAGTGGAGGGACCACCAGTCGAAGAACAAGAACAAGATGAAGACCTTCGACGTGCTCCCGCTCTTGCTCACCATCACCGCGGTTGTAGTCTATTTCATCCTAGCTTAGGCGATGACCATCATGCTTTTGTAACTTGACACGATCGATGAACTATGTGTTGTAAGACTAACTTTGAACACATTCGACACTTCGCACTGTATGTATCACCATTCTAAGTAATGTGATGACTCATATCTTTGTCAAATATCACTGATCTTTGTCAAATATTACTGTATGTATAAATCCGGTATTTAAACCAGAAACAAATTAATTTTCATGGTGTTGTATAAATCCTGTATTTAAAGAAAGAAATATTAATATTTGTACGAAACAAAAAATGGTATCGATTGGGAGTCATAAATTATGAAAAGTCGTATCAGTTGGGAATCATAAATAATATATGGTATATTAGAGTGAAATGGTGTGGTGCCATTTTTGCACAAGATTCATGGTAGTTGCTTAAAAAAACCCCATTTTGCACTTAGAAAATGAAAAATGAATTTTGTTTTTGCAAACATATTGGAATCTCCATTTGGCAACATTTTTTGTCATCCCTAGGATGAAAACATGTCACAATATGGGCACAACTATTACAAACTATGCCATGCTTATGTTCATGTCCTTGGTCATTTTGTTTGAAAGTCATAGTTTTCGTACATGGTATCTCTTTTCTGAGAATACTTTTTTGAATTAATTTCCGTATTTAAAGTTTTTTTCCTAACAACTAGGCCCATGCGAAGATTTTAAAATTTCTTATGGTTTTTCATGGTCAAAATTTCCGAGACGGCCATTCGTAGTTATCGGTGGAGTATTGAAATAATCTCATTGAATCTCCGATGAAATTAATATTTGTGTACCTAAATAAGATTTTAAAAATGACCAAACTATGTAGCACGTGTAGTTTAAATTTGACCCGGTTCCCCTACTAAATATCTAGAAATCAGTATATTTTTTTCCTAAGTAGCTAAAAATGTCAAAGTCCTACCGACTGGGAGCCATCCATAATATTTGGTATAGTATGAGTGAAAAATAGAGTGGTATCATTTTGCACAATATTATTGGTAGTTGCCTCATAAAAAACTTTTTTTTTTTGGCACCGAGAGAATGAAATAGTTTTCTTTCAAATATGTTAAATACCTCTGCGCAATGTCCTTTTGTGTCCTAGTTGTAGGTAATTAAAATATCATGTAAAAAAAAAGCAAACTGAACTATGCCCATAGAAAATAAATATATAAAAAGTAGCATGCAGAGAAATAGGTTGGAAGAAAATTGTGTATGCGGACTGCCTATTACGTGTGGTTGTCGCATAGGCAACATGCGTGCCATTGTTCAGGTTAGCATTAAAAAATTATAATTTATAGACAATAACGATTCTGACAAGTGTGGAGTGCATTGACATGCTGACCTTATTATTTAAAACATGATTTATCAACAGGCAGTACTTCCACAAAGAACTGTTCCATTTGTGTTTGCCAAGGATTACAATTGCCACCCTCAATTACTTAGCGCAGCGTAAGCAAGCCGAGAAACAAAAATACATCCTTGATTCCATTTATTTTTTTGGTACTGTTTTAGATCTAAAGTAAAGGCTAGGGCTTTGAGTATGAAGAGTTCAACCCTTAAAAGCGACAATTTGCTAGATGCTAAACTAAGATTCCACACTAGTTGAAAATTCTGTCCAGTGACAAATGAACTACACAATTTTGCCTGATTTGCTTTGCCCACAAGTGCATGGAAAGGTAAATGTAACTTGCAATCCAACTATGCACTAGACGATGGAGTTCTTCTCCAGGAAGACTGAGAACATATATCATCCCTCTTAAAAGTTTGCCATGAAGACGTTGCAAACCTATATATATTACAAGCAGTGATAACACATAATGACCACAAATAAATGCTGAAGCAAAATATATACAGTATATATATACTACCTCCGATCCGAATTAATGGTCGCACATTCACACAAGGCTTAGGCAAAACTTTGGCTAGCCCTCCGACCATTAATTCGGATCGGAGGGAGTATATGAAAGAAGCCATGTACTTCAAAATCTAGACTAGATGAAATTTGAGGTATATGATGCTAGTAGAGACTGAAAAATTGCTCACATACACAAACGTCCCTCGGACATGCTCAAATAGGACAACATTCATGATCAGATACAATGGTAGACAGGTAGACACAACTCTACTGAACCTCTAAGAAATCCAGTAAGAAAAAACTACAGTACCAAGAATTCTTCTGATATTGAAGTTCACTGAACATTATACTTTTGTTAACCAGCACTGAGTATATGTATGGTGAGAAAACAGTACTATTCAGAGAACGCTGATTCAGAGCAATACTTTAGCAATGAAAAAAATAGCATTGGCAACAAGAGGCAAAGCTGTATCTGTAAACAAAACAACATAATTTTCTGATCAACAGCATAACTTAACATATAGCATGGACATGTCATCAGATTCTGGATGTAGCATGTAGCTTTGCCAAATACAAGAGATCCAGATACAAAAGCATAGTTTCAAAGATGAAAGGTGTATTGTACGTAGTCATATGGTAATACAAAGTGGCATTGAGGGCTCGCGTGTAAAAGTGAGCCAGTGTGTCACTAGTTATCAAAAACTACCACGTCAGCCATGTTACTAATTATGTTCAACATCTGATTCCCATATGCACTCTCAGTTACAGCCAAAACAGTACATGACACAAGCTCGTTGCACTCAGTTACCAGATTGGCCATATGAATTAAAGCACAACAAACAGTAGCATATGACAAGCATCTGTGGAGAACAGCAGACACATAGAACAGCTGCATTAGCTTGCCACAAGACCACGAACTCAGATGCAAACTAATGTGGTAGCATGGTTTGATCAAAAGATGCTGGAACCAGTATATATGTACAGAAAGTTCGGGACTACAGTAGTACATATGGATTTTATCAGATATTCAAAGGATTGAGCTGTGAGCTGTCACAGGCCTATCATTGAAAATTTTAAGTATTTGATTTGATATATGCAGGTGCACAAAATTTCACACCAACCAATTCTCTCGAGCAGACCATGGAAGTATAGAAAATAGCACTACGTCAATCATCAGATGGTCACACAAAAGGTGAGATCCATGCAAGCAAGTCATTGACAAAGCCACAAGAATCAAATGGATAATAATAAGAACATTGAAAGATCCCTGAAAAAATCACAAGAATAAATGGATAGTGTTAAGAAAATGAAGAAGCACATTCATGCGACCTCAAAATGTCGAAAAGAGAGATCATATTTATTATCAGGGGCGCAGTGTTGGCTCATCAATCATTTCGACAAATTGGGCTCTCTGCACGTGAAATTATAAGAGGTGCACCAGGTTGATATCCACCTTTGTATCTGATCATTTTACAACGATATGTGACATTTTCAGC
The DNA here is from genome assembly GCA_028641055.1 of Alopecurus myosuroides. Classification (NCBI taxonomy): domain Eukaryota; kingdom Viridiplantae; phylum Streptophyta; class Magnoliopsida; order Poales; family Poaceae; genus Alopecurus; species Alopecurus myosuroides. Next base: position 177,958,862 of record CM054057.1, read on the forward strand.
ATTGAAATGGTTTCTCGCGGAAAGCAAATCGTCCCAATCTGCATGCTTCCAGTTAGTCACATAAAAACCCTAACCCCAAACCATACACACAAATCAAGCACTGGTATCTGATCTTAGTATATACACCCTCCATCCCATAATATAAGATGTTATTACAACCAATATAGAGTGCCTCTAAATGAGCCAAACTCAACATCGCCAACTTGGCACAAAATAAAAAGGAAAATGAGTAACAGAGAGAAAACCCACACAAAATAGAGAATGTGAAAGAGAGCGACATGATGAGAACGGAAGTAGAAAAAAGTCCGTATATAAAGAGAAAACACGGAACTGGGATGAACCAATCGCACAAGAGAAGTATTTCTCTGTGCATCTGTGCAACCACAAATTGCAAGATGGAATCAAAGAAGAGGCATACATAGAAAACAGGAAAGTACTGCAGATTAAGTTGCAATACAGAAAAAAAAACGCCTTGCAGAGATGGCTATAAACCTCGGGGAGCATAAATAAGCAAAACCTTCAAATTCAAATTATAAAGGAAATTCCGCAGCACATTATGCTTATAGAGCAGTAAAAAATGCAATTGGGTGGGCCCAGATTCACATTTGCTCGATCATATAATCCTGACCCTATCATCTCTTATCACCAGATGAACTAGATGAACTCGTTTTTACTGTGGAGATGCCCCCGTTGTCATTCAACACGAATGACCATCCAAGGAAAGAACCAGCAGTTCACATGATAAAAAAGAATCATACAAACGAGGGAGGATCCAACTTGAAACCCACAGGTGCCTCGATTGCTATAAGGCATGCTTATTTCAGCCATGGTCTGTCATCATCACGCTTAAAATAATGTGAATCAAAGAGGCCAGAAATACAAATACAGAAGCCAAACAAGATAGCCAATTGTGCTTGGGACCAGTATAACTGCATTTGAGTTGGGCTCAGATTCGCCTTTGCTTGATCATGCAACCCTACCCCCTAGCATCTCTCATCACCAGATCAATCTGTTCTTTACTTAAGTAAATCTGTCCTGGTTATCAATCACAGAAATGACCATCCAAGGACAGAGCCACAAAAATTAGCACATGATCGAAGCAGCTCCGAGAGAGGAGGGAGGATCCAGTTTGATACCCACACGCAGCTCGATTGCTCAAGGGTGTGCTTTATCAGCCATGGTCAATCATCACTGCCCCTTATCATGATTTCTCTTCTTGTCAGGCAACAAACCAGCAATCGACGCTGCTGGTTCCGCCCCTACTCCTTAGGGTTCCCAACACCCAACTGCTCGGTTGGAGGAGGCACCCTTAGAGGTGGGACCTGGAACCAGCGAGCCTTCAGATACCAAACCCTCGATATAGTACATTACTCCCTCCGTTCTAAATTAAGTGTCGCTGATTTAAAACAGCTTTGCACTAAAATCGCCATTTAGGACAAACTATACCAGAGAGAGAGAGAGAGAGAGAGAGAGAGAGAGAGAGAGAGAGAGAGAGAGCAGTAGCAGCTTAAGGCTAGTCACAGTGAGGAATAGCTTAGACTAGTGTCATGCATATGACACTATGATGAGTATAACTGCATTTGAATTGGGCTCAGATTCGTCTTTGCTCGATCATGCGACCCTACCCCCTAGCATCTCTCATCACCAGATCAATCTGTTCTTTACTTTAGTGAATCTCCTGGTTATCACTCCTAAGAGTGACCGTCCAAAGACAGAGCCACCAAAATAAGCACATGATGGAAACAGCTCCGAGAGAGGAGGGAGGATCCAGTTTGATACCCACATGCAGCTCAATTGCTCAAGGGTATGCTTATCAGCCATGGTCAATCATCACTGCCCCTTGTCACAATTTCTCTTCTTGTCAGGCAACAAACCAGCAGTTGACGCCGCTGGTTCCGCCCCTACTCCTTAGGGTTCCCACCACCCAACTGCTCGGTTGGACGAGGCACCCTTAGAGGTGGGACCTGGAACCAGCAAGCCTTCAGATACCAAACCCTCATATATTCCCTCCGTCTCAAATTAACTGTCACAAAGATGGAAAAAAGTGGATGTATCTATATATTACTCCCTCCGTTCCAAATTAAGTGTCGCTGATTTAGTACAGCTTTGTACTAAAAGCGCCATTTAGGACAAACTATACCACAGGGAGAGAGAGAGAGAGAAGGGAGAGGGGGGAAGGGGGGAGGACAACAGCACCAACAACCTTAAGGGCCTCTTTGGTTCAAAGGATTGTTAGGATGATGACAATGAAGATGATGACGAGGATGGATCAAGATTCTCTGTGAAGCTCCACCACTAATGGTGACGATGATCACCAACCAAGTCTGCTACAGTTGGATTCCATGCATCACCGGGTCCATCTCTACTCCTTGAGGGTTCCCAGCGCCCAACTGCACGTTGGAGGCAGCACCCTTGGTGGAGCATATGGAAGCAGCAGCGAGAGAGAGAGCAGCAGCAGCATTATAGACGCCTCTCTGTGTGTTTCTGGTTCAAAGAGACCGATAGTGACATTGATGGTGATGATGGTGAATTTCTTGGTTCAAGCTCCGCCACAGATGGTCGACACAGTGTCCACCCCTACTCCCTAGGGTTCCCAGCGCCCAACTTTCTCGTCGGATGCGGCTCCCTAAGAGGTGGATTTGGAACCAGCGACCAACCAAACCATCGATCTGGTTAAATTTTCCCCGTAAGCACACGCACGCACAGCGAGCGAGAGGGAGAGGGAGAGGGAGTAGGGGTACCAAATCGAATCGTGGCGGCTCAGATCTACAGCTTGGCGTTCGCCGGAACCCACGACCGGAAGCCGCGGCTGGCCTCCCCAACACGGTCCCCAGATCCCCCGCCGCTGAATCAGCCGCCAGCGACGCCACGGCGGCTACCCGAGCGGGGCCACCAAGCCGGTGGCGCCGCGACGTGATACGGACGGGAGGGCTGGCTCCGCGAGGAGGAGGGGTCCGACGCGGCCGCCGCTCGGAGGCGCGGGTCTGGCCAAGGGCCAAGCCTCCTCATCGCCGCCGTTTTCCGAGTGGCCGCGGTCTCTGGCAGTGCGGTCATCGGCTGCTGCGAGGCGGGACGGCCGGAGCGCCCCCACACACGCGGCGGCCTCACACTTAAACTAATGATGGGTGAGCTCGTGTGGGAGCGGCGGCGAGGGTTTTGTCGTCCGGCGGCGAGGGATTGGAGACCGGAGCGCTCGTGGTCGTGGGTCCTCCCAAGTGCGTTGTGGGTTTCACTCGCCAGCGGGCTAAATTGGTAAAGCGCATTATTATCTTTACCTAATAATAAAGGCATTAAGGCTTCCCTGGTTGGTTACTTGGTCCGTCCTAATTTTACCTTTTTACTCTTCCACCAATTCATATAATATTTCAAAAGATTGCCATGTTGTTTTCGTGCATCCTGGATTTCCTCCATCGTGTGCGATTCATACAACCTAGGAGATCCTGGCTGTTGGTGAAAGGATCAAACCAAGCACGAATATCAACCCAAGTCTGATGCCTTCAGGTGGCGGTCGTACGTCTCGATTCTTTTACGTACTCCCTCATTGCATCATGGCTAAGCACCCTCATCCTCATCCCCAATCGATCGATCCATCCTAAAAAAAAAATCGCCAATCGATCCTCCTCCTCCTCCCGTCGACATCTCCAGGTGCTACAAGGAGCACCTCATCTCCGCCGGTGCAGACAACAAGGCCGCCCCCAAGAGCTTCTTCATCGCCCTTGATGTCGCTGCCACCGCGCCACCGGAGAAGAAGACCAAGATGATCATCGCCGGTTCTTCCCCTGACGTCGCTGCCGCGGTTGACATCTCCGACGTGCCGGCCGTGCAGCAGAAGGCGCCGACTGCGAACCGGTGCCTGACGTGCCGCAAGAAGGTGGCCTGCTGGGGTTCCGCTGCCGTTGCGACGGGGCCTTCTGCAACGTGCACCGCTACAACGACAAGGACGACTGCGGATTCGACTACAAGACCGCTAGGCGGGAGCAAAGATTGCAAATCCCTTTGCCCACCGTCAGGGGTGCCTCCCCATGTGTGTGCAGCCCTCAGCCTTGCCCATGGAGCTCCGCCCCGCGCGCGACAGCTCCTCGCCGCGTCGTGGCCGGCGGCGATGATGCCCCGCGCGCACGAACATATCGCTCTGTCGACCCGCTGTCCTAAGTACCCGTACGTCTTCGTTCCCAAATCCCAAGCGAAGGCAGACCCTCCTGAATCCAAGAAAATCAGTTCCTAATCCAGCCACCGCCGCCGCTAACTCTGTCTGCCTTGTGCCTACCGCCGGTCACGGCCACAGGTACACTGCATCCTGAAGTTCCAGCGACGAGTGGTTCTATGACCCCTCCGCATCTTACTCCGACCGTTGCGCCCCGCCTCCCTCTGGTCCTCGTCGTTGGTCCACCGCCTCCGCCAGACCAGTGAGCCTCCGGTGCGAGCCTCAATTTTGTTAATCATGTGATTAAATCCGCTAATCTCTCACCTACGATCTTGTTGGGACTACCGATATGGAGGAAACGACTCATTGTCGAGGTCTGCGAGTGGCTTCATCACACCATGGACCATGCTTGGAAAGGCACTCATACTTGACGGCGGCTCGCGATTCTGTGTGCGGAAATGCACTGAAGATTGGCGTAGGGCGCGGGCGCCTCGTCGACCAGGAGCGAGGCACGTGGATCCATGGTGGTGGTGGTGGTGCGCTAGCGGACCAGGAGGGAGGCGCGCCGAGTAACGGCGTCCTCACGGGCAAGCGCTCGGGTCTACTACCGCGAGGGTAGACTGTAGGCGTGAGAAGCTTTGGGGATTGCGTCATCGTTGTCCAAGAAGGTGGCGTGCTTGGCGACGCCGTCCTCGCCGGAAATCGCAGCCGTAACTGAGGGGAGGGCGTCCTCCAGGAAGGTGGCGTGCTGGGCGACGCCGTCCTCGCCGTCAAGCACCCGCGGAGCTGTGGGGATGGTGTCCTCGCCGACGGAGACGTGCTAGGCGACGCCGTCCTTTCTGGCAAGCGTGGCGGCCTACTCCTGGGCGGTGGCACTAGGAGCACTGATGGCTTTGTGACCTCTGCCCAGCATGGAGCTGCTCGGGGCAGCGGGCGTCCTTACCGGCAAGCCGAAGTACTCTTCGTGCATTGATGCAGTATCACAAGCTACCATAACTGTTTGTGTGAATGCCCTTGCAAACAGTGCTTTGCTGACTGAAATAATTTTGCGTAGTGTACGGTTATATCTCAAGTTAAAAGTTCAGAGAGGTCAAAGCTTACTCGGGCCTAACTAGATTTAAGAAAAACAACAGCCAACTCCTACATAAATGGCACACAATACATGGGCGTCTTAGAATGAACAAGGGTGGTGGCCTTGGCTATCTTCCTGGACATCGGCTCCCATGCAGTGGCAACAATGTGCACCTAGATGCCCAGAATCGTGTATCAAGGGGAGCCCATGCAATATTTCTGGAGGTCTATTACTTTCATACATATCTTCATGGTGCTTGAGTGTATGTTGTGTGCTCTTGATAGAATATGTATATGAAAGTAATAGAGCTAACATTATATTATATGTATAACACCGATGAACAAAGGAGGTAACATACATCTCTGTGTTGTATTAGTAGTACTCATTTTTTTGTCTCTACACAAGATGTACCAACACAAGCGAATAAGCGCTGACACATGTATTTGAATAAATCAGAATGACTTCGAGTTATTTTGAAGTAAGTTAATTATAGTTTTTATCCATATAGATTTTAATTAAACAAAGTAAAACCTTCTGATATATTATGTGGCTCTACCCTCATGATGTTGTCAGATATTTGAACAAAGTAGAAAAACTTGAGAAGCCTTGTGCTCTTTCGTGACACTAATATTTATCTCCCGTTGCATCGCACGGGCAAGTTTGCTAGTTACTACTAGTTGAATACCCGTGCGCTTGCTAGGGTCTAGCAAAATTTTCTCCTTAGACATGATGCACATTTAAAAATAAAAATTATTTTAAGAAAAAAATTAATCATCCCATCTCATTTAGTTGACAAGATTGTTAATTAACACAAGAAAATGAATGGTAAAAAAGGGGGACATTATAAGTTCAATTTTCTGGCCATTGCTTTCATAGAATTCATCTCTAACCTATGGATTTTAATTATCAACAAATTGCATGTAAACAAAGTTGTAGCTGTTGTACTATTTGATTTTGTAAAGAGTGGAAAAAAATCAAACGATCCTTCAAACTGAGCGTGGACTTCAGAGGACAAAATAATACATTCAAAGTGGGCACAAATAGATAGCATGATTATTTATTTAGTCCGTAAATAGTTGAGTTGTGGACATGATCAAAAGGTCATATAAGAACAGCAAGACATTTTAAAGAAAAGGCCACGCAGACGCATTTTTCACTCCTTGAGAGATATTGAAAATAATATCGTGTCTTCATAAAAGAGCAACTGGAATATTTGGCGAGGAATAACATTCGACAGTTATCACTCATCAGTATAGCAAGATACCCATACTAAAAAAAAATGCCCGGTGCACACTCTGATCTTGATCTCTTGGAAGCTTTTCACCGGCACCATGACTTTGCAGTTTGTCACTTGGACCAGCGACACAGGCTAAAAATCTATGGATTTGCATAAAAGGTTTTTTTACGAGTGCATGAAAGGTTTGGCTTGCAGGTTCTTGAACCAGTACATAACACTCAAAAGATAGACAGAACGTGTCAGTGAGAGGTAGACCGGATGCCATAGTACGATTCGGCCAAAGCAGAGATTACTCGCAAGACAAAGAAAAAGTGACCAGTAGTAGTCGGGGAAAAAAAGAGGTATTAGCACCCGGGGTACACAAACTTGTCCGGTGGGAACTAGTTCATACACCAACTTATGAAAGTGCACTAACTAATACATCAACTTACTAAGTTGGAGCAAAAAGGTCCAAAACCAATCAGAGCAAGCCATTTGAATGCCTAGGTGGCAACGGAACTTTGCAGAAACCCCAAACTATTGTTGACTCGCGAACCACTCAGTACGTTTCTTACACGTGGGCCCCGCATGTCAGCCGGAGGACGAATTAATTAAAATCATGTGCAACGTTACGTTGGGGATTCGAACACAAGACCTCCTTGTGCGTGTAGGCTGTGGTAGCCACAAAGACAGATGTGACTTCGTGAAAGAAACTAGCGAGCCGAGTATAAAATAGTCAAATTTCAGAGATGATGCATTATTCTCCAATACAAGGAACTAGCTAGCCGAGCGCGGCACAGATCATAGGTGGCGACCACGCAAAGTTGACTGGAAAAACAGAGCACGGATCACGCGTCTTTGGAGAGCAGCTGCTTGGGCGCGAGCGCGACGGCCTCGATGGCTTCCCCGAGCGGCCACGCCGCCTCCATGAAGTACTCTCCGTTCTTCACCTTCTTCACCAGCGTGATCTCCCTCGCCGGCGCCAGTTTGAACCCGTCGACGAGCAGCGTGTACTCGTACACTAAATCCATGCAAACGAACTCCGTGTCAGCCACCGCAGGGTACGCCGCCTTGGCCTCCTCCAAGTTGAGCGCGCAGATCTTCTCCGCGGCCGCCCTAAACGCCGCCGGGCTCGACGCCGTGCTCGGGGTGCCCTCCTTCACCCACCCGACCTCGGTGGCCTTGCTGTAGAAGTAGGAGGCCGCGTAGAGCGTCGTCTGCCCGGCGCCTCCGCCGCCGCTCCACACGCCGGCGAAGGTGCAGTTCTTGGCCAAGCATGGCGCCTCCAGCTTCAGGGCTCGGGAGATCTCCTCCCCGCACTTCCCGTACACTGCACCGTCCGGCGAGGCCGCCGCGTCGTAGACCTCGCCGATGTAGGTGTAGTTACCGGTAAATCCGCGCAGCATGCATGAGCTGAACGGGCCCTTCTTCGCCTTGAGGACCTCCACGCGAGCAGCCATGGCACCGTAGTACAAGTAACTGCAGATCGAATCAAGTGAAGATGGATGTTTTAAATTTGTTTATTCTGATCTTTGCGCCATTGCTCTTTGCCGAAAGTAGGAAGATGGATGTTTTAAATTTGTTTATTCTGATCTGGCCTACTTTGCAGTTGTATATCCTCTGTTCTTCTCTATGTATATATAAAAGTGTGGTTACATGTCAAATTACGGATACATGTATGAATGCCGGAAATATGCTTTGTTTTTAGTTATTTTAAAGCCTGATTAATTGGTCAAGGAAGAGAGGCCTATTTCACTTTCATGCTATATATGATTGTGAAGCCTGAAAAGGCCCCCTCACCGACCGTTGGCAGATCCCTTGTTGGGAGTCCCACGAGCAAAGAAACCGATACTATTGATGAATGATGAGTACACTGAGGCGTACATACAGTGAGGTGTACCACATGGCACATCATCATGGTCTGCTACCTTGAGCAGCATTAGAGGCGATTGGACATCCTTAAAAAATATCAATGAGACCTGACGATTTGATTGCTCGATCGTGTAGTGTGGTTGCTTAATTGGAGGTTGGCCTGGGATGGCTCTGTTTCATCAAAACCTTGCGGTGCTCCGTCTGAGATTTCGTGGCTGTGGGCTTTCTCGGGACGTTTGAATGCAAAATACAAAATATAGGTGGTGTAGCTGCAGGTGTAGAGACATTCTAGCCATCGCACCGAAGAGCAAGCGAGCATCGCACCGAAACTCTAGGCAGAGATGATCGCAAAAAAAAATTACATACTACGTATAAAATACGACAGTATGTGGATAAAGCGTACATACGGCTTTGTTTAGTATAAAGAGCTCTAGTGCCTCGTTGACTCACAAAGTCACGATTGCCTTTGTGGCTACTGGAGTCCGCGCGCTCAAGGCACTTGGAGGTCTTGTGTTCGAATCCCCAACGTTGCACATGATTTTAATTAGTTCGTCCTCCGGCTGACATGCGGGGCCCACGTGTAAGAAACGTACTGAGTGGTTCGCGAGTCAACAATAGTTTGGGGGAGGTTTCTGCAAAGTTCCGTTGCCACCTAGGCATCCAAATGGCTTGCTCTGATTGGTTTTGGACCTTTTTGGTCCAACTTAGCAAGTTGATGTATTAGTTAGTGCACTTTCATAAGTTGGTGTATGAACTAGTTCCCACCGGACAAGTTTGTGTATCCCGGGTGTTAATACCTCGGAAAAAAAATGCGAATTGGAGTGCCGTTGTTTATGAAGTCGCGCAGCGCTATCACCACGAGCTTCTTTTCGGGCGACCAGTAGTAGGCGGGGAGCCTCACCCCGTTGGCGGGCCGCGTCCGCCGATGGCGCCGGCCTGCGCTGCCAACTCCTTGTACTTCTCCGACAGACCGACAATAGGGTGCCGACGCCGAGCCGACGCGCGGCCACCGACATCGTCCCTCTCCGACAGACCGGAAACAGGGTGCCGTCGCCAAGCCGACGCACGGCCACGGGCGTTGTCCACCACCACCTTGTACAAGATCACCTTCCCGTCCTTGCCGAGCACGTGCGCGGACAACCACAGCAGCTCGTCCTGCCCTTGTCGATCGTGACCAGCACCCGTGCTCGCATCCGCCTTCGCCGCTGCATGCTCGCCGCCACTTTGTCTGACCCTTCCGACGATTCCCCGCACCTGTTGGTGCACATGCACGGCAGTTGAAGAGCCATGCCGCTCTCGAACCCAGACGGCCACGCAGCTTCCAGTATATTGACAACACATAACACGAGTGAGAGCGATGGCCATCGCGTCAGGGACTGAGATGAGAATAATGATGCTGGTCTTTGTGGAATGCCGAGGGCTAGCCACACTCTGCTGGAACCAGTAGCCGTCGGAGGCAGTGGAGAGGACAGCTGGGCCGCGCGGCAGAATAACTGGAGCGGGAAACCACAGAAGCCGGAGTTGTCGAGGAAGGTCATCCAGCCCTGCCTGGCGAGCGACCTGGACGACTGGATTTCACTTGAGAGATTGTTAAAGCGCATGTCGATGGTCACCTCGTCAGAACAAGCCTGAGCTCCGGCGACATCCCGCCGGAAAGGTGGTTGTGGGAGATAGCGGTTGCTGTGCAAAGGAGCATTCGTATACGGTGGGTCGTGCACTCGAGCCGGCAGTTTTTCCTCCCTTTCTTTCCACGTCTCGGGACACAGAGGGCAGAGGGCCCACGGTTGCACGGATGTGGGGTGACTCGTTTGCAAAGAGATTTTTGGGCGACGGATTTCTTGCCTAGAGAATAGACCGCGGTTTTTTTCGGGAGGGAGGCATCGACTTACCGCAATCACGGACACCACGTACTCTGCTTTAATAGTAAAGATACTGTACTATACTGCGTAGATGATAAGGGCATCTCCAGTCGTTGCGCCCCCAGGACGCAAAAACCCTCGCTTTTTTTCCGCCGCGGCGCGAAACGGCGCTATTCTGGGAACTGGGGGGGCGCGTTCCCAGCCGTGAACCCAGGCCGCCCCCCAGCGGCGACTCGGCCAAATTTGGGCAATCAAAAAAAAATCCCACCAAATAAATAGAGTTTTGCCACACAAGTAAATAGAGTTTTGCCACACAAGTAAATAGAGTTTTGGCACACAAATAAATAGTTCAACAATTTAAACAAAAAAAAGGACACTAGTCATCGTCCTCAACATTGCCATTCCCCTTTCGCGCCCACAAATGCTGCACCAGGTCATTCTGCAGAGCATGATGTGTTGCAGCGTGTCGAATCTCCTGTCGCTTGGTGAGGAAGTCTGTCCATGATGCCGGAACCTGGTGATCAACATCTGCAAGAGGGCCCTGCCGGTAGTATGGTGTGCTTGCCTCACTGTCAGGCACCGGGTCATCCCGCTCACTCTCAATGATCATGTTGTGCAAGATCACACAACACTGCATCACATCCCACATGTTGGACTTCGACCAAGTCATAGCTGGGTACCGGACAACAGCGAATCGAGATTGCAGCGCACCAAATGCCCGCTCAACATCCTTCCTGCAAGCCTCCTGGCACTTGGAAAACCAAGCTTTTGCGCTTCCTGGGATAGGGTTGTAGATGCTCTTCACAAATGTTGCCCACTTCGGGTAGATGTCATCTGCAAGATAGTACCCCTTTGTATACTGGTGCCCATTGATCTCATAGTTCACAGGGGGCATGGCCTTCGACAAGACCGGCAAAGACATTCGAGCACTGCAAGATATTGATGTCGTTGTGACTTCCAGGCATACCAAAGAATGAATGCCAAATCCATAGATCGTACGAAGCCACGGCCTCGAGAACCACCGAGCACTCTCCTTCCTTTCCCTTGTACATCCCCTGCCAGTCAAATGGGCAGTTCTTCCATGCCCAGTGCATACAGTCGATACTGCCAAGCATCCCAGGAAACCCTCTTGCTTCATTCTCTGCGAGGAGACGAGCAGTGTCTTGCGCATTGGGTGATCGCGGGTATATTGGGCCAAAAACTGCAACCACTGCCCGGCAAAACTTGTTCAAGCACTCGAGGGCCGTGGACTCGCTCATGCGCAGGTAGTCATCTTGTGCATCTGCGGGAGCACCGTATGCAAGCAACCTCATGGCCATTGTGCACTTCTGGATATGTAAACCCTACCGTGCCGGTGCAGTCCTTCTTCAACTTGAAGTAGGTGTCGAACTCCCGGATGGCATGCATGATCTTGAGGAAGAGCGTGCGTTTCATCCTGAAACGACGCCGGAACACCTTCTCGTCGTTGGTGGGATCCTCGGCGAAGTAGTCGGAGTAGAGGATGCAGTAGCCCTCGTACCGCTGCCTCGGCCTGCTCTTGCGGCGACCGGGCTTCGATCCAGTGCGGCGCGGCGTCCTGGGCCAGCAATCCGGCCAGGCAGCTCAGGACGAGCAGGTACTCCTCGTCGTCGATGGCGGCCTGGTCTTCCTCGTCGAATAGCTCGGCGAGCATCTCCTCGGCGTCGGAGTCCATGGCTCGGACAGAGCGTCGAACACCTTGCGGGCGGTGGACGCAGCTCACCGGGCACAACCTCCTCCGCGGCGGAGACGCGCTCGAACGGCGGCGACGATGTGGTGGTCTAGCCGGCGGTGGTTTGTCTTGTCGCTCTTGTGCGATGGCGGCCGGCGGGGTGGCGACGGCGAGGCGGGCGAGCAGAAAAGACGAGTCGGGGGTGGGGAAAGTGGGCAAATAGCGCTCCCCTCGCCGACAGCGCTGGCCCACGCGTGCTTTTCCTTTCGCCCCCCCCCCCCCCAGGCCGAACCCAACGGGCTGGGTTCCGCCTGGGGGCGGCGGCGCTAATTTCCGCCGAAACGGCGCTTTTTCAGATCCTGGGGGACGATCGGTGAAAAAACGGCGCTTTTCGCGCAAAATGACGCTAATTTGCGTCCTGGGGGACGACTGAAGATGCCCTAACGGGCCGGCCAAATGCCGTTAAAATAAGTCGGTCACCAACTGATAGGACCCTCAAAAATAAAAAGAGCAACTGATAGGATCATTAAAAAAATGAAAAGTACTCCCTCAGTCTCAAATTAATTATCTCAAATTTTGATAAAATTGGATGTATCTAGACATAATTTAGTGTTTGATATACATTTACTTTTATCAAACTTTGAGACAGTTAATTTGAGACGACGGAGAGAGTAGTTTAAAAGAGCACTAGAAAATGAGGTTCATACGAAGAAAATAAGTTTATCAAGATGCCTTCACACAGGGCAATGAACAAAGAGAGAAGCGCGTATGCTATTTCTGGGCAGCTGCTACTGGGCAACCTGTCTAGATTATTCCTAGAGTCCACACGCACATCATTTCACAAAATAGTCTTGTAACACGATCAGAAGAAAACCTGTGCGAGTTATCAAGTGACAGAGCAACAACATCATTCTTCTCGCACTATTGTGCGTATGCCGCTGATCTTGAAATCACGTGAGGCCCTTTGTAGCACAGAACAATCAAGTCACAAATGATGCAGAGTTTCAAACGTTGTATCACAGTCCATTGTACTTGAATAATGAAGTACCTATGGATGCATCAGATTTCGAAAAGAGTTCATCCTCCGCGGTCAGATATAACCTATTATTCAATTATAGATACAATTATGCAATCATGCAAAGGATGGTAAGGCACTACAGAAGGAAGTTCAACGCCGAGGGTTTCCCCCCTCGGCTTAGCTCCATTTACCCTCGACATAGGTTAATGGCGACGTGACTCTTGGCATTTAACCCTCAGATTAGGTGGTCGTCACCACAGCCTGATACCATCGGCGTAGAGGCTTGTGCCGACGGTTTAGTTTGCCCCTCGACGCACTTTAGTCGTCACCACAGAAAGTTAACAGGGCGGAGAAGACGGCGCCCAGAATCAGTGTCGAGGGGGATACCCTCGACGTTGGTGGCCACGTGAAGCACACACACGGGGAATCGAGGAAAGGAGCTATGCCGAGGGGGAATGCTCAGCATTGGGCGCAAGTTGCCACGTGGAGCACGCTAGAGGACTCGGGTTAAGGATCAGTGCCGAGGGGGTTACCCTCGGCGTTGGTGGCCCTTGCATGGAGTTTACCGGTGCAAGTGACGGCGGTTTAACCGTCAGCTTTGATGTACACTGTTTTTTTCCTCTTTTCTGCGCCTAAAAATTCCAACAACGCATATATATATGAATTTACTGTGATAATGCAAAATATTCGGCATAGACGATATACACAAACATATCACATGGCTAGCATCAAATCTCGATAAACATGTACTCATAGATGCACATCACTACAAGTTCATTACACTTAGTCATCACTACAAGTTCATTGCACATAGTCTTTGAGAGTATCATCACTACAAATTCATTACACATAGTCATGGGATACATATCACATGGTAACCGGTCTTCAACGGACTTTGAGCACCGGCACAACCCATACTTTGTATTCGAGAGTATTGTCACTACAAAATGAAAGAACACACCCATTTAGTATCGCAAAATGTCTAAGTCAAAGTTCATGAATGGAAAGTTGAGAAAAGTTAAAAAAATTGCATAACAAGTTTTGTTATGAAATCTCCGTAGACACTTCGATCACGGTGTAAAGGTGATAGTGTGTGCACCATGTGGTTTAGCATGATATTTATATTTTGTGTTGAATGACCCTATGAAATTGTGGTGTTTGTCTGGAACCATCTAAGTCTCATGGTGATAGCGCGGGGGTTACCTAGATGGAGAAATGCGAACTCTAAGGAGTGTCTTTTGCAACCCTGCACAATGATTGGTATTTGTTATCTGACCGGAGATTGGTTCGGTGTAGTGTAGTGGAGAGAGATATTTATGCATTCGATTATGTTATCATTGTTGAGAGTGTTCACTAGTATGATCCCTATGACTTGTTTCTAAGCATTGAAACACCGTTTACAATCAGTTCTGCTACATGTTTGCTTGCTGCCATTTTTATTTCAGATTTCTATTATCACTTATAATCATCCATATTACTTGTATTTTACTCTCTCTTCGTCGAACTAGTGTACCTATACAACCGACAATTGTATTAGGTGTGCTGGGGATACAAGAGACTTCTTATATCGTAATTGCAGGGTTTCTTGAGAGGGATATCTTTAACCTCTTTCTCTCTGAGTTCGATAAACCTTGGGTAGTCCATTTAAGGGAAATTTGCTGCTATTATATAAACCTCTACACTTGGAGGCCCAACACTGTCTACAAGAATAGAAGCGTGTGTGGACATCATAGACATGCATGAGTCGATAAGGATCGCCTTACTCCCCTTGGAGGTGAACCGCCCTTGCCAAGGTTCCGCTCTAGTTTTGACCCGTGTAACATCCCAAGTCTGAAAAATAGCCATTAGAATGTTTGCTCTCTGTTATTTTATGTTTTGCATCATGGCATCATGTTGATTGCATTTGTTTTGTTTGTTTTCCATTTGTTTTCCTCTGTTTTCATTTGTTTTCCAACTGTTTTCCTTTGTTTTCCTTTGTTTTCTATTTGAATTTCAAATCAAAATTCAACCCTTTTGTTTCATCCTTGTGATGTTACAATTTCCAAAGTGAGAGTTCAAATAAAAACAACCAAATTGCTTCCATTTTATTCCATAATGCTCACTTATTAAATTGTTGGTTTTAAATCAATCTTTTGTTTCCAAATCACCTCCAAATTCAAATCAACTTCCCAAATCAGCACCCAAATTCAATTTATAAGATCAGCATTATAACCAAACCATTTGTTCTATTTTAAATCAATAGGGTTCACCCTATTAACATCCTTGTTTTCAATATTAATTCATTATTTACCCAAATTCTTCAAATTCAAATCAAATCCCTAACATCACCTCTTTTGAAATTATAAAAAATACCAAAACAAATGTACTCTTTTGTTTCCAATTAAAGTTATTTGGTTCACCTTATTAAATTGTTGGTTTCAAGATTAATCAAATAATTATCAAATACTTCAAAATTAAACCCATTTACAAACAACACTGACATTTTGAAATCTTGAAAAATAAAAATGGCCAAATGTTTGCTAACACACTAAGTGGCCCACCCAAATTTTTCTGGAATTCTTGCAAACTCCAAAGTCATCTATTTCCTTCCAATTCCTTGCTGCAAAAAAAAAAAACCTAGCAAAAAAGAATAAAGCTAGAGGGAGAGAGAGCAACCAGCAGGCCCATTTTCTTTTCTCCCCTAGCCCACCTTTCCCTCAGCCCACTTCTTTCCCTCAGGGCCCATACCCCCCTCGCACCTTCTTCTTCCCTGTACGGCTCAACATCCGTTGCCTCCACGTAAGGTTCAGAGGAGAAGCAACGGTGCTCACCTCTCCTCCCCCTCCATAAGAACCCTAGGGTGCCCTAGGGTTCCTCTATCTCCATCTCCTCCCTCTTCCTTCCTCTTCCCCGCCTCCACTCTCTCTTCTCTCCCTCTCTTCCTCCTCTGCCTCCCTTTCTCTGTACCGAACCCCAAACTGAACCGAAAAAACAGCTCCACAAGCCGCCGGTGATCGCCGCCCTCGGGTTCCTCTCCGGCCGCGGTGGGGGCGGGAATGGAACCGCCCCACCGCGGGCTACCGTCTCCCCCCCTCGGCTCGAGCCGGGAGGGCCCCCACCGCCGGCGCCATCCCCTCCAAGCCGGCCACGACCCTCTGCTCGACCTGCTGTCCCTGTTCGCTCTGCTGCTGCTCGACCTGCTCCGACCCGATCGCCTCGCCTCCAACCGCCCAGGTGAGGCCTCCGGTCTCTCCCCCCCCACTCGCCTCCTTTCCCTCCTCCTCTGGCCGCACCACGGCGCCCCCTAGTTTCCCTCCGGCGAGCAGCCATGCCTTCGCTGGTTTTGTTCTGTCGTGGTACAGGTGCTGTACCTGTTCGGGTTCAGTAAGTTCAGAAAAGTCCCGCAAACACCAACACATACCCCCCCAGTACCCCTTTCCATCACCAACTCGAGCAGTAGCCCACTGGTTCTGTTCCCTTGAGCGCATCAGGAGTTGCAGGGGTCGAATCCCACCCCCTGCACATTAAACCAACCTTTTTATTTTGCAAAGATTTGGTCACAGATATTTCACAGAATCACACATAGGCCCCTGGTAGTTATTTCTAGCCCCTGCAAAAATTATTTCCAAGTCCCTAGCAGCTAAAAAAATGGCAGATTTGCACCAAATCTTGTAAAATGCATAAGTAATTCATCTAAACTCCAATTTTAACTTTTTAAATATGTTTTCTGTCCCAAATTAAATGTTCTATCCAAATATAAAATTTGTTTACTGTTTTGAATATTTTAAATTGGTGCAAAATTTGAAAACTTGTCAAATTCACTTAAACTTGCAAAATTCATAACTTGTTCATAAAAATTCCAAATTCAACAAACTAAATATGTTTTCCAATCAACTTTTCATGTACTTTCCAAATATAAATTTTGTTTGCTGTTTTGAATAATTTAAATTGCTGAAAACAACTGTTTCTTAATTATTGCATTTAAAAATTGCCAAAATAATAACTTGCTCATTTTAAATCCAATTTCCACAAATGAAATATGTTTTCCATGCAAAATTAAACCCTCTTTCCAAATATAAACTTTGTTTTCTGTTTTGAATAATTAAAATTGGTTAAATAATTTAAACCTTGTTTAATTCATTTAAAATTGGTAACTTCATAACTTGATCAAAACAAATTCTTTTGGGACATATAAAATATGTTTTCCAACCCTAAAAGTATAAACTTTTCAAATATGAATTTGGTTTAATGCTTTGAACAAATAAAAATTCAAATAAGTTCATGTTTGAATTAAATTCATTTAATTCTTGCTTAAACTTGTGTAATTCATAACTAATTTATTTGAAATCCTTTTTCAACAAGTGAAACATGTATTCCAACTAAAATCTTGTTTTCTTTTCAAATATAAACTTTGTTATCTGTTTTGAACAATTTAACTTGATGAAAACAACAAATGCTTGAGTGACACCTTTAAGTAACCAAAATTTCTTAACTTAATAACTGAAATTCCAAACTTGTTAAACCTTATTTCAATTTGGTTCTATTGTTGTTATTTTGCTGTTTTCCTCATCCATGCATCATGCTAATCCACTTTCATATGATGATTAGTTGTAAAACAATTAATTCAACCATAATTCATGGGCTTTTCATATGCAATCCAATTGCATGTGGGTCCATTTAATCATGTTGTTATCTTGTCAACTAGTTTATTTCTATGCATCAAATTAAATGGCCATGCATCATACCATGTTTGTGCACTATGCCATTATATTGATTGTTTATCTTTCTGCAATGTTTGTTTGCTTCTTCCCGGATAAACGACGACGTTGAGACCGCCGATACTTACGACATCCCTTCTAAGGATTTAGCTCAGTACCAGGCTACTGGGTTTTGCAGGCAAGTTATCACTCGCATGAACCACTGTGTTCCTTTCAACATTGGTTACCGATACTTTCCGTTGTTCTTTTCTGCTAGCCTTAGTAGTAGTTATTCTGTTACGAACCTATCACATGAATCCCTTAACCCTGATATTGCCTCATCTCCCTTCCTACAACCCATTGTTTGAGCCAGTGTCTTACTAGCATGCTTAGGTTGCTTTTGCTCGAGTCTGTTACCCGTTACTTACTGTTACTACTTCTATTACGTTGTGGGGGCTCGATGTTTAATCAATCAATCATGCTAGTGTTACTATTAATAATAATTTGATGATAAGGCACCGGCAGGAGGCCCATGTGTGGTTTTGAAGCCTGCTAGTGTCGACCCTAATAGGAAAAGGGTCTTGTCTACTGATCCATGATGAGCGCACTACCCGCATTTGGGAAGCGAGTATGGGCGCCCCCCTCAACTTGACCTGATTCGCATCTCGTCCAAATCGCCTCATTTAGTTCGTGTTTTCCATTTGCCGCATGCATGTTTTTGCGAGCCCAGGCCAGGGTGGAACTTTTGTAGTCGGCATATAGGGGGACACGGTCTTAGAGTGCTATGAGGGTCCCTTTTCTTCGGGGCTTGATTAGCCGTGCGCCCAAGGTTCTTTGGGCTTGATGCGAAGAATGGTTGGTTGTGTTGAGTGCCCCGCTTGGTGGGAGGCATCCCATCTGGCGGGATATTCATGAGTGTACGGCCAAATTGGTGCAACCCTGCAGGGATAATCTTCTCGAGAAGCCGTGTTTTCCGCGGTTATGGATTACTTGGTGAAAGTACTGGCTAACAAGTACTCAGGACAACTTAAACCTAATGATTAACAACTTTACACCCAATGATTAACAACTTGACTAGTAATAGGATTATTGACACAATAATCTGCTTCATCTTTAATACAACTGTGTGAGTTATCCTCGGATTGCTTCTTTGGATAAGGGGCGAGATCCAGGATGGGTTTGTTTGAAGTTATCTTTCAGTTGGTTACAATCCTCGATCTTATCTCCTTTCTGTTAGCCGGAAGTGGTAGAATCTCTGTAGTTGGTTAGCGCAGCCAGTTGCAGCATCTTTTATATCCCCTTTCCTCCATTGAACCCAAGGCATCTGTGCTTGGTGTTGACGGGTTACACTTTGGTGAACTGTGAGTCTTGCTTGCCAGTACGTTTATGTACTGACCCCTTTGGGGCTGTGGTTTACGCAGACGACGTCTCCGAGGATCTCCATGGTGGCTACTACGTGGATTATGATGACGAGACTGCTGACGAGTAGATAGCGGACCCGGGCAGGATCCGAGACTTCGTGGATGGGCTCCGTCTTTTCGTTTCCGGCCTCTTAGGCCTATTTGGTTCTTGTCTGTACTCAGACATGTTGAATGCTTCCGTTGTATTGTAATGATGTATTGTTGGGGCATGTGCCCTCTGAATGATTGTATTTGCTATCTCTGCTCTAATGAGAGCCATTTGCAACTTATTTCAATCTTTTGTGTCATAGAGATCTATTGTGATATCACTTGTTAAACGCCGTTGACGTACCATGTGTGTATGGTTTGAAGTACGTCGACGGAAGTGCCTTTGATCTCTAGTGGATAGTTTACATCGACGATGGAATAGCAGGGCTTGTGTTGTCGCGCATAAGCGCAGGCCTACCAGGAAGCTGGGACGTGGGAGCAGTTATGCCCCATAATCCAAGCATCTGCTATCCAGTTCGTACGGTGAGTATCCCCTAGAAATCAGGGTGCGACAAATGGTATCAGAGCCTGTCTGCCTGTAGGATCCCTTTTTACTGGTCGCAGTTGAGTCTAGAAACTATTTTGTAGCTATATAGGAAAAATGAAACGTGAGAGTAGGAATTCTGTTCTTTTTCTTCTTTCCCCACCCTCCCTCCCTTTTCTGGTAAGGAAGTGCAACGTTGATTTTCCCTTCTCATCTAAACTTTCAAGTTAGGATTTCACGAATCCTGGTTTCTCTAGGATGGTTATATCTACTAGACCATAGGAATGGAGGTGGTTGTGACATGATTTATCATGTTGCCTACTCATGATTGAGAATGGAGGCGTGTAAGCCCCGGAAGCAGATCCTCTATTCCTTAAGCAGTAGATATTGATCCTTTAGAAGCCCGGATGGGTTTTTCCATAGTACCTTAGGAGTTTTGTTCTCGTTTTTCCCGGTGTTGCTTCGTTATCCTGTTTTTCTCAACATCCTTTTCGTCCGTTGAAATCTTGTTGTTGTTTTCCACTTCAAATCTTCTACCGGCGTATAATCAAAACTTCCTCGTAAACTCTTATCCAGTTAAAGTGTTATTTGATACCGGAGCATCACATTCCTTTGTGTCAACAATATTTTCCACAACATACAACCTAATTCTGGTTCCACTAAGCAATCAAATCTCTGTTCACTCCCCGGGATCTCAAATGTTGACTTCCAAGATAAGTAAGAACAATCCAATAATAATGGGAGGCCACATATTCCTCGTTACTCTCATGTTGATGATTCTGACATTGATGTTATTCTTGGTGTTGCACTGATGTCAATAACTCTGTTCCACCATTCTAGCCAGATAATCTATTCCCCAAATGAATCAAGTTCCATTCAGCTATACACCCTCAATACAAAAACCTCTCCCTTTACTTGAAAATATTCCGGTGGTTTGCAAATTCCCTGACGTCTATCCAATGTGCACGATGTGTTTCACATGTCACAGTTCAAGAGGATCTCCCCAAGAAGTTTCCGGACCTTTTCTTTTCTCAGTAGGAATCTCGGGGCGCGATTCCTTCAAGGGGGGGCGTTTTGTAACATCCCAAGTCTGAAAAATAGCCATTAGAATGTTTGCTCTCTGTTATTTTATGTTTTGCATCATGGCATCATGTTGATTGCATTTGTTTTGTTTGTTTTCCATTTGTTTTCCTCTGTTTTCATTTGTTTTCCAACTGTTTTCCTTTGTTTTCCTTTGTTTTCTATTTGAATTTCAAATCAAAATTCAACCCTTTTGTTTCATCCTTGTGATGTTACAATTTCCAAAGTGAGAGTTCAAATAAAAACAACCAAATTGCTTCCATTTTATTCCATAATGCTCACTTATTAAATTGTTGGTTTTAAATCAATCTTTTGTTTCCAAATCACCTCCAAATTCAAATCAACTTCCCAAATCAGCACCCAAATTCAATTTATAAGATCAGCATTATAACCAAACCATTTGTTCTATTTTAAATCAATAGGGTTCACCCTATTAACATCCTTGTTTTCAATATTAATTCATTATTTACCCAAATTCTTCAAATTCAAATCAAATCCCTAACATCACCTCTTTTGAAATTATAAAAATTACCAAAACAAATTTACTCTTTTGTTTCCAATTAAAGTTATTTGGTTCACCTTATTAAATTGTTGGTTTCAAGATTAATCAAATAATTATCAAATACTTCAAAATTAAACCCATTTACAAACAGCACTGACATTTTGAAATCTTGAAAAATAAAAATGGCCAAATGTTTGCTAACACACTAAGTGGCCCACCCAAATTTTTCTGGAATTCTTGCAAACTCCAAAGTCATCTATTTCCTTCCAATTCCTTGCTGCAAAAAAAAAAAAACCTAGCAAAAAAGAATAAAGCTAGAGGGAGAGAGAGCAACCAGCAGGCCCATTTTCTTTTCTCCCCTAGCCCACCTTTCCCTCAGCCCACTTCTTTCCCTCAGGGCCCATACCCCCCTCGCACCTTCTTCTTCCCTGTACGGCTCAACATCCGCTGCCTCCACGTAAGGTTCAGAGGAGAAGCAACGGTGCTCACCTCTCCTCCCCCTCCATAAGAACCCTAGGGTGCCCTAGGGTTCCTCTATCTCCATCTCCTCCCTCTTCCTTCCTCTTCCCCGCCTCCACTCTCTCTTCTCTCCCTCTCTTCCTCCTCTGCCTCCCTTTCTCTGTACCGAACCCCAAACTGAACCGAAAAAACAGCTCCACAAGCCGCCGGTGATCGCCGCCCTCGGGTTCCTCTCCGGCCGCGGTGGGGGCGGGAATGGAACCGCCCCACCGCGGGCTACCGTCTCCCCCCCTCGGCTCGAGCCGGGAGGGCCCCCACCGCCGGCGCCATCCCCTCCAAGCCGGCCACGACCCTCTGCTCGACCTGTTGTCCCTGTTCGCTCTGCTGCTGCTCGACCTGCTCCGACCCGATCGCCTCGCCTCCAACCGCCCAGGTGAGGCCTCCGGTCTCTCCCCCCCACTCGCCTCCTTTCCCTCCTCCTCTGGCCGCACCACGGCGCCCCCTAGTTTCCCTCCGGCGAGCAGCCATGCCTTCGCTGGTTTTGTTCTGTCGTGGTACAGGTGATGTACCTGTTCGGGTTCAGTAAGTTCAGAAAAGTCCCGCAAACGGCAACACATACCCCCCCAGTACCCCTTTCCATCACCAACTCGAGCAGTAGCCCACTGGTCCTGTTCCCTTGAGCGCATCAGGAGGTGCAGGGGTCGAATCCCACCCCCTGCACATTAAACCAACCTTTTTATTTTGCAAAGATTTGGTCACAGATATTTCACAGAATCACGCATAGGCCCCTGGTAGTTATTTCTAGCCCCTGCAAAAATTATTTCCAAGTCCCTAGCAGCTAAAAAAATCGCAGATTTGCACCAAATCTTGTAAAATGCATAAGTAATTCATCTAAACTCCAATTTTAACTTTTTAAATATGTTTTCTGTCCCAAATTAAATGTTCTATCCAAATATAAAATTTGTTTACTGTTTTGAATATTTTAAATTGGTGCAAAATTTGAAAACTTGTCAAATTCACTTAAACTTGCAAAATTCATAACTTGTTCATAAAAATTCCAAATTCAACAAACTAAATATGTTTTCCAATCAACTTTTCATGTACTTTCCAAATATAAATTTTGTTTGCTGTTTTGAATAATTTAAATTGCTGAAAACAACTGTTTCTTAATTATTGCATTTAAAAATTGCCAAAATAATAACTTGCTCATTTTAAATCCAATTTCCACAAATGAAATATGTTTTCCATGCAAAATTAAACCCTCTTTCCAAATATAAACTTTGTTTTCTGTTTTGAATAATTAAAATTGGTTAAATAATTTAAACCTTGTTTAATTCATTTAAAATTGGTAACTTCATAACTTGATCAAAACAAATTCTTTTGGGACATATAAAATATGTTTTCCAACCCTAAAAGTATAAACTTTTCAAATATGAATTTGGTTTAATGCTTTGAACAAATAAAAATTCAAATAAGTTCATGTTTGAATTAAATTCATTTAATTCTTGCTTAAACTTGTGTAATTCATAACTAATTTATTTGAAATCCTTTTTCAACAAGTGAAACATGTATTCCAACTAAAATCTTGTTTTCTTTTCAAATATAAACTTTGTTATCTGTTTTGAACAATTTAACTTGATGAAAACAACAAATGCTTGAGTGACACCTTTAAGTAACCAAAATTTCTTAACTTAATAACTGAAATTCCAAACTTGTTAAACCTTATTTCAATTTGGTTCTATTGTTGTTATTTTGCTGTTTTCCTCATCCATGCATCATGCTAATCCACTTTCATATGATGATTAGTTGTAAAACAATTAATTCAACCATAATTCATGGGCTTTTCATATGCAATCCAATTGCATGTGGGTCCATTTAATCATGTTGTTATCTTGTCAACTAGTTTATTTCTATGCATCAAATTAAATGGCCATGCATCATACCATGTTTGTGCACTATGCCATTATATTGATTGTTTATCTTTCTGCAATGTTTGTTTGCTTCTTCCCGGATAAACGACGACGTTGAGACCGCCGATACTTACGACATCCCTTCTAAGGATTTAGCTCAGTACCAGGCTACTGGGTTTTGCAGGCAAGTTATCACTCACATGAACCACTGTGTTCCTTTCAACATTGGTTACCGATACTTTCCGTTGTTCTTTTCTGCTAGCCTTAGTAGTAGTTATTCTGTTACGAACCTATCACATGAATCCCTTAACCCTGATATTGCCTCATCTCCCTTCCTACAACCCATTGTTTGAGCCAGTGTCTTACTAGCATGCTTAGGTTGCTTTTGCTCGAGTCTGTTACCCGTTACTTACTGTTACTACTTCTATTACGTTGTGGGGGCTCGATGTTTAATCAATCAATCATGCTAGTGTTACTATTAATAATAATTTGATGATAAGGCACCGGCAGGAGGCCCATGTGTGGTTTTGAAGCCTGCTAGTGTCGACCCTAATAGGAAAAGGGTCTTGTCTACTGATCCATGATGAGCGCACTACCCGCATTTGGGAAGCGAGTATGGGCGCCCCCCTCAACTTGACCTGATTCGCATCTCGTCCAAATCGCCTCATTTAGTTCGTGTTTTCCATTTGCCGCATGCATGTTTTTGCGAGCCCAGGCCAGGGTGGAACTTTTGTAGTCGGCATATAGGGGGACACGGTCTTAGAGTGCTATGAGGGTCCCTTTTCTTCGGGGCTTGATTAGCCGTGCGCCCAAGGTTCTTTGGGCTTGATGCGAAGAATGGTTGGTTGTGTTGAGTGCCCCGCTTGGTGGGAGGCATCCCATCTGGCGGGATATTCATGAGTGTACGGCCAAATTGGTGCAACCCTGCAGGGATAATCTTCTCGAGAAGCCGTGTTTTCCGCGGTTATGGATTACTTGGTGAAAGTACTGGCTAACAAGTACTCAGGACAACTTAAACCTAATGATTAACAACTTTACACCCAATGATTAACAACTTGACTAGTAATAGGATTATTGACACAATAATCTGCTTCATCTTTAATCCAACTGTGTGAGTTATCCTCGGATTGCTTCTTTGGATAAGGGGCGAGATCCAGGATGGGTTTGTTTGAAGTTATCTTTCAGTTGGTTACAATCCTCGATCTTATCTCCTTTCTGTTAGCCGGAAGTGGTAGAATCTCTGTAGTTGGTTAGCGCAGCCAGTTGCAGCATCTTTTATATCCCCTTTCCTCCGTTGAACCCAAGGCATCTGTGCTTGGTGTTGACGGGTTACACTTTGGTGAACTGTGAGTCTTGCTTGCCAGTACGTTTATGTACTGACCCCTTTGGGGCTGTGGTTTACGCAGACGACGTCTCCGAGGATCTCCATGGTGGCTACTACGTGGATTATGATGACGAGACTGCTGACGAGTAGATAGCGGACCCGGGCAGGATCCGAGACTTCGTGGATGGGCTCCGTCTTTTCGTTTCCGGCATCTTAGGCCTATTTGGTTCTTGTCTGTACTCAGACATGTTGAATGCTTCCGCTGTATTGTAATGATGTATTGTTGGGGCATGTGCCCTCTGAATGATTGTATTTGCTATCTCTGCTCTAATGAGAGCCATTTGCAACTTATTTCAATCTTTTGTGTCGTAGAGATCTGTTGTGATATCACTTGTTAAACGCCGTTGACGTACCATGTGTGTATGGTTTGAAGTATGTCGACGGAAGTGCCTTTGATCTCTAGTGGATAGTTTACATCGACGATGGAATAGCATGGCTTGTGTTGTCGCGCATAAGCGCAGGCCTACCAGGAAGCTGGGACGTGGGAGCAGTTATGCCCCATAATCCAAGCATATGCTATCCAGTTCGTACGGTGAGTATCCCCTAGAAATCAGGGTGCGACAACCCGCTCGACCAGCGGGTCCAGGTCCTTGATCAGGATCCTAGAATCATGGATAGGCATTCCCAGATAGGAGACTGGAAATTGCGCCAACCTATAGTTAAGGTTGTTCGCAATTCGTTGTTGGTCCTCCGTGGAGTAACCAATGATCACAACTTCACTCTTATCAATGTTGATCTTGAGGCCAGACATGGCCTCGAAGTAGAGGAGGAGGAACTTGAAGTTGATGATGCCAAATTCCGACCCCTCTACCATGATCATGGTGTAATCCGCCTATTGGAGGTGGGTCATGCCACGCCTCGGGATCAGATGTCCAACCACCCCATAAATGTGGCCAGAGGTCTTAGCTCGCTCCAAGACCTCTGCAAGGACATCCGCTGCAGCGTTAAACAACAAGGGTGAGATAGGGTCACCTTGCCTAACCCCACACGTGGGTCTAAAAGAGGGACCAACTTCCCTATTAATGTTAATGGCAACATTTCCGCTCATGACCAATTGCATGATCCAGCAGATCATCTGGTCATCCACCCCTCTTCATTCCAACACTAAGCGAAGGAAGGACCAATCCAGGCGATCATACGCCTTTTAGAAATCCATCTTAAGAAACACGCCCTTCTTCCAGCGTGTCTTCAACTCATGGATTATTTCATGGAGGGCCATAATCCCATCATGGATATATCGGCCTTTCAGAAGGTGAATTGGTACAAATGTGTGAGGCGCTCCAGAATAGGGACGAGTCTGGTGGCACGCACTTTGAAGAAGATCCAATAGATGACGTTAAGGACGATAATTGGTTTAAATTGGTGGATGTCTAAGGCCCCCACTACCTTGGGGATCAAGGTAATCACGCAAAAATTAAGGCGGGACATCACCAAAGTTCCAATGTATAATTCTTGGAACATTGGCATGATGATCGTCTTGATAGTCTCCCAGAATTTCTGGAAGAATGTAACTGGAATGAAGGGTACGTTGCATAGAAAACAAAAAAGTTTCCTACGCGAGATAAACCCGAAGTGCCAAGATCTAATCTAGGAGATGAAAGGTAACGGGAAGAGAGAGTCTTAGAAAAACATACACTCGAAGACTCTAAGCGTTACGAGATTAAATCTCGTTGTGGGGGTAGTTGTACTCACACCAATCCCGAGACCGAGAAGATGTGCACCGCAATCCGGCGGTGCTTCCGTGATCGGTCACACGTTCAGCTTGATGAAGACCTCCGTTCCCTCGATCCAGCGGGGCAGCGGAAGTAGAGGTCCCCCGGAACTCCATCAGCACGACGGCGTGGTGTGGTGAAGAATCCCACGGTCAGCGCTTCGCCAAGCGGGAGACCATGGAATGGAGCAGCGGCTCGAGAGAAAAGGAGGTGGTACAAGTGTGTGAGGAGGAGGAGCCCTCACTCTCCTTTTATAGGGGAGGGGGAGGCATCCCAAGGGGGGTGCAGCCAGCCATGTGGTGCCCCCACCTCTTCCCCTCATCATGTGAGTGGAAGCTCCACTCAAACCCACTCATGCTCCCTTAAAACCCCACTTAGAAAATCCAAAGGTTTTTCTTTAATAAATAAATAAAACATTTTTATTTCGTTGTTTTAATATTTGTTAATTCCATTAACAAACATTTGCAGCACCTCGAATCATTTTTTAATTCTATTAACAACCATTCGACAAAAAAACCTTGAACTATTTTAATTTTCCCCGAAACAATTTCGGTGCTGCGCAAAATATTCTTCGATATTCCGTATCCTCTCAAATGCGTCATCGAACCTTAAGCGTGTGACCCTACGGTTCGCGAATAACATAGACATGATCGAAATACCTCTTCAATCAATAATCAACAGCGGGATCTGGAGATCCGTGATGACTCCTATATATTCAACGATGAATCTCGTGATCGTGTGAACCATCAACGTCGTAACTAATTCTCTTTGTCTCGCGATAGTTTACTTGTCCGAGATCCGATCATCGGTATCAACCCTAACTTGTTCGATCTTGTTACTGACAAGTACTCTTTTACTCATTCTGTGATATGACATTCTTGTGACCTAGTCACATGCTTGCAAGCGGTGTCAATGTGATATCATCGAGAGGGACCAGAGTATATCTATCCGTTACTTTGGATGGACAAATCCCACTCTTGATCCATGAGCCTCAACTAACACTCTCCGAATACCTAACCCCACCTTTATAGTCACCTTGTTACGGTGTGACGTTTGATGTCATCAAAGTACTCTTTTGGTATTAGTGATTGACATGATCTCATGGCCTAAGGAATAAGGTTACTTCGAATGTAAGACATAACAATATAAACTAAATGACTTGATCGTATTGTTATACTTAGTTTGGGTCTATGTTCATCACATCATTCTCCTAATGACATGACCCCGTTATTAACAACATCCAATGTTCATGATTAGGAAACCTTGATCATCGGTTAATCAACGAGCTAGTTAAAAGAGAGGCTTTAATAGGAATGATTGTTTGTTTATTAAACACGCATGTATCAACGTTTTGGTCAATACAATTCTAGCATGAGAAATAAACATCTATCATAAACAAGCAGTAACATAATAAACACTTTATTATTGCCTCTCGGGCATATTTCTTTCAGTCTCCCACTTGCACTAGGGGCAATAATCTATATTACATAGTGATGAATCTAACATCCATGGAGTTCTGGTGTTTACCATGTTTTGCCTTTGGGAGAGGTTTAGTCAACGGATCTGCCACATTTAGATCCATATGTACTTTGCAGATCTTCACCTTCCCATCTGCGACATGTTCACGGATGAAGTGAAAACGGCGCTTGATATGCTTGGAATTCTTGTGAGACCTTGGCTCCTTAGCATTGGCTATGGCACCATTGTTGTCACAATAGATAACCACTAGATCCAACGCACTCGGAACTACACCTAGTTCGGATATGAACTCTTTCATCCAAACTGCTTCCTATGTTGCCTCCGAGGCAGCAACATATTCCGCATCTGTTGACGATCCCGCTACCACGGATTGCTTGGAACTCCTCCAGCTTACTGCTCCTCCATTCATAACAAATACGTACCCGGATTGTGACTTAGAGTCATCTGGATCTGTGTCGAAGCTAGCATCGACGTAACATCTTGCGACGAGTTCTTCTTCACCGCCATATACGAGAAACATATCCTTAGTTCTTCTCAAGTACTTAAAGATATTCTTGACTACCGTCCAGTGTTCCAAACCTGGATCAGATTGGTACCTGCTAGTAAAACTAATATCATGTGTCACATCTGGTCTTGTACATAGCATAGCATAGCATACATGATAGAACCTATGGCTGAAGCATAGGAAATCTTATTCATTATCTCCCTATCTTCTGATGTAGCTGGACATTGATTCTTACTCAACGTCTTGCCTTGCAACATTGGTAAGAACTCCTTCTTACTATCTTCCATTATGAACTTCTTCAAAATCTTGTCAAGGTATGTACTTTGCGAAAGTCCAATTAAGCATCTTGATCTATCCCTATAGATTTTTTATGTCTAATATATAAGCTGCTTCACCGAGGTATTTCATCAAAAAACTACTGTTCAAATAACCTTTTACACTTTTTCAAAGTTCTATATCATTTCCAATCAACAATATGTCATCCACATATAGTACTAGAAATGCTACAGAGCTCCCACTCACTTTCTTGTAGATACAAGCTTCTCCGTATGTTTGGACAAATCCAAACCCTTTGATGACCTTATCAAAACGGAGGTACCAACTCCGGGATGCTTGATTCAGTCCATAAATGGAACGTTGAAACTTGCATACCTTGTTAGCATCCTTAGGATCAATAAAACCTTTGGGTTGCATCATATACAACTCTTCCTCAATGTCACCATTAAGGAACGCCGTTTTGACATCCATCTGCCAGATTTCATAATCGAAAAATGCAGCAACTGCTAACATAATCCTACCTGACTTTAGCATCGCTACTGGTGAGAAAGTCTCATCATAGTCAACTCCTTGAATTTGTCGGAAACATTTTGCGACAAGTCGAGCTTTATAGACGGCCGCGTTACCATCAGCGTAAATTTTCTTTTTAAATATTCATTTGTTCTCAACGGCCTTGCGGTCACCGGGTAAGTCCACCAAAGTCCAAATTTGATTTTCGTACATGGATCCTATTTCGGATTTCATGGCTTCAAGCCATTTGTTGGAATCTGGGCTCATCATCGCTTCATCATACGTCGCAGGGTCATCACTTCCATCTACCATGAAGTTTAAGAAGGGATTCTCATACAGTTCATGAGGTATACGTTTCCTACTTGACCTGCGAGGTACGATAGTTTCCTATTCCGGAGTTTCATGATCTTGATCATTAGTTCCCTCTTCAACTGGCGGATTCGACACAGGAACAACTTCCGCTGATGCGCTACTCGCCATTCCAAGAAGAGAAGGTTCAATAACCTCGTCGAGTTCTACCTTCCTACTATTCACACCTTTCAAGACAAAAATCCTTCTCTAAAAAGGATCCATTCTCGGCAACGAAAATCTTGCCTTCGGATCTGTGATAGAAGGTGTACCCTATTGTTTCCTTAGGGTATCCTATGAAGACGCGTTTTTTCGTTTTGGGTTCGAGTTCATCAGGTTGAAACTTCTTCACATAAACATCGCATCTCCAAACTTCTAGAAATGACAGCTTAGGTTTGTTTTCAAACCATAATTCATACAGTGTCGTTTCAATGGATTT
This sequence comes from Alopecurus myosuroides, assembly GCA_028641055.1. Lineage (NCBI taxonomy): Eukaryota > Viridiplantae > Streptophyta > Magnoliopsida > Poales > Poaceae > Alopecurus > Alopecurus myosuroides. The sequence goes on from CM054057.1 coordinate 177,988,945, forward strand.
AGATGGTGCTCTATTCAAAGTGAATGCAACGGTCTCTAGTGCATAACCCCAAAACGATAGTGGCAAATCTGTAAGAGACATCATAGATCGAACCATATCCAATAAAGTACGATTACGACGTTCGAAAACACCATTACGTTGTGGTGTTCCGGCAGGTGTGGGTTGTGAAACTATTCCACATTGTTTCATATGCATGCCAAACTCGTAACTTAAATATTCATATCCACGATCAGATCGTAGAAATTTAATCTTTCTGTTACGATGATTTTTAACTTCACACTGAAATTCTTTAAACTTTTCAAATGTCTCGGATTTGTGTTTCATTAAATAAATATATATCCATATCTACTCAAATCATCAGTGAAAGTGACGAAATAACAATATCCACCGTGCGCGGATACACTCATTGGTCCACACACATCAGTATGTATGATTTTCAGTAAGTCTATCGCCCGTTCCACAGTTCCGGAAAACGGGGTTCTAGTCATCTTGTCCATAAGGCATGGTTCACATGTTTCAAATGATTCATAATCAAGTGATTCTAAGAGTCCATCAGAATGGAGCTTCTTCATGCGTTTAACACCAATATGACATAAGCGGCAATGCCACATGTAAGTAGCAATATCATCATTTAACTTAATTATTTTGGCATTCACATTATAAATACTAGAAGGATACCCCGCGCGTTGCTGCGGGGATCGCTTTAGAAACTACTCCCTCCGTTCATAAATGTAAGATGTTTTACCTCTTTTCCATATACTCACATATCTATATGTATCTAGACAACTTTTAGTACACATGTTCACTCATATTAGCATGTATCTAAACAACATGAACAATAGCTACAACATCTTAGATTTAGAAACGGAGGGAGGAATGTATATTGTAATAAAAAAAAAGATGTGATATATTATATTTTCTAAGTGAATATACAAAATTCATTTGATCATAGTATATATATGTATAAACATATATTAAATTATTAATAAGAATAATTGGGTGGTTTAAGAAATTGATGATGTGTAGTTTGCATATAGTGATTAATAAATATTAGTGGAGATGACATGGATAATTGATTGGCTAGGAGAATAGATGATGTGGATAGCTTGCATGTTGAGATAGAAAATTCATTAATGCATGTTAGTGGGGTTTTGCTTTATAAGAAGTATAGATGTGTATCAGTACTATCAAGATTCAAAACAAATAAACCATTCTTCTCAGGTGCGTGACGATAAAAGATATTATTCATATAAATCGAACAACCATTGTTCTCAGACTTAAAAGAATAACCACTTTGCATTAAGCAAGATCCAGAAATGATATTCATGCTCAATGCAGGAACCAAATAATTCAGGTTTATAACAAATCTAGATGGTAAACGAAGAGGTAGCGTCTCGACGGAGATCACATCAACTCTTGATCCATTGCCGACGTGCATCGTCACCTCATCCCTTGCTAGTGGTCGCTTATTCTGCAGTTCCTGTTTCGAGTTACATATGTGAGCAACTAAACCAATATCAAATACTCAGACGCTACTTAGAGTACTAGTAAGGTACACATCAATAACAAGTATATCACATATACCTTTGTTCACTTTCACTACATAATTCCGCGCGGTCTGGGACGTTTCAATAACGTTGCAGATGGAATCCATACCGTCGCTAAGGGCAATCCGCGCCGGTTTACGCGACGGAGTGAGAACGTTCCTGATCGACTGTCACGGATGATTCTGCGACGATTAAGTTAACACTAAACCGTCGCGAGCTACTGGCCGGCCCAGCACAAGGCCCAACACGGAGCGACGTTTTTTATTTGTCGCAGCATGTGTACACGTTGCATTGTATTTTTCGTTACCCATTACTGACGGCACTTCTACCGTTCCTGACGTCATCATAGTCTTGACATTTTTGGAACGTCGCGATTGGAAATATCGTTACGTCTGTTTATGACGTCATTGTTCCCGTTTTATGACGTCATAATATGTGCGAAGTTTATTTTCTCGTCGCGGGTTCAAGCACTATATGGTGCCACATGGCGCTCTCATAAAGGTCTACGTATACGCTTATTCTCGACGAATTTATAACGTTGTCCGACGGTGCGCCATTTTAGTTTGTCGTAAGACGTCACGAATCATGAGCCAGCACTTGGACCAACACAACATCTCCACGTCGAAACGTATCCGTGACGTGTTTTTCCGTCGCGATTTCCATCCAATAAGTTGTCGCCTCATGGACCTACCATGTAGTACCACGTGTCCTCGTATTCGTAAGCATGGAAAATGCTATACTAGTTTTCACAACAAAGCAAACACAATAAATATATAAATTCAGAATAAGGTCACAACCTAGCTCACCAGCAAAGGCAATCTAATACAGTTCAACAGACAACAAAAGGTTTCACAAAGGACTTGAGCCAACATGCCACCAATAAGGGTTTTATACATTTCTTGACTCTTCTTCATACCTTTGTGCTCCTTCGTCATACGCAACAATTCTTGTCGATGCTTCATCATATCTGTAACATCCCAAGTATGAAAACAACCTTAAAATGCTTGCTCCTTGTTTAATTTCAGTTTGCATCATTCCATCATGAGCATTGCATTTGTTTTCACTTGTTTTCCATTTGAAATTCAAACCAATTTTCAAAACTTGGTTCATACTTGGTATGTTCCAATGTTTTCAAAATAGATTCCAAACAACAACAATCCAATTGTTTTCCATAAACTTGAACTTTCATATAGTTAACTTGCTTAAGTTTCAATATTTCAATTATTGCAAAATTCACTCAAATTCATTTAAATTACAAACATCAACAAAATTTTAAAATTTTGAAAAACAAAAGTTTGTACAACTGGGCTTTTGCAATGAGGAACCCATAAAAAATTATCACCAAATTTTTTGAAACCCAAAAACCCTTTCTTTTCTTCTCTTTCTTTTCTACAAAAAAAAGAGAGAGAGAAAAAGAAATAAAAAATGAAAACGGGCTGGGGGAGGCAGGCAAGGCCAGCCAGCTGGGCCAGCCCAGCCCACCTACCACCCCAACCAGCGCGCGCGGCCCGCGGCCCTTTCTTCCTCCTCCGTACGCTACCGACGTCGCCCCTGACGCCAGCAGGAGCACCGCACGCACCCCACCTCCACCTGCTCCCTCTCCTCTCCCTTTTTCTACCCCCGAGAGCCCCCGAAACCCTAGCCTCCCTCCTCTCCTTCCTCCCTGCGCCGCCACCTCCATTTCTCCCTCTCGGATCCCTTCTTTTTCCCCTATTTTTCTTCTGAATTTTCTGACCACCTCCATGGCCGGGAATTGGGAGCTCGCTGCCTCGCCGTCGGGTTGCCGAGGAGAGATGCGGTGAGCAGGAACGGGACCGCGCGACTACCGTCTACCTCCACGCCACCCGGGACGACCACAAAGGGCACCAGATCGCCGTCGACGAGCTCCTCCTCGCCACGGTCGCGCCGCATCGACGCTCTGTCGCCACCGTCTCTTCCCCGAGCCCTCCTTCCTCGACGACAGGGGTGAGACCCCTTTTCTTCTCTCTCTCTCCCTCCTGCTTGACCTTGCACGCACCCACGCGCACAGCAGCGGCCGCAGCGCAGCCAGTCGCCGGCGTGCGTCGTCCTCGGCCAAGTTCAGTTAACTGAACTTGTTCAGTTTCAGTTAACTGACGAGATACCACCTCAAAACCCCCAAGCCCCCTGTACTGTCACGATGCCGCAGCACAGCACAGTGGCCAGAGGCACACGCGCGCGAGCCCACGGTCGCGAGATCGATTCCCCGCCGCGCGAATAAAAGCCACCCTTTTTTTTGCACGATGCCACGCAACCATGCAGGCCCCACCCTGTTAGCGACGGTGGAGGCCACGCGCGCGCACACCCGCGGGCCACGCAGGGCCAGCTGGGCGCTGGCCCACTGGCCAGTGACCCAGGGTTGCTCTCCCCTGCGTAACAAAACTTCCAGGGTCCTCTCCGAAAATTCTATTTTGCACTCAAGCCCCTGGAATAAAATTAAGACTTTTAAAATTGCAGAATAGCCCCCAGTTTTCAAATTCAAATAACTTTTGCATATAAATTCCAAATTCAGTAAATAAAATATGTTTTCCATTCAAAATTTCCTGAACTTTTCAAATATGCAATCTGTTTAATGTGTTGAATAATTAAAAATTATAATATATTCTGTACTTTATTTAAATCAATTTGAAATTGTTTAAATCATAACTAATTCAAATTAAATTCAAATTAATTTGTAAAATATGTTTTCAAACCAGAAAAATATAACCTCTTCAAATGTGAGTTTTATTTAATGTTTTGAACAAATAAAAATTCAAATAATTTTATACTTGAATTAAATTCATTTAAATCTTGTTTAAACTTGTTTAATTCATAATTAATTCATTTTAATTCCAAATTCAGAAAGTAATACATGTTTTTCCAATCAGAATTAAATGCTCTATCCAAATATGCTATAATAACAACATTTTGAGAAACTAAATGTTGCCCTAATTTCAATTCTGATTTTTATTCAAATAAAATGCCAAAAACCATAAACAAATAATTATCACTCCAAAATTGGTAAATAAAATACCTAAGTGAAACTAATAACCTTTCCTAGCTGTTTCTATCATCTCTCATGCGTTTAATCCACTTTAACCAATGTTTAGTTGTAATTCATTAAATTCTCAATTTATGCATATGGGCTTTACCATCTGCAATTCAATTGCATATGGGTCCATTTAAAATTGTTGTTAATGTCCCTAGTTTATTTTGATGCACCAATTAAAATGACATGCATTATGCCATGTTATTGAGTGTTCGTCTCTCTTCGTTGTTTGTTTGCTTCTTCCCGAATAGACGACGACGTTGAGACAGACGAGGTTTACGACACTACTTCAGAGGAGTTAGCCCAGTACCAGGCTACTGAGTTTGCAGGCAAGTATTCACTCACATGAACCATTGTGTCCCTTCCACCCTTGATACCGATACTTTCCGTTGTCTAACCTGCTAGCCTTATGATTCGTTGATTGTGTTCCGATCCTATCACATGTTATCCTGTAACCCTGATATAGCCTATCCTCCACACCTATAACCCTGTTGCTTGTTGCCTGTGTCTTACTAGCATGCTTAGGGTTGTTTATGCTCGAGTCTGATGTCCGTTATTTCTTTTACCATATTTATTATGTTCTGTGGGCTCGATGGTTAAACAACAACCTGTTAATGTTTGAGGTAATGCTAATTTGATGATAAGGCACCGGCAGGAGGCCGGGTATGGTTTTGAGGCCTGCTAGTGTCGAACTCAGGAAAAGTTCTTGTCCTCTAGATCCATGATGAGCGCGCTAACCGCATGTGGGAAGCGTGTATGGGCGCCCCCCTCAACTTTGATTCGATTCACATCTCGTCCAAATCGCCTCATTTAGTTCGGGTTTTCCATTTGCCGCATGCATATGCAGGTGCGAACCCTTGGCGCCAGGGTGGTAACTTTTGTAGTCGGCATTTAGGGAGACACGTTCTTAGAGTGCTATGAGGGTCCCCTTTTCTTCGTGGGGCTTGATTAGCCGTGCGCTCAATTGCACGGGGTTCTTTGGGCTTGATGCGAAGAAGAGTTGGGTTGTGTTGAGTGGCCTGCTTGGTGGGTTTGATCCCCGCCTGGCGGGTTATTCTTACGTGTACGGCCAAATTGGTGCATCCCTGCAGGGTTAAATCTTCTCGAGAAGCCGTGTTGTCCGCGGTTATGGATGACTTGGTGATAGGGCTGGCTAACAAGGATTAGACAACTTACACCTAATTAATAATAATTTGACTAGTAATAGGCTTATTGACACAATAACCTGAACCTTCATTAATCCAACTGTGTGAGTTATCCTCGGATTGCTTCTTTGGATAAGGGGCGAGATCCAGGATGGGTTGTTTGAGGTTAGTGGTAGTTGGTTCCGATGCGCTATCGTATCCCTTTTTTTAGCCGGTTGTTGTAGCGTGTCTCCGTAGTTGGTTAGGGCAGCCCGCTGCCGCACCTTTGTATCACCTATCTTCCGTTGAACCCAAAGCATCTGTACTTGGTGTTGTCGGGTACCCTTTGGTATCTTGTGCGTCTTGCTTGCCAGTACTCGTCCGTACTGACCCCTTTGGGGCTGCGTGTTCTGCAGACTATGTTTCCGAGGATCCCCATGGTGGCTACTACGTGGAGTATGACGAGGCTGCTGACGAGTAGATAGCGGACCCGGGCAGGATCCGAGACTTCGTGGATGGACTCCGTTCTTTCGTTTCCGGCCTCTTAGGCCTATTTGGATCTTGTCTGTACTCAGACACTTTGGATGCTTCCGCTGTGATGTAATGATGACTTGTTGAGACATGTGTCCTCTGCATGACTGTATTTGCTATCTCTGCTCTAGTGAGAGCTTTTTGCCACTTATTTCTATTTCTTTGTGTCTTAGAGATTTTTTTTGATATCACTTGTACAAATGCCGTTGACGTACCATGTGTGTATGTTATGAAGTACGTCAATGGAAGTATTCGGACTTCTATTGGATGGTTTCACAGACGATGAATAGTAGAGGATGGTTGTCACACGTTTACGTGTTGGCCTACTCATATTGAGATGCGGGTGCAGGTAGGCCCCGTAAGCCATTTATCTACTGTTTAGTGGGCTGTGAGTATCCTCTAAAAGTCCGGGTGCGACAATATCTGCACCAGCTTGTTCCTTGGCATGCTTCAACTCTACAACTACAGACTGCAGGTCTTGCCTCTCTTTTCTCTAATAATCAAGTTGAAGGTGAAGCTGACACTCTCTTGCTCTTCCACTAGTTGTGACCCCATCTATGGTATTCAGGAATGAAGGCTTTCGACAGACCTTGGTCAGCACAGCAGCGACAGCTTTGGCGGCAGAAAGAGGTTCCTTGACAGCGCCATCCACTGAAGTAGGTTCTAGCATCATTTGCATTTCTTCCTATAAAGCATGTAAAAGCTTAAGATGAAATAGAAACTGAACTAGCTTGTAAGGAACATTGATATCATGACAAGCATGTAAGGAACATGTATGAAAAATAGCAGGCAACAAGGTCGTATATAACAAAGATGCAAATAGCAGATGACAAGCAATTAAGCACGGATGACAAGCTTGTAAGGAACGTAAATGAAAAACATCATATGACAGGCATGTAAGTAAACATGGCTGAAAATAGCAGATGACAAGCACGTACATAACATAGATGAAAATAGCAGCTCACAAGGATAGATGAACTAGCAGATGACAAGCAAGCAGCATGGATGTGCATGAATTATGAGATGACAAGCATAGGTGAAATAGCTGACTACAGGAGTTTGCATCAGAATTCACAAAGGGAAACATCGATACGTATCTAGAAGAATCTATTGAGGTAATTGTTGACCCCGGAGATAAACAGAATTCTGAGGGACTTACAATTTCTTTTTTCACGGGCTAAGAGAATCCACGCGTCTTGCTGTTGTGCTTAGCTTTGAACAATTCAAAGGCATCTTCCCCCATGTCGCAGCAAACCTCATAACTACGAGAACCTGTGGCGCTATGGAACTGGACGGCATGTCTGCTTTGCATGGCTTTCATACAAGCCATCTACATAAACGAAGTATGAACTTATTAGACACAGTCCAGGTTATAGAATAGAAACAGTGGCAAGGTAGAGTGAACAAAGACAATACCTGTTTTCTGACTAAGGACCAGTTATCGACTAACCTGCACCATTCTACTTCGCTCATGTGTCCAACTGCATCAGGAGGCATTCGTACAAATCTACTCTTGTCTCTAACGCTATTAAAAAATTCTTGCTTCAGAATATGGGGTCTTTGTCTTGTATAGTTCTTGAGATGCATCAGAAGAGATTGACGAATAACAGGGTCTCTAGGGTTCAGATGAAACTTTGACTGAAACAAAAGAAAGAGCAGTTTTCAGTTATATGAACAACAATGGAATGAACTGGAAGGTTAGGTTACAAAACTTACAGACATGTGGCCGTAGTAGGACGAAAATATATCTTCCCTTCCCTTGTACTCTTTCCAATGGGGGAAGATAGAGACAGTGTGCTTCACAGCTAATGAACACGCAGTAGCATACATGGAAGAAACCTTTGGGTCCACTGACCTTGTCTTTCCCGGAGGAATAGCAATTCTGACCATGTTACCTTTGGACATGTTTCTTCTCCTCCCAGCCGCACCGCTCAAAACAATGTCTTGACATGGGTAATCTAAAGAAATCGTGGCATTGCTAGAGTTAGTATTCTGCATTTTGGATTTATCTCTGCACATGACCCCTCGTAGAGTATGCAATCTGTGTAATATGTCATCTTGCTCTTCGTTGCAGGCACCTTGCTCCTCGACTTGGGAACCTTGCACCTCGCCTAGGAATGGTGACTGCTCGCCTTGCACACCTGGTAGCTGACCGTAGGGAGGTGTCTACTCACATTGGGTGGCCACCTCCTCATGGTGGTCAACCTCCTCCTTCTGTTGGGTAGCTTCCAGTTGGCCATGGGCAAGTGCCTGCTCGCCTTTGGCAGCTTCCTGCTGGCCTTGGGGAGTTGCCTCCTCGTCTTGGACCACTGGTCGCTTGAGTTCGTCATCTGCATACGGATGGACATGGGCAACTGCATGCTCGCGATGGGCCTTGACGCGCTTGCCACTACATCCACGTCCACCAGGAGTCATCTTTGTCCTACCAGAAGCTGTACGGTTCATATGTACCAAATCAACTATAGGATAATAGCACAAAATACATGGCAGAATAGTAATTAAGCCAGCAGTTCCACACAACATAAGTACCTTTATTGTTGAGCTATCATGCAACGCATGCCTTATCTAGATGGTGAACATGGTATAAATGGAAATAAATACTAGCTTACACTATAAGTCTAGAATTGATGATTTATGCGAATAATGATAATAAATAGCTTATACATGTTCTTTACAAATAGCCTTATCTTTCATTGGGATGTGACAACATAGAGTTAGAAAATCTTAGTGATGTAATTCGTTGTTTGACCATCTCAGTAATCTAATTTTTGGACCTAAGTATGATAGGATCGTAGGAGAAGCGATCTTAAGCTTTATACAAGCTCGAAAATAAGCAAACTCTGACCAAAGGAACTTGACGGTTACCAGGCCGGCTAGGTGGAAGATCTTGACGGCGACCTGGACGGCGAGGTATCAAATCTGGACGACGAGGTGGCAGATTTGGATGGCGTCCTGGACGGCAAGGTGGAAGCCCAGGAAGGGGAGCTGAGCGGCGCGGTGGAAGACCGGGGACGGCAAGGTGGAAGACCGGGGACGACTAGGTGGAAGCCCGGGAAGGCGAGCTACCAAGTGAGGTGAAAGGCCGGGGCGGGGTAGATGGGATTTAGGAGGAAAGGGGGATTTGGGACAAGAGGAGGGGAAATTTCGGCGAGGGGGAAGATAAGAGGGAGAGGTTCGAAATTTAGGACGGCATAGGCGGCAAAGTTTTTGGTCGATAATTTGGGTGGGCGGCGCGAAATTTTCTACGCGCGCCAGATTTTGGTACACTGGCTGGAGAACGTTGCTGGCCGTTGGATACATGATGGATGGCCTAAAAAGATAACCATTATTGAAATATGTTATTTTAATGATAATGGGAAGAAATCTACTCCCTCTGTATCAAAATGTAAGATGTTTTAGTTTTTCCTGGACAAAATGTATGTAGACATGTTTTAGTGTGTAGATTCATATATGCATCTTACACTAAAACATGTCTAAATATATTTTGTCTAGAGAAAGCTAAAACATCTTACATATCGATACAGAGGTAGTATAAATTACTGACATAGACTATTACTAATAAATAAATTACCCTACCATTGTCTTGGGTGTTCCTTTAGCCTAACCTAACACAACCAAATAATAGTTTCCACTTTGCTACCCCCTTCCGGCTCACGTAGAGGGGCCAAACGACAGTTCCGTCTTTTTCCCCAGCGGGGCTATGGTTTCTCTGGAGAGGGGGCTCTGGATCGTCTGAATGCCACCACAACACATGGTATGCAATACCATGTGTGTTATAGTGTAGAATGGGTCTTGGATGCCCAAGATTCCCTCGCTCTTTGTGTTAGGGCTTCGACGGCGTCAGATTCTCTCTCGCGGGTTCCATGACTACTTAGAGCCCGAAACTCCCGGATCTGACGGAACTGGTGGAATCTTGCCAAGAGGTGTGAGCCCTACCATTTTCTTAGGTGTTCCTTGGTCCTAAACTAACACATCCAAGCAATTGGTTTCACTTTGATAACCCCTTCCGGCTCACGTAGAGGGGCCTGAACGGCAGTTCCGCCTTTTCCCCCAACGGGGCTATGGTTTCTCCGAAGAGGGCTCCAGATCGTATGAATGCCACCAAATACCATGGTATGCCATAACATGTGTGTTAGAGTGTGTCATGGGTCTTGGATGCCCAATACTCCCTCGCTCTTTGTGTTAGGGCTTCACCGGCGTCGGATTCTCTCTAGCGGGTTCCAGGACTACTTACAGCCCGAAACTCCTGGATTTACGAAACTAGGGGAATCTTGCCAAGAGGTGGACCCTACCATTTTCTTTGGTGTTCATTGGTCCTAAACTAAAACAACCAAGAAATTGGTTCCACTTTGCTACCCCCTTCCGGCACACGTAGAGGGGCCAGAATGGCAGTTCCGCCTCTTTCCCCAGCGGGGCTATGGTTTCTCCAGAGGGGGCTCTGGATCGTATGAATGCCACCAAATCCCATGGTATAACATATCATGTGTGTTATATAGTGTTTCATGGGTCTTGGATTCCCAAGATTCGGTAACTCTCTTTGTAAGGGCTTCGCGGGCGTCGGCTTCTCTTTGGCGTGTTCCAGGACTACTTAGAGTCCGAAAGTCCCAGATCTGACGGAACTGGGGGAATATTGCCAAGAGGTGGGCCCTAACATTGTCTTGGGTGTCCCTTGGGCCTAAATTAACACAACCAAGAAATTGGTTCCACTTTGCTACCCCCTTCCGGCTCACGTAGAGGGGCCAGAACGATAGTACCGCCTTTTTCCCCAGCGGGGCTATTTGGTTTCTCCGAAGAGGGGGCTCTGGATCGTTTGAATGGAACCAAATACCATTGTAGGCTATTTGGTTTCTCCGAAGAGGGGGCTCTGGATCGTTTGAATGGAACCAAATACCATTGTATGCTATATACCATGTGTGTTAGATTGTGGAATGGGTATTGTATGCACAAGGTTCCCGCGCTCTCTGTGTTAGGGCTTCACCGGCGTCAGATTCTCTCTGTCGGTTCCAGGACTACTTAATGAGAGCGTGAAACTCCCGGATCCGACAGGACTGCGGGAATCTTTCCAAGAGGTGGGAACTACCATTGTCTTGGGTGTTCCTTGGGCCTAACCTAACACAACCAAGCAATTGGTTCCACTTTGCTACCCCCTTACGGCTCGCGTAGAGGGGCCAGAACAACAGTTCCGTATTTTCCCCCAGCGGGGCTATGGTTTCTCCGAACAGGGGGCTCCGGAGCGTCTGAATGCCACCAAATCACATAGTATGCAATACCATGTGTGTTATAGTGTGGCATGGGTCTTGGATCCCCAATATTACCTTGGTCTTTGTGTTAGGGTTTCACCGGCGTTGGATTCTCTCTGGCGGGTTCCAAGATTACTTAGTGAGAGCCCGAAACTCCCATATCTGAAGGAATTGGGGAATCTTTCCAATAGGTGGGACCTATCATTGTCTTGGGTGTTTCTTGGAGATCAATTGTAGTACCTTTCGATAAGTATTTGAGTGTCGAACCCACGAGGAGCTGAAGGTAATCTATCTATTCTCTAAAGCCCTATAACCCTCTTATATGGCTATTTATGCAAAGCAATAAGTTTGACTAAAAGGAACTAACTAATTAAAAGCAAGTGACGTGGAGTGTGGTTTGTCTAGTAACTAGTGAAGCAAGTTTAAAATGCAAGTTTCTAAGCAAGTTTCACCAGTAGCAAGTAGCAAATATCTCAAGTATCTCAAGGGAGCAAGTGTTCTAGCAATAGGTGTTTCGTTCGTGTGGTTGTCACAATTAGTGAAGCACATGTTTTAGTCTTAGTTGTTTCTTCTAGGAAGGAGCCATGAATAGGTATAGTCAAGTAAATGATCTACAAACCCTTATGATGTATCATGTGGCCAAGTAAATGACTGCACACGATTGATTAAGACATAAAGTCCCACCATAGCCTTACGTTCTAAGGTCCCCTATATATATCCCCCAATAACTTAACTTTGTGGCTCGGTCTCAGGTTACTGTCACTCCTAAGTCACCACCACTCCATTATGCTACCGGTGATCACCTTACATGCATTCCCCAACATATGTGTGCACTCATATATTGTACATAAAGACAATCATAGAAGATAACAAACTTGTATGCAACCAATCAACGAACTATTTCACCATTGCCAAGAACAATTCACTACTCAAACATAGACGGGGAGACACGATACATCAAGGGAATATAGTATTGCATCATACATCGTGTTTGCCAAGAGATTACAGTGGAGAGATGGAGCTGATCTTGCTGTAGATGTTGATGATGAACACGCCGGAGGGGGTTGGAGCCCTCCGGGAGTGATCCCGGCGACGTTTCCTCCCTCCGATCTTCTCCGGTGGCAGCCTTCTGTCTCTCTGTTTTGTGGTTTCGTCTCTTGGCGCCGTCTCCTCCTCGAAAAGGCCAGGGGACCCTTTATATAGTCGTTTTTAGGTCACGAGACACTCGGGAGAAGAAAGATCGACGACATCGGAGCCACGGGGGAAAAAAGGGGGCCTCTCACGCGGCCAAGGAATCTGGCCGCGTGGAGGGTCCTCTTTGCCACCTGGTTAGCCTTTTGGCCCTCTACTTTAGCCCATGGTCTTCGTCTCGAAAATTCTGAACCCTGCTCTTTGGCCTTGCCCTTTTTGGAGTCCCGAAGCTCCCGGAAAGTCTGAAACACTAAAAAGTACGTTTTCTGGAAAAACAGGGTTAGAACCAAAAGAAGGCGGATTGTTTAGAAAATCCCCCAAATCATTATAAAACATGAATATAAGTTGCTAATATGTAGGAAAAACAAGTAATAACATGCAAAGTTCATGTATGCATTTTACATGCATCAACATACCCAAGCTTAACCCATGCTCGTCCTCGAGTATGAAGGTGATAAAACTAACATGGACTTTGCATATTGAAACAATCATGGGATATCAAGGAGGATTATTCATGCTATATATAATCAAATGATTAATACTAGAAATGAGTAGCAATATACAATTCATGTTGTAAGAAATATCAAATATGCAAGCAAAGATGCTTCATGAAAGTTCACAAAGTGTATAATGAAATAAAAGCACTATGGACCAAATGCATACACAAAATGAAAAATAAAATCCTATATTGGTCAAAGAATAGCATAATGGAAAATAGAAAATATGGTGAACACTTTGGAGAAAATTGAGTAGAGGTAAAACATGATCAAGTCTTATTTAGCCTCTAAATTATTCAACTAAAATTACTAATTGAAATGTGGTATCCATTGATCTAGGACTCTCATTTCCCCTTTATCACTAGCATCTTAAATGGTGAATTTTGAATTAATGTGAATGACAAGGTGGTTGAAAGCCTCATGCCCCGTGAGTGTGAAAACCTACTCCATGATTACTCAACTTAAGATTCCTAATAAGCTTTGTACAATCATAATAAGTATTAATGACATCATAGAGAACCGCAAAGAGGTACCTCTTGCCCCATGACATAGAAAAAAGCCCATGTCACAATGACAAGACAAACAAACGGAGTAGACTCATCATCCTTTTTATTTTCATTCACTATTATGCATAGCTTCTTATTTTATTGTAGGATGTGTTGTAGAGTCACTCAAGCTGTAAGTAAATTTCCACCATGATAAAGCATGGCTTGGGTTAGCGGCCCAATGCGTTTCTCTAGTCATATAGATAATTACTCATCAAAACTTACTATTCCTATATTTCATTTCGGCATGGCAGGAGTCCAAAAACAGAAGTACATGATATCAACCAAATGTAAATTTTTGTGCAATGTTGAAAGCTTTCCGGTGATACACGTTTATAGCTAGCTCCCAACCACACACTTGTCAAATGCTAAACTTGTGGCTCCCATTATTGGGTCATGTTTATTAGATGCATAAAAAGTAAAGTGTGCCTTCAAAAGTTCGTGAGAGTCCTATCCGAAGTTCAACCCATGACAATTAATAAAGTGAATATCTTAATTTAGAACATAAATAACACAATAACATGGTGAACATACTCGGAATAGCAATGAAGCTAATGGGAAGATATGGTGGACTCACTGGAAATACTTGGCTAAGGAGTGTTGGAAACAAGTTTTTACTTGTTGGAATTTTTAAATTTTTGGCTAGCAAGAGGGATATAGTTGACCAGCTACTATGCATGCATATGTCCATAGAACTACTCATTTCATGACAAACTAAATAAACCAGCAATTAACATCAAGGACATGAATAAGAGATAGCTCAAGACAACATTATTGCAAATTTCTACACATAAAAAGCCTATAAATCATGCAAACATATGTAGCTCTTCAAATCAACCATGGAATACCTATTCCAAGTCATAATACTAGCATCCAATACATTCCAACCCCAAACTCCAGTAGCTCAATCTCATATAAAATGATGGGTGTGGTCTTATCAAAACAAAAATAAAAACAAAAACTAGACGCTTCAAGTCTCTACGATAAATGATTTGCTTAGAAAAACAGAAAGTAGACGTGTGCTAACCAAAAGAGTGTAGCTCCAGTGTGTTGTTCATCATATCCCCAAGCTTATGTCTTTCACCATTCTTGGATGTCTTGAGGCGCAGCTCCTCTATTCCCTGTGAAAAAACTTCACAAAACATGTTTCTCCCATTCTTTTGTTGTGGGGTGAGATTAGCAAGGACAAACAAATCACATGCTTGCTGTGCAAAATTCCAAATCAAATGCTCCAGTAGATAGACAATAAGGTTAATTATGTTGTATGTTCACTCTCTTGCTTGAAATAATCATGGAAATTCGATTCCCAAGCCCAAAGAGTGCATAAAACAAAAGAAGGCAGAATCTGTCCAGAAAAGCAACAGCAGCAAAACGAACGTTTTTCCCTAAGCTAGACTCGTCAAAAAATTAAGCCAATTTTTGTGCTTACATAGGACAAAAAGTGGAAGAACATACTAAAAAATTAGCTCAATCCGACGTACCAATAAAAAACTTAAAATCATACGGTGAGCAGACTCGTGCTGAAACAGAAATTTCATGCACTTGGATAACAACTTATAAGTCCAAATGGGTTTGACTTGACTCTTTATTGAAAACTCCATAATTAAAACAATAAAAACTAATCTCTTGAGACATCAAGAGGACACTAGGAAAATCCAAACAAAAACAACCGGGTTGCCTCCCGTAAAGCGCTTTCTTTATAGCCATATAGCTAGGTTTTACTTACTTAACATCATGATGGTTGGAGTGAGGTGGCTCGGCATCCCCAAGCTTGGATTCTTGTACTTATTTGATACATGTAGGGTGAGCCCAGGGGTACATCCCCAAGCTTGATTGGTTGTCCCTCTTGATCTTTGTTCATCTCACTCAACTCTTCCTCCTGAAAAATTCTTCTTACACAAATCTCAACATAAAACTTGATTAGAGGGGTTAGTGCCTCCATAAATAAAATCCACATAGGTACAGCAAAGACTGATCATGAGTTGATTCTAAATATTAACTACTGTTACTACAGTTGTGCATTGCTCCTTGGTCAAAAGAACCACACAAAACACAAGTAATGAGAGTAATGCAAAATAAAGACATAATCTGCCAAAAACTGAACAACCCGTAAAGAGTGAATTTTTAGAGGCACTTAAATTGCTCAAATCAGAAAACTTAAAACTAATGAAATATGTAGTGATAACTAAATATTGCTATTGTAAATTACCAGGTCAAAATTCCCCTTATGTGATTTTAAACATTTTTCGCAGTGAAGTTCAGGAATCTGTTTTCTTGACAGCTAATTACTATTGTTTAATCCTATCTCTCATATAAGATTATTCTTGCCATTTAAGATGAGAAATAAGACAGAAATGTGATGTTACAGTAGTGAACTAATATTTTTTATTGTTTTTAGCTTTTGAAAAAGTTTTAATGATAGAGACTTTGCAATGGTTTCATTGGCATGAACAACACATGTTCAAGGTCGACCCCAACTTCTCCATTACTCATCCTTCTCATTTACTCTCCCAATTTTTTTTATAAAATAAAAATCTTAAACTAAATTATACATAACAGTAGGTAAAGGCATTTTACATGTTGTAAAGACATAAATGTGGGCTCAAACCGAATAGGAAATTAAAGCATAAGGAACACACCAAAAAAATATTAAACAATTTATTTTTAAGTCTAACCCATTTCCTATGCATTGGCATTTTGTAATGAAACAAATAAAAGAAGCACATAATAGCAAGCATAGAAAGGTAGATCAAGTGCAACTTCAATACTTTCAGCATAAAGAGGGGAAACTTAATATTGTTGAAATATGTGTAACCATGTTTCCCTCTCTCATAATAATTTTCAGTAGCATCATGAATAGATTCAACAATATGAATATCACATAAAACATTCTTATCATGAGCCACATGCATAAAAGAATCACTACTCTCCACATAAGTAAAATCCTCAGTAGTGATAGTGGGAGTTAAACAGTCATAATTTTCATTGCAATCATCATATATAGGAGGCATAGTATCATCAAAGTGAATTTTATCCTCCAAGCTTGGGGAACTAGAAATATCATGCTCATCAAAACCAACTTCCCCAAGCTTAAAACTTTCCATAGAATCAGCAAGTATATCATTTTTATCCTGAATAGTAGGAGGACTAAAAATATCATATTCATCAAGACAAACTTCCCCAAGCTCAAGGTTTTCCCGTAGCAATAAAGGTGTTCAAAGAATTAGTACTGCCACAAATATGATTGTTGTGCAAATAATTTTTCAATTTCTCCTCAAACACTTCATGTCCTAATTCAAGGTAGATATTATACAGTTCTAAAATTGTTTGGTTGTTTTCCATTTTATAATTTTTTGTGTGTTTTAGGTTTATATGTTAGTATGCAATGCAAACAAGAATAAAAGCTTAGCACAACGCTCCCCGGCAACGGCGCCAGAAAAGTGCTTGATGACTCCCAAGTGCAGGAGATCAATTGTAGTACCTTTCGATAAGTATTTGAGTGTGGAACCCACGAGGAGCTGAAGGTAAGCTATCTATTCTCTAAAGCCCTATAACCCTCTTATATGGCTGTTTATGCAAAGCAATAAGTTTGACTAAAAGGAACTAACTAATTAAAAGCAAGTGATGTGGACTGTGGTTTGTCTAGTAACTAGTGAAGCAAGTTTAAAATGCAAGTTTCTAAGCAAGTTTCACAAGTAGCAAGCAGCAAATATCTCAAGTATCTCAAGGGAGAAAGTGTTCTAGAAATAGGTGTTTCGTTCGTGTGGTTGTCACAATTAGTGAAGCACATGTTTTAGTCTTAGTTGTTTCTTCTAGGAAGGAGCCATGAATAGGTATAGTCAAGTAAATGATCTACAACCCCTTATGATGGATCATGTGGCCAAGTAAATGACTGCACATGATTGATTAATACATAAAGTCCCACCATAGCCTTACGTTCTAAGGTCCCCTATATATATCCCCCAATAACTTAACTTTGTGGCTCGGTCTTAGGTTACTGTCACTCCCAAGTCACCACCACTCCATTATGCTACCGGTGATCACCTTACATGCATTCCCCAACATATGCGTGCACTCATATATTGTACATAAAGACAATCATAGAAGATAACAAACTTGTATGCAACCAATCAACGAACTATTTCACCATTGCCAAGAACAATTCACTACTCAAACATATACGGGGAGACACAATACATCAAGGGAATATAGTATTGCATCATACATCGTGTTTGCCAAGAGATTAAAGTGGAGAGATGGAGCTGATCTTGCTGTAGATGTTGATGATGAACACGCCGGAGGGGGGTGGAGCCCTCCGGGGGTGATCCCGGTGGCGTTTCCCTCCTCCGATCTTCTCCGGCGGCAGCCTTCTGTCTCTCTGTTTTGTGGTTTCGTCTCTCGGCGCCGCCTCCTCCTTGAAAAGGCCAGGGGACCCTTTATATAGTCGTTTTTAGGTCACGAGACACTCGGGAGAAGAAAGATCGACGGCATCAGAGCCACGGGGGCAAAAAGGGGGCCTCTCACGCGGCCAAGGAATCTGGCCGCGTGGAGGGTCCTCTTTGCCACCTGGTTGGCCTTTTGGCCCTCTACTTTGGCCCATGGTCTTCGTCTCGAAAATTCTGAACCGTGCTCTTTGGCCTTGCCCTTTTTGGAGTACCGAAGCTCCCAGAAAGTCTGAAACACTAAAAAGTACGTTTTCTGGAAAAATAGGGTTAGAACCAAAAGAAGGGGGATTGTTTAGAAAATCCCCCAAATCATTATAAAACATGAATATAAGTTGCCAATATGTAGGAAAAACAAGTAATAACATGCAAAGTTCATGTATGCATTTTACATGCATCAATGACCAAGGTTCCCTCGCTCTCTGTGTTAGGACTTCACCGACGTTAGATTCTCTCTCGCGGGTTCTAGGACTACTTAGAGACCGAAACTCCCGAATCTGACGGAAATGGGGGAATCTTGACAAGATATGAGCCCTATAATTGTATTGGGTGTTCCTTGGGACTAAACTAACACAAATAAGCATTTAGTTCCACTTTGCTACCCCTTCCGGCTCACGTAGAGTGGCCAGAACGGCAGTTCCGCCTTTCCCCCAACGGGGCTATGGTTTCTCCAGAGGGGGCTCCGGATCGTATGAATTCCACAAAATCCCATGGTATGCCATACCATGTGTGTTAGAGTGTGTCATGGGTCTCGGATTCCCAATACTCCCTTTCCCTCTGTGTTAGGGCTTCACCATCGTCGGATTCTCTCTAGCGGGTCCACGACTACTTACAGCCCGAAACTCCCGAATTTACGGAACTAGGGGGATCTTGCCAAGAGGTGGACCCTACCATTTTCTTTGGTGTTCGTTGGGCGTAACCTAACACAACCAAGAAATTGGTTCCACTTTTATACCCCCTTCCGGCTCACGTAGAGGGGCTAGGACGGCAGTTCCGCCTTTTTCCCCAGCGGAGCTATGGTTTCTCCTGAGGGGGCTCCGGATCGTCTGAATGCCACCAAATCCCATGGTATGACATACCATGTGTGTTATGCAGTGTTTCATGGGTCTTGGATGCCCAAGATTCCCTAGCTCTCTGTGTTAGGGCTTTATCAGCGTCGGCTTCTCTCTGGCGTGTTCCAGGACTACTTAGAGCCCGAAACTCCCGTATGTGACAGAACTGGGGGAATCTTGCCAAGAGGTGGGACCTACCATTGTATTGGGTGTTCCTTGGGCCTTAATTAACACAACCAAGAAATTGGTTCCACTTTTCTATCCCCTTCCGTCTCACGTAGAGGGGCCAGAACGATAGTACCGTCTTTTTCCGCAGTTAGGCTATATGGTTTCTTCGGAGAGGGGGCTCCGGATTGTCTGAATGCCACCAAATCCCATTGCATTCCATATAAAATGTGTGTTAGAGTGTGGAATTGGTCTTGGATGCACAAGGTTCCCATTATCTCTGTGTTAGGGCTTCACCCGTGTCGGATTCTCTCTGCGGGTTCCAGGACTACTTAATGAGAGCCTGAAACTCCCGGATCCGACGGGACTGGGGGAATCATTCCAATAGGTGGGACTACCATTGTATTGGGTGTTCCTTGGGTCTAACCTAACACAATCAAGCAATTGGTTCCACTTTTGTATCCCCTTCCGGCTCGCGTAGAGGGGCTATAACAACTGTTCCATCTTTTTCCCCAGTGGGCATATGATTTCTGTTGGGGGAATAGGTAAGGGGGAGCCTTACTTAATGCCCAAATAAACAGGAAAATTCTCCGGCCGTTCCCAGGTCACTGTCCGGTTTATAATCAAAGGAAGATGGCTATGAAGTAGCCAGCTATCATGAGAAGACCCGGATCACCCTAAGCGTGACCCGGAAAACTGGAAGAGTCGGCCCATGTGTCGGGTTTGAAGACCCGGAGGCCCAAGACCTAAGGAGTGGCCCAAGGCCGGATGGAGCGCCAGGGCTTTGGGATAAACCGGATGGGGTTTCTAGGAACCGGAGTGATCTAGGACTCCGATCACGGGAATAACCCGGATCCCCTTGTAACCCGGGGCCCTCGTCCACTATATAAGGCGAGGTCTTGGGACGTAGATAGACAAGTTCTAAGTTGATAGCAAGGTAGCTCGAGACATCGAGAGCCGGAATCTCCCTTTGTAATCGAGACCTTGCTCCCCAATGGTAAGAAGGCGGGAGTAGGTTTTACCCACAATCGAGGGGCCGAACCTGGGTAAACTCGCGTCTCTCATTTCCGCCTTAACCCTTTCAAAGTTTTGCTTAGCAGCAATGGCCTCGCAATATCGTTCTCGCATGAGGACACTTGCCGTGACAACACCACGACAGTTGGTACCCACCGTGGGGCCTGCTCGCGGAGGCGTCGTGTTTTCGGAAGGAGCCTTACCTAGAATCGAGAAGCTCGCAATAGGTCGACTCGGGAGGAGTCGACGAAGAAACTACTATAACCACGACACGTGGGGTCCCAAGTTCTCCTTTGTGGAGTGAGGATTTCATGTACCCTTTGGAAAGATCCACGTCTTCATTGGGTACGTAGGAACAACAATCTCAAAATCGGACCAACTATCAGATTTGGTCTCTGAAGAAACTATGGTGATGTACTCCGATGGAGAATCCTCAGTTGGAAACAATGATGATCGTGACGAGACAGGCTCTATCCACCGGGACTGAATTCTTTCTTAACTTTACTCTTTGATTGAGCATGATGTCCGCAATCTTCTGCGTGGATTTCTTGCAAGATTTCTCGGCCTTCTTCTGGCGAAATACATCGCTGAAAAATTCCGATAGTACTGCGTTTATACAGGCAACCATTGATTACCGTGTATCCTTTGCATCGGCGTTGTATCTTCCTTCCCAAAACTTCATATGCTCCATCCGGGAACTTCTGATTAACTAGGAAGTTTAATTATGGAATTGTCCAATCCGGGTTAATGAGCAAAACTTCTATTGACTCGGAAACTAAAGGATAATCGACATCTCCGCCTTTTATTGATGGTTCGTGCAAATGTTGGACAAACACACCAGACGGTAGAGTTTTAACCCTTTCGAACCCATGCGGGCTAAAGCATCCGCGTTCCAATTCTCTTCCCTTTTGATATGAAGTACTTCAAATCCTAGGAAGCAAATGGCAAACTCGTCCACCGTTCTCTGATATTCAGCCATGATGGGGCTTTTGGCATCCCATGTTTGGTTTAGCTGATGTTGTACCAAATCCGAGTCACGATAGCAAAGTATACGCTTAACACCTATCTCCTTTTCTATATGCAAGCCATGAAGTAATGCTTCGTATTCTGCCACATTGTTGCCCGCGTTGAAGTGTATTTGTAATACATACTCCATGATGTCACCTTTTGGAGATTTTAGCACTACACTAGCTCCGGCGCCTTCTTTCATTTTGGATCCATCAAAATGCATGATACAATATTTCGACTCCGGCATTGGTGTGTTTTCCATTGCTTCTGTCCAATCAGCGACAAAATCTGCCAAAACCTAGGATTTAATTGCAGTCCTGGGTTGGTACTTAATGTCGAACGCAACAAGTTCAATGCCCCACTTGGCAACTCTGCCTATTACAGCTGCATTGTTGATGATATCCCCTAGTGGTGCTTTTCCAACCATTGTTATGGAATGTCCTTGGAAATAATGGCGAAGTTTCCGAGATGCGAAAAACACGCCATATGCCAGTTTTTGATAATGTGGATACCTTGGCTTAGATTCAGAGAATACTTCGTTGACATAGTATACTGGATACTGATCTGGTATGCTCTGTTCATCTTTGCGCCTTTCCACGATTATCACCGCACTGATAACCCTGTTAGTTGCTGTAAAATACAGTAACATGGGTTCTTCGTCTTTTGGAGATGCCAAAATCGGAGCTTTCATCAAAGTTTCTTTTAACTGGGTTAAGGCGTTGTCCGCCTCTTCTGTGCATTCAAATTTGTCGGATTTCTTCAACAATCTGTATAATGGCAGAGCTTTGTCCCCAAGCCGGCTTATAAACCTGCTCACGGCGGCTGCAGAACCCGTCAATCTTTGGACATCTTTTAGGCACGTAGGTCTTTAGATGTCTAAGATTGTTTTGATTTTTTCCGGGTTTACCTCTATTCCTCTGTGAGAAACGATAAAACCCAGAAGCTTTCCTCAGGGAAACCCGAATACGCACTTTAATGGATTCAACTTCATTTTATAAGTGCGCAAAATTTTGAAGGTTTCTCGTAGATCTTCAAGGAGTGTATCCTTTTCCTTGGAAACCACGACAATGTCGTCCACGTAAACGTGCACGTTTTTGCCAAATTGACTATACAAACAATGTTGCATGCAACGCTGGTATGTTGCGCCCGCGTTCTTCAAGCCAAAAGGTATGGTTTTGTAATAGCATGTTCCGTAGGGTGTTATGAAAGAGGTTTGGATTTGATCTTCTTCTTTCATGCATATTTTATGTTACCCGGAATAAGCATCCAAAAAGCATAAACGCTCACAGCCAGCAGTGGCATCTATTATTTGATCGATCCGCGGTAACGCGAACCTATCTTTTGGACACAATTTGTTCAATCTCGTGTAATCTATACACATCCTAAGAATAGTACTATCCTTCTTCGGGACTAATACCGGGTTCGCAGACCAATCAGTATGTATTACTTCCCGGATAAAATCAGTTGCTAAAAGCCAGAAAATTTCCTTGCCAATAGCCTTCCGTCTTCTTCCGTCAAAACGACGGAGACCTTGCTTGACGGGTTTTGATCCTGGAATCACTTTCAATTTATGCTCAGCAAGTTCCCTGGGTACACCTGGCATGTCCGCAGGACACCAGGCAAAAATGTCCCAGTTCTCACGGAGGAACTTGATGAGCGCGCTATCCTACGCGTCTGTCATCCCGGTTCCCACAACGACGAATTTTGTCGTATCTTTGGGATCTAGGATAACTTGCCTTGTATTCTCCGATGCTTTGAAGCTATCAGCCAGCTTCCGGCTCTGTTTTCTTGCCGGAATTTGTGTCGGCGATACTTCATTAGCCAGCTCTTTCAATTCTTCCTTTGGAATCACCTGTTCAGCGGGAAGCGCGTTTCCTTTTTCCAGCTCGTTCGCCAATTTGAAGTCCCCAGATATGGTGATTACTCCTCCTTTTGTCCCTGGCATCTTCAGCTTGTTATAGATATAACATGATCTTTCCATGAATTTGGCGAAAGCCGGACGTCCGAGTATTGCGTGGTAAACACTTTCGAACGACACCACCTCGAATGAGATCTTTTCCTGGCGGAAGTGTTCTCTTTTTCCAAAGGTTACATCTAGGGAAATTTCTCCTAGGGATTGTGCTTGTCTGCCAGGAACAATATCGTGGAAACGTATGTTACTGTGATTGAGCTGGGTCTCGGAGATGCGTAGATGCTTCAATGTACTTAAGTACATGATGTTGATACTAGATCCTCCATCCATCAGCACTCTTTTGAGCCTAGTGTTTTGAACAATAGGGCTTACGACTAAAGCATGTGTGTCTGGTTTTGGGATGTTTCTGGGATGATCAGACTGATCCCAGGTGATTAGCGTATTTGAATACATCAAGAACTTTGGGGTTGGAGGTACAACCGCGTTGATTTCTCGAAGTGTTCTTTTCGCTTGCTTTGCTGAGGGAGTTGCCAGGAAATTTAAGTTACGTTCTCCTTCAACTCTCGGGAATTTTGGCTCGCCTTTCCGCTGTTGTTCCTGGATTTTGTTATCAGTGTCTGATTCACTTTCTTCTTTTTCATCCTCTAGTTTTTTCTTGAAGAAATTCCGTTTGGAATTCTTTCCGTTGTTCTCGGATCCTGTAATGTCTTTCATGTGCTAATTAAGACGGCATTGCACGTTGGTGTGGGTAGGCTTCCCAAATTGCGAATGGTGGACACAGTTTTCCGACTTAATCTTTTCCCACTCTTCCTTTGAGTAGGAGATAGGTTCTGTGTTACTTCCCTTCCATTTGCTGCCAATATCCTTCCAAAGGTTAAGTTGACTTCTTTGGGTTTTGGCTGCGCTTCTGGAGTAGCTTTCTTTTCAGAACGAGACATCATTTTGGCCTGAAACAAAGCATAACTATTTTCACATCTCGCTCTGATATCATCTTAGGCCGCTGCGTGCTCATTGGCGGTGGTAAGCATAGATCCGAGATCTTTGTGCCTCTTTGAACCAACCATGAACGGTACGAAGCCGGGTTTCAAGCCGTTGATGAAAGCATGCATTGCTTGTACATCACTTACTCGAGATAAATTATTCTTTATTGTTGTCCATCTTGATATAAAGTCGAAATACGACTCGTCTTCAAATTGGACGCAGCGATTCAGCTCGTTTATGCTCTTAGGGCGTTTGTACGTACCCTGAAAATGCTGAGCAGACACTCTAGCCATGTCATCCCAGCTACCAACGGTTCTTGATGGAAGCTTGTTGATCCAATCTCTGGCTCCGTCCAGCAACATAAGGGTGAGGAATTTTACCGCCTCGAGGTCTGTCACTTTGTTGATCTGAACAACAGTATAGTAGTCTGAGATCCATGTATCCGGGTCTGTACTTTCGGCATACTTTTGATAAGTTGAACCAACTTTGGCAAAGCCAGAATGTATAGTTATTCTTCGGATCCTGTCAGTGAAACACTTGGGTCCAAAGTATAGATCATCTCTCTCCGCCCCTATCGACGTGCGCAAAATATCTTCCGGCTGAATGAACAGAAGGGGATTTGCTCCGTTCTGGTCCATTGATGCACGACTGCGCTCTTCCGGGATTATCCCTGTTTCGTCCGATATCATGCCCTTTGGATTTAGGCGGAGTCCTGCTCCTTGGCCCTTCTTTGTTCCTTGGGGGAGTTCAGGACCTCTCACGCCTGTGAGGGTTATCATATCTTTTGGCTTTATCAGCTGGGCGTCTCGGAGGTGGCATTGCTTTATCATCTTTCCGGTTTTGCTCATCCCATTCCTTATCTAGGGGATTGTTTCCGCCTTTCGGCACATGGGACCCTGTTTTGGACGCTGCATCTCTGTTATCGGCAATTTTCCTGTCCTTCTTAGGATCTCCCTTCTTTTCCTTAGAATCGCCTGAATCTCTGGGTTTGCCTGGGCCAGGTGCTCCAGCGGCACACGTGGCAATTTTGCATAATGCCGAGTCATCATGCAACTTGCCGGAACATGTTTGTCCTTGCTGTTGCTGTTGTAATGCTTATCCTAAGAAAGCATACACACCATGTAGCTTTTCTTCCTTCGAATACATATCGTCATTAAGGATGGCGAACGCGGCTTCTGCGCTTTCTGCTGCAGTTTTGTAGATGCGTTCGCTCTTAGCATTTATGTTGTTAACCTGTCTTTGCCAAGAAGGGTTTTGGAACCGTTCTTTTGCTGATAGCACGTCCGACTTTGCGATTCCGGGTAATCTCGTGGGTTTTATCCCGGACATATTCCGTCTTTCGAATTCTTCAATTTCCTCCTACTTTGCTTTTATAGTAGCCTGAGCTTTGAGGAGATTTTCTTGGGATCAGAATAGTTGTTGTTGTTGCCGCATAAGGGCTTGCCTTCTGGCTTCCAGCACTTCCGGTGGTTCGTGAGGTCCAACTAGGGTTTTGATCAGGTCGATCTCGTCATATTCCGACATCTGGGGAACAGGGATTTCTTTTTTCTTCTCTGCTGGTTTTATACCACTTCCTCCTCCAGCTTCCAGGTTCTGACTGGCAGTTTCTTCCAGCTTTTTCTTCTGTAATTTGGACAGTAGCTTCCTGGAGTATTTTTTTTCTTGGAAGATGGGGGTTTCTTGTTAGGCTCTTCTTCCATCAATTCTTTGACGTCAGGATAAGTCGGACTAACTTCACCCTCTTCTTCCTCGTCACCATCCATGTCCTCAGGCGGAGGGGTTTTGGGATCTTCCTCTTCCTCGTGATCCGAGTTTCCAGTCGGCTTTGCCATGAGTACTTTGTGGAAGGTCCCTTGCATGGATTTGACTTTTCTTTCAAAATCGTCCTCATTTTCGGAATCTGCATTAGATCCGGGTTCCGATTCTAATCTTGCCTTAATGGCAACTAATATAGACTCGGCTTCCGAGTCCTTCACCTGATCGGCGGATGTCGGATCTTCCATGTTTTCCGTGGGATTATGTTTTTCTGCTTCTTCCACAGGATTGTTTTCTTCCGTGTTTTCAGCGATCTTGGGCTGCACCATGCCAATGAAGTGAGATCTGATTGCGGGTATCTCCGAAGAGGCATCAAATTCAGCAGGGTTTTGGCGATCTGAGCAGAATCCAGTATCATAGTTTTCCTCAATTGGGTATAGGGCGGGTGGGATAAATTGACTTCCACCACATAATCCCATTGCTTCTGCTGTTAATCCAATAAAGATGTTAGCAGATCCAATCGGTAAAATGCAGGCACTTACGAGGTGATTCCGTGCTGGCATGTACGATCTGTTGTCGAGGAAGCGTCCGACATCACCATCGAACTTCAGGCTCCCGACAGTTATGGTACTGCCGATTCCGCCGAGTATTCCCGCTCGGAACGTAACTCCCGATGTTGCTGGCCCCACGGTGGGCGCCAACTGTCGAGACATCGTAGTAGAGTTCATAGACGGGGGTTCCATGAGACTACTGGTAGAATCGTGGGGGGAACGTGGAAGTACCGTAACGAGAACACCAGGTTTACCCAGGTTCGGTACGTCGCAACTAAGGTGGCGTTCCTACTCCTGCAATCTAACTAAATCAGGGATGAAGCCTAAAGTATACAAAGTACAATGTGAGTAGGGTTTCGCTAGCTCGGCGAGGACCGAATTCTCGGAGAGTAGGCTTATAGCTAATTGTCTCTGTCTTTCTTCTCTCCGATCCGGCTTTATATAGATAACCGGGTTAACGCTTACATAAAGGAAACCTAGAACACTACGAAAAGTATCTAATTTTGGAAAGTAATGAATCCGTCTTCTTCTCCAAGCTGCACCACTTTGGGCCGTGGTCCGGATTCTTCTAGAATCCGGCTTCCTGCGCATCAGCTTACTGGGCCGCCCAATGGACTACGATCCATTACCTACAGGCCACCCTGGTAATCCGGCTTTTGGGCCATTGCCGGACATACCCCTAATCGACATATATCCGGCGCCCCCTCCATTGGTAGTTCTGGAGTGATCGGAACTATCCGAAATGGAAATCTCGTTGGCGATAATACCATCGGTATAAATAGGTATCATGTTACTATTGAGTTAACTTGCAAAATTAGTACCCATATTTTGTTGGTCTACACTCCATAATTTAAATTTTTTGCCCTACATAGTCCCCCAAGATCATTATGTAGATAACGAGTCATGACCATACATGCAAGGATCAATATCACGACTCGCCGGGAAGCAGATTTAATGTAGTCGTAGAAGAGATCTGAACAATCGTAGATCCTCACAACTAGGCCTAATTGCAAGGATGTCGCTAAGTCCTCCCTCTTCAAGTATGACACGTGTAATCCCTCTTAGGGTGTTCATGTGTACGCTCGTATCAACCCGTCCAGGACTCAAAACCGACAAAGAGGGATAGTCTTCCGGCGTTGCTAATTGGTAACTCTAATCAACTGTGATTAGAGCTATTTATGAAACTGAAAGTTGAAGGGTTCCTTGCATAGAAAACAAAAAAATTCCTACGCGAGAGATACCCGAAGGGCCAAGATCTAATCTAGGAGATGAAAGAAACGGGCATAGAGAGAGTTTTAAGAAGAACATACACTTGAAGACACACAACATTATGACATTGAATCTCGTTGTTGATGTAGTCAAACTCACATCGATCTCGAGATCACGAAGAAGAGCACTGCAATCCGGCAGCGCTTCCGCACTCGGTCACACGTACAACTCGATGAAGACCTCAGTTCCCTCGATCCAGCAGTGCAGCAGAAGTAGATGATCCCTTAGAACTCCAGCAGCACAACGACGTGGTGTGGTGGAGAAAACTTCATTCAAGGCTTCACCAAGCTCATGAACATGAGGTGGAGCAGCAGGAGGAGGGAGATGGAGATGACACCAAGTGTGTGTGTGTGTGGGGGGGGGGAAGGGAGGTCCAACCCATCTTTATATAGGAGGAGGTAGCCAAAACAATTGGTGCCTCCACCTCTCCCCTCATCATGTGGGTGCAGTCTCCACTCAATCCACTCATTTTCTCATCAATTCCCACTTAAAATTCCAAGGATTTTCTTTAATAAATAAATAAAACAATTTTATGTCTTTATTTTAATATTTGTTAATCCTATTAACAAACATTAACACTTACCCCTTGAACTATTTGTTAATCAAACATTAACATATACCACCTTGAACTATTTCAATATTCACCGAAACAATTCCGATGACTATTTCAAAATTCGCCGAAACAATTCCAGTGTTGTCCAAACTTTTCTCCGATATTCCGTATCCACTCAATCGCGTCATCGAACCTTAAGTGTGTCACCCTATGGTTCATGAATAATGTAGACATGATCGAGACACCTCTCCGATCAATAGTCAACAACGGGACCTGGAGATCTGTAATGACTTCTACACATTCAACGATGAATCTAGTAATCGTGTGAACCATAAACGTCGTAACCAATTCCCTTTGTCTCACGATATTTTACTTGTCTGAGATCCAATCATTAGTATCAACCATACCTAGTTCAATATCGTTACCGACAAGTACTCTTTTACTCGTTCCGTGATATGACATCCTTGTGACCTAGTCACGTGCTTCCAAACGGTGTCGATATGATATCACCGAGAAGGCCCAGAGTATATCTCTCCATCATTTGGATGGACAAATCCCACTCTTGAGCCATGAGCCTCAACTAATACTTTCCGAGTACCCAACTTCACCTTTATAGTCACCCTGTTACGGTGTGACGTTTGATGACATCAAAGCACTTATCCGGTGTAAGTGATTGACATGATCTCATGGTCTAAGGATTAGAGTTATTTCGTCCGTGTGATATAACAATGTAACTTAATGACTTGATCGCATTGCTATATTCACTTTGGGTCTATGTTCCTCACATCATTCTACCAATGACATGACCCCGTTATTAACAACATCCAATGTACATGATCAGGAAACCTTGATCATCAGTTAATCAACAAGCTAGTTAAACAAGAGGCGTTACTAGGAACTCTTGTTTGTTTATTAGACACACATGTATCAAGGTTTCCTGTTAATACAATTCTAGCATGAGAAATAAACATTTATCATAAACAAGGAATAAGGTAATAGCCACTTTATTATTGCCTCTCGGGCATATTCGCTTCAGTCTCCCACTTGCACTAGAGTCAATAATCTAGTTTGTAAGCACTTAACACATATGGCATTCTAGTGTTATTACCATGCTTCGCATGTGGTAAACTTCATCAAAAGATCTTACATGTTCAGGTCCTTTTGTATTTGCACATCTTTGCGTCTACACGTATCACTCATTCTCCAATGGGATGGCTTTGTATATATTTAGTCAACCGGCGAGACCTTAGTTCCTCAGCTTAAACTAATGTTACTAACATTCTGAAAATGTAGCTTCATAGTGTCAGCATTCTTGGAAATACACCAAGTATAAAGAACTCTGTGACACAAAATATTCGTATTATTTGTTGTCAACACAGAAATATACTTAGCCTTTGTTGTAGTACCCGTCACAATACTTTAATTTTGAAACTCATTCAATTCCAGCATGGAACTTTCTTTCAGCCTATTGTGCTACCCTTCAACACATATTTTAATTGAGATAGATTTATCTGAACAGATGACAAGACTATTATTGTAACATATTACAACGAATAGTTTGTCATTACTACATAGGAAAACATATCCTTAGTATTTCTAAAGTTGCATAAGTATCTCTCCCACTATTGTCTAATCATCATATGAATTATCCTGCTATAACATTCTATAGCATAGACTCGTCTGCTTGTGTACATAGCATGGAACACATGACTTATAAATCTCAATTTCAATTTAGTTCATCATGTGTCAAAACACTTGAATATTGCTCAATTCTTTTCCATGTGGCAAGAACCCCTTGTTTTCATTTCGATATTGACTTATTTCAATACTTCATCTATGTAATTTGGCTCAACCATATCAGGCGCTTCAATCCATATCTTATGGATATCGATGCCCAATATGTCCTAAGCCTTTCATCAATATGAAAATCTAACTGTGTTAATTTAAAATACATATTTTCTAACAACTATATGTCTTCTACATAAAGCATTAGAAATATGTCTTAGCGCTCCCACTTAATTTCGTGTAACTCTACAAGCATATTTACCGTTCATGATAGAATCAAAGTCTTTTGATACCTTCATTAAAGTAAAGATTCCAACTTCGTTATGCTCACTTCAACCATTGAAGTTTGCATACCTTTCCGGCAACCTTTGAAATTTTACAAAACTCTCAGACTGTGTCAAGTATACATCCTCAATCAAACTTCCTAGAGAGGAGAGTTGGTTTTGTTATTCAACTGCCATATCATAATATGTAACTTTTGCTTGAACTATCCGCAAAGACTAAAGCATCACTACGGAAGATCAAAATCTTATAGTAGTCAACTCTTTGAACTTCGTCGAAAACATCTTTTCGACAAGCACAACTTTCAAAGGACGTAAAAATCCATGTCTTTGTTGCTATATAGACCTGTTTGCTATCGTTCGGCATCATGCCTATCGAAAGGACTACCAAGTCACATACTTGATATTCATACAGGGATACTATCATGGATATAATGACTTATAGCCAATTTTACGAAGTCAGGGCCCATCATTTGCTTCCTTTATAAGTTATAGGTCCTTTGTTTTTAAAACAACACTTTACTTTTAAACCACAAGTTGGTCTAAGTACAAAGTTTTAGGATTTTTGTGATTCAGTTCGTAAACTCAATCGAAGTATCTACAACACATGTAGTGTCTTCTAGTTTGTCAAATTAAGAAACCCAAGAACAACTTCTAGTGCTGCGCTACTCTTGATATGGTAAAGAAGATTCTCTAATCTCGTCGAGTTTGTACTGTCCTCCCACTCACTTGTTTCGCAAGAACTACTTTCCCGAGAAATCAACCCTTTCTGACAAACAACATTTGTCTTTGGTTCGGTAATAGGAGAAATACCCAATGGATTCGTTGGGGGTAACCTTATAAACATATATGTATCCTATTTTGGTTGTAAGAATTTTACACATGCTATGCATACCAAAACTTAAGAAAAAGACAATTCGGGTCACTACCCAAACCATAACTTATATGGTGTCAATTTCAGCGGATCATGATGGCGCTCCTTTCAATATAAAACCGGTTGTGTCTAATGTATAAACTACAAAATTATAATTGCATTTTTATTAATCTTACCATGTCCAACAAGGTTTGATTTTGTCTCTCGAATACTCCAAACTAATGTGGGCTATTCGAGAAGTATAAGTTGTAGAACAATTCTGCAACTCCTCAGATGTTTTGCTAAACTTGTAACTCAAACTTTATCCTTTATGATCCAATCATAAATACTTGATTATCTTGTTACGATGATTTTTACTTCATACTAACAATAGTTTGAACCAATTCAAAAATGTCAAACTCCGTTCTCTTTAAATAGATATACTCATATATCTACTCAAATCATCAATGGAATTTTATGAAGGAAAAATTAATCCACCACACATGACTATACATAATGGAATATATAGATCAATATGTATAATCTTCATTAAATTAGTCGTCCATTCTACTTTGGCCCATGAACGGAATTCTAGTAATATTTTGGAAGAGGTCTCACAAGAGTCAATTTATTCAAAAATAAAATGACTCCGGAAGTCCATTAACATGGATTTCCTTTCATGTTTTCCTTTCCGATATGAACTAAAAATGTGGTGTCACAATTTAACTGAAATTTATTTTACGTCTTGCAACGTTTAGCATTTAGACTTATAGATGTTTGCTTTACCAACACGATTTATATTAAATCATCCATCAATTATGGAATATGGTCATAGTTTGAACAATCTCATTTGTTCTCACAAAAGACTGGAACAAAACAACAACTTATTAAGTTCTTAAAATAAATCTTGAATGTTTGGTTAGATACGACAGTGAACACAATAACACTTTATTTATGTTCTTGTCATGATCGATCCCACATCTACTACTAGTTCCTTTTAGTCCCTTGTATTTCTTGCATTGTGTTGCTCTGTATGACAACTCATACCAACCAATCTGGTATCAAAATACCCAAAAAATACTTTGTTAACTAGCAATACATCTATAACTTGTATATCAAGCATATACACCTGAGATGGACTTTTCCAGTTATCTTATATGTTTTTGTAATTCTATTTTCAATATTCCATTTTCTTTACAGAAGAATCATTCAACATCAAACAATACTAGTCGTACTAGCACAACATTTTCCTTGGCGTGTTAGTCATATACTATCGCCCATTGAGTCATACTTTGAGTTTGATTGTTCTACTAATATCACCATATTAATAACATTCTTCCAGATTCCACTCTTAGCAATCCTTAAGCAAGGTAAACGATTTTACCCATACTTTTAATCCATCCCATCATAACAATTTTTGTGATGAAGCTACTATAGCTCGAAGGAAGAAATTTAGAGGATAATATTAGCACCCAACTTCTTGGAAGATTCAAACGTCTAACGTCTTCAATCATTGCATATATTCAAATAATATAAGCACATTGTCATGCTAATTAATACTAAGTCATGTTGCCACAAATAATATCTAGATATCAATATATCTTTCACTTGATTGTTTCTGAAAACAATTCTTTTCAGTTCCTAAATCACCTTGATCAACAAAACATTCTTTTGAAGATAAAGTTTTATGGAAGCAAGCATAACACTGGATTCTAAGTAGGAATAGTTTACCCTCTAGATCAATCAATCATTAATCATATGGAGTTACGTAGGTTATACCAAAAATCTACAATAGGACTCAATTTTAAATTTCACTAATACGGTACCAATCTTAAATGGTTTTACCCGATCATAATAGTTATATCTCAATTAATAATCTAAGTGTAAGGTAGTTTGTGGATGCCATGAATACTACAATTTATGCAAATTCACTTCGATTGGTTGTTCATGATAAAATAAGTTCAACTTAATTCAAAATTATAACGTGAACTCCCACTCAAAAACAACATCCCTCTAGTCGTTTTAGTGATTACACAAACCAAATTCACTACACCAAAACTGATCATCACGTGAGATGATGCAGCTGCAAAGGCGAACATCGAAATGTTCATCATATCATCCATATGACTCATGCTTTACCTTTCGGTTACGTGTTCCGAGGCCATGTCTGTACATGCTAGGCTCGCCAAGTAGAACCGTAGTATTGCGTGTGTTCCGAGTCATGTCTGTACATGCTAGGCTCGTTAGCACCCGTGTATGCAAACATTGAGTCTGTCACACCCGATCATCACATGGTGTCTCGAAACGACGAACTTTCTTAATGGTGCATACTAAGGAAGAACACATTATTATCTTGATATTAAGTGAGAGGGATCATTTTATAATGCTACCGTCGCGATCTAAACAAAATAATATGCATAAAAGGATTAACATCACATGCATGGATAATGTGATATGATATGGTCCTTCTTGCACTTGATCTCCATCTTGTGCATCATGGTATGATCTCTATCATTCCACCGGCATGGCACCAAGGTCCATGGCACCTCCATCTTGATTGTACATCAAAATTACAACATATCTCATGGATATGATATACATCACGCAGACCATAAATAATAAGACAACCATATGGCTCCTGCCGGTATGTCAATAATTTACAAAATAGATCATCTCATAC
The DNA here is from genome assembly GCA_028641055.1 of Alopecurus myosuroides. Classification (NCBI taxonomy): domain Eukaryota; kingdom Viridiplantae; phylum Streptophyta; class Magnoliopsida; order Poales; family Poaceae; genus Alopecurus; species Alopecurus myosuroides. The sequence goes on from CM054057.1 coordinate 178,022,967, forward strand.
ATCAAATTTGTAACATTTACCATATCACATCACATGCCTTGCAAAAACAAGTTAGACGCCTCTAATTTATTTTTGCATATTTTACGTGGCTTGGGCTTACGAGGATAGAACCGTTCATACCTATGAACATGAACCACAACGTTGATAAAACATATTTTTAACAACGCTTCGTAGATTAGATCTTAACTATAGTAGGAGAAACGAACAACCCCTCAACCACAAGTGAGACAGGTCTCGCGTACAAAGTACACGTAAAGTTTGTCTAGGGCAGCTTCATCCTACTATGCCACTAAGATCATAAAATACTCAAGGAGGCAAAAACATGATCATCAACGCCCACATACACCTATGTTTTCTACCCGTACAAATCATCTACGCATAGATCTGGCTCTAATGCCACTAAAGGGTTCGCTGCATAGAAAACAAATAAATTTCTACACGAGAGATACCCGAAAGGCCAAGATCTAATCCAGGAGATGGAACCAACGGGCATAGAGAGAGTCTTAAGGAGAACATACCCTTGAAGACACAAAGCATTATGAGATCCAATCTCGTTGTTGATGTAGTCTAACTCACACCGATCCCAAGATCGCGAAGAAGAGCGCTCCAATCCGACAGCGCTTTCGCACTCGGTCACACGTACAACTCGATGACGACCTCCGTTCCCTCGATCCATCGGGGCAGCGGAAGTAGAGGATCCCTCGGAACTCCAGCAGCACGACGGAGTGGTGTGGTGGAGAAAACTTCGTTCAGGGCTTCGCCAAGCGCATGAACATGAGGTGGAGCAGCAGGAGGAGGGAGATGGAGATGACACCAAGTGTGTGGGTGGGGGGTGGGGGGGGGGGGAAGGGAAGTGCAACCCATCTTTATATAGGAGGAGGTGTCAGCCACGAAATTTTGGTGCCTCCACCTCTCCCCTCATCATGTGGGTGGAGTCTCCACTCAACCCACTCATTTTCTCATCAATTCCCACTCAAAATTCCAAGAGTTTTCTTTAATAAATAAATAAAACAATTTCATTTCTTTATTTTAATAATTTGTTAATCCTATTAAAAACATTAACACTTACCCCCTTGAACTATTTGTTAATCAAACATTAACATATACCACCTTGAACTGTTTCAATATTCGCCGAAACAATTCCGATGACTATTTCAATATTCCCCGAAACAATTCCGGTGTTGTCCAAACTTTTCTCCGATATTCCGTATCCACTTAATCGTGTCATCGAACCTTAAGTGTGTCACCCTACGGTTCGTGAATAATGTAGACATGATCGAGACACCTCTCTGATCAATAGTCAACAACGGGACCTGGAGATCCGTAATGACTCCTACACATTCAACGATGAATCTAGTGATCGTGTGAACCATAAACGTCGTAATCATTTCCCTTTGTCTCGCGATATTTTACTTGTCCGAGATCCGATCATTGGTATCAACCATACCTAGTTCAATCTCGTTACCGACAAGTACTCTTTTACTCGTTCCGTGATATGACATCCTTGTGACCTAGTCACGTGCTTGCAAGCGGTGTCGATGTGATATCACCGAGAGGGCCCAGAGTATATATCTCCGTCATTTGGATGGACAAATCCCACTCTTGAGCCATGAGCCTGAACTAGTACTTTCCGAATACCCAATGACACCTTTATAGTCACCCTGTTACGGTGTGATGTTTGATGACATCAAAGCACTCTTTCGGTGTTAGTGATTGACATGATCTCATGGTCTAAGGATTAGAGTTACTTCGTTTGTGTGATATAAGAATGTAACTTAATGACTTGATCGCATTTCTATATTCACTTTGGGTCTATGTTCCTCACATCATTCTACCATTGACATGAACCCGTTATTAACAACATCCAATGTTCATGATCAGGAAACTTTGATCACCAGTTAATGAACAAGCTAGTTAAACGAGAGGCGTTACTAGGAACTCTTGTTTGTTTATTAGACACACATGTATCAACTTTCCGGTTAATACAATTCTAGCACGAGAAACAAATATTTATCATAAACAAGGAATAAGGTAATAACCACTTTATTATTGCCTCTCGGGCATATTCCCTTCAGAACTTTTCAAAACATGAGATAAAACTATAATTAAAACTAGGTCTAATCGGGAGAGGACACGTCAAAACCAAATTACAAGAGGCTCTAATTAGACCCTATAATTCTACTGGAGAGAGAGATGCTTGAAAGCGAATTGTATGTTTTTCTTTGAGACTTGGGGTGCTTTATATAGTGGGAGAGAGGATAGGTTGCCAAAGGAGAGAGGGAGGAGTCCTAGTTGTGAAAGGAGGAGGTGGCCGGACCCCCCTCCTAGCCCAACTCGGACTGGGGAAGGATTCCAGCTCCACCTCCCCTCTCCCTTCCCTTTTTCTTTTTCCCCTTTTTCTTTCTATTTTTCTCTCCAATAAAATCAGGAAAAATATTGGGACGATGAGTACCATCTTGTGAAGTAACCAGGGCCCACCTGGCAGCCCCCTAAAATAGGGTTCGTCCATGAGGGGGATATTTGGCCCCTCCCGGCACTTCTTCCTTATATGGAAAGTCCCCGAAACTCCTCCAGAACCACTTGACCCATGTAGATTAAATTATTTATATTATCTAACGATTTTTTGGAAAACATTTCTAACACCCCGGGTCATCTCATGTCCTTTGTTACCTCTCATATAAATCTTCCTAACACCGACATGATTTCTCTCTTATAATAACTTCCCCAAAACCACTCTGATTAATGCCGGAGTTGTTTCTGTGACATTGAAACGACATCGAACATTCATATAACCAACAAGAAGATATTAGTTGTCTCAATTAAAGGTTGACACGAATTAAGCGTGTGACCCGTAAAGACTCGATAACACACAGACATGTTCGGGAACTTACCGAAAAATAACCAACAGTGGGACAACGGACGTCCATGATCGCTCCTATGTGTTCTTAGAGAATGAGGAAACCTTAGAGCATCCAAAGTGTTGCCAAAGCCAAATTTGCCACATAGATTTATTTGATATTAGGGCTAAACTTGCTATGTTATCTACAATGTGTCAAAGCCAATGCCAAATGCCAAATTACCTTATTATGTGGCCCACCATGTGTAAAGTAATAATAAATTATTTTGGGCTGCACACTCTCTCTCTAGTCCCATCCCTCCATCCTACTATTTTATTCACTTAAAGAATTTGGCATTGGATCTTCTAGTTGCTCCTACGCCAAATTATTTGGCTTTGACACCAAGATTTGGCACCTCTACAATGTAGGGAACCGATGCCAAATAGGGTATTTGGCACCCAAATTTGGCACACACTGTGGATGCCCTTATAAGTTACTAACTACACTTATTCCATTAACATCACGATACCAACAATATCACGAGGTGAGACTATGTGATCTGGTCTAATCAAACTCTTTGATCATAACACATAAAACTCGTTTACTGATATCGTTCTCTTTTCTCGTCCATATCCCCGATGACATTGTGATAAATCACACTGTACCTGGCCAGAAAATATATCCTCGGTGATACTGAGAGGGACCATATAATTTATCTATCTATTTTCTAGAGGAGTTAAGTATTAGTATTGAACAATATCAGTTCCATTACACTTTTAGGTCATACCCAGATATCACAGTTATGATCCCCAGTTACGACAAGACGGATGATGATATCCAAAGTATAACTTTCCATCATGTGGTAACTAGATATTGTAAAATTATGGGAAATATTGTCAATGTCAACTTCATTTGTATTTTCTAAAATACATCATGATTGTTTAGTCTCTTTTACCAACAACATACACTTGGGTCGTTTCATTACTATTGTTACTCTAACAGCAAACTATTATGATTTGCTAGACTTTCATCCAAGTCCATGATCAGGAAAATGTGATCATCTCACAAACCATAAGATAATCTTAGACACATGATTAGGAACTCTTATTTGTTTATGTATTCACACCCGCACAAAAATTTTCCTTTGAAAACTCACTTTTGAAATGCTATAGTGTTTGTACCATGATGACATAAACTTAATTCTGAACTTGGAGATAAAATAATAACTGAATATTATTGTCTCTAGGGCATACCTCCAACATATTTGGGATGTTAATAAATTATATGGACCCACTACTAATCAAGAGAGGATTAATTTCATTAATTAGCTATCCAACATTGACACTTCACTCATGCAAAACTGGATGATTCTCATATACTTCAATCTTATCAGAAGTAATGACAAGAGGCATAGAGGTGAAGAAGATACTCACATGCTTCTATTTAACTCCATTATTAGCCATTCAGACCTTGAAGAAATCCCCATTAAGAGCCGAGCTTATACCTGGAGCCATATGGAAGAGGAACCCCTGCTACAAAAATTTGATTGGATATTTACATGTGGAAATTGGACTTCTATTTTCCCAAATACAATTTCTACACCACTGGCTAAAATATCCTCCATCCACCTTCCTATAAAGATCCAGGTGGGAACATCTATACCAACATAAAAAAAATCTTTAGGTTCAAGGAATACTGGTTTGAATTTGAAGTCTTCTCCGAAGTTATCACAAAAAACTAGATCCAATCTGGAGCTTACAAAAAAATGCAACTCAGTACATTGCTTCTAGATTTAAATCCATTCGACATGCTTTTAAAATATTAATTTTCCACGCTAAACCAAATTATTGAAGCTTGCAGCTTTGTTCTGGACATGCTTGATGGCTTAGAGGATCACAAGCCACTATCTGTGCAAGAGAGGAATTTCAGAAAGGCTCTCAAAAAACACTTCTAAAAAATATTGTAAGCAAAAATAATTGATTGGAGAAGTAGGGAAAAGATTAGATGGGCTAAAATTGGAAACAAAATACTAAAAAAATCATATCATGGCCACTAAAAGCTTCAGATGCAACTATATCCCTTGACTACTATAGTGGATGGCAGAATTGTATGTGATCATCAGGCAAAAGCTGCAGTTATCGGGAATACTTTTAAATAAAAAATTGGTATTTCTGAAAAACTAGTAATGCAATTCAATCTGCTAAGATAATAACCCCAAACACTATTGTGGACTTTGCCAATCTGGAAGTACCTTTCAATGAAAAAGAATTTGATTCCGTTATTGATTAAATATCCAATGACAACTCACCTAGACTTGATGGATTTAGTGGTGCTTTTCTCAAGAAATGCTAGAGTACTATCAAATATCAATATTACAGTCTTTGCTGGGGATTTCACACTATTAACTTGGACATTCAGAGCATCAATACTGCATATATCACACTTCTACCCAAGACCCAAAACCCTGAAACTATGAATGAATGTAGACCTATTTCATTGGTCAGTATCTCCCTCAAGATTATCACTAAACTACTAGCAAACAAATTATAGAAAGTTATTGTCTCAATTATTCACAAAAACCAATATACGTTTATCAATTCCAGGACAATTCATGATTGTCTTGCATGATAATTGGAGTATATTCGTCTCTGTCATAAGTCTAAGAAAGAGGTAATTATTGTTAAAATCAATTTTGAGAAGGCATTTGACAAAGTTGCGTACTCTGCTACCATCCAAATGCTGAGACACGCATGTTTTGGGTATTTATGGATCAAATGGATTAATTGCATTTTCTCTACGACACCCACCTTTGTCTTAATAAATGGAGTACCATGAAAAAAATATAAAATGCCTAACGTGCGTCTGATGGTGCAGATCTTGCACTTGTTGGGAGACCCCAAGAGGAGGGTGTGATGAGCACAACGGTAGGAATTTCCCCTCAGTTAAGAACCATGTTTATCAATCTGGTAGGAGAAAGAGGATCTTCGGAAGGTTGATGCCACTAACGGTGGTGATGGTGCCTCACCGGTGTCAGCAAAACCAAAATACTTTGTCCCAACGGTACAGTGAGGTTGTCAATCTCACCGGTCTTGCTGAAAACAGAGATTAGACGTATAGTGTGGAAAATGGTGTATGCTTGCAGTAAGTAAAGAAAAACAAGAAATTGTAGAGGTTTGTTTAACAGTGTAGGAAAATGGACCGGGGTTCATAGGTTCACTAGTGGCGTCTCTCCATAAAAGATAGCATGCTGGGTGAACAAATTACAACTGGGCAATTGACAAATAGAGGTTGCACTGTAGCGCATATTCATGACATGATGACTACTATGATATTTAGTGCGGACATTACAACAATATACATAGACCGTAATCCAACTGCTTCTATGACTAATAATCCACCCTCAGGTTATCATTCGAACCCCCTTAGGTATTAAGTTGCAAGCAACAGATAATCGCATTAAGCAATGTGTGTAATGTAAGATATGATTGTACACGCGGGCACTCACACCGCTGTTTTGTCACTAGTGGAAACAACACATACTCCCCCGTCACGTTTGTGTCACTCGAGCACAGGCGAAAAGGAGGCATGAACCCACTATCGAGCATAAATATTCCCTCTTGGAGTCACTAGCAACTACTTGGCCAGAGCAACCACTAGCAACGGAAAGCATGCAAGATAAAAAATAACGTATGCAATAAAGACTATAATCAACTTGGCATAAGGTAAATATTCATCGGATCCCAGCAAACACAGCACATATAATTACATAAGAACGATCTCGATCATGTTAGGCAGCTCACGAGATCTAAACATGGAGGCATAGGAGGAGGAGTAAACCATCTAGCTACTGCTATGGACCCATAGTCTAAGGATGAACTACTCACGCATCACTCCGGAGGCAGGCATGGTGATAAAGAGGCCTCCGGTGATGATCTTTCTCTCCGGCAGGGTGCCGGGAGACAGCTTCAAAACCCCCCTGATCTAGGGTTGACGACGACGGTGGCTGCGGAACTTTTCGGGGATATTTGATCAGGTGTCTAGGGTTTTCCATCGGAGGGGAATAAATAGGCGAAAGGGCAAAGGCGGTGGAGCCTTGGGGGCCCCACACCACCCCCTGGCGCGGCCAAGGGGGGGCGCCACCCCATGGTGCCCGTCTTCGACTCCTCTTCGGTCTTCTGGATGCTTCCGAGGAAAATAGGAACTTCGGGATTTGTAGGGTCCAATTACGAGAATATTTCACTTTTCTGAAATAAAATACAGCAAAAAATAGGGAACTGGCACTTGGCATCTTGTTAATAGGTTAGTCCCGGAAACGTGTAAAGATGCTATAAAGAATGGATAAAACATGTAGCAATTGGCATAATATCATCATGGATCATCAGAAATTATAGATACGTTGGAGACGTATCAATCGTCCCCCAAGCTTAGTTCCTACTCGTCCTCGAGTAGGTAAACGATAAAAGAAAATAATTTCTGAGGTGACATGCTACTAACATAAGTTTGATCATTATAATGTAAAAGCATATGTAAGCTAAGATCATATAACTTTAAACACAAACATGATAAATATAACTTTAATAATAAAGCATAGCAATCACTTTACATCATGAGGAGTATCTCAAATAAAAGATCATGAATAATAATGCAAAGAAAGTTATACGTTTGTTTCAAGTATAGAGAAAGCATGGCAAAGTGGCATTTCACTAGTCCTTAAGAGTGGGGCAAAACATAACTGCCAGGACACCTTCAAAGTTCATGAGGAAGACTAGAGCAAATAATTTGTGAACAAACAATAGCACATCATGTACCAATTAATGATGTTTATGGGACAAATGCAGATAAAACTCAGAATGGCAAAAATGCTCTCTCAACTATGCATAAAGTTAGAAGATAGAGACTCAACATAAAAGTAAAAGAAAGGCTCTTCGCGGAGGGAAGCATGGATCACTTATGTGCTAGAGCTTTTTATTTTATTAAACAGAGGTATTAAAAGTTTGACACTCCCATACATCTTTCACAAACCATGGCTAACCGAATCCTCGGGTGCCTGCCAACAATCACATACCATGGAGGAGTGTCTATATTTTGGGAGATGTATGCTGATGTCAATGAATGGTAATCAGAAAATACAGTACATCACAAGCCAACTAGATTTCACGAGAGCGGCTCCCATATGAAGGACGCATCTGGGTAGAAGGCCATGCCTCTTTCTCTTTTGTTTACACAATTATGCTTTCACTGATAAATCAGGGGCAAAAATAGTGAAGAGAATTTGTTTGTATTAATTTGGGGCTGGGCACCCCGCTACCAGCTCTTCTATCATTTGGATAAGCGGATGAAGCCACTAGTCCAGGGTGTGAAATCCAATCAACAAGTGAGATAAAGATTCTCTACTGACGTCCTCATGAGCAAAAACAAGAACACAAAACAGGAGCAATTTTGAAAGTTTTAAAGGTATGACATGAGCAATTTACTTAGAGTGCCAGTTAAATACCACATGTAGGTAGGTATGGTGGACACAATGGGAAAACTTTTGTTTTAGGGAGTTGTATGCACGAGTAGATCTCATACTCAGTACAGGTGGAGGCTAGCAAAAGACTGGGAGAAACAAGTCAAGAGAGAATAAGAGCCATAATCATGCATAGCGACATAAACATCATTAATTAAAGCATAAGCGGTATCACAAGTTCAAAAAGTATATGGTCATGGAGGCTATTCGTGACTGGTTCATAGTCATAAACATGGTGTGAGCATTGATGTCTACGCACGCTTCTATTCTTGTAGACAGTGTTGGGCCCCCAAGTGCAGAGGTTTGTAGAACATCAACAAGTTTCCCTTAAGTGGATCACCCAAGGTATATCGAACTCAGGGAGGTAGAGGTCAAAGATATCCCTCTCAAGCAACCCTGCAATTAAGATACAAGAAGTCTCTTGTGTGCCCAACACACCCAATATACCTGCCAGGTATATAGGTGCACTAGTTCGGCGAAGAGAGAGTAAAATGCAAGTAATATGGATGATAATAAGTGATAATAGCAATCTGAAATAAATATGGCAGCAAGCAAACATGTAGCAGAACATGCGGAAAATGGTGTTTCAATGCTTGGAAATAAGGCCTAGGGCTCCTACTTTCACTAGTGGACACTCTCAACAATGAAAACATAATTGAATGCATAAATATCATTTCTTCACTATGCTACTCCGAACCACTCTCCGGTCGAATAACGAACACTAATCATTGCGTAGGGCTTTAACAACACTCCTCAAGTATATATTCCCTCTCTAAGGCACCCCCAATGTCACTACGAGCGCCATAAATTAGCACTAAACAAACGCCACAATTTCATAGGTTCACCTTCCAACACAAGATATAAATATCATGCTAAACCACACGGAGCACACACTGTCACCTTTACCCCGTGATCAAAGTGTTTACGGAGATAACAAAACCACTTGAGTATCATAACAGATGAAGATCAATCTACATATTCAACTAGATTAGAAATCTCATGATCACATAAAGATCACACCATGGGAGAGAGATGAACCACATAGCTACCGGTAGAGCCCTCAGCCCCGGGGGAGAACTACTCCCTCCTCATCATAGGATACAGCAATGGCGATTGAGATGGCGGTGGAGTCGAAGGAGATGGCTTTCGGGGGCACTTCCCCGTTCCGGCAGGGTGCCAGAACAGAGATCTGTCCCCCAAAACTTGTTGGTGGCGGCGGCGGAGCTACGGTTGTATTTTGTGGAAAAGGTCGACCCCCTAGGTTTTATGCATAGGAGAGTATATATGGGCGAAAGGGCGATGCCGGGAGATGGCCAGGGGGCCCACACCCCTAGGTGGCGCGACCAGGGGGACCCGCGCCACCCCATGGTGTGGCCACCCTGTGGCCCCCCTCCAGGGCTCTTCGGGACTTCTGGAAGCTTCCGAGACTTTTAGGACTTCTGGCTTTAGAATTTTCCAATTCCGAGAATATTTCCAGAACAACTTTTCTGAAACTAAAAACATCAGAAAACATGGAACTGGCTATGTGGCATCTTGTTAATAGGTTAGTCCCGGAAAACGTGTAAAAATGGCATAAAGTGTAAGGAAAACATGTGGGAAACAACATGAAAACAGCATGGAACATCATAAATTAGGGATACATTTATGACGTATCAAGCATCCCCAAGCTTAGTTCCTACTCGTCCTCGAGGAGGTAAACAATAAAACAGTAATTTCTGAGGTGACATGCTACTATCGTAAACTTGATCAATCTAATGTAAAAGCATATGCACGCTGAGATCATAAAACTTCAAACATAAACATGATAAATAGAACTTTAATAATAAAGCATAGCAATTACTTTGCATCACGAAGAGTATCTTAAATAAAAGATCATGGATAATAATGCAAAGAAAGATAAACTTTTGTTTCAGGTATATAGAAAGCATGGCAAAGTGGTATTTCTCTAGTCCTTAAGAGTTGGACAAAACATAAATGCCAGGACACTTCCAAAGTTCAAGAGGAAGACTAGAACAAATAATTTAAGAACAAATAATATCACATCATGAAGTAATTATTGATGTTTATGGGACAAATGCATATAGAACCCAGAATGGAAAAAATGCTCTCTCAACTGTGCATAAAGTTAGAAGATGGAGACTCAACATAAAAGTAAAAGAAAGGCCCTTCGTAGAAGGAAGCAGGGATCACTCATGTTCTAGAGCCTTTATTTTATTAAACAGACGTATTAAAAGTTTGACATTCGTGGAAGAATGTATGTATTTTAGGAGGGGTGTATGCTAGTGTCAACGAATGGTAAGCAGATAATACAGTACGTCACAAGCAAACTAGATTCACAAGAGCGGCTGCCATGGTGAAGGACACAACTGGTGTAGAAGGTCATCCCTGTTTCTCTTTTGTTTACACAATTATGCTTTGATTGATATTATCAGGGGCAAAAATAGTGAAGAGAATTTGTTTGTATTAATTTGGGGTTGGGCACCCCGCTGCCAGCTCTTCTATCATTTGGATAAGCGGATAAAGCCACTAGTACAGGGTGTGAAATCCAATCAACAAGTGAGATAAAGATTCTCTATTGACGTCCTCATGAGCAAAAACAAGAACACAAAGCAGGAATAATTTTGAAGGTTTTAAAGGTAACACACGAGCAATTTACTTTGCAATGGCAGTTAAATATCACATGTCGGTAGGCATGGTGGACACAATGGGAAAACTGAAGGGGAACGTAGCACAGAAAACAAAAATTTTCCTATGCGAGAGATACCCGAAAGGCCAAGATCTAATCTACGAGACGAAGTGCAACGGGCAACAAGAGGGTTAAGGAGAACACATACCCTCGAAGACTCAAAGTGGTACGAGATCAAATCTCGTTGTTGGCGTAGTCGTACTCACACCGATCCCGATAGCAAGAAGATGGCACCGCAATCCGGCGGTGCATCTGTGATCGGTCACACGTACGGTTGATGACGACCTCCGTTCCCTCGTTCCAGCGGGGCGCGGAAGTAGAGGATCCCTCGGAACTCCAGCAGCACGACGACGTGGTGGTGGTGAAGAATCCCACGGTCAGGGCTTCGCCAAGCCGGAGACCATGAAATGGAGCAGCGGGTGGAGGGAAAGGGAAGTGACCAAGTGTGTGTAGGAGGGAGAGCTCTCACCCTCCTTTTATAGGAGAGGGGGGAGGCAGCCCAAGGGGGGTGCGGCCAGCCCCATGGTGTGCCCCCACCTCTTCCCTCATGATGTGAGTGGACACTCCACTCACACCCACTCATTTTCCTTTAAACCCCACTTAGAAAATCCAAGAGTTTTTCTTTAATAAATCAATAAAACATTTTTATTTCTTTATTTCAGCATTTGTTAATTCTATTAACAAACATTTGCATAAAGCACCTCGAATCATTTGTTAATTCTATTAACAACCATTCGACGAAAAACCCCTTGAACTATTTCAATTTTCCTCGAAACAATTTCGGTGTTGTCCAAAATATTCTTCGATATTCCGTATCCTCTCAAACGCGTCATCGAACCTTAAGTGTGTCACCCTACGGTTCGCGAATAAGATAGACATGATCGAGACTCCTCTCCGATCAATAATCAACAGCGGGATCTGGAGATCCGTGATGACTCCTATATATTCAACGATGACTCTCGTGATCGTGTGAACCAACAACGCCGTGAACCATTCCCTTTGTCTCGCGATATTTTACTTGTCCGAGATTCGATCATTGGTATCAACCATACCTTGTTCAATCTCGTTACCGACAAGTACTCTTTTCTCGTTCCCGTGATATAACATCCTTTGTGATCATATCACGTGCTTGCAAGCGGTTTCGATGTGATATCACCGAGAGGGCCCAGAGTATATCTCTCCGTCATTTGGATGGACAAATCCCAATCTTGATCCATGATCCTCAACTAATACTTTCCGAATACTTAACGACACATTTATAGTCACCCTGTTACGGTGTGACGTTTTATGCCATCAAAGCACTCTTCCGGTATCAGTGATTGACATGATCTCATGGTCTAAGGAATAAGTTACTTCGTATGTTTGATATAACAATGTAAACTAAATGACTTGATCGCATTGCTATATTATCTTTGGGTATATGTTCATCACATCATTCTTCTAATGACATGACCCCGTTATTAATAACATCCAATGTTCATGATCAGGAAACCTTGATCATCTATTAATCAACGAGCTAGTTAAAAGAGAGGCTTTACTAGGAACCATTGTTTGTTTATTAAGCACACATGTATCAACGTTTCCGGTTAATACAATTCTAGCATGAGAAATAAACATTCATCATAAACAAGGAATAAGATAATAACCATTTTATTATTGCCTCTCGGGCATATTCCCTTCAGTCTCCCACTTGCACTAGAGTCAATAATCTAGTCTGTAAGCACTTTAACACATATGGCGTACCAGTGTTATTACCATGCTTCGCATGCGGTAAACATCATCGAAAAGATCTGAACTGTTCAGGTCCTATTGTATTTGCATGTTCTTTGCGTCTACACGCATCACTCATTCTCTAATGAGATGGCTTTGTATATATATAGTCAATTCGTGAAAACTTAATTCCTCAGCTTAAACTGATGTCACTAACATTGTGAAAATGTAGCTTCATAGTGTTAGCATTCTTGGAAACTCACCAAGTTTCGGTGATACCTTAATTCCTCAGCTTAAACTGATGTTACTAACATTGTGAAAATGTAGCTTCATAGTTTCAGCATTCTTGGAAATTCACCAAGTTCAATTAAGAACTCCTTGACACAAAATACGCTTATAATTAGTTGCAACACAACGATATACTTTAGCCTTTGTTGTAGTATCTGTCACAATATTTTAATTTTGAAACTCTTTCAAATCCAGCATGGAACTTTCTTCCATCCTATTGTGCTACCCTTCATCACATATTTTAATTGAGATAAAATTACTTGAATAAATGACAAGACTATTAGTGTAACATATTACAACTATTATTTTGTCATTACTATATAGGAAAACATATCCTTAGCATTTCTAAAATGACACAAGGATCTCTCCCACTGTTGTCTAATCATCATATGAATTATCCTACTATAACATTTTATAGCATAGGACTCATCTGGTTGTGTACATAGCATGGAAACATGACTTAGAAATCTCAATTTCAATGATGCTCATCATGTGTCAAAACACATGAATCTTGCTCAATTATTTTCCATGTGACAAGAACTCCTTCTTATCAATTTTATATTGACTTACTTCAATATTTCATCTATGTAATTTGGCTTCAATCATATCAGGCGCTTCAATCCATCTTTTATAGATATCGATGCCCAATATCTTCTAAGCCTTTCATCAATATGAAATCTTAACCGTGTTAATTTAAAATACATATTTTCCAATCAACCATATGTCATCTACATAAAGTATTGGAAATATGTCATAACGCTCCCACTTAATTTCTTGTAACTCTACAAGCATCTTTATCATTCATGATGGAATCAAACTCTTTTGATAACTTCATTAAGGTAAAGATTTCAACTTCGTTATGCTCACTTCAACCATTGAAGTGCGCATGCCTTTCTAGCAACCTTTTGAATTTTACAAAACTCTCAGACTGTGTCAAGTACACATCCTTGAATAAACTTCCTCGAGAGGAGAATTGGTTTTGTTATTCAACATCCATATCATAATATGTAACTTTGCTAGAACTATCTGCAAAGACTAAGCATCACTACGGAAGATCAAAATCTTGTAGTAGTGAACTCTTTGAACTTCGTCGAAAACAACTTTCCGATAAGTATCCATGTCTTTGTCGCTATATAGACCCTTTTGCTATCGTTAGGCATCATGCCTATTGAAAGGACTACCAAGTCACATACTTGATATTCATACAAGGATACTATGGCGGATATAATGACTCATAGTCAATTTTACGAAGTCAGTGCCCATCATTTGCTTCCTTTATAAGGTCCAGGTCCTTTGTTGTCAAAACAACACTTTATACTTAAACCACAAGTTGTTCAAAGTACAAAGTTTTTGGACTTTTCTGGTACAGTTCGCAAACTCATTTGAAGTATCTACAACATTTGTAGTGTCTTCTACTTAGTCAAAATAGTAAACCCCGGACCAACTTCCAGTGCTGCGCTACTCTTGACATGATAACGGAGATTCTGTAATCTTGTTGAGTTTGTACCGTGCTCCCACTCACTTGTTTCGCAAGAACTACTTTCTCGAGAAATCAACCCTTTCTGACAAACAACATTTGTCTTTTGGTTCGGTGATAGGATAAATACCCAATGTTTTATTTGGGATAACCTTATAAACATATATTTATCCTATTTTGGTTGTAAACATTTTACACATGCTATGCATACCAAAACTTAAGAAAAATGACAATTCAGGTCATTACCCAAACTGTCGTGGGATAATCACGGCAGATGTTACCTGGGGTAACTGATCTTGGGGCAAGTCGACACAGGTATTTGGGAGAGGGTTTAGCTCGAAGGAGAACATGGCGAAAGCAATCTAAGAACCGGAAAACAACTCGCCGGCTCTCGATATGATTACACTGGATACTCGATAACAGGCGTTACAGCTATGACTTGGATCTCCCTTTAGGCGAAGCCCAGGGGTTGGTTTATATAGTACTCATATCCCCCTTGACTTGCCCTACAAAGCGCTTCTCGAGTCCTACTCGAACTCTTCCGTACGAACCCTAACTTTCCTTACCGTACCCACAATCCGGGTTACGATCCTATACAAGTCCTGGCCTTCTAGAAGCTTCTTTGTCCTTAGCCGGATTTGATCCATCCGTCGTTTGGGCCGGATCTCACCTGGGAGTTGGCATACCGGGGTTACTATCCCCTCATCAGTAGTCCCCAGAATAGCCTGGGCTTCCAAGATTTACTCTTCGAAGCGCCGGCTATTCCCTACAGAAATATAAGACACAAACAATGAAAATCAAGACGCAGCGCGCTGATGAATAGCCGTGACTGGTACCAAAGAAGCCAAGCAAAAGCCCGCTCTCCCTCAAGGGTTCTCCCTTAATCTTCCAGACTCGAGCTTTAATAAGGAACTCCATGACTTCGCACCTTCTTCGATAATTATTGCTAATACCAGGAAAGAGATTCCCCCCTTCTCTTTTCTCGGGATCACATCTAAGTGCGCATAAAGCACGTCTTCAAATTTCAAATGTCCAACCATTACTCCGCAACTCCCGGGTTTCGCCTGTTAGGATAAGTTTTTTCCACCCGGTTTATTATAAATAAGCCCCAGGAGGCAAACTCAACCCTTAACGGCTCACTTCCCCATTTCTCTTCTCCCCAAGTTCAAGCTCGCAGAGCGGCCACCACGGGAACCCCACGCATCTCGCCGGAGCCCATCCGCCTTCGTTTGCGCTCCGCCGCCGCGCGAGCCGCACCAGCTCCCGAATCCACCGTCAAGCCTCCGATTCGCCGGCCACGACCACGAAGGACACGAATCTTGCGCCATCTGTCTCCGCAAGGCCTTACTCCAATCTCCTTCAGTAAGTCCCTTACACCCTCCAACTTACCCCCGCAACTTCTTAGTTCTTCCTCTAATTAGATCTGAATCGAGCGGTCCGCAATTTCTCGGGCCGCGCCGGATTAACTCACTGATACTTACCATAAAACATTCCTATGGATAGGATTCATAGCTTATATTACTCCCCTAACTCCAGTAATCGTTAATCTGGTCCACAATTTTAGAAATAGGATTCCCAATCTAGGCTCGGCCATCTAAAATTTTCCGCCCTTGTTCTCCTCCCTCAGAAAATCTTACTTCTCCGACTCATTCGCAGATGGTAAGCATATAAGCATCCCCCTAACTTCTCCGAACATTTGCTTTTACGGAAAGCTCCATGTATTTTGTAAGGTCACTTGATACCCGGACAAACCATTCTTGACCCAGCGAGGCAATAGCCGGGTTATGTTCAAATTGCGGGTAATTGCTTGCCTGCTAACTTCCAAGTTTTTGTTCCTTACGTCTTTTTCTTCGATGTTTTACCAGGTCAATCCATGGCACCCAAGAGGCAGGGGAAACAGCCGAATAAGGCTAAATCCACAAACTCCATATCAGCCAATTGGGGGAAGTCCTCCGTCACCAAGGCCAAGCTGGAGGAGTTGGTCGAGCTTGGAACCCTACCTCCACTGGAGTCTATCCACTGGCGAGTGCCAGGCAATGAAACCCGGCCTTCTCCAGCGACGAATGAGGTAATATGCTTCGTTGAACATGTGACCCGGGGCTTTAGGCCTCCGGGTCACCCCTTCTTCCGTGACGTCCTAGACCATTACAACCTCCGTATCTTCGATATAGGTCCAAACTCCATTTTGAACATCTCCCATTTTATTGTTCTTTCCGAATCTTACTTGTGCACACCGCCAAGTCTAGCCCTCTTCGTCGAACTTTTTCAGTGCAAGCCGTTGTCGCGAAAGCGGCGACGGCGCACTTCTCACTTGCGGCGGGGTTTCTATCCAGCGCCGCAAGAACTCCCTGATGCCTCCTATTTCTCTCAATTCCCACGTAAAGCACTGGCAGCTTTCGGACTTCTACTGCCAGGATACCTCTCCACCCGGTGAAAAGAAGTTGCCGGGTTACTCGGAGGGTCAACTTGACATCTCCGAGAAATTCAACGCCTTCGCGTCTGATCCGGACAGGGAGGCGATCTTGCCTTTATTAGCTAGGATCTCATCTTGTCCGCCCGAGGCCTCATCGGGCTAAACCTGGTGAAGACCTGGGTTAGCTTCCGCATTCAGCCAAACTCCATTCGTGAGAAGCTGATGTGCGAATACTCGGGTCAAACCACGGACCCAATCCGATTCTCTACCCGCACCCTTGCTCCGGGTGACATTAACAAAACAATTAAGGGTTTCCTGACAGAGAAGCTCGAAGTAATCCGGAGCATAGCCGGATTAGAACCTTTTACCCTCGAGAATCCAACCCCTGGAGTAAGTTTTCTGCCTTTTGATTTTGACTTCTAACACTTACTTTTATTCGCTTCTCTTGACTCGATATTAATCACTATCCTGGCATCTTCTCCTCAGGCCGATGATGACTTTTGGACGGTCGACTCCACTCCTAATTCCGAAGACGGGGAGGAGGAAGACGATGTCGTTGACTCGAATGAAGGTACCTACTTGATTCCTTTGCACACGTTATATCCTGCCTTTTCTTCTTCTTTATGCTGTAACTCGGACATTTTTCAGAGCGAGAGGACCAAAGCGAAGAAGAAGAAACGGACAGCAGGGGCGGGTCCACCAGCGAGGAGGAAGAGCCGGAGCCGGCCACCAGAACCGGAACAAAGAGGAAATCCCAGAGGATAGCCCTCCAGGTTTTTACTTCATCTCCTTACACTTTGGTTTTTTGCTCCCATAACGTCACTCCGGGGCTAACCACATCTTCACCCCTTTTGATCATAACGGAAGGAGCCACCCATGACCAGGCGCCGAGTAACCCGGAATCATCCGGGCAACGAGACCCCTAACCCGGTTGCTTCGCCGCCCCCGGTTCAACACCCTGGTATTTGTTGTAAACAAAACTTCTTTCCAGTCATTCCTTTGTAACGTAATCCCAGACCTCTCTTGCCATTTTTCAGTCTCTTCCGGGTCTAGTGACGGCTTCCCCTCGGACTTCCCAGTAAACACCGGGTAAACGCCTTTTCCGGATATTATACCGAACTTTCATCCCCTTTCTTTCCATAACCAAAGATTAATTACGCCTTTGCACCTTCTTCAGAGCCACGGTTATTAGTAGCGACCAGGAGGACACCGAAGCTAAGGTCCGGGTCGAGGGCGAGTCGGCTGATGATGCCTTCACCACGGCTGGCGACGAGCAAATGTCGCCACCGGAGCCAGCTAGGCATGACGCCGAGTATCCAATCGCTTCGCACACAAGCGAGAAGGAGAAGGGGGCAGCTTCAAGCGCGGGAGGGGGACCAGACTCCGACATTCGGATGACCCGGGTGCCACCTCCTGTTACAAGAAATGCTCCTTTTCCCACTTTCCAGGTACCCGAGCCATCTAACTCGGATAACGCTGACTTTAACCAGCTGATGAGCGCTCTTCTTGCCATGAAAGCTTCAGAAGGGACTGTCTTAGAACGTATGGCTGCAGCACATCAGGTAACTTTTACTTGATACTCCTTATTATACATCCAGTCCCCAAGTCCCGAGTATAATTTTTTTTTAATTATCCTCGGTACTTCGCATAGTACTTGCCGGCAATCATTTCCTCAGATAAAATACTCTCGCGATATCCGGCTTACAGCTTCACCCGGCCTTTGCAGGCAGAGATTACTCAGTCAGATGAAGCGTTACTTAAGGCTGAGCAGCTCTTGCTGGCTGAAGTTAAGCGTAGGGAGGCCCTTGAAGCGGAGATAAAGACTTTGAAAAAAGATGTCTCCTCATACAAGAAGAAGTACCATGCTGCCCAGTCCTCGCTGAATAGCCTGTCGGCTCAGCTTACGGACACTTACCGTATCTTGCTAAGTAAGTTTGCTATTTGCGATTAATTTGCGTACCTCTATCTTACCACTGTAATAACCAACATGACTGATATGCTTTCGCATGTTTGGATTGCAGGTGCTAACCTTGCTGCTCCGGAGGAGAATGCCATTACTCAAGTAAAAACTCTGAAGACTGTGATCCGGACGTTTTTTGCCGGCACGAAACTTTTGCTGGATGCTATCAAGTGGCCTTCTGAGGTATACCCGGGCGAGGAGACCCTTATACAGGCCTTTTCCACAGCACCTGGATGGATTGAAATACTGAAGCGTTCGTCCTGCCGAATTGGGGTGACCCGGGCTTTAACGCTGGCGAAGGCTTATTTTCCAAAGCTTGACCCGGCAAAGATAGTATCCGGGTTCCCAGAATTTAAAGCTGACGGGTCCAAATTCAAGCCCCAGGATTTCAAAGCTATACAATCTGCGGTACGTCCTTCAGCCACAGCTTTGGCCGACAAGATGGATCTAAACACAATTATGAGCTCGTATGATTCTGAGGGCAAGGTTATCCTGGTTGAGGCACCCCCCCCTATTGATATGTTGGACAAATGGTCGACTGATCTGGCTAGGAGGAAGGAAGAGGCTGCAAAGAGGGAAGCAGAACTGGGCGTAAAGCCGTCTACCTCTACCCCAGCCGTGCCCCCGCCTGTTCGTCCAGAAGTGAAGAGTCCGGGTAAAGCTGCTGGTAAGGCCAAGGAGCAAGTCCAAGATTTAGACCCGGAGGACCACTCTCAGGACGCCGAGTAGGACGCTACCTAACGCTTTGTGTTTCTCGAGACTGATATGATTTTTGGCGGTGCGCCTGTGCACCGTTGACGCTGATACTATGACTGTATGCTTATTAATCTTATGATAACTCTTTGCCTCCCCTGGCTTTTGATAATCTCGATCCTTGTGTTACTTATACGCTTATTCTCGATACTTCGAACTCTTGTTTTCAGTTTCCTTTTGAGACTCGGCTAACCGAGTATCGTAGGTTTTGATAGATGAACTTTTCTTTAAGTCCCCAATACTCGGAAATTAAGGTTTTCAGGCTTTGGTAGTTAAACAGTTTGTTTCTGTTTCGAAGTCCCCAGTCCCCATGACCCAAAGTACGAGCTATAGGGGCGTGGCCTTTCTCAGATGACATACTGCTGTTTACCAAGCTGAATACCAATATCTGTTTACATAAATACTGAAGTCATGCTTAATATTTGTTGAGTTTCCGGCTTTTTTAGCCTTATACTCTGCATGGACTTGTGGTTTAGATGACCCTTTTGATTATCTTGTACTGTAAGCCGGCTTTCGCGTGGATACCATGTCGTTGCGTCTATACGAGAAACAAGATCAAGCAAGCCACACTGGGCTGCATAATTTGATTGTAATCGTACGCGAACAGATCATGCCACTTTGGTGCGAGTCACATCGAGCTTAAGTAAGAATAACCAAGAAATTTGGCTCCTTTGTCCAGTTATAGGATTGCAGCTGTACCCGTTTTTTCGAGTAATCAGCCCCCATAACTCATAGGCATCATGGCCGGGTCTCCGGGTCTTGTGATTACTTATTGAAGCAGATCACCCCCCAGAGACCTATATTCACGCAATGTATTTCGATGATACTGATGTATTGATAGTAACAATGTTACTTACTTGTAACTGAAGCAAAGACCATGATAAGACTCGAAACCATCTTCTTTTATTGATAAAAAAAAATTTTTTTTGAATCAGCAGGCCGCCTCATTAAAAACCTTCCAGTCCCCGTAGGTACCCTGGTAAGGAAAAGAGTGCGTATGAAACCTGCCGTTGACTACACTGCTTTAATTACTCCCGAGAGTCGGCCTCACGTTGGTACGGCCGATGCACATTCTCCACTTGCTATGCCCTTTCATAATGAGTACCGGATTTGCTAGCCAATCCGGGTATGTCGCCCTTGAAGCGCGATCAGTCGCGGATGGTGGTACGTCTTCTTCTTCCTTACTGAGAGTTTTGAAAATTTCGCTTCTGATGAAGCCTACCATCTTAGGGTTTTGTTCTGCCCTAACTTTTGCTTTGTCCCCCTCAGGAGTTGGCTTTTTTGACGTTGCCCTCTCTTCTAGGTCTACCTGAGAACGGTAATGCTTGAGCTCTTCCTTCCTACAGGCTTGCTCGGCCATTGCCGCGTCTCCCTCATCACACTCAGCTGCTATATCTCGGTTTCCGTGTATTGTAATGGTCTTCTTGGGACCCGGGATTTTCAGTTGTAGGTACACATAACACGGTCTCGCCATGAACTTGGCATAAGCCGGCCTCCCAAACAACGCATGATAAGGGCTGCGCAACTTTACTACCTCGAAGGTAAGCCACTCGACTCGATAGTTGTCCTTTGACTCTCCAAAAGCTACTTCCAGTGCCACCTTTCCTTCAGGGCATGCTGAGTGACCCGGCACTATCCCGTGAAAAACTGTTGTACTCTTTTGCAGCTGAGATTCCTTTAGGCCCATACGCAGGAAAGTTTCCCAGTACAGGATATTGATACTACTTCCTCCATCCATCAAAACTTTCTTCAGCTCGTAGCCGTTGACCTGTGGTGCCACTACCAAAGCTAAGACTCCCGGGTGATCAACTCTATCTGGGTGATCCTTCCTGCTCCATGTTACCTCTTGTTCTGACCACCTCAAATACCTTGGAACAGCGGAAGAGACCGAATTAACTGCTTGTTTCAGTATCTTCTTATCCTTGCTAGAGCCTCCCGTAGTGTGCACATGATATTGACCCAGCTGTTTGGGGTTAGCTTGAAAACCTCCTGCTCCACCTTGATTATTACCTTGATTTCCAGCTGGCGGATTGCCGGCTGGGGGCGGTCCGTTACCCAAGTTTCCACCTAGACCCGGACCTCCTCCTCGGCCCGCACCTCGCATAGCTCTGTTCACTTCCTCGTTCTTCCACCTTTGTAAATCGGCACATTGCTCCAATGAATGATTGGCCGGCTTGCCATTCCTGCTATGCTTCGGGCACGCCATCCTAAATATGTCCCAACTGTTGCTTGGTCTTGGAGGTCCTTGGTAGTGTCCCCCATTGTGATTTCCAGTATTAAAATTCCCTTCGGATCTAGGTCTTGAAGACCCGGCCTCCGTATTGGCTACAAACTCGGAATTCCCCTCAAACGGGCGCTTGTTCTGGTTACCTCCATTATTGTTTGGCGCCGATCCATTGCCGGTTTTCCCACTGTTACTTGCGCTTGCTTTTGCCTTCTTGTCATCAACTTCCTCCTCTGTGGTGTCCGTTGCAGCGTGTTTGTTGCACGCATCCATTAACTCTCCCATTGTGACCTCCGCTGCATTCCTACTAGATTTCATGCGAGTTAGCTTTTGCACTAAAGGAACATACTTACATGTTTTTGCCATAGCTTGTAGCGCGTCCTTAGGCTGGATATCCGTAGACGAGTGGAGTATCTCCATAACCCGGCGTACCCAGCTGCGTGCTGACTCTCCCTTCTTCTGAACGCATCTTTCTAAATCATCAATAGTAAACAACTTTCTGCATGTCCCATGAAAATGCTTGATGAATGCGGTCTTTAGCTCCTCCCACGATTTGATCGATTTTTCCGGTAGGTTGGTGAACCATAACTTTGCTGCTCCCTCTGACATCATTAAGTACATGAATTTGGCTTGGAGATTCTCGGATGCGTTGCGAATTGACATTGCCATCTCATAGCTGCTCAGCCACGTTTCTGGATCCATTGTTGGCTCATAATTTACTACTTTCCCTGGTTCTTTGAACTTCTCCGGGTAAGGTTCTGCTCTGATATCGTCCGAGAGGCATTTTGGTCCCGCAAGGGTGGTTGGGGCTGGTCTCACCCGGGAAACACGTGACCCGGCTGGGGGCGCCCCGGGGTGCGGCACCACCGGTAACTCGTGCGCTGCAGACCCGGCCCCGGCTCTTCTGGCTCTAGAACTGTCCACCACCGCCTGCGCTGCTGATACTACTGGTACCGTCGGGATACGCGGTGGAGGTGGCATTTGCTGCTGCTCTTCCCTTCGTTGTGCCGCATTTGTTTGAACATTGCCCTGTTGCTGACTGGCGTACGGCGTCCCGTGCATCCCGCTCCTATGATCCGGATAATTGGCTTGCTGTGCTACCGCGGTGTGCAGCAGATCGATTGCTCGTCGGGTTCCTTCCGCATGAGGCGAGTCTCCCACAGGGATCTGGTTTAATGCGAGCGTTGCTGCGTACACGTTGTCCATGGGATTGTTGTAATGACCTGCTGGTGTGCGGAATCGCGATGGTGGTGGCGGCATGGTATTGCCGGCTGTCGCCCCTGTCTGTGGCAAAGGTAACCCGGCTGGCGCGTTTGCCGGATGTGCTCCCGTTGAAGGTCGCGGTATGGTCCCTTGGTTCGTCGGCGGAATCGGCTGATCTTGAGGCGTGAACACCAGGGCGGTCGGGTTAATAACCCCTCCTGTTGCCGGCAGCATAGTTCGGTGCCTTTGGTGCATCCTTGTCGTTTCCTCCCGGAGCCGGGTCTCTCGGTCATCCAATTCGCGCTGCCGCGCGGCCATCCCCTGCCTTTCTACTTCCACTTGCCTTCTTTGCTGCTCCAATGCACGACGAGCTACGTCCAGGTCTCTTACACGTTCTGCCGCGTTTTCCGGGGTAATAACTGTGGCCAAGACTGTGGGGTCCAAAATCAAGTTATTATCAAACAGAGCCGGGTGACGCGGGTTTGAGGGGCCCGCCCCCGGTGTCCGGTTTGCTTGGAACCCGAACATATTTGCG
This sequence comes from Alopecurus myosuroides, assembly GCA_028641055.1. Classification (NCBI taxonomy): domain Eukaryota; kingdom Viridiplantae; phylum Streptophyta; class Magnoliopsida; order Poales; family Poaceae; genus Alopecurus; species Alopecurus myosuroides. Next base: position 178,046,562 of record CM054057.1, read on the forward strand.
TGTCGCTCCTCGTCCGCTGGGCGACTGGTGACAGACGCCGACTCTCCATCGACTTGGGCCAAGACCGGGTCAACTGGTCCTTGCTGCTGAGCCGCTGCCTGAACCGCCCCAGCTGGTGCCGCGGCCGCGTTTTCTTGATTGAGATTGGTCGCGGGAGCCGCATAAACTGCAACCCGGCGCATGATGCCCGGTGTAGATTCGTACTGTTCTTCCTCGCTGGTTTCCCTTTCATATCGATCCTCCGACAAATCCCGTATAGACTCGGTATCATCCTCCCTCTCTATCTGACCCGTTGTTCCAATCGATTCTTCTTTTTCCGATCGGACATACGCGTCTTCCCCTGACACAGAATCAGATCCAATATTATCACAATTCGAACTGGGAGTACATACCATACCGATGAAGACGTTGATGTTGCCGACTGTCACGATGGATCCGGTTTCGAGGTGATCCGACTCTGGCCCCCAGCCAGAATCGTCTACCATCTTCTCTCCTTTGCCGTTGACGTAGATTTCTCCGACGATGAGGTTCTTCATGCTCTTCCGAGCTTCTCCCGTGATGTAAACACCTTTGGACGCAGGCCCCACGGTGGGCGCCAACTGTCGTGGGATAATCACGGCAGATGTTACCTGGGGTAACTGATCTTGGGGCAAGTCGACACAGGTATTTGGGAGAGGGTTTAGCTCGAAGGAGAACATGGCGAAAGCAATCTAAGAACCGGAAAACAACTCGCCGGCTCTCGATATGATTACACTGGATACTCGATAACAGGCGTTACAGCTATGACTTGGATCTCCCTTTAGGCGAAGCCCAGGGGTTGGTTTATATAGTACTCATATCCCCCTTGACTTGCCCTACAAAGCGCTTCTCGAGTCCTACTCGAACTCTTCGTACGAACCCTAACTTTCCTTACCGTAACCCACAATCCGGGTTACGATCCTTACAAGTCCTGGGCCTTCTAGAAGCTTCTTTGTCCTTAGCCGGATTTGATCCATCCGTCGTTTGGGCCGGATCTCACCTGGGAGTTGGCATACCGGGTTACTATCCCCTCATCACAAACCATATCTTATATGTTGTCAATTTCAACGGATCATGATGGTGCTCTTTTCAGTGTAAAAGCGGTTGTCCTTAATGTATAAACTACAAAAATATAATGGCAATTTTATTAATCTTACCATGTCAAACAGGGTTTGATTTTGTCTTTTGAATACTCCAATCTAATGTGGGGTATTCGAGAAGTATAAGTTGTAGAACAATTTTGCAACTTCTCAGATGTTTTGCTAAACTTGTAACTCAAACTTTATCCTTTATGATCCAATCATAAATACTTGATTATCTTGTTACATTGATTTTAACTTCATATTAACAACCTTTTGAACCAATTCAAAATGTCAAACTCTGTTCCCTTTAAATAGATATACTCACATATCTACTTAAATCATCGACAGAATTTTATGAAGGAAAAATTAATCCACCATACATGACTACACATAATGGACTATATACATCAATATGTATAATCTCCACTAAATTAGTCGTCCATTCTACTTTGGCCTAAGAACGGAATTCTAGTCATCTTTTGGAAGAGGTCTCACAAGCGTCAATAAAATGACTCCGGAAGTCCATCAATATGGAGTTCCTTCATGTTTTCCTTTCCGATATGAACTAAAATGGTGGTGTCACAATTTAAGTGAAACTCTTCAACGTCTTGCAACGTTTAGCATTTAGTCTTATAGATGTTTACTTTACCAACATGATTTATATTAACATATCCATCAATTATGGAATATGATCATAGTTTGAACAATCTCATTTGTTCTCACAAAAGACTAGAACAAAATAACAAATTATTAAGTTCTTCAAATAAATCTCGACTGGTTGGTTCGATACGACAATGAACACAATAACACTTTATTTATGTTCTTGTCATAATCGATTCCACATCTATTACTAGTTCCTTTTAGGCCCTTGTATTTCTTTCATTGTGTTGCTTTGTATGACAACTCATACCAACCAATGTGGTATCAAAATACCAAAAATACTTTGTTAACTAGTAATACATCTATATCTTGTATATCAAGTATATACTCCTGAGCTGGACTTTTCCAGTTATCTTCTTTTCTGCCATATATCTATTTGTAATTCTATTTTCAATATTCCCTTTCCTTTATAGAAGAATCATTCAACATCAAACAATGCTAGTCTTACTAGCTCATTTTCTTTGGCGTGTTAGTCATATACTATCACCCATTGAGTCATACTTTGAGTTTGATTGTTCTACTAATATCACCATATTAATAGCATTCTTCTAGATTCCACTCTTAGCAATTTCCAAGTAAGGTAAACTACTTTACCCATACTTCTAATCCATCCCATCATAACAATTTTATGATTAAGCTACTATAGCTCGAAGGAAGGAATTTAGAGGATAATTTTTAGCATCCAATTTCTTGGAATATTCAAACGCCTAGCATCTTCAATCATTGCATATATTCAGATAATATAAGCAAACATTGTCACGCTAAATTATACTCAGCCATGTTGCCACAAATACGTTTCTAGATATCAATATATCTTTCACTTGATTGTTTTTGAAAACAATTCTTTTCGGTTCCTAAATCACTTTGATCAACAAAACATTCTTTTGAAGATAAAGTAATACGGAAGCAACCATGACTCTGGATTCTAAGTAGGAATTATTTGCTCTCTAGATTAATCAATCATTAACCACATGGAGCTAGGTAGGAAATACCAAAAATCTACAATATGACTCAATTTTAAATTTCACTAATACGGTACCAATCTTAAATGGTATTTACCAGATCATAACAGTTACATCTCAATTAACAATCTAAGTGTAAGGCAATTATAGATGCCAATGAATACTACAATTTGTGCAAATTCACTTTGATTGGTTGTTCATGATAAATAAGTTCAAGTTAATTCAAAAATTAAACCATGAACTCCCACTCAAAAACAACATCCCTCTTAGTCGTCTTTAGTGATTACACGAACCAAATTCACTACACCAAAACCGATCATCACGTGAGATGATGTAGTTTCAAAGGCGAACATCGACATGTTCATCATATCATCCATATGACTCATGCTTTACCTTTCGGTTACGTGTTCCGAGGCCATGTCTGTACATGCTAGGCTCGCCAAGTAGAACCGTAGTATTGCGTGTGTTTCAAGGCCATGTCTGTACATGCTAGGATTGAAAACACCCGTTGTATGCGAACGTTGAGTCTATCACACCCGATCATCACGTGGTGTCTCGAAACGACGAACTTTCTTAACGGTGCATACTTAAGGAAGAACACATTATTATCTTGATATTAAGTGAGAGGGATCATCTTATAATGCTATCGTCGCTATCTAAGCAAAACAAGATTCATAAAAGGATTAACATCACAAACATCACATGTAAGGATAACGTGATATGATATGGTCCTCCTTGCACTTGATCTCCATCATGTGCATTATGGTATGATCTCAATCATTCCACCGGCGTGGTACCAAGTACCACGGTACCCTAAACTTGATTGTCCATCAATAAGAATACAACCATATGGATACCTTCCGGTATATCAAAAATTTACAAAATAGATCATCTCATAATCAAATTTGTAATATTGATCATATCTCATCACATGCCCAGCAAAAACTAGTTAGACGCCTCTAATTTATTTTTTGCATATTTTACGTGGCTTAGGGCTTTCGAGGATAGAACCGTTCATACCTACGAACATCAACCACAATGTTGATAAACACATTTTTAACAACCCTTCATAGATTAGATCTTAACTATAGTAGGAGAAACAGACACCCGCAAGCCACTTATGCAATACAAGTTGCATGTCAGTTGTGGAACAAGTCTCATGTACGTGGACATGTAAGGTTAGTCCGGGCCGCTTCATCCCACTATGCCACTAAGATCATAAAATAGTCAAGGAGGTAATAACATGATCATCAAAGCCCACATACACCTATGTGTTCTACCCGTACAAAACATCTACGCATAGATCCGGCTCTGATACCACTGAAGGGGAACGTAGCACATAAAACAAAAATTTTCCTATGCGAGAGATACCCGAAAGGCCAAGATCTAATCTAGGAGACGAAGTGAAACGGGCAACAAGAGGGTTAAGGAGAACACATACCCTCGAAGACTCAAAGTGGTACGAGATCAAATCTCGTTGTTGGCGTAGTCGTACTCACACCGATCCCGATAGCAAGAAGATGGCACCGCAATCCGGCGGTGCATCCGTGATCGGTCACACGTACGGTTGATGACGACCTCCGTTCCCTCGTTCCAGCGGGGCGCGGAAGTAGAGGATCCCTCGGAACTCCAGCAGCACGACGACGTGGTGGTGGTGAAGAATCCCACGGTCAGGGCTTCGCCAAGCCGGAGACCATGAAATGGAGCAGCGGGTGGAGGGAAAGGGAAGTGACCAAGTGTGTGTAGGAGGGAGAGCTCTCACCCTCCTTTTATAGGAGAGGGGGGAGGCAGCCCAAGGGGGGTGCGGCCAGCCCCATGGTGTGCCCCCACCTCTTCCCTCATGATGTGAGTGGACACTCCACTCACACCCACTCATTTTCCTTTAAACCCCACTTAGAAAATCCAAGAGTTTTTCTTTAATAAATCAATAAAACATTTTTATTTCTTTATTTCAGCATTTGTTAATTCTATTAACAAACATTTGCATAAAGCACCTCGAATCATTTGTTAATTCTATTAACAACCATTCGACGAAAAACCCCTTGAACTATTTCAATTTTCCTCGAAACAATTTCGGTGTTGTCCAAAATATTCTTCGATATTCCGTATCCTCTCAAACGCGTCATCGAACCTTAAGTGTGTCACCCTACGGTTCGCGAATAAGATAGACATGATCGAGACTCCTCTCCGATCAATAATCAACAGCGGGATCTGGAGATCCGTGATGACTCCTATATATTCAACGATGACTCTCGTGATCGTGTGAACCAACAACGCCGTGAACCATTCCCTTTGTCTCGCGATATTTTACTTGTCCGAGATTCGATCATTGGTATCAACCATACCTTGTTCAATCTCGTTACCGACAAGTACTCTTTTCTCGTTCCCGTGATATAACATCCTTTGTGATCATATCACGTGCTTGCAAGCGGTTTCGATGTGATATCACCGAGAGGGCCCAGAGTATATCTCTCCGTCATTTGGATGGACAAATCCCAATCTTGATCCATGATCCTCAACTAATACTTTCCGAATACTTAACGACACATTTATAGTCACCCTGTTACGGTGTGACGTTTTATGCCATCAAAGCACTCTTCCGGTATCAGTGATTGACATGATCTCATGGTCTAAGGAATAAGTTACTTCGTATGTTTGATATAACAATGTAAACTAAATGACTTGATCGCATTGCTATATTATCTTTGGGTATATGTTCATCACATCATTCTTCTAATGACATGACCCCGTTATTAATAACATCCAATGTTCATGATCAGGAAACCTTGATCATCTATTAATCAACGAGCTAGTTAAAAGAGAGGCTTTACTAGGAACCATTGTTTGTTTATTAAGCACACATGTATCAACGTTTCCGGTTAATACAATTCTAGCATGAGAAATAAACATTCATCATAAACAAGGAATAAGATAATAACCATTTTATTATTGCCTCTCGGGCATATTCCCTTCAAAAACTTTTGTTTAAGGGAGTTTGGATGCGCGAGTAGAGCTCATACTCAGTACAAGTGGAGGCTAGCAAAAGACTGGGAGCGACAAATCAAGAGAGCATAAGAGCCATAATCATGCATAGCGACATAAGAATCATAAATTAAAACATAAGGAGTATCACAAGTTCAAAAACTAAGTGGTCATGGAGGCTATTCGTGACAGGTTTGTAGTCATAAACATGGTGTGATCATGCGCCAAGTCAACCAAATAAATCATTCAAAAGAGAATACCATATATTGATGCTTTACTATGACAAGAACAACTCATGAATCTTTAAATGACATATTAAACACTCTCAAATATTTGAGGCTAATCATGCTACCCAATAACCACAAGGCTTTAAAACTAAAATAACATTTAGCATGGTATGAAAAAGTTCTAACCACAGTCTATACAAGCTTCTACTTGCACTCTTAAAAATTCTACTTCAAGCAGCATTTTCTTTTCCCAACAATCACCATACAAAATATGTTTTAACAAAAAATTATCTGCATGCTACAGAAAGCAAACATGAGAGTAATCACATAATACTAAAACTAACAGCTCTTATAGGAGATGCATGCAAAACATGGGCTAAACGATGTACTAGCAAAAAGTGAACACTCACAGAAGAATAAGAATGAAAACTAGAGTGTTCTCGGCAATGAAAACGGAGCGTGTCTCTCTCCCACACAAGTATGATATGATAAAAATATTTATTACAGAAAATTAAACCAAACAAACTGAAAAAAAAGACGCTCCAAGTAAAGCACATAAGGTGTGACCGAATAAAAATATAGTTTCACTAGAAGTGACCTGATAATTTGTTGATGAAGAAGGGGATGCCTTGGGCATCCCCAAGCTGAGATGCTTGAGTATTATTTTAATTTGCTGGCATGTACCACTGGGGCATCCCCAAGCTTAGGCTTTTCACTCTTCTTGATCACATCATATCATCCTCTTCTCTTGACCCTTGAAAACTTCCTTCACACCAAACTTCTCACAATCTTCATTAGCAACGTTAGTGCAATCGAAATAATAAATTCACATGGTTCAGTTTCAACACAAGAATAACACTCAAAAACACATTAGCTACTGTCACGACTTCTTTTAGAACTCTTTTTCCCAAAAGAACACCAAAAGAAAGAGATTAAGATGCAAATGCAATAATTGGCAGAAATCTGTCAAAACAGAAAAGCAGGTAAAGATCGATTTTTTCGAAAATCTTATGTTTCTTAAATCAAAAAAGTGGTGAACTAAGATAAGTTGCGTATATAGCCCAGGATTAATAACAAAAAATATCAGGTCATTTTGAATTTTCTATGATTTTATACGTATTGAACAGTGGACATCAGAAATCTGTTTCCTGCGCAGAAATCTGAAATATAGTCTCAACTTTCCACTAGAGGCTTTACTTGGGTCAACAAAAACATAAAAGAAAAGATACAGAGGGGTTGCTAAGGAAATAGAAAACACCAATGTGCAAAGCACACCAAAAAAAACAAAGGAAAACCGAATGAAAACAGAGAAATAAAACGGGTTGTCTCCCGATAGCGCTTTTCTTTAACGCCTTTCATCTAGGCACAAGGATTTTTAAAAGATGCTCACATAAGAATAAGAGTTGAAGCAGAATAAGAGATAATAAAGAAGTAAATGTAAAAAAAATTTAAGTCTAACCCACTTCCTATTAAAAATAATCTTGTAAAAGAACAAGTCAATAAAGCACAAAGTGGCTAGCATAGGAAAGCAAATAAATGCAACTTCAAAAATTTAAACATAAAGAGGGGAAACTTAATACTGTTGAGATGCATAAAATTATGTTTCCCTCTCCCATAATAACTTTCATTAGCATCATGGATAAAATTAACAATATAACTATCACAAGAAACATTCTTATCATGAACCACATGCATAAAAGAATTAATACTCTCCACATAAGCGTAGTCCTTCTCATTAATAATAGTGGGAGCAAATTGAACAAAATAGCTATCATTATTATTCTCATCACCATAATAATTAAATATAGGAGGCATATCGTAATCATAATTAATATTTTCCTCTATTGTAGGTGGACAGAAAATATCATATTCATCATTGTAAACAGGTGGAGCTAGAATACCACAATCATTTTTTCATCATATATTGGAGGCAAAGTATAATCAAAGAAAATTTCCTCCTCAAAACTTGGGGGACTAAAAATATCATATTCAGCAAAACTAGCTTCCCCAAGCTTAGACTTTTCCATAGCATTAGAAATAATAGTGTTCAAAGCATTCATACTAATAACATCGCTATTAGCATGCAAATAAAGTTCCATAGGTTTTTTAATTTTCTCTTCAAACACTTCATTTCCTAACTCAAGATAAAGATTATAAAGCTCTCTCATATTTTTGTTGTTTTCCATTAAGCCTAACTAGTGAAAATAAAAACAAGAAACAAAAAGAAATAATTGTAGGATCTAAAGGAAATAACTTTGAGCACTCACACCCGAGGATGTGGGTACCTTTTACCTTACCTCCCCGGCAACGGCGCCAGAAAAGAGCTTGATGTCTATGCACGCTTCTATTCTTGTAGATAGTGTTGGGCCTCCAAGTGAAGAGGTTTGTAGAACAGAAGCAAGTCTCCCTTAAGTGGATCACCCAAGGTATATCGAACTTAGGGAGGTAGAGGTCAAAGATATCCCTCTCAAGCAACACTGCAATGAAGATACAAGAAGTCTCTTGTGTCCCCAACACACCCAATATACTTGTCAGGTATATAGGTGCACTAGTTCGGCGAAGAGAGAGTAAAATGCAAGTAATATGGATGATAATAAGTGATAATGGCAATCTGAAATAAATATGGAAGCAAGCAAACATGTAGCAGAACAGGCGGAAATAAGGCCTAGGGCTCCTACTTTCACTAGTGGACACTCTCAACAATGAAAACATAATTGAATGCATAAATATCATTTCTTCACTATGCTACTCCGAACCACTTTTCGGTCGAATAACAAACACTAATCATTGCGTAGGGCTTTAACAACACTCCTCAAGTCTATATTCCCACTCTAGGGCACCCCAATGTCACTATGAGCGCCATAAACTAGTACTAAACAAACGCCACAATTTCATAGGTTGACCTTCCAACACAAGATATAAATATCATGCTAAACCACACGGAGCACACACTGTCACCTTTACCCCGTGATCAAAGTGTTTACGGAGATAACAAAACCACTTGAGTAGCATAACAGATGAAGATCAATCTACATATTCAACTAGATTACAAAGCTCAAGATTACATAAAGATCACACCATGGGAGACAGAGATGAACCACATAGCTACCGGTAGAGCCCTCAGCCCCGGGGGAGAACTACTCCCTCCTCATCATAGGTGACAGCAACGACGATGGAGATGACGGTAGAGTCGAAGGGGATGGATTCCGGGGGCACTTCCCTGTCCCGGCAGGGTGCCAAAACAGAGATCTGTCACCCGAAACTTGTCGGTGGCGGCGGCGGAGCTACGGATGTATTTTGTGGAATAGGTCTATCCACCTAGGGTTTATGCATCGGGGAGTATATATGGGCGAAAGGGCGATGCCGGGAGGTATCCAGGGGGCCCACACCCCTAGGTGGCGCGGCCGGGGGGATCCACGCCACCCCATGGTGTGGCCCCCCTCCGGGGCTCTTCGGGACTTCTGGAAACTTCCACACTTTTAGGACTTATGGCTTTCGAATTTTCCAATTCCGAGAATATTTCCGGAACAACTTTTCTGAAACTAAAAACAGCAGAAAACAGGGAACTGGCTCTATGGCATCTTGTTAATAGGTTAGTCCCGGAAAACGTGCAAAAATGACATAATGTGTAAGGAAAACATGTGGGAAACAACATGAAAACAACATGGAACATCATAAATTAGGGATACGTTTATGACGTATCAAGCATGCGCCAAGTCAACCAAATAAAACATTCGAAAGAACAACTCATGAATCTTTCAATGACATATTAAACACTCTCAGCTATTTGAGGCTATTCATGCTACTCAATAACCACAATGCTTTAAAACTAAAATACATTTGGCATGGTATGAAAAAGTTCTAGCCACAATCTATACAAGCTTCTACTTGTAGTATTAAAAATTCTACTTCAAGCAACAATTTCTTTTCCCAACAAGCACCATACAAAATATGCTTTAACAAAAACTCTCCAAATGCTACAGCAAGCAAACATGAGAGTACTCATATAACACTACTAAAACTAACAACTCTGATAAGAGATGCATGCAAAACAGGAGCTAAATAAATGCAGCAGCCAGACAAAGATTAAGAATACAAAGTATTCCCATGAAAAAGCGGAGCATGTCACTCTCGAGTAAAAGTATGCTGGGGTCCAACCAAGCTTATTGAAAAAATAAAAACAAACAGAAAGCAAAAATAAAAGAAGCTCCAAGTAAAGCACATAAGATGTCACCGAATAAAAATATAGTTTCACTAGAAGTGATGATAATTTGTCGATGAAGAAGGGGATGCCTTGGGCATCCCCAAGCTTAGACGCTTGAGTCTTCTTGTAATTTTCTGGGATGTACCACCGGGGCATCCACAAGTTAGGCTCTTCACCCTTCTTGATCACATCATATCATCCTCTTCTCTTGACCCTTGAAAACTTCCTTCACACCAAACTTCTCACAATCTTTATTAGCAACGTTAGTGCAATAGAAATAATAAATTCACATGGTTCAGTTTAAACACAAGGCTAACACTAAAAAACACATTAGCTACTATCACAACTTCTTTTAAAACTATTTTTCTCAAAAGAACACCAAAAGAAAGAGATTAAGATGCAAATGCAATTATTGGCAGAAATTTGTCAAAACAGGACAACAGTTAAAGATGATTTTTTTTCGAAAATATTATGTTTCTCAAATCGAAAATTGTTCAACAAAGAAAAGTTGCGTATATATCCCAGGATTACCCACAAAAAAACTCAGGTTATTTTGAATTTTATGTTATTTTATACGAATTTAATAGTGGAAAGCAAAAAATTTGTTTCCTGCGCAGAAATCCGAAATATAGTCTCAACTTTCCACTAGAGGCTTTACTTGGCTAAAAAAACACAAAAGAAACGATACAACGGGGTTGCTAAGGAAATAGACAACACCCAAGTGCAAAGCACACAAAAGAAAACGACGGAAAACAGGTTGAACGAAGAAATAAAATGGGTTGTCTCCCTGTAGCGCTTTTCTTTAACACCTTTCAGCTAGGCATAGAAATAAACTCAAGTATTTTCAAGTGAAGAAGCATCAACATCATAACTTGCTCTAATAATAGAGTCAAAAGGTAGATTCATTCTCTTTCTAGGAAAGTGTTCCATACCTTTTTTGAGTGGGAATTGATATTTAATACTCCCCTCTTTCATATCAATAACAACACCAACAGTTCTAAGAAAAGGTATTCCCAAAACAATAGGACAAGAAGCATTGCATTCAATGTTCATAACAACAAAATCAACGGGGACAAAGTTATTATTAACCATAATAAGAACATGATCAATTCTACCAAGAGGTTTCTTCTTAGCATTATAGACAAGATGAAATCCAAATAACAATGTTCCAACGGTGGTAGATCAAGCATATCATAAAGCTTTTGAGGCATAACGGAGATAATAGCACCAAGATCACAAAAATCATTGCAATCAAAATCATTTACTTTTATCTTAATGATGGGCTCCCAACCATCATCTAATTTCCTAGGGATAGATGTTTCAAGTTTCAGCTTTTCTTCTCTAACTTTCATGAGAGCATTGGTAATATGTTTAGTGAATGCCATATTCATGGCACTAGCATTGCGACTTCTAGCAAGATTTTGTAGAAACATAATAACTTTAGAGATATTGCAATCATAAAAATCAAAATTATTATCATCAAAAGTAATGGGGCCATTATCTCTCACATCTCTAAAAATTTCAGCACTTTTATTAGAAGCAATTTCAGCAATTTGAGGCAATTTAGCACGTTTCACCAAAGGGATGGAGACTTTGTTAACACCAACTACTTTACCATTGATAGTAGGACGTTTACTAGCACTTGGAGCTTCAGTTTTACTAGTGGTGGTGATAGTGCAAACTCTAGAAATATTATTCTTTCTAGCCAATTCATCTTCTCTTTCCCACCTAGCACGTAATTCAGCCATCGACCTAACATTATCATCAATTCGAACTTGAATGGCATTCAAAGTTTTACTTTCTTTAACATCATGTGGCAAAACCTTCAGTTCTAGAAAATCAACATCAATAGCTAGGCTATCTACTTTATAGGCAAGAACATCTATTTTACCAAGCTTATCCTCAACAGATTTATTAAAAGCAGTTTGTGTGCTAATAAATTCTCTAAGAATGTTTTCAAGATCAGAGGTAGAGATTTTATTATTATTGTAGGAATTTCCATAAGAATTACCATAACCATTATTAGGAGGATAGGGCTTATAATTGTTTCCACCCAAATTATTTATATAAGCATTGTTTTTAAAATTATCATTTCTAATAAAGTTTACATCAACATGCTCTTCTTGAGCAGCCAAAGAGGCTAAAGGAACATTATTTGGATCAACTTGAGCTTTACCATTAACAAGCATAGACATAATAACATCAAGCCTTTCACTCAAAGAGGAGGTTTCCTCAACATAATTTACCTTTTTACCTTGTGGAGCTCTCTCAGTGTGCCACTCTGAATAATTTATCATCATATCATCAAGAAGATTTGTTGCATTGCCCAAAGTGATGGACATAAAGGTACCTCCAGCAGCTGAATCCAATAGGTTCATTTAGGAGAAATTCAGTCCTGCATAAAAGGTTTGTATAATCATCCAAGTAGTCAGTCCATGAGTGGGACAATTCTTCACCATAGTTTTCATTCTTTCCCAAGCTTTAGAAACATGTTCATTATCAAATTGTTTAAAATTCATTATGTCACTTCTCAGGGATGTAATCTTAGCAGGAGGATAATATTTTCCAATGAAAGCATCTTTACACTTAGTCCATGAATCAATAATATTTGTAGGAAAAGATAGCAACCATTCTTTAGCTCTTCCTCTCAAAGGGAAAGGAAATAATTTCAGTTTAATAATATCTCCATCCACATCTTTATATTTTTGCATCTCACATAGTTCAACAAAATTATTAAGGTGAGCAACAACATCATCAGTACTAACACCAGAAAATTGCTCTTTCATAACAAGATTTAATAAAGCAGGTTTAATTTCATAGAAAGCAGCAGTAGGAGCAGGTGGAGCAATAGGTGTGCAAATAAAATCATTGTTGTTTGTGCTAGTGAAGTCACACAACTTAGTATTCTCAGAGGAACTCATTTTAGCAAAATAAAAACAAGCAAATAAATAGATACTATAAAGTAAACTTTTTTTGTGTGTTTTTGATATAAAGAAGCAAAACAAGACAAAAAATAAATAAAAAATAAACAAAATCAAGAGGTTGAGAGTGAGAGACTCCCCTTTCCAGAAGACTTCTTTCTCCCCGGCAATGGCGCCAGAAAAAGTCCTTGATGGTGCAGATCTTGCACTCGTTGGGAGACCCCAAGAGGAGGGTGTCATGAGCACAGCGGTAGGAATTTCCCATTAGTTAAGAACCAAGGTTATCAATCCAGTAGGACAAAGAGGATCTTCGGAAGTTTGGTGCCAGTAACGGTGGTTATGGCGCCTCACCAGTGTCAGCAACAACGCGAAACCTGCACACAACACAACCAAAATACTTTCTCCCAACGGTACAGTGAGCTTCTCAATCTCACCGGTCTTGTTGAAAACAAAGATTAGACGTATAGTGTGGAAAATGGTGTATGCTTGCAGTAAGTAAAGAAAAGCAGGAAATTGTAGAGGTTTGTTTAAAAGTGTAGGAAAATGGACCGGGGTTCATACGTTCACTAGTGGTGTCTCTGCATAAAAGATAGCATGCTGGGTGAACAAATTACAGCTGGGCAATTAACAAATAGAGGTTGCACTGTAGTGCACATTCATGACATGATGACTATTATGATATTTAGTGCAGGCATTAAAACAATATACATAGACCGCAATCCAACTGCATCTATGACTAATAATCCACCCTAAGGTTATCATCCGAACCCCTTAGGTATTAAGTTGCAAGGAACAGATAATCGCATTAAGCAATGTGTGTAATGTAAGCAATGATTGTACAGGCGGGCACTCACACCGCTGTTTTCTCCCTAGTGGTAACAACACATCCTCCCATGTCACGTTTCTGTCACTCGAGCACAGGCGAAAAGGAGGCATGAACGCACTATCGAGCATAAGCATAAATATTCCCTCTTGAAGTCACTAGCAACTACTTGGCCAGAGAAACCACTAGCAACGGAAAGCATGCAAGATCAAAAATAACATATGCAATAAAGACTATAATCAACTTGGCATAAGTTCAATATTCATCGGATCCCAGCAAACACATCACATAGAATTACATAAGAACGATCTCGATCATGTTAGACAGCTCACGAGATCTAAACATGGAGGCATAGGAGGAGAAGACAACCATCTAGCTACTGCTATGGACCCGTAGTCCAAGGATGAACTACTCACGCATCACGTGGGAGGCAGGCATGGTGATGAAGAGGCCTCCGGTGATGATCTCCTCTCCGGCAGGGTGCCGGGAGACAGCTTCAGAACCCCCCTGATCTAGGGTTGACGATGACGGCGGCTACGGGACTTTTCATGGATATTTGATCCGGTGTCTAGGATTTTCCATCGGAGGGGAATAAATAGGCGAAAGGGCAAATGCGGTGGAGCCCTGGGGTCCCCACACCACCCCCTGGCGCGGCCAAGGGGGGGTGCCACCCCATGGTGTGCCCCCTTGTGCCCGTCTTCGACTCCTCTTCGGTCTTCTGGATTCTTCCGGGGGAAATAGGAACTTCGTGATTTGTGGGGTCCAATTCCGAGAATATTTCCTTAACAACTTTTCTGAAATGAAAAACAGCAGAAAACAGGAGAACTGGCACTTGGCATCTTGTTAATAGGTTAGTCCCGGAAAACGTGTAAAAATGCTATAAAGAAGGGAGAAAACATGTAGCAATTGGCATAATATCATCATGGAGCCTGAGGAATTATAGATACATTGGAGACGTATCAGCGTCAGACAAGGAGACCCATTATCACCTCTCCTAGTCATCTGAGCTTCTGAACTGCTACAATATGTTATCGATCATGCATGGAGAGAGGCTCATCAAAATACACGAATTGACAATTCATATGGTTTCGATTAGCCAATCATACAATATTCAGATGATACCTTAGTTATCATGCCAGCATGTTTAACTCATCTCTCACAACTGAAAAACATCCTGGACAAGTTCTTTGAATCCACTGGCTTCAAAGTGATTTTTTTCTAAAACCTCTATTGCACCAATTAATATCTCAAGTGCCAGATGTTACGAACTTTCTAGTGCTACTGGTTGCAAAGCATAAACCTTCCATTCACATATCTTGGTCTACCTATGGGAACCACTAAACAAGGAATTGATGATTTTATTGGTATCACTAAAAGAATTGGTAGAAGGCTCGTTGTCATTTCAGACACACTATCTTTTGATAGTTGACTTGCTGTGGTTAAATCAATCATTACAACAATCCCAAACAATGCACTCTATAAACTCAATCTTCTTATTGTTTTTATAGAACATGTGAAAAAATCAGCTAGAGGCTTCCTCTGGAATGGAATGGAAATTGAGAAAAAAGGAAAATGCATGGTCAAACAGGAACAAGTTTGCAAACCTAAGAAAGAAGGAGGTATCGGGGTACTGAACCTAAGAACACAAAACTCTTCATTACTCATGAAATTTATATTCAAGTTTATGAATAAACAGGACAGCCCATGGGTCACAATGGTTTGGCAGACCCACTACTCAAATAACAAATTGCCACAAAGCTCCAATCCATGTGGGTCTTTCTAGTGGAAAGATTTCTTATCCTTACATGAAAATTTTCTATCATTATTCACTTGTGCAGCAGGGTTTGGGACCACTGTTAGGTTTTGGAAAGAAAATGGAATGATGCTCCACTTGTTCAGGAAATTTCCTCACTTGTGCTCTTACACAAAATATCAAAATATCTCACTAGATAAGGCAGTAAATTATATCTTAGATGACAATACGTATGATATATCCCATCTTACTATATCACTCATTGCAGATCAACAATTCGATTCCATGTCACTTTTCATGCAAACAAGAGAGAACATAGACTCTTGAGATGTGTGGAACCCACGAGGAAATAATTTTTCTTCTCTAGCTGCGGGATTTATAAGGAACTCACTGAACATTATGATGCTCCTTTCCCCTTCAGATGGATCTGAAAATCATGTGCACGACCTAAGCATAAATTCTTTTTCTGGATTCTAATACAAGACAGATTCAACACTAGGGATCTACTCACAAGGAAGAATTTTCATGTGGAAAGCACAATTTTTTATTGTGCACTACATGTCCCAATGAAGATTACATGCACCTACTCTTACAACATCAATCCAGTATCAATTTTTGGGAAGCATAGAAGAATACAGGGATTAATGACTAGGATATTATCCAAGTACTCAATGAAGGGAGGCACATATACATGACTCTATGCTTCAAATAACTCCTGATCATTGGATGTTGGGCTATTTGGCATCATAGGAATAAAAATATTTTTTTGAAGAAGTTGATGCCCTACGTACTCAATATCAAACTCTTCAAAGAGAATTTTACTTTAGCATCTCATAGGGATAATATAGTCTTAAAGAAGGTATGTCATAGTGGATTGACACCTTCTAAACACTACACTTTGTAATTTTGTTCCTCCGTATATATATATAAATCGAAAACGACGAAGGAGGGATTTTTCCTACTGTTTAAACGTCAAAAACAAATTCCACTAACTTTATGTAATATCTTCATTTTATAAAAAAAAATTATTTGTTCCGAGTCTTCATTCAGCAATAACAAGCATGTATATAGCTTTATTTCCATAAAATGAAATAATTTGTACTTTTTCATTATGTCATTCCCAGAGTGAATATGTATCTTCGGATGGTCTGGATATTTACTATTTGGCGATAAGCTCAAAATTTGGGATTAAAATTGTGAACAGGGAAGGGGATAGTCCCCCCTCTCCCCAAAATTTCCGCCATGTAACTATAAATCCCAAACTCGGAGCATCCCCCCTACATACCCTCACCGCCTCCTCTCTCGTCACCAACCCTCCCCGCTGACGACTGCCATTCTGAACGGATAGTATGGGCACCTAGAGGGGGCAGATAGGTGCTACGATAAATTTTAATTCTTTTTCAATTTAGACTTGACACAAGAGGTAAATTCTCTATATATGCAACTATGGTGAATTTACCTATATGAAAAGAGCAATACAAAGCAAGATACAAACACAAAGTAAAGGAGAGGGAACCAGATAACCTATAACAGAAGCACGCAAAGACAAGGATGTAGTTTCGAGTTCCTCCATTTGAGGGGAGTACGTCTTGTTGGAGAGGTGTGAGTTTCGCCACAAAGGCCTACTCATTGCCACAAAGGCCTCACCCTATTCTCCGATGAACCTCTCCACAAAATCCTAGTTCACCTTCGACTATTGATTCCCTTCGAGGCGGAAATTGGTGCCTTTACAATGAGCTTGAGGCACACACCCACAACCGAACTAGGGGCACCGAAGAATCACCAACAATCTTGCTTCAATCAACAAGTAAGGAACAATGGAGTCTAGGTTTTCCACAAAGAAACCTCAGACTCAAATCCCTCAAGTGAATGAGCGGGAAATGAAGAACGACTTGGTGAAGATGTAGATCGGGGCCTTCTCCTTCAGTCCTCCAAACATCAACGAGTTTTGGTGGAGGGATTGGGAGAAATCTGACTTTTGGTGGATCAATAAATGATGGACTTAAATGATGGATGAACTACCTTTGGGGAAGAAGGGGATGAGCTATTTATACTCCTCCCCTGGGATCTTTCCATTTGAGCATTTATTGCTCCACTCGGTAGTACCGGACGCTGTCCGGTAGTACCGCCTTCACTAGTCTTCACCGGGTCAATGATGACATTCGTTGGAGGATCTTCAGAGTCGGTACAACCGCATGGGAGCGGTAGTATCACGACGCTGGTACTGTCGAGCTAGTTTGGTAGTGCCGAGCTTCGCATGCAGGTTCGAGTACCAATTTACTGGAAAACCCAGTAGTACCGGACGAACTCGGTAGTACCGCCTCAAACAGGAAACCCACAAAATGACTAATTCTTCACAGTGATTTCAACGGGGTTTTGCAATAGATCATATGATGAATAATGTAGATATTAAGAACAATAATTATCTGTGGCACTTAGCAGACATTAAATCTCTAACTGTGTTATCAATAAACATCAAAACATAATGAGGGAAATTCTCTTTCAATCTCCTCATTTTTGTGTTTGATGACAACACAATCATTGTGCGAGGAGTTGAGAGCACAAGTGTATAAACATTCTATCAAGTAGACCAACGAGATAGAATAGCTAGAATTAAGACATGCAATAGACAATAAGTACTAGAAGGGATAATTGCATGTCTTACACCACACTACAACTAAAGGTTCAACACCACAAATATCCACATAGAAATAGGAAGTTCAACTAAATGGAGACACAAGCAAAGAAACACCAATCAAAGATAGCGAATTCTTGTGGATCCAACCATGAAAATTCCGGCTCAGCCTAATATACTCATTCTCCCCCTTTGTCATTAAATGCCGAAAAGGGAGAAGAGGCTAACGTCCCAGAAGAGTCCTTCCTCGTGTTCGACATCATGGTGAGTGGACTAGGAAGGGATGTCGGGGCCGCTCCAACTTCTATTGTTGGATATACACTCATCCTTAGGAGTTATGGCTTCTTTGGACCCCGAGGACACTGGTATATGCAACTTATGCATCATGTTCTTCTGACGGGTTGTAGCCTTCTTGTGGTACACATGCACATCATACATGCGCTACTCGAGATCAAGATGTAGGCAAAAGGCCTTCTTGGCCTTAAGCCGAAACTTCTTGAACCAAGATGGCTCATCCATAGTAGAAGAAATATCATCCTTGGCACCAACCCTCACATCAACCCGATCCGTGTATGCCTTCTTAGTTGCAGCAGCTAGCTCTGCTGGAGATAGATGTTGCTTGACCCTCGGTCCTTAATTGGATGCATGTCAATCGGGATGCCATCCTTCATGATGTCCTCCTTTGTGGCTTCCCACCACTTCTTCCTAATGAGCTTCATGAGATACATGCCATAGACCAGATCCCTATTGTCAATGACCGTCAACCACATCTCCTCATGCATCCAATCCATTGCATCCAACCTCTCTTCAGATCCTTGCTTTTCTTTGCAGTTCTTGAGCAAGTCAAACATGCATCGATGGATCTCGTCGCAATTTTCCACACGGGGAGCAAGAGTATCTCTATACATACGATGTAGAATCACAAATAGAGGAATAAGATGGGATGTTTTCCCCGAGTACCTCCCTCCATGGTGATGTTGGCAATGGTTTGCTTGTTGCTCGAGTATTTTGCACCATGGTTCCTCCAACCACTAGGCACATGAACTCTTTTATCATCATAGCCCAAGAGTTATCTAAATTCCTAGAAAGTGGCTTAGAGCATTTTTTTCCTTGGTCATCCACCTTAGGGTCCTCTCTGCATCCTCATCAAAATGAATGGTGGCATAGAATTTCTTGATGCAGTACTCAATGTAAGGTTGGTTGATCTTCATGAGAGGAAAAAGACCAAACTCCTCACACATTGCCAAGGATTCATCAAACTAGCCCTTGTGCTTAGGAAACCTCATGCTCAATGCTGATGGTGCGTTCAACGACGATGGAGAAATCTCTGCCCACATATATGTCATTGAAAATATGATCTTGATCCTAGGTGTAGAAGTGAGGATTCTCAAAATAATCCATTTCTTCCTCATAGTGGTTCTCTTTCCTAAACTATTGATAGGCCTTAGGCTTCCACTTGTCAAAAGGTCCGCGAGTTGGATCTCTAGCCATTGTCTTGTGCTTGAGAGAACCACCACCACCTGGACCACCAGCACGAGCTCTTGTGGTGGTCAGAGCAGGCATGATCTCGGCTTCTTCTTCAAAGTCAGACATGATCTCATCATCATCATCAACTAGAGCATACTTGTTCCCCGAGGCCTTGCGAGTGCTTCGAAAATACGTAGCCGGTTCCTTCCCTAAACCACCACCACCACGAGACCCTATGAAGTTCAGAAATATAGGGATATGAAACAACATAAGGGTACATAGTCAAAAGGAATGGAAAACAAATTTAGCCTTCTCAAGTTAATCAAGTTGTTTTGTCCCAAATTTGCATGGGCGGTAGTACCGGGCGTGCAAGTTTTCGGATTTCTGCCCCAAAATCCAAGCATGAAATCGAGAGACCATTCAACAAGAATCACTAGAGTAGACTAACACAATGAAATTACCTTCTACTAGTAATCATCTATCCAAACTTTAACCGAAGAAAATTGTAGAAACCATGTATCTATCTCAAAGCAATCTAGGGTTCATCAATGGAGAACTGATGCAGCACACCCCACTCCACCAAGCCCTATATCGATACTAGACAAGGTGAACTAACTCCTCTCTCTATACGCCTTCGGTGTCTTGGTGAATGGTGCGCTACCTCATGGATTTCCCCTATACGTGCCTAGGTGTGATCCTACCATGGAGCCCAAGATCATGCTTAAGAACGTGCTCAAGATCATGCCCAAGACGGTGGCTAAGAAGCTATGGAAGAAGTCCAAGAAGATGGCATCGAGGAAGAAGAAGAGAAGAAGGAGAAGGGAGGAAAACAGGGGACCCAGCCTCAAACCCCGGCCAGGCCGGCCCCTAGGCCGGACCCCCTACAGAGGCGACCGGCCTCCACCCCGGCCTCAGGCTGTCCCCTCCACGTGCCAGGCCTGGAGGCCACCCGAAGCTCCCGACCTCCACCCCGGAGTCGGCCTCCCCTCGCCTCCACCCCGGCCCCAGGCCGGTGCGCCAGCACACAAGGCCAGCCTCGCGATGAATTCCACCCCGGCCAGGCTGGACCCCTGAAGACTTCCACCCCGGCCAGGCTGGACCCCTGAAGACTGCGGGATTTGGGAAAAAATGCCCCTTTTCACCCCTCACCTACCCCCTTGGATATTTAAGGAACCTCTTTGTCTAGATCTAGGTTTAGAGATGAATTTAGAACTTTGAGCTTTTCTCTTGTACCCCTCTTGTGAGGCTACTCCTATGGTTTGTACCTAGGACCGTATCAAGGCTACTCCTATGATTTGTATCTAGGATCGTATCAAGATTCATCGGGTTTCCTATCCTTTCCCCTTGGGATTCAGTTAGGGACTTTCCAATCTTCCTCAACTAATCCTTGAGGTTCTATTGGCGTAGTGGACTGGCCATGGGTGTGAAGCGGATTACGAAAAGGTGAGTTCGGTTGGATCGATCGTCCCGTAGGCGGCCGTTGCAGCTTAGTTGACGGGATATTGGGTGCTTCGGTTCTTACTAGTTATCGAACCCCATGTTTACCCTTGTTTCCCCTCATTTTCCCCTTCGTGTTCTTCGCGTTCTTCGTTCAATATTCTTGTTCTTGGTCGATTCGTGAAGATCGGGCCACCCAAGAGGTTAACCCCTCCATCATATGATACCATCTGGTATCAGCTACTAGATTGACACGAATTGGACCCCCACAATCCCCTTTCCACAAAAAATTCTCCCCAAACCCTAAATTCGAAAATTTCACCAAAAATAGCCTCAAAAGGGATTTTGACCGATCTGTTGACTTGTTGAGTTTTTCGTGGATTTGTTGCCTAAGACCATTCCCCACCTTTCAACCGCTTTTCTCGAATTTGTCCAAAAATTTCTTGGATTTGAAGGAATTTCGAATTTGAGCAAAAATCTTAGAAAATTTCAGCTCTTCGATTCGTGGACAGATTTTCAAACGTGTTTTTCTTTGTCGTTGTTGCTCCGATTTGAGTGATTCAAGTTTCTACACGAAACTCACAACACAATCTACGCAACTACATCAACGGATCAACACGACATCGACAACCCCCGGCCACAAGTCCGTGATCATCCTTCAAAGAGGTATAACTTGCTTCCTCTTGAACTAACCCTTCCTTCGTGTACCTTGCCCATTCGGACTAGCTCTTTTATATTGCTTGGAATTACACTAGTCGCATCGAGAGTGTGTGTTTTGCACTTGTGAGAGCGTAGTTCGACTAGGCATGGCATTTGCATCTCCATATAGCAAAAAGTGAAAAGAGAAAATAAAAAAAAGAGAAAAATAAGAAGAAAATCGATGCCAAGTGTTATCCCTTGTAGGAACGTGTAGCTTCGTGTTGCAAAAGAGAAGAGAGTGACCGGTTTCCATGGTGCGAATCTTATTGTATCTTATAGTTTGCAATTTGAGTTAGCGTCCTCCTTGTGTTGGTGTGGCATTGAGCTTAGTCTTTGATAGGTACATTTCGTCTCCGCTCGTCCATTGGCCGCACTAACCCCATTAATCACTTGTGTGTGTGTGTTCCATTTTTTTTGCTCCAATGGGTTTTAGTTCTTTTGCTAAAATTTCATTTCAATTCTCCTCCACGTTTTACAACAAATTTTTCTTCGGATTTGTTGATTTTTCCTTGCCACTTCCCTAACCCATTTGAACTCCACATAAAGAGTGTGTGTTGTTTTTTGTAGTTTTCTTTCTATATTTTCGGACCCACTTTTGGACATACCGCCCTACACCTAGACTCGTCCACTAGCCTCAATACGACCAAAAAAGATAATGTTGGGTAAGTGAGACATCTATTCTTCATATCACACTTGTGTGCTTTTGATATGGCTAGGGAAAGAATGTTCACAAGTCCGAGTGCAGAGGATGAAGGAAACCACTTCTTCAATGAAAATGCCCACACCTTTGTCACCAACAATGAACATTTTCATATTCGCCAACTTGTTCGTCACGGATTGGAGCGCTTGGAACATCGACTACAAGCTCGACACAATCGAAAATATGATGAATTGGATCATATCAACATAAACTTGGCCAACCTTGAGAAACTCCATAGATCATCATCGTCCTTAAAGTCGAGACGTTCAAGCCACCAACCCCAAGCTCATCACCAAGCTCGTCTCCATGATCATCTACCCAACGTAGAATATGGTGGAAAACATGGCTCCGATACCACATCGCCACCTCCTCCTCCACAAGTCCCTTGACGACATTGCTATGAGGATAGCTCGCCATCACCACTTCCTCTACACCGACAAGGCCGCGGTGACCCTCTTCAAGATCACCCTCTACGACCGGATCTTCACCAACATCATCAACAACCTACGCCAAGCCCCGCTCATGACTATAGTCTACATGACTTCGTGGATTATGCTCGCCCACATCCAAGGCTTCCAAGGAAAAATGCACGTCACCACCACAATGACCGCCAAGAGAAAGACCCTCCTCTCTTTGATGAAGACCCACATGAGCGATCCCATCAACAACAAGCAAGTGAGGATGATCCACATGATCTTTCACTTCCTATGTTTGATGAAGACCCACATGAGCGACTACATCAACAAGCGAGTGAGGATGACCCACATGGTCTTTCACTCCCTATCTTCTATGAGAACCCACACAAGCAACCCCATCAACAACAAATGAGTGAGGATGATCCACGTGATCTTTCACTCCCTCTCTTTGATGAAGACCTACATGAGTGACTCCATCAACAAGAGAGTGAGGGTTCTACACATGGTGTTTCACTCCCTATCTTTGATGAGGATCCACATGTGCGGCCCCATAAACAACAAGCAAAGTAAGATGATCCACGTGATCGCTCACATCCCATCTTGGACGAAGAACTACATGAGCGACCCCATCGACAACATGAAGATATCATTTTGAGTACTCTTTGCCTCAATGTACCTAGGTTCAATGGTCATGATCGTCATCATCCACATGAGGAGTGGGAGCCTCCACCTCATCGCCACCAAGAATGCACTATCTTCATACCCCACCATCTACAATGATCAAGGCCAACCTCGCCATAGAAATCATGATCCTACTCCTTCATCACGACAAAAGGCGAGATGCCTTCACCACCAACAACGATCCACAACCTCCATGTGCGACATCCTATGAGAAAGGACTATGGACTTCATGGTCAAAAACATGATCATCCTTCATCTCTACAAGCGCAACAACAACATCAAGGGTGCGAAGTTCCTCCTCCAATGCCACAAGATCGGCATCACCATGAGCATGAGGATACACCTCGAACAATCTACGATGACGCACCAACAATCTATGATGAAGACTTTGGTGCATATGACCTTATGGAAGATGCTCATCCCTTTCCAACCTCTCCAAGGCCACATCATCATCTCCATCCTCAACAAGAACATCAAGATCAAGATCGCCATCTTCACCGTCATCACCCACTTGAGGATGATACAATGCATGACTTACACCACCAGATCACGGATACGACCGAGCATTCTTCACACAGGCAATGGTACTACCACCACCTCTAAGTAACCCATCATCAAGTGCCAAGAATTTGGAGTCTTCTATTGTTCCCTCTCAAGTGTCTAGTGAGATGAGTCATAAAAGAGAGATCCACCATCCTGTGAGTGAGAACCACAAGCCTACAATGAGTGGAAAAAACATGAGTGTTCCAAAAGGCATAGCCTTGATGGCCACCAAAAGTGAGATGAGAGTTGAGAGCAAAATCCCATTTGTGCTTATTGACACTAAGGGCTTACCAACTCTCTTTCCATATTTGTTTTCTCTTTTGCAGAAATTTGGCGACCCTATAAAGCATGCGAGCCCTCATGGACTATTCACCATACATGGCTCTCCACACCGCATGAACCTCAACACCAACTTGAAGCCTTGGAAGGAGTACATTCCGCTCGTCAAGCTCTACATGGAGTTCGAAAAGTGCATCAACGACAATGCATTCCTCGTCTACATCCCACAAGTCAAGATCTCCATGGAGTTCGACAAGCGCATCACCTACAACGCATTCACCGTCTACATCCCACACGTCAAGATGTACATGTAGTTCAACAAGCGCATCAACGACGACACATCCTTTGTCTACATCCCAGACGTTAAGATGTACATGGAGTTCGACAAGCGCATCAACAACAACGCATCCTTCGTCTACATCCCACACGTCCAGATGTACATGGAGTTCGACAAGCGCATCAACAACAATGCATTCCCCGTCTACATCCCACACGTCAATATGTACATGGAGTTCGACAAGAGCATCAACGACAACGCATCCTCCATCTACATCCCACACTTAAAGATATACATGGACTTTAACAAGCGCATCAACGACAATGCTTACCACGACTACATCCTTGAGGTTCTATTAGCGTGGTGGACCGGCCACGGGTCTGAAGAGGTTTCCGAAACGTTGAGTTCAGTTGGATCGATCGTCCCGTAGAAGGTCGTTTGGCTTAGTTGACGGGAGACTAAGTCCCTAACCGAATCCCAAGGGGAAAGGATAGGAAACCCAATGAATCTTAATACGATCCTAGATACAAATCATAGGAGTAGCCTTGATACGGTCCTAGGTACAAACCATAGGAGTATCCTCACAAGAGGGGTACAAGAGCAAAGCTCAAAGTTCTAAATTCATCTCTAAACCTAGATCTATCCAAAGGGGTTCCTTAAATAGCCAAGGGGGTAGGTGAGGGGTGAAAAGGGGCATTCCCCCCAAATCCCGCGGTCTTCAGGGGGTCCGGCCTGGCCGGCCCTTTAGGTCGGGGTGGCAGTCGTCGCGAGGCTGTCCTGCTGTGCTGGCGCGCTGGCCTGGGGCTGGGGTGGGGGCGCGGGGAGGCCGGCCTGAGGCCGGGGTGGAGGCCAGGAGCTTCGGGTGGCCTCCCGGTCTGGCACGCAGAGGGACCGGCCTGAGGCCAGGTGGAGGCCTACCGGCTCTGTGGGGGATCCAGCCTGGGGGCCAGCCTGGCCGGGGTTTGAGGCCGGGTCTCCTGTTTTCATCCCTTCTCCTTCTTCTCTTCTTCTTCCTCGATGTCGTCTTCTCGGACTTATTCCATAACTTCTTGGCCACCATCTTGGGTATGATTTTGAGCACGTTCTTGAGCATCGTCTTGGGCTCCATGGTGGGATCACACCGAGGCACTTATGGGAAATCCATGAGGTAGCACACCATTCACCAAGACACCGAAGGCATATAGAGAGAAGAGTGAGTTCACCTTGTCTATTATCGATGTAGGGCTTGGTGGAATGGGGTGTCCTGCATCATAGAACCAAAGGAAGCAAGGAGAGAAGAAATACCAGAAGCCATGGAAGAGATCGATGCGAGAGAGACTCCCACATTGTAGATCCGGGCCGGGAACAGCGGAATCCAGCGAAGCAAGGGGCTAGCCAGACGAGGGAGAGGAGGAGCTTCTCAGCAGTTTGCTGAGAGGTTCATGCGAGCGGGGAATAACCCTCACACCACACGACCTGGGATTTTAAGGTGAAACTGCTTGGCCCGATAGTACCGCACCCGTCCGGTAGTACCTATTGTACAAATTTTGGCATAAATCGTCTACTTTGGTTTGCACAGGCAGTAGTACCTTGCTGGTCTGGTAGTACCGGCTGTACAAATTTCCACATAAAATATTTACTTCGATTTACACAGACGGTAGTATCGGGCGCGTCCGGTTGTAGCGGTTGTACAAGTTTGTGCAGAAAATTATGTTGCAACATTGCACATGTGGTAGTACCGGTCGCCGATCGGTAGTACTGAGGCACCTTTCCTCTTCCTCTTAGAGACAAATTTTGAGCATGTACAAGAATAGATAGTTAGTTTTAAGGTAATATAGACTTGGGATGGAATTCCAAACTGGTAAATGGTACTATATGCTGTCATTTGCAAGAATCAAATGCAAGAGGCAAAATTTGAGCTTATTCCCCATGAAGACTCAACAAGACAGAAAAAAACAAAGAGATAGGCAAATAAAATCCAAATGAACACCAATAAGAACCAACTCTTCACAAGGAAGAGGTTAGTGTCCAAGGCCACCATGTAAGAGGGTATGGTATGACACCGCGAAGATGTATCTTGGGTGCATTGCTGTCGGGGGGTTACCCCCGAGTAGGGTAAAGACAGGTGGTAAAGGCCGCTTACAGAAGAGAGGTTTGGTCGAGTAGCCGACTACCGGGTACTCTCTACCCGGTCGACTGCTACCCGGTCTCACCTCAAGATGACCAGAAGGAGATATCAGTCAAGTCCTACCCTGTCGAGTAGAAGGTTTGGCCCGAGTACAATTGGCGGGAACCTTTGGCGGGAAACTACTCGGGCAGGAAGTCAAAGGAGCCGTTCTGACACAGGATCCCGCGTATCCTGGGTCCGTACTTGGCAGCATTCGAACTACTGTTCACGTGGGGACGGCCTGCCTGACAGTGACAGCATGGAAGCAGTCGGTGGCAGGATAAGGGGGGCCTACTCTGTGACTAGGTACAGTGATACCAGTCTGTCCCCTAGTTTTGCCCAACGACTTTACAGAAGCAGCCAAGACCAACGACCAAAGCTGTCAGCGGGTACTCGGAGAAAGGACAGTGTGCACACTATGTCGACACTTGTCTAGGATTTGGACGTATCCGGCTGGGCACCATGTATATAAGGTGCCCCGCCGCCTCCTGCGCGAGGCACACTCACAGACGATCTCATTCCAGGCTCATAGTGAACCCTAGAAACCCTAAGTTCTTGACCTAGCTCTACTCGGAGAGGGGCAAGGGGCTATTCGGTAGCGATATCATCTGTACCATTTCTACTCGGAGAGACATCGTAATACATAGAGAAAGGCAGGAGTAGGGGTTTTACCTCCTCACGAGGGCCCTGAACCTGGGTACATCGTGTTGTTTGTGCTGTGTGGATCTCACCTCACGCGGCTACACGTCGCGTGATCCCTCCCCGGACACCTCCAGCGTCCATCGTCCCCACATCTTTAGCCATCCTATGGCATCTGCCGTGACACCACCACGACAGTTGGCGCCCACCGTGGGGCAACCAGCGGCGCTGGCTGGAGTTTCTGTTCGGACGGGATCTTCATCTGCGGAGCGCGTAGTTTGTGGCCTTGTCCACAGATTCGGCTCCTTCGACTTCGTCACCGACAACGCCGGCTGTTTAGGCGGCATGGCCATGCCGGAGGGCGGCTCGGTGATCTCCTTCGGCTCGCATCTCGTCTACGTCGCCATCGTCGCCAACAGCGCCTACCCCGAGCTAGTGCAGGACGCGGAGGATCCTCCCGCGGTGGTTGCAGCTCGCGGAAGGCCGGCACGCAGCTCTGCATGCTGCGCTGAGGTGATGGTGACGGGCTTGGCGGCAAACGCTGGCGCAGCTGCCACTGGCGCTGCGGCCGTCGTCGAGGAGGTTGACGATCCGCCCGCTGGTGGCAGGACCCACCGGCCTTACGAGAAGGAGAGCAACTTGCCACCTTCCACGTCTACGGTCATCCCCGCGTCGGCTGCGCGAACCGGCATGCCCACGCCCACCGACGTCGAGCTCCTAGCCGCGCGGGAGCAGCTCGAGCGGCAACGCCAGGAGCTGCTCGCCGAGCAGGCGGAGCTGGAGAAGATCAGGCTTGAGCTGAGTTTGGACCAGGTCGAGTACAACAAGGCTCACGGCTTCACACCGGTCGCCAGGAGGCCTAGCAGGGTAGGCGCTACCCGGCGCAACCTGGGCGCCGAGATGGCGACTGTTGCGGAGGAGCCCGCGCAGTCCGCCACCGCGAACACCTTCACAAGGCCAAGGTACAGCACACCCGCCAAGACGCTGCGAGCTGCGCAGGCTGTGGCTGCCGAGTTGCCGCGCCTAGAGGGAGAGGCGCGTCGCAGGCAGCAGGAGAGGCTCGGCGAGCTGGTGCTGGAGGCCGCCAGGCAGAACGAGGAGTTCCGGAAGGCCAACCCGGGAGCTGGAGCCTCGCAAGTGGTTCACTCGCATGCGGCTAGATCTAACGATCAAGCCTCATCTCCGCATCCTAGCCGCGAGAAGAGCCGCAGCGGGCGTACGGGTAGAGACAGGCAAATGCAGGTGTATGACCCGGCTGCTGCCGCGAAACAGGTTGCTGTGCCGCAGCAGCCCGGGCAGGAACACAACGCTGCAAGAGCAGGCTCTCAAGCCCATCAAGCTCAAAGCCGTGTCCGAGAAGCCGCACGTCCGGGTACTTCTCGGCAACCCGCAGCTCCGCCTACTCGGCAGAGGCAGCAGCCGCGTCCAGTGGCACCAGTCGCCAACCCGGTGGAGCAGCCTGCAGCCATGCAGGTGGACAGGTATGATGATGGCTACTCGGCTATGGAGATGGCTGGTTATGACATTCATGACCGTGTTGGTGAGCGCGTGTTGGCGCCTGGAGATGCAAGGCACCAGCTGGACCGTATCAGCTTGTCAGCGCGGCTTGAGAGCACGGGTCCTCCTGGCCCCGAGTGCTTTGGCCCGCGCATCATGAACGAGCCTTCCGTGAAGGGCTTCCAGCTTGCAAGAGGCACCAAGAGCTACAATGGTAGCACCAAGCCTGAAGATTGGCTCAACGACTACGTCACCGCGGTCCATATCGCGAATGGCAACAGGAGATGGGCGGTACGCTATGTGCCGCAGATGCTAGAGGGTCCAGCTCGCACTTGGCTCAACAACTTGCCCAAGAACAGCATTAACTGCTGGCTGGACTTCTCGGAGGCCTTCATCAGCAACTTCACGAGTACGTACAAGAGGCCGAATAGGCCACAGCAGTTGTCGGCTTGCCGACAGCGAGAAGACGAGACGGACCGCGAGTACCTTACTCGGTGGAGCACCCTGAGGAACACCTGTGAGGGTGTGAATGAGGCACAGGCCATCACTTGGTTTGCGCAGGGTTGCCGACATGGCAGCATGCTTTGGCAGAGATTGCAGAGGGAGATGCCGAACACCCTGGCCGAGACCATCAAGATTGCGGATCAGTACGCACTCGGCGATCCCACTCAGCCATTGATGGATTCCTCTGAGCCGAGAAGAAACTTCAACAGCAGCAAGCGCAACGAGTTCCGCAACAAGCGCCGAGTAGATACTCGGTATGATCCCGAAGAGGTGAATGCAGTGAATGTCGGAGGCGGTGGTGGCCAAAGGCAGAAACCTGCTGGAGCCTACGGGCAGAACCAGAACCAGGGCCAAGGCAACAAGAAACCGTTCCGCACTGCGCAGTCGGGAAGCGGGAACTCCGAGCAGCCGAAGAAGTTTGTCTTCGATGACATGAAGGATGGCCCATGCAGCTTTCACACTCACCACCCCTCGAGGCCTGCGAACCATACTACTCGGCAGTGCGAGTGGTGGGATGTGATCAAGAGTGATGGCTTGCCTCCTCCTCCTCCTCTGCCAGCTGCCAATGCTACTGTTCAGCCTACTCGCGCTCCTGCAGCTCGGCCGCCAGTCTATCCGAGAAGAGAAAATGTCAACCAGGTGGCTTTAGGAGCCAACCAGAACTTCAACAACGAGAGATACCGCAACAACAACAACAACTACAACCGCAACAACAACAATAGAGGCAACAACAACTATCAGGGCAACAACAACGGTAACAATGGCAACAACGGGGGCAACGGCCCTAACCAGTACCAAGAGCACCATGAGAGCTATATGATCTTCACCTCTGAGGCAGTCGACAAGCAGTCGCAGCACAGGCGGGCCATGGAGGTCAATGCAGTGATCCCGGCTGTTCCTCACTACATGTATTGGTGCGACCAGGAGATCAGGTGGACTCGGGCAGATCACCCCAAGGTGATGCCCAATCCGGGTACCTATGCCTTGGTGCTGGATCCCACCTTCCTGGGCCCCGAGAAGAATGTGAGGTTCAGCAAGGTGCTGATCGACAACGGCAGCAGCATCAACATCGTGTACAAGGACACACTCGAGAAGCTTGGCCTGGCCGAGAACATGATGCTGCCTAGCAAGACCACTTTCCATGGCATTGTGCCCGGGATCTCCTGCAACCCGATTGGCCGAGTGTGGATTGATGTGCTATTCGGTACTCGGGAAAACTGCCGCACTGAGCGCCTGCAGTTTGAAGTGGTGGATCATCAGAGCCCCTATCATGCTCTACTCGGCAGGCCTGCTCTGAGCAAGTTCATGGCCTCCACTCATGTGGCTTACCTGAAGATGAAGATCCCCGGGCCCAATGGCATTATCACTATCTCGGGAGATTACAAGAAGTCCATGGAGTGTGCCTCTGCTAGCTCTCAGCTGGCGGAATCGATGGTGATTGCTGCCGAGAAGAAGAAGATGTACGAGGTGGTGGCCATGGCTCAGTCCGCACAAGCTGGCGCACAAGGTGTGCCGAGTACTCAGCACGGTACTGCTTTCCAAGCTGCCAAGGAGACCAAGACAGTCCAGGTTGACCCCGAGTTCCCGGAGCGCGTGGCCATCATTGGTGCCGGGTTGGCGGAGAAATAGGAAAGCGCGCTCATCCACTTCCTCCGTGAGAATCGGGACGTGTTCGCCTGGACCAATGAAGATCTACCAGGAGTCCCGAGGGAGTTGGTTGAGCACTCTTTGCATGTGCGTCCTGACGCCAAGCCCGTGAAGCAGGCTTTACGCCGTTTCGGGGATGAGAGAAGGAAGGCCATCGGTGATCAAATCACCAAGCTGCTGATCAGTAATTTCATCATGGAAGTGCTGCACCCCGACTGGTTGGCCAACCCGGTCATGGTCGAGAAGAAAAAGGAAGATCCCAAGGCTGCCACTGCATGGCGCATGTGCGTCGACTACACCGACTTGAACAAGGCTTGCCCCAAGGATCCTTTCCCGCTACCTCGCATCGATCAGGTGATCGATTCCACTGCCGGCTGTGAACTGTTGTCTTTCATAGATGCCTACTCTGGTTTCCACCAGATTGCACTCAATCCTGCTGATCAAATAAAGACTGCTTTCATTACCCCGTACGGGGCTTATTGCTATCGTGTCATGTGTTTTGGCCTGAGGAATGCGGGTGCAACCTATCAGAGATGCATGCAGAAATGCTTGCACGACCAGCTCGGCAAGAACGTGCAGGTGTACGTAGATGACATCGTCATCAAAACGAATAAAACACATACTCTGCTTGCCGACCTGGAGGAAACCTTTGCTAACCTACGCAGGTACAAAATGAAACTGAATCCGAGTAAGTGCACCTTTGGTGTACCAGCTGGAAAGCTACTCGGTTTTCTGGTTTCTAGTCGGGGCATTGAAGCCAATCCGTCTAAGATAAAAGCTATTGAAAGCATGTCTTTGCCGAGATCATTGAAGGATGTGCAGAAGTTCACGGGTTGTCTGGCATCTCTGAGCCGTTTTCTGGGCCGAATGGGCGAGAAGGCTCTACCTCTGTACCAGTTGATGAAGAAAAGCGACAAGTTTGTCTGGACTCCGCAGGCGGACGTGGCATTCAATGAGCTGAAAGCAATGTTGGCTAGCGCTCCCGTCTTGGCTAGTCCGCTACCCAAGGAGCCTATGCTGCTGTACATTGCCGCGACTAACCGAGTAGTCAGCGTGGTGATAGTGGTGGAGCGAGAAGAAGAAGGCAAGAGAGTGCAGCGCCCAGTCTATTATCTCAGTGAAGTGCTGTCCAGCTCCAAGCAAAACTATCCACATTACCAGAAGATGACATATGGTGTGTACCTGGGTGCCAGGAAGCTGAAACACTACTTTCAGGAGCACCCCATCACTGTCGTGAGCTCTGCTCCCATCTCGGACATCATGGGTAACAAGGAGGCGAGTGGCAGAGTAGCCAAGTGGGCAATTGAGCTAGCCGCGTACGCTCCCGCGTATACGAGAAGAGAAGCAATCAAGTCTCAGGTACTGGCGGAATTTCTTGTGGACTGGGCCGAGATGCAGTATGAACCTCCCGCTCCAGTTTCCAACTATTGGAAGATGCACTTTGACGGCTCAAAGGTGAAAGAAGGCCTTGGTGCTGGCGTTGTGCTTACATCACCCAAGCGGGATCAGCTCAAGTATGTGCTGCAGATCCATTTCAAGGCATCCAACAATGTAGCCGAGTACGAAGCAGTGGTGCATGGTTTGCGAGTAGCAAAGGAGGTTGGTGTGCAGCACATTATCTGCTATGGCGACTCAGATCTGGTGGTGCAGCAAGTCTCAGGTACCTGGGATGCTTTGGATGCCAACATGGCATCATATCGCTTCCTGGTGCAGTCAATGACTGGGTTTTTCGAAGGCTGTGAGTTCCAGCACATTCACCGAGCAGAGAACGAAGCAGCAGATGAGCTGTCCAAGTTGGGATCTTCTCGGCAGTCTATCCCGGCAGGGATTGCCTTGGAGCATTTGAGGAAGCCATCCATCAAGCCTTCCCCCAACTCGGAATCCATCTTTGTCCCTTCTCTGCCAAGTGAGGAATCTGACCCAATGGAGATTGATTGGGAGAGCGCTGCAGGGAACCCGGGGACTGCCGTCCTATACTCGGGGACTGCCGTTCCCTACCCGGGGACTGCCGTCCTATACTCGGGGACTGCCGCTCCCTACTCGGGGACTGCTACTCCCTACTCGGGGACTGCCACTCCCTACCCGGGGACTGCCATTCCTTACCCGGGGACTGCCACTCCTTACCCGGGGACTGCCACTCCCTACCCGGGGACTGCCACTCCTTACCCGGGGACTGCCACTCCTTACTCGGGGACTGCCGCCCTCAACCCAGAAGCTGTTGCATTCATTGAAGAAGTTCTCGCCAATCGATCTGGGCTGCAGAGAAGCGCTCCTACTCCTGTGCAACCACCAGAGCCTGTCCCAATGGAAATGGACGAACCAGTGTTTCCCGTGCGGGAGACACCGAGTTGGGCAATGCCCATATTATCCTTTCTAAGGGACGGTACTTTACCTGAAGATGAGGTGACCGCGAGGCAGATTCAGAGAAGGTCCAAGGGCTACACCATAGTCCGAGATGTGCTGCACAAGAGAAGTGCCACTGGTGTGCTACAACGCTGTGTGAGCCCAGAGGAAGGAGAAGAAATCCTGGTGGAGATACATCAAGGGGAATGTGGGCATCACGCCTCTTCTCGGGCTTTGGTCAAGAAAGCTTTTCGGCATGGCTTCTACTGGCTCACTGCACTGCAACAAGCTGAGGATATTGTGAGGAAGTGCACTGGCTGCCAGATGTTCGCAAGTAAGATTCACATGCCAGCTTCCGAGTTGAAAACAATTCCTATCACATGGCCGTTTGCTGTCTGGTGCTTGGATATGGTTGGTCCTTTCAAGCCGGCTAAGGGCAATATGACACATATCTTGGTCATGGTGGACAAGTTCACCAAGTGGATCGAGGTGAAGCCTATTCGGAAGTGCGATGGAGTCACAGCTGTGAAGTTTGTGAAAGATGTGATCATGAGATATGGCTACCCGCACAGTATCATCACCGACAATGGCACCAACTTTGCAGAGGGGGCAATGGTGCGATTCTGCAGAGATAAGCATATCCGACTAGACGTTGCGTCAGTCGCGCACCCTGCCTCCAATGGGCAAGTTGAGAGAGCAAATGGGATGGTACTGGCAGGCATCAAGCCAAGGCTGATTGAGCCGTTGCTGAAAACACCCGGGTGTTGGCTAGAAGAGTTGCCAGCGGTGTTGTGGAGTCTAAGGACTACCCCTAACCGGTCAACCGGCTACACGCCATTCTTCTTGGTATACGGGGCTGAGGCCGTGTTACCAATAGACTTAGAGCATGACTCCCCCCGAGTAGCCCTCTACACTGAGGTGGAGGCGAGAGAAGCTCGAGAAGACGACGTTGACCTGCTTGAAGAAGCAAGAGAGCTGACTCTGTCACGTTCGGCTATCTACCAGCAAAACCTGCGGCGCTATCATAGCCGAAAGGTGAACCCAAGGGTTTTCCGAGAAGGAGACATGGTCCTTAGGCTTGTGCAGCGCACAGCCGGGATGCACAAGTTGTCTCCTCCATGGGAAGGGCCTTTCATTGTCAGCAAAGCGCTGCACAATGACGCGTATTATCTTGTAGATGTGCGCCCATCACAGGCGAACAGGGCAGATAAAGCTGGAGAGGAAACCAAGCGTCCCTGGAATGTAGCTCTACTTCGTCGTTTTCATTCGTAAGCAAAGATGTGTATGTACCCTTTCATCCGAGTTGAAATTCTACTCTGCAATCTAAAATTGTTCTCGGGGACTGCCCTCGTCCAAAATTGCTCTAAGTGTTTTTACTCGGCCTGTTCCTTTGTCTATTCGGTTGCTTCACTTCAGAACTCAAAAGTGCATTGAGTACTGTGTTTAAACCTATATGCCAACTCTTCGACTCTGCTGCTGTCCGAAACCCGGCTTCATGGCAAGCAAGAGAACAAGCAAAAGGTCAATGAGCACACGAAAATCGCTAACGAAGAAAAAGTGCAGGAACCGAGTAGATTGTCGATTACTTTTTGTTCCTTGTTTTCGTCTTCTCGGCTAGGTGGTGGGCTGCGTTATCATGACTGTTTTCTAGCGGCTAAGTATTTGCAGCCTTGTTCTTTGATTCTTGTGACTCGAATACCAAACAAGCGACAAGTCGCAGGTAGAGCAGAGATGAAAAGACAGGGTGAATAAGAAAAGCTACTCGGGGACTCGCATGGAAACACAACTCGGCATTAAGCCAGTGTCGTTCAAGTTGATTAATGTCAACGTAAACCGAGTGGGCATAAAAACTGAGTAGCAAGCAAGATAAAGGTAGTCTGTTACATCTGCTCCCGGCATTCCGGGGATCTGATAAAATGTTCAAGTGAAAGAAAAGATTGCAGGTTGCTTCAAGTTGAAGAGGAGATGTTCTCGGCGCTGGCCTTGGCGGCTGTTTCCCCGGCGGCGGTCCTGGCAGCAGTTTCTTCGGTGGCAGTCGTGGCGGGTGTTCCTTCGGTGCTGGCGTGGGTAGCATCAGCCTCCGTCTGCACGGCGGCGGATTCCTCCATCTCGGCGTCCTCCTGGGTGGCCGCCTGCTCGGAAGTGGCCGTGGCCACCGAGACGGGTCCCGGAGCCGAGGAGGAGCCTGAAGCGTGGCCAGGAGGGGGCACCGTGTCGTCGAGAGCAGCACCTGAGGAGGTGCCGAAGTCGAGTGGCTCGCTGTCGATGTGCGCCCCTTCGTCTTCATCGCTACTCGCGACGACGGTGGCCTTGCCCTTCCCGGCCTTGCCCTTGGGAGATTCGAAGTAGTCCCCAAGTTCTTCCTCGTCGTCATCTTCGTCGTCCTCGTACTCGGTGTCGGGTTCGGGGACGCCATCGATGTAGACCTCCGTCTCGGCGCACTCTGCGACATCATATGCAATCTGCTTGCGCAAGGCCACGCTATCGGCATCAGTCTCCCACTTGGAGTTATTGCGCTTCCCGCGGATGAGCTGCATGTCCAGGTTTTCATACCAGGACGCAATGCAGAGAAGCATCACGTCCGCACCAGCACGGGCTCCGGAGGCTCGCCACTTTTTCAACTCGGCCTTCACGTTCTCCAGCTTGAGGGCGAGCTCCCGCATGCTCTTTGGCTCAGCATCATGAGGCCAGAACAGCCGGTGGAGCTCAAAGCCCGCATGCATCAAATCAGTCCCGCAACCGGCCAGCTGTTCAAAGTAACCCTTGAGCACCTGCAAGCTGTCCTCGATATCAGCCCTGGTGTCAATCGGCTCACCCAGCGAAAGGCGAACTGCTCGGGCCTTGGCTATCGAGGGCGCAGAGGTAGACTCAAGACGAGGCCAGATATCTGAAATAGCAAGTGGCAAGATCAAAAACCGAGAAAGAAAAAAGGAAGCCAAGAAGGAATAGGACCGAGAAGAAAAGATGCAATGAAGAAAAGAACTTACCGACTAGTTGGCGGCGCAGCTGCTGCAGCTTGGTTCTCCAAGATTCCTCGTTGCTAATGTGCTTCGATTGGATCTGGCGCAGGGTGTCCATCTGAGCGAAAAGATCAGCATTGGTTTTCTTCAGAGTCTCGCATTCAGCCTCGAGGGCCCTCTCCTTGGCCTTGAAAGTAGTCTCGGCCTTGGCTTTCTCGGCGATGGCCGTGTCCCTCTCGGCGCCAATCTTCACGGCGTCTTGGAGTGCGTTCTGAAGCTGGAGCTGCAGCTTCTCCATCTCGGTGGTATGATCCTTCACCAGAGTAATGGCCTGGTCGGATAGCTGCTTCTCCACCTCCACTGGCTTGACGCAATCTTGGTGCGCCTCAGCAAATGACTTATAATCTTCTGCGAAAAGATAAGATGAGGTCAGTAAATGGGCAGAGAAGAACCAAACTCAAACTCACACCGAGTAAACAGCAAACTCACCTTCAAGTTTCTTTATGGTGGCCTCGGCGTTCTCCACGAAGCTACGGCATTTTTCATGCTCATCGGCCAAGGCCTTCAGTTTGTCTGCAGAGAAGAAAAGGTTAGCGCGTGAGAAAGCAGAAGCGGGCGTAAACATAAAACGCAGAAACCGCGTGGCTAAGCGTGTACCTTGCACTTCGGCCAGCTGTTGGGTGCTGTCGTTTGCATTTTTGCTCGCGGCCTCAGCAGCTAACTTCTCCTTCTCCAGCGCAGCAATTCGCCTCCTGGCGATGGAGTGATTCCAGAGAAGGATGCGGTATAAGTTGGTCCGCTTAAGAACGCTATCCTGAAAACCGAGAAGAAAATGAGTTAGGCAAAGCAGAGAAGATTCGGCCCGAGTAGGAGGCTACTCGGAGAGTATTCACCTACTCGACCCAAATCTCGGGGACTGGGGGTGATGGTAAGAAAGAAGAAAGGCGAGTAGAAGAGAAGAAAATTCAACTCGGAAAAGGCAAAAAGACTTACTGCGTAGCTCTGCTCGATATCTTCGGCGTTCTTGCGGTGCAAGAACATCTTGGCCGCGAGGGTGGCGGTGTCGGTGGAGACGGACATGGGCTGGTGTCCCAGGTCGATCTTGTTCCACTCCACGCGGTAGTGGTCGACGGAGCCAAGGGTCAAGCCGTGCCACTTCTCCTCTCCGAGAACCCCGCTGTCCCACTTGGCGCTGATGTAGCCGACAGTGTCCAGTACCTGCTCAAGACCCTTGGAGGTTATTGGCTTGTCTTGGACTCCCCGAGAAGCAATATTGACGGGTTTGTTCTGGGCTGGATCGAAGGGAGGAGTATTCCTGGCTACAGCTTTCCTACCCTTCTGAATAGCTACAACTTTATCTTGGGGAGGGAAGCCGATGCTATGTTGGTGGCTAACCTCAATCATATATTCCGGGTAGCAAGGCTGGCCAGCAGCGCGAGCGCCCGCAGAGAGCGCAGCAGGAATCGGGCCGGAGTCGCGGATCACGAGTGCTCCGCCTGCGGATGCGCCTTGGTCTCTGGCCCTCTTCCTTGTTTGCTCCTTCTCGATTTCCTGCTTCTCGACATCCTCGGGTTTCTTCCCGTCAGTCTTGGCCTTTGCCTTCTCGGCGACTGCCTTCTCGGCAGCTTGCTTCTCGGCCTTCTTCTGCTCAGCCCTGGCCTTCTTCTGCTCGGCCTTGGCTCTCTCAGCAGCTTTTTTCTCAGCTTGGATCTTCTCGGCGGCCTCCTCCTTGGCCTTGGCCTCCTCAGCAGCCATCTTATCGGCAGTCTCCTTCTCAGAAAGGCCCTTCTTGGAACAATAATCCCTCAGAGCATCAAGGGCCTGTTGCTTGGCTGCTCGCCCAGGAGGGCTGGATGTATCCTTGTTCTGTGGAGACGAGGAGGAAGTTGGTGGTGTAGGGCCTTGCGCAGTCGGCGGCGTAGGGCCTTGCGCAGTTGGTGGCGCCGCTGCAGCTCCTGGCAGAACACCACTCGGTGCGCTGCCCGGCAGTGGGTAGACATCCGCTACGGTAGCATCCGCGGCGGTGTCGTCTGTCGTCAGCTGCTCGGCGGCGATGTTCTCTTGTGCAGCAGCCTCAGTGGTGGGCTGCTCCCGTTCTACTTCTGGCCGCTCAAGGGCGGCGGCGTCTGGCGTTTCCTATTCTTGGTTCTCCTCGGCGTTGCTAGCCGGAGGAGAAGGGGGTCTCTCGTCGTGGACGGCGGTGTCTTGTGCTGCTGGTTCTGACGCTGCTCCTGGTGCTGGATTGGCAGCAGCAGCATTGGCGTCGCGATCCTCATCATCATCGTCCAGGTTAACCAGAGGTACTGGTTTCTTCTGGGCTTGGTCGGACGCGAGGGCTGCGTTCGCGTCCATGGCAGGACTGCAGAGAAGAAAGAGATCAGGGATTGGAAGGAGATTTGGGAGAAATCAGTACTACGCGAGAAGGAGGGCAAACGAGAAGAGAACTCACGCATTAGTGGATTTAAGCTGTCGTCGGGGTTTCTTGACAGTAACTTTCTTCCTCTTCTCGGCGGCCTCCTCCTTCTCGGCGGGCTTCCTCTTCTTGGCTGGAGGTGCCTGCGCTTCGCTCCCAGTCCGCTTGCGGGTTTCGGGAGGGGCAGTAGACAAAGGTTGGACGACGAGGGGCGCATCGCCCTCGTTCTCGCCCTCATCCTCGTCAGCGGCCTCATCTGAGAAGTTCAAAGGAGAAGAAGGAAGAATCAGGAACAGCAGTGCGAGGGGTTGGTGTTTCTCAGAAGCAAACAAGATGAAAATAACAATACCGTGAGAGCCTTCATCCGACCAAGTGCGGAGAGCATCGCGCTTGTCAGGAACGGGACTGCTCGGTTCCGCGTCGTCAGAGGGCAGCATGTCATCCTCCTCGCGATCGGCGAACCAGTTGTCCTCGAAAACTTCCCGACTCTCAATCAGCTGTCGAGTAAGAGTCTGAAAGACAGAGAAGGATCATAAGTAAACCGAGTAGCATGATGGAACTCTACTCGGATAGGCGTGCAAACACAAAGCACACTAAGCCTATGCAGTTCTCCAAGTGTTCTACCCGGATAGGCGTGCAAACACAAAGCATACTAAGCCTAAGCGCGAGTCGACTAAGAGCTCTACTCAGTGCACCAGGTGGTTGCTAGTCGGGGCGGAAAGGGAAGTTCTCTACTCGGGTGGCAGAGGCAAAAACAGAGAAGGAAGAACGTACCCGGGCAATCGGTTGCGTGCGGCTGTACGGGACGAAGCCATACCGCCACTTCTCGGTAAGGCTTGTCTTCAGCATGTTCCTGGCATGATAGGCAACATCCGCGTCGTCGATTTCGATGGTGGTGGTCCTGGTGCAGTCGCGCGGGCCGCCCATGTAACACATGAGATGGCAGCGCTCCTGCAGAGGGAGTACTCGGCGCTTGATCCAGCATATCACCGGGTCGTCATTCTTGAGGCCCAGCTTCTTCAACTCGCCGAGTCTATCTTCTATCTCGACGGCGATTTCGTCGATGTTGGGCTTCTCCTTCCAGTTCGACCCGAGTGGAGCACGGTTCCTCCAAGCGGGCAGGTTGATTCGATCATCAACCACACCTCCTTCCGTGGCGGGGACGTTCTTGACGTAGAAGAAGGTTTGCTGCCACATTCGGCAGGAGTCCAGCCCCTGGATGCGGGGATGGTTCGTACCCGTCCGCTGCACCATCATGGCACAGCCCGTGTCGGTGGCGCGGCCGATACCTGCACCGTCTTTCTTCCCGACAGATTGTTGGCGGAGATTGAAGTACCTGAGCCACGTATCAGTCGTGGGCCTGATGCCGAGGAAAGCCTCGCAGACCACGGCGTGGTAGGCGAGGAAGACGACCGCGTTGGGCGGCAGATGGTGCATCTGCAGCCCGAAGTGGTCGAGGAATTTGCGCAGAAAGTCGGAGGCGGGCAGTCCAAAGCCGCGCTCGAAGTGCGACATGAAGACCACCCGCTCGCCGTCCTGCGGAGTTGGCACGACCTCGTCGTCGGGTGCCCGGCACTCCACGCCGGGGGGAACCCTTCTGCTGGTCACGAGCCAGGCGAGATTGGCCTTGGTGACGGAGGAACCCGCCCAGCTAGCCTTGGCCATCGTCGCGAGTGGGAAGAGTGGATGATTTTCGAGTGGAGGTGCTCGGTGGAGTGAGTCCGCGGCGGCGCGGAAGCTTGCGCGGCGGCGGAGGGCTCGGTGGAGAAGAAGGACAAGAGGCAGAAGGGGAAAAGAGCAGGGAAGAAGAAAAGGAAGTTACCGCGGGGGTATTTATATCTCCCTCGCGGTGTTACCGTTACCACCGCGGTAGTGGGATCGACTGTGGCATGTGGTGGGTCCTGTGGCCGGCTAGAAACGCACACAAGCGCGGGCTGCGCGCGTAACGGCCGCATTTGATCCCACCTTCAGATCGTGGCCAGTAATTGCGCGTGATGGGACATGACGGCCGGTGGGCCCACAGCGTGAAAACTGGACACGTGGCGTCGTGTCCTGGGCAACCAAACGACAAGGTCGTGGATGCTTGACACGTAGGCAGTGCCTGCGTGAAGGGCTGGATGTTGCTCTGCGCTGCAGGAGGCTCAGTTTGCGAATTTTCGCTAAGTCTTTTTACTCGATACAGAGTAGAAAGCAAGTGCTACTCGGGAAAGAAGAGACCTAAGATACTTTCCGATAGCTCTCGGAGGACCTACTCGGCATCTTGAGGTTCGATGGCTGAGATGCGAAGGCTGGTTTTAAGCTGCAGAGCCTAGTGAACAAGTTCGCAAGACTCAACCAGCTTCAGGACTGCTGTCGGGGGGTTACCCCCGAGTAGGGTAAAGACAGGTGGTAAAGGCCGCTTACAGAAGAGAGGTTGGGTCGAGTAGCCGACTACCGGGTACTCTCTACCCGGTCGACTGCTACCCGGTCTCACCTCAAGATGACCAGAAGGAGATATCAGTCAAGTCCTACCCTGTCGAGTAGAAGGTTTGGCCCGAGTACAATTGGCGGGAACCTTTGGCGGGAAACTACTCGGGCAGGAAGTCAAAGGAGCGTTCTGACACAGATCCCGCGTATCCTGGGTCCGTACTTGGCAGCATTCGAACTACTGTTCACGTGGGGACGGGCCTGCCTGACAGTGACAGCATGGAAGCAGTCGGTGGCAGGATAAGGGGGGCCTACTCTGTGACTAGGTACAGTGATACCAGTCTGTCCCCTAGTTTTGCCCAACGACTTTACAGAAGCAGCCAAGACCAACGACCAAAGCTGTCAGCGGGTACTCGGAGAAAGGACAGTGTGCACACTATGTCGACACTTGTCTAGGATTTGGACGTATCCGGCTGGGCACCATGTATATAAGGTGCCCCGCCGCCTCCTGCGCGAGGCACACTCACAGACGATCTCATTCCAGGCTCATAGTGAACCCTAGAAACCCTAAGTTCTTGACCTAGCTCTACTCGGAGAGGGGCAAGGGGCTATTCGGTAGCGATATCATCTGTACCATTTCTACTCGGAGAGACATCGTAATACATAGAGAAAGGCAGGAGTAGGGGTTTTACCTCCTCACGAGGGCCCTGAACCTGGGTACATCGTGTTGTTTGTGCTGTGTGGATCTCACCTCACGCGGCTACACGTCGCGTGATCCCTCCCCGGACACCTCCAGCGTCCATCGTCCCCACATCTTTAGCCATCCTATGGCATCTGCCGTGACACCACCACGACAATTGCCAATTCTGAACATTTTAGCTCACAATTAAACATTAGAAAAAGAGAGATATAATTGTTTTTTTTTACTTTGGGCATAATGGGGGTAGGGAGAGACCAATTTGTTAGGATAACACTCCCCCTATGTCCATGCCTACACCTAAACCCAAACACATAGTCAACTATAGGCGTGCATGCAAGATCCTCAAGTCAAACTCCTTGAATCGATGATATTTAGCTCATTCCTCAAAAACATGAATCTTGAATCATCTAGAGGCTTTGTGAATATGTCCGAGAGATTATCCTTGGTTGGGACATAGGCTAGCTCAATACCACCTCTTCCCACATGACCCCGAATGAAATGATGACGAATTTCAAAGCTTCGTCCTTGTGTGTTGCACGGGGATGCAAGCGATCTTGATGTCACTCTCATTGTCACATAAGAGTGGCACCTTATTGATACGTCATAAACGTATCCATAATTTCTGATGTTCCATGTTGTTTTCATGTTATATGCTACATGTTTGCTATACACTTTATGCCATTTTTATCGATTTTATGGGACTAACCTATTGACAAGATGCCATAGAGTCAGTTCCTATTTTCTATTTTTATTAGTTTCAGAAAAGTTGTTCTGGAAATATTCTCGGAATTGGACGATTCGAAGCCCGGAGGTCTTAGAATTCTGTCGCGCACACGGAGTCCAGAGGGGACCCAGAGGAGGGCCACAGGGGCCCCACACCATAGGGCGGTGCGCCCCTGGCCGCGCCCAGGGGTGGTGTGGGCCCCCTGGCCGCCCATCGACGTTGCCCTCTCGCCTATTTATACCTCTCGGGAGGTTAAACCTAGAAATAGAAGCCTTTTCCACGAAAAACACCCGCAACCACCGTCACCGTCAACCCTAGTTCGGGAGGGTTCTGGAGCTCTCCCTGGCACCCTGCCGGGAGGGGTATTCATCACCAGAGGGATCTACACCACCATGCCTGCCTCCAGACTAATGCGTGAGTAGTTCATCCTTGGACTACGGGTCCATAGCAGTAGCTAGATGGTTGTTCTCTCCTCTTTATGCCTCATGTTTAGATCTTGTGAGCTTCCCTACATGATTAAGATCAACTTATTCTAATGCTACAAGTCGTGTTTGCAAGGATCCAATGAATATTGAATGCTATGTATCGTCATTATCAATCTATCATGTTTTATTCATGTGTATGTTATTTATGATCTTGCATGCTCTCCGTTGTTAGTAGATGCTCTGGCCAAGTAGATGCTAGGGACTCCAAGAGGGAGTATTTATGCTCGATAGCGGTTCATGCCTCCCTTGCATTTGTGCTCGAGTGACAGAAATCTGACGAATGGGGGGATGTGATGTTGCCATTAGAGATAAAACAACAATGTTTACATTGTTTACATTACACACTTTGCTTAATGCGATTATCTGTTGCTTGCAAGTTAATACCCAAGGTTTGCTCGGATGACATTCTGAGGGTGGATTATTAGTCATAGATGTAGTTGGATAACGGTCTATGAGTCTTGTTGTAAGGCTCGCATGAATCACATACTAACCATCATTTCATGCATGTCTTAATACTGTCAATTGCCCAGTTGTAATTTATTTACCACACACGCTATCTATCTTTCATGGAGGGACACCACTAGTGAACTGTGGACCCCTGTTAATTTTCCTCATACTGATAATACAACCATTGAATCCCTTTTTCACACTGTTACTATTGTTTTCTTACTGTTTTCCACATCATACGTTTAACCGCTTTGTTTTTAGCAAAACCGGTGAGATTGACAACCTCACTGCTTCGTTGGGGCAAAGCGAATTGATTGTGTTGTGTAGGTTCCACGTTGCTGCTAACAACATCAGCTGCATCAACCTTCAGAAGTGATTTCTTTCTCCTATTGGTCGATTGAACCTTGCTTTCTTTCTAAGGGAAAAATTGTCGCTGCGCTCTTCACAACCTTTCTCTTGGGGTTTACTAACGTCAACCATCAACAAGTTTTCTAGCGACGTTGCCGGGGAGAAAAAGGATTTTTTGCAAGGGGAGTCTCTCACTTCCAATCTCTTTACTTTTTTTTTTTAGTTTTGCTTAGTTTATTTTATTTTGTCTTGTTTGCTTCTCTATATCGAAAACACACAAAAAATTAGTTCTTATTCTAGTTGTTATTTTTATCCTATTTCTAATCTTGCTAAAAATGAGTAATCCCCAGAACACTAAGTTGTGTGACTTTACTAGCACCAACAACAATGATTTTATTATTACACCTATTTCTCCACCTGCTCCTACTGCGGATTTTTATGAAATTAAGCCTGCTCTGTTATATCTTGTTATGAGAGAGCAATTTTCTGGTATTAGTACTGATGATGCTGCTACCCATCATAATAATTTTGTTGAACTAAGTGATATGCAAAAATATAAAGATGTAGATGGATATATTATTAAACTAAAATTGTTTCCTTTCTCTTTGAGGGGGGAGCTAAAGAATGGTTTCTATTTTTTCCTAAAAATAGTATTGATTATTGAACTAAATGTAAAGATTCTATCATTGGAAAATATTATCCTCCTGCTAAGATTATAGCTTTAAGAAGTAGAATTATGAATTCTAAGCAATTTTATAATTAGCATGTTGATAAAGCTTAGGAAATAATGCAATATTTAGTAAAGAATTTTCCTACTTATGGACTGACTACTTGGATGATCATCCAAAAAATTTATGCATGACTGGATTTTTCTTATAGAAACCTTCTGGATTCAGATGCTGCAGGAACCTTTATGTCCATGACTTTGGGGGCAACAACA
Organism: Alopecurus myosuroides; assembly: GCA_028641055.1. Lineage (NCBI taxonomy): Eukaryota > Viridiplantae > Streptophyta > Magnoliopsida > Poales > Poaceae > Alopecurus > Alopecurus myosuroides. The sequence goes on from CM054057.1 coordinate 178,091,527, forward strand.
AAGCTTCGTTATGGTATGATGGTAAATTATTCTGAATGGCACACCGAGAGAGCTCCAACAGGTAAGAAGGTAAATTCTGTTCAAGAAACCTCCTCTTTCAGTGATAGACTTGATGCTATTATGTCTATGTTTGTGAATGACCATGCTCCTATTGATCCAAACTATGTTCATTTATCCTATTTAGTTGCTCAAGTTGAGCTTGTTGATGTGAACTTCATTAAAAATAATAGTTTCAACAACAATGTTTATAGGAATAATTTTGGTAGCTACAACTATAGGCCATATACTCCAAATAATAATAATGGTTATGCCAATTCTTAGGGTAATTCCTACAACAACAATAAAAGTGTTCTGATCTCGAAAACATGCTGAAGAATTTTATTAGTATACAAACTTCTTTTAATAAATCCTTCAAGGAAAAGTTTGACAAAATTGATGTTCTTGCTTCTAAAGTTGATAGCCTTGCTCTTGATGTTGACTTCTTAAAATTAAGGTTATTCCTCATGATGTTAAAAAATAAAAACTTTGAATTCCATTCAAATTTCGAATTGATGACAATGTTAGGATGTTAGCAAAATTGCATGCTAGATGGGAAAGAGAACATGAAATAGCTAGAAAGAATAATATAGCTAATATTTGTACTATTACCACCACTAGTAAAACTGAAGCTTCTCATACTAGAAAACTTCTACTATTAATGGTAAAGTAATTTTTGTTGGCAATGTCTCCACTTCTTCTGCTAAACATTTAAAATTGCCCAAAAACACTAAAACCGTTCCTGATAAAAGTGCTAAAAATTTTCTAGGTATGGGAGACAAAGGTCCCATTACTTTTGATAAGAATGATCTTGAATTTGATAATCGCAACATCTCTGAAGTAATTATGTTCTAACAAAATCTTTCTAGTAATCTCGATGCTAATACCATTAATATGGCTTTTAGAAAACGTATTACAAATGCTCTCATGCAAATTACAGAAGAAGAATGAAAATGTGAATCCTCTATTCCTAGAAAATTAGAAGATGGATGGGATCCCATCATTAAAATGAAGGCGAATGATTTTGATTGTAATGCTCTATGTGATCTTGGTGCTAGTATCTCTCTTGTGCCTAAGAAACTATATGATATGCTTGATTTACCACCATTGGAACACTGTTATTTAGATATTCGTCTTACTGATAATGCTAGAAAGAAACCTTTGGGGAGAGTTGATGATGTTCTTATTATGTTTAAAAATAACCTTGCGCCCATTGATTTTGTTGTTATGAATATTGAATGCAATGCTTCTTGTCCTATTGTTTTGGGAAGACCTTTTCTTAGAACCGTTGGTGTTGTTATTGATATGAAAGAGGGGAATATTAAATATCAATTCCCACTCAAGAAAGGTATGGAGAACTTTCCTAGGAATAGAATTAAGTTGAATTTTGATTCTATTATTCGAACAAGTTACAATTCGGATGCTTCTTCACTGGAAAACACTTGATTTTCTCTTCCTATGCGTAGCTAAAAGGCGTTAAAGAAAAGCACTTCTTGGGAGATAACCCATGTTTTTATTTTAGCTTTGTTTTTCTCTATTTTCTTTGAGTCAAGGTGTTCTATAACTCTGTAGCAACTCCTTTGTATCTTTATTTTCATGTATTAGTTGTGCCAAGTAAAGTTTCTAGCGAAAGTTGGTGTTAGTTTTGGATTTCTGCGCAGGAAACAGATTTCTGTTGTCCACCGTAAATTCCGTGTAAAATCACAGAAAGGTCAAAATCACTTGCCATTTTTTCTGCTTATTCCTCAGCTAATAACGAAATTATTTGTTTTTTACGCTTTCCGATTTGAGCAACTTAAGTGCCCCGAAAAAATTCGACATTACAGACTGTTCTGGTTTTGGCAGATTCTGCCTTTTTTACTTGCATTCTCTCTTTTACTATGTCGAGTGAATTTCTTTGCTTCACGAAACATCGGTGGATGTAGATAATGTTTAAAAGTATTAATAACTCTTGTGCCTCGGAAGAACACGTGATTTTTTTATTGTGCACTAACCCTCTAATGCGAATTACTTTGAGTGTGGTGTGAAGGAAGTTTTCAAGGGTTTAGAGAAGAGGGTGATATAATGTGATCAAGAAGAGTGTAAAACCAAAGCTTAGGGATGCCCTAGTTCATCCCAAAAAATTCTAAGAAAACTCAAGCGTCTAAGCTTCGGGATGCCCAAGGCATCCCCTTCTTCATCAACAATTTATCAGGTCACTTCTAGTGAAACTATATTTTTATTCGGTCACATCATATGAATTTTACTTGGAGCGTCTTTTAATTTTCGTTTTTTCTTTTGTGTTACTTGCTGAAATAAATATAGTTGGAACCTAGCATTCTTGCGTGGGGGAGAGACACGCTCCGTTTTTCATATGAATACTCGTTACGCTCGTATTCTTAGTTTTTCTTCTAGTTGTTGCAATCCTTTTAGATCATGTTTTTCATGCATCTCTTATTCAGAGTTGTTAGTTTTAGTAGAGTAGTATTATTACTCTCTTGGTTTATTGCTATATTATTTGGAGAGTTTGTGTTAAAATATATATTGAATGGTGCTTGATGGAAATAGAAAATGCTACATGTGGTAGATGATTAAGCGGTGCAAAAAGAAGCTCGTATAGACTGTGGCTAGAATTTTTCATGTCATGTTAAATGTTATTTTGATTCTATGCCTAGTAGTTATTTTTGTAATATGACTTGTCTAAAATAGATTAGAGTGCTTAATGTGCCATTGAAAGAATCATGAGTTGTTTTTTATCACATTGAAACATAATTTTGTGGTGTTCTCCTTTGAATGCTTTATTTGGTTGAGTTGGAGAATTCTTACACCATGTTTATGACTACAAACCAGTCACTTATAGCCTCTATGATCATTTAGTTTTTGACTTTTAATACCATTTATTCTATGATTAATAATATTTTTGTCTCTATGCATGATTATGGCCATTATGCTCTCTTGATTTGTCGCTCCTAGTCTTTGCTAGCCTCCACCTGTACTGAGTATGAGCTCTACTCATGCATCCAACTCCCAAACACCAAATTATGCCAAATGTGTCCACTATACCTACCTACATGTGGTATTTAACCGCCACTCCAAAGTAAATTGCTCATGTGTTACCTTTAAAACTTTCAAAATTATTCCTGTTTTGTGCCCCTGTTTTAGATCATGAGGACGTGAATAGAAAATCTTTGTCTCACTTGTTGATTGGACTTCACACACCTGGACTATTGGTTTCATCCGCTTATCCAATTGCTAAAAGAGCTGGCAGCGGGGTGCCCAGCACCAAACTTAATTACAACAAATTCTCTTCACTATTTTTGCCCCTAATTTATCAATGAAAGCATAATTGTGTAAACAAAAGAGAAAGAGGGATGACCTTCTACCCCAGTTGCGTCCTTCTATGAGAGCCGCTCTTGTGAAGTCTAGTTTCCTTGTGACATACTGTATTTTTCATTTACCATTCGTTGACATAAGCATACACATCTCTAAAAATATGTTTTCAATACCACTGTTTAACAAAATAAAAAGCTCTAGCACATGAGTAATTCCTGCTTCCCTCTGCAAAGAGCCTTTCTTTTACTTTTATGTTGAGTCTCCATCTTCTAACTTTATGCACAGTTGAGAGAGCGTAGTTGCCATTCTGAGTTTAATGCGCATTTGTCCCAAAAATTATTATTGATTTATTCATACCATGTGATTACTTGCTCTCAAATTAATTGTTCTAGTCATCCACTTAAGATTTGAAGGTGTCCTGGCATTTATGATTTGCCCCACTCTTAAGGACAAGTGAAATATCACTTTGCTATGTTTTTCTTTATGCTCGAAACAAACGTATAACTTTCAAGTGCATTATTATTCATATCTTATATTTGTGTTACTTTTCATGATGAAAAGTGATTTCTAAGTTTCATTGTTAGAATTATATCGATCATGCCCGTGTTTAAAGTCCTATGATCTCGCCTTACATTTTATTTTACAATTTTGATGATCACGTTTATTTTGGTAGCATGTCACCTCAGAAATTATTTGTTTTAATCGTTTACCTACTCGAGGACGAGTAGGAACTAAGCTTTGGGATGTTGATATGTCATAAACGTATCCATAATTTCTGATGTTCCATGTTGTTTTCATATCATATTGCTACATGTTTGCTATACACTTTATGCCATTTTTATCGATTTTCTAGGACTAAACTATTGACAAGATGCCATAGAGCCAGTTCCCGTTTTCTGCTGTTTTTTTTAGTTTCGGAAAAGTTGTTCTGGAAATATTCTCGGAATTGGAAAATTCGAAGCCCGGAGGTCATAGAAATCTGTCACACACACGGAGTCCAGAGGGGACCCGGAGGGGTGCCACAGGGGCCCCACACCATAGGGCGGCGCGCCCCCCTAACCGCGCCCAGGGGTGGTGTGGGCCCCCTGGCCGCCCACTGATGTTGCCCTCTCGCCTATTTATACCTCATGGGAGGGTAACCCTCGAAACAGAAGCCTTTTCCACGAAAAACACCCGCAGCCGCCGTCATCGTCAACCCTAGTTTGGGAGGGTTTTGAAGCTCTCCCCGGCACCCTGCCGGAAGGGGAATTAATCACCGGAGGGCTCTACACCACCATGCCCGCCTCCAGAATGATGCGTGAGTAGTTCATCCTTGGACTACGGGTCCATAGAAGTAGCTAGATGGTTGTTCTCTCCTTTTTATGCCTCATGTTTAGATCTTGTGAGCTTCCCTATATGATCAAGATCATCTTATTGTAATGCTACATGTTGTGTTTGCGGGGATACGATGAATATTGAGTGCTATGTCTCGTGATTATCAATCTACCATGTTTTATTCATGTGTATGTTATTTATGATCTTGCATGCTCTCCCTTGTTAGTAGATGTTCTGGCCAAGTAGATGCTAGTGACTCCAAGAGGGAGTATTTATGCTCGATAGTGGGTTCATGCCTCCCTTGCATTTGTGCTCGAGTGATAGAAACATGATGAATGGGGGATCTGCTGTTGCCATTAGGGAGAAAACAACGATGTTTACATTACACACTTTGCTTAATGTGATTATCTGTTGCTTGCAACTTAATACCCAAGGTTTGGTCGGATGGCATTATGAGGGTGGATTATTAGTCATAGATGCAGTTGGATAATGGTCTATGAGTCTTCTTGTAATGCCCGCATGAATCACATAGTAATCATCATGTCATGCATGTCTTAATATCTGTCAATTGCCCAGATGTAATTTGTTTACCACACACGCTATTTATCTTTTCTGGAGAGACACCACTAGTGAACTGTGGACCCTGGACCATTTTCCTCATACTGATAATACAACCACTGCAATCACTGTTTTCACACTGTTATTATTGTTTTCCTGCTGTTTTCCACACCATACGTTTAACCTCTTTTTTTCAGCAAAACCCGTGAGATTGACAACCTCGCTGCTTCGTTGGGGCAAAGTGAATTGATTGTTTTGTGTACGTTCCACGTTGCTGCTGATCGGTAGTGCGCCCTGCTAACATAGGCTGCATCAACTTCAAAAGTGATTTCTTTCTCCTACTGGTCGATTCAACCTTGCTTTCTTTCTGAGGGAAAACTTTCCGCTGCACTCTTCACAACCTTTCTCTTGGGGTTTACCAACGCTATCCATCACTTATCTCAGTAAACATCATACTCTTTGAGGGTTTGCCTCATTCATAGCAATTGGGTGCAAGCACTAGCGGCCGCCACATACTCGGCTTCGGCGGTGGAGAGAGATATACAATTATTCTTCTTAGAATACCAACTCACCAAACACCTACCAACAAATTGGCAAGATACGGAAGTCGATTTCCTATCATCTTGATAACCGGCCCATTCTGAATCCGTGTACCCTTTGAGATAAAATTGTATCCCCTTTGGGTACCACAAACCAAATCTTGAGGTATAAACCAAATACCAAAAGATCCTATGGACCACCATCAAATGTCTTTCCGTAGGAGCCGCTTGATACCTTTCACACACTCCTATACTCAACACAATATCGGGTCTAGATGCACAAAGATAAATCAAAGAACCAACTATTGAACGATACAACTTTTGGTCAACATATTTACCATCCGGATTGCGCTTCAGATGGCATTTGGTTTGCACTGGAGAGACCCTCTCTATAGCACCTTGGAAGTTTCACCTCTTGATCATGTCTTGGGTATACTTGGCTTGAGAAATGAAAGTCCCACGAGCCAATTTCTTGATCTCAAAGCCAAAGAAGAATTTGAGCTCTCCCATCATAAACATCTCAAACTTGTCAGTCATAAGCTTGGAGAATTCATCATTTAAAGTTTTATTAGTTGAGAAAAAGATGATATCATCCATGTAGAGTTGGCATATGAAAATCTCTCCTTTTACCCTCTTCAAAAAATCTCTAAGGTGCTCATACCACACACGTGGTGCTTGTTTAAGTCCATAGAGCGACTTATCGAGCTTGTAGACATAGTTAGGGAAGCTGGGGTTCTCAAAACCCGGAGGTTGCTTAACATATACCTCCTCTTTAAATGGACCATTTAGAAAAACACTTTTGACATCCATTTGTTGCATTTTAAAGTTATGTGAAGATGCATAAGCAAGGAGGATACATATGGACTCGAGGCAATCTATAGGAGCATATGTTTCATCAGTCAATGCCTTCCACTTGAGTGTAACCTTGAGACACCAATCTTTCCTTGTTCCTTATGACAATGCCATGCTTATCTTGCTTGTTCTTGAATATCCACTTGGTGCCAATAACATTGTGGCAATATTTTAGCTTCTCAACCAGCTTCCAAACTTTATTGAGCTCATCATGCATAGCTTCCAACCAATCTGAGTCCTCAAGAGCCTCAAATACTTTCTTTTGTTCCACCATGGATATGTGAGCTTGATTCTCACTGAAGCTTTCCAATTGAGCTCTTGTGGACCTTTTGGCTTGAACATCAATCAAAACCTTATTATAGGAGGCATCAATGCACCTCAAGGCTCTAGCCATCCTTTTGGCATGATGGGCTTTGATCTCCCCAATATTGCGAGGAGGAATCACTTGATCATCTTGATCATTTGGGTCCCTATCTTGACCGGAATGTTGGCCTTGATCATCATCATTATGGATTGCTGCAACTTGAGATGAAGAAAGTTGATCTTGGCCTTGACCTTGGCTAGCTTGAACGATAGGAGTGCTTGGTTCTTGCATAGAAACTTGGTCAACAAGAGGAGGTTCTTGACCTTGTTCTAGGGTTGGTGCATCACATTCTCCATTGGCATGTTCTTCTATTTTAGAAAAGGTCTCCACTTGAGTAGAGCATAGTTCTTCTCGATCCGCCACAAGGTATCCCTCGATGGGGCGGAAAAATCCCACACCCATCCCTCCTAAGGCCAAGACATTTGTTGAGGAGAAGACCAAGTCAAGCTATGGAAAGGAAGGGACTCGAAAAGTGAGGGCTTGTTTCAATTTTCAAGACAACTATCACTTTGTTGCCGAGTGCCCTTTTGAGAATAGGGAAAACCATGGAGGAAAACTTGTTATCAAGGATAAGTCAAAGCTCCCCAACAAGAGGCCCTACTTCAAGAAGAAACCTTTCAACAAGAAACCATCTCCAAGGTATGTGCTACTGACTCAAGAAGATTATGATTCCGGCGATGAAGAAGAAGAAGAAACCACAAGTGAAGTGACCGCTCTAGATATTGCAGCTTCATCAACTCCATCTCTTTTTGAATCCCCCAATGAGAATCTTCCTCAACCTTCCGCCAAGTGCTTCATGTCAAAGGCCACTGACGTGTCATCTTCCTCCCACTCTAAGACTAAAAATTAAAATAATAACCTTGTTAGTCCTAGTGTTGAAGATGAAATTGCCTACTTGGGTCTATTTATGACTAACTTGAAAGCTGAGAGAAAGAGGTACTTTGATCTTATGATTATTCAATTGGGAGAGGCCCAAGAGGCTCTTGAGAAGAAATATGAGATCGGGAGGTAAGATTGCATTGAAAGGGGCTCCCTCTCAAATGCTCTTGAAGAAGAACAGGAGATTCGAGTATCTCTTGAGGAGAAACTTGAGACTATTGAAGAGTCACATAATGAGTTAATTTCTAAATTCACTAAAGACCATGACCATGCTATTGCTAAATTTAAAAGGGCTAAAAGGAAAAAAGGTTGAGTTTGGGGTTGGTCATGAAAAACTAACCGAGCAGCTAGAGAAGCTCACCGAGGCTCACAAGGCCTTGGAGAGTGAACACTCTACCTTCAACAAGTCTTGTGAACAACTTAAAACTAAACTATATCAATTCAATATTCCTAGTATTTATACTTCTTCTTGTGATCATGCAAATGTTGTTGAGGATAATTCTAGGTTAATGTAATAACTAGCAATAATCAAGGGCAAGGGCCCTAGTGCTGAGAAGGTTGTGGACCGAAAGCCGCAAGTGGTTGCTACTAGACCACAAAATGGCAAGCAAGTTCTTGTCTATGTTGCCAAGATCAAGAAAAAGAAGAAGAAGAACAAGAACAAGGCCAAACCCGCACAAACAAAGAAGAATGTTGGTGCGAGTGGTATTATCATTAGGGACGACACTAATCGTAGCAACCCCGCGGGAACTAACAATCCTCACCATTTCTTATATTTTGAGTTTTATGGTGTTGTGCAAGCTAAATATGTTGTTCCTATTGAAGGTTACATTTACTACACTATTTGGGTTCCAAAGACCCTTGTTGCTAACATGAGAGGACCCCCCCTCGGGTCCTAACTCTAGTCAATGATTTCTTATAGGACTATGCTTCCGGTGGGTCAAAATGTATAATTGACAATGAATGTACAAGTCATATGACCAAAAGCAAATAGCTTTTATGAAGGAGGTGTACCAATTGAACGGATATTATGGGCACCTATGGGGGGGTTCTTCCAAAACCTTTTCACGGCAAGACCAATGAAGTCCTTGAGTATGGGATCATACTCTTGATATTTCAACGGAGCCAAGTATTCACTTGATTCAAGCTCTTCTTGATGCTCCACTGTCTTGGTCACAACCTTGGCCTTCAACACAACGGAGGCTCCTTTGTGCATTCTAATAGCACGAGCACGAGTGTCATGAGCAAGCTTTGTTTGAACTTGGAATGAGGCCATCTCTTGCATCACCTCGGTTGATCTCATGAGGTGATAGTTGTGTCTTCCTTGAAGGCTCTTCAAGTCCACATGCTCAAATGTCATAAGGGCACTCACGTACTTTCTCTTTATCCAAGCACCATCCACATGAGTGGCACCAAGACCACTAAAGGCTGTAGCAAGGGTCTTGAGTCTCCGGTACTTGTCCTCATGGTTATCACCATCATGCATATAGAACCCTTCGGCCTCATTGCTCAAGGTATCATACCTATTCCTCTTCATGCTTTCATTTCCCTCAAACATGGAGATAAGATCATCCCATGTTTCTTTGGCGGTGGAGTATTATTGAAGGTGAGGCATGTGGTTTGGACCCACGACTTGTTGAATCATCGACAAAGCGGTGTAGTTGAGTTGGCAATATACCACTTCTCTTCTTGTCAAGTTCTTGGGGTCATGAGGCTTGTATCCATCTTGAACAACCCTCCAAATCTCAATACAAGAAGAGTTCAAGTGAGTTTTCATATAATATTGTCATTGACTAAAAGAACGTGCATCAATTTTAGGAGGTTCACCTCCAGGGTTAATATGAGGATGTGGGATAGGAGGATCGGGAGAGTACCGTCCTTCGACATTGTGGTAGTATTCCTTCTCATAGTTTCCCTTATGAGGTAGAGTGTTTTTACAGGAAGTAGTTCCACTTTTAGTTCCTCCATCCTCCTCCTCATCTTCCTTGTTCTCCGGAATTTCTTCCCAAGGAATAGAACATGAAGATTCTGGACCCTTGGCTTTCAATAGTTGCATCATTAAATCCCGAACCCCCGCCATTTTGGCATCCATGGATGAGGTCAAGGAATCTTAAATTTCCTTGAGATCATCCATAGTGACTTGTGCCGCGAGCGCATCGGTTTCCCCTTTGTTGACCATACTAAACTCTTAGGCGGTTAAGCCCAAAATAAGAGTCGAAGCTCCGATACCAATTGAACGGATAGTATGGGACATAGAGGGGGGGGGGGTGAATAGGTGCTACGACCAATTTTAATTGCTTTTCAATTTAGACTTGAAACAAGAGGTAAATTCTCTAGATATGTAACTATGGTGAATTTACCTATATGACAAGAGCAATACAAGGCAAGATACAAACACAAAGTAAAGGAGAGGGAACGAGGTAACCGATAACAGAAGCACGCAGAGACAAGGATGTAATATCGAGTTCCTCCTTTTGAGGGGAGTACGTATCGTTGGAGGAGTGTGAGTTTCTCCACAAAGGCCTCACCCTATTCTCAGATGAAGCTCACTACAAAGGCCTAGTGCACCTTCCACTATTGATTCCCTTCGAGGCGCAAAACGGCACCTTTACAATGACCTTGAGGCACACACCTACAACCGAACTGGGGGATCCCAAGAATCACCAACAATCTTGCTTTAATCAACAAGTAAGAAACAATGTAGTCTAGGTCTCAAATCCCTCAAGTTAATAAGGGGAAATGAAGAACGACTTGGTGAAGATGTAGGTCGGGGCCTTCTCCTTCAATCCTCCAAAGATCAACGAGTTTGGATGGAGGGAGATATCTAACTTTTAGTGGCTCAATAAATGCTTGACTTGAATGCTAGACGAGCTACCTTTTGGGAAGAAGAGGATGAGCTATTTATACTTCTCCCCTCAGATCTGACCGTTTTGAGCATTTATTGCTCCACCCGGTAATACCGGACGCTGTCCCGTAGTACCGCCTTCACTAGTATTCACCGGGTCAACGCTGGCATTCGTAGGCGGATCTTCACGGTTGATACAGCCACATGGAAGTGGTAGTACCGCGACCCCGGTACCGCCTAGCCAGTCCGGTAGTGCCGAGCTTTGCGCGCAGGTTCCAGTACCACTCCAGCACCAATTTACTAGAAAATCCGGTAGTACCGCCTCAGACAGAAAACCCACAAAATGATTGTTTCTTCACACTGATATCAACGGGGTTTTTCAATAGATCATATGGTGAATAAATGTAGATATTAAGCACAATAATTCCCCGCAGCATTTAACACACATTAAAGCTCTAATTGTGTTGTCAACAAACATCAAAACATAATGAGAGAAAATCTCTTACACATTCACCGTCGTTACCCCTCCCGGCACGCGGGGGCCGTGCGTTCACCGTCTCGACCCCTACCCACATCAGAGCGTGCCCCTTCGTGAGGATGTCGGTCATCGTTCACCTGCCCTTCGGTGAGCTCTTTCTTCCTCACGATCTTCAAGTAATATGTGCACCTCTGGTGATGGTAGCTAGCCATCCCCCGTCGTTCCTCGGCCTGCTCTGAACTTATGTATTTAGGTTGAACAAGAAACCATTTTTCCTACTCCCTCCGATCCGAGTGACACTTTTTATGGATCAGATGGAGTATCTATATCCTGTACTTCATATTAATTATCCTCTAGTTCTTATTATCAAGAATTTTTGCTAGCTCAGAGGGATTAAAACTACAAGTTATTCTTTGGTTCTCCGGTTCTCTACTTGATTTGTTGGCAGCTCTCTACTTGATTAGATGCATCCGTCACTTCGTTGTTCTAAACATGATATATATAAAGGTAGTAGATGTGTAGTTTCCATCCCTCAATTATTTTTCTTTCTTTTTGTTCATAAATTTAGCTAGTTTACCCATTTTCCTCTCCACACATGTTCAGAAATTTAGATAGTGAAGCAATTTGTACCTCTCAACACATGTCCAGAAATTTAGCTAGTTTTATAAATTTTCCTCTCAACACATGTTCACCAATTTGGATAGTTTAGCAATTTGTACCTCTCAAAACATGTTCGTCAATTTAGCTAGTTTACTTGCTTTTTTCATAGTTATTTCCATTTCACAGCCCGATAGTTAATTCTTCATCAATTTTGTTTGTGTTTTTAATCTTGAAAAGTGCCTATCTAATTTGTGTTCATGTTTCTGTTGCACTACAGAATATACCATGCAACATTCGTCTAGCATTCAACAATAGGAAAGATTGTATTGTTTTGTGCTCTTGCGAGCAGGTACAACATTGTTGTGTCAAAAGAACAGAGCAAAGCCCGCTTGCTCGATGAAGTATGGGTAGAGTTCGTTAGGAAGAACAATCTCAACTCGGGAGACCTACTAGTTTTTACTATGTCAACAAGACCATATTCTAAGATCTATGTTGATGTGATAAATATGGCATTCATGAAAAAGACAATGATGAGAACGATTCAGACATTAAGTCTGATGAGGACGAATGGACGATTCAGACATCAGTTCTGATGTGGCCACGTGATCGAGAGTGACGAAAAATAAAAGGTTACATACTTACATTATATTCTTAGAACTAACGCACATATTCCTACTTGTATCGTAACTAATCCTTGTACCGGAAGCACGAGAGTTACCCATAATCACCTCCTGCATGTGAGCATCTCCTTTCCTAAAAAGAGAGAGAGAGTAGTACTAGTACCTTACTTAAAGTTGTTGACCTCCTACACAATCATCCACAGGAATCAAGCGTATGCTTGTTCCCATCTCTGAACCAAGCTAAACGGAGTACTAGTGTAGTTAATTAATTAGCGGGCGCTACACCAGGCGGAACTTGGAGAGAATGTGACCCAGCTTCTCCTTGGTCAGCGGCTGCATGCGTGATCGAGTGCGTCAGGAAACGGTCAGGCCTAAAATCAAGGTGTTGGGTACATCCGACGGCCTAATACATGCATCCGTAGTAAAACACGGTGGATCGATCGTCACCTTGGGCGTGAAGTCGTCGGCGCCGGCGGCGATGAACGCCTGGACGTCCGACGGGAGGCTGTCGCTGGACACGGCGACGATCGGCGTGGCCACCCCCATGGCCCGGATCTGCCTCGCCGCCTGCATGCACGCGAACACACGTCGGCCCAGTAGCTGGACTGACACATATGCATGTACTGATGTACACATCACGCATCCATGGCAAGTGTAGGACGACGCGCGTACCTCGTGGCCGTCCATGCCCGGCATCTGCTTGTCCGTGAGGATGAGGTCGTATGCGCCGGCGCCGGCGGTCTTCCGCTCCCGCACCCGCTGGACCGCGTCGGCGCCGTTCTCCGCCTCGTCCACCTCAACTCCGGCCGCCCTTAGCACCGCCCTCGCCACAATCTGCTTAATTTCCAACATGATCATCAGTTAAATTAAACACCACGTACCCTCTACTCTCCATTGAGATGAATCTAACAATAACAAGACCAAACAGTGCAATTGATTAACACATGCAAAAGAGTCAGCTGATCACGTACCCGGTGGATCTCCTCGTCCTCCACGAGGAGCACTCTGATCCTCCTCCGATCCATCGCTGAGTCACTGCCTACTTTTTTCGAGAAATTTGTCTGTCAGTATCAACCTGTGCTAGCTAGCGAGTGCGAGTCCTCCTGCTTTTTAAGCGGTGAGTGGCAGGTCGATGGATGGATGGAGGGCAGGCGGAGCACACAGATCACGGTGAATCTCCCGGACGTGTACATTACACGGAGTTGCATGGTTGTGAATCTTGACGCCATCTGCCGGTGCTGGGCCTCTTTCCGGCAAGAATCTGTACGATCGTAACTACTACCGCCCGCTAGTGTTAACTTGTCGCACGTATGCTGCTTCCTTACCTCACGGTAATGCTATACGTAGCTAATCGCCTAATAATGCATCCTCTCTGTCTGTGCAAAACTCGTGTGATAACGTACGGCCAGACTCGCTCGGTATATTTGGCTGCTTGCCCAGACTCGTGTAAGCTCAGTTAATTTGCCGGATCCAGCAGCAGCCACTAGCGAGGCACGTGAATTATTCGGTCCATCGGTAGGATGATCGATCCTTGGATTGTGCCGAATAGATTCAGCAACGCACGTGTCGTACTCTCCACATTGGTTCCATACACCTACACGTGCTATTGGGCGTCGAATTTCGATTAATTCAACGGTGTGCAAGACACAGGTCGAGAGATAGACACAAGGATCGAATGGTCGATCTTGAGCTTTTGGCTACTTGTGTGAAATCGATGGAATTAAGGGCGGGGTTATGTTGTTTTAATTACCGCTAATATAATGGTGACGTGATATTCAATTTCTTTCGTGAACATGAACTGAACTGGTGTTGGCGCTTGGCAACCCCTCAACTTGGATGTGAAGGTGTTTGGTTCAGAGAAAGAATTGGAACCGGTAATGAAATCATGCTGGTGTTGGAAATGGAATGTGAAAAACTGAATGTTGTCTGTTTCGTCAGCGTAACAGTATGCCTACACAGTACAAATATAATGAACAACAGCAACTCTGCATAAGCTTCAACTAATATGGGTAATTAAAACCGATGACCTGCCAATATATATTAACTGACTTGGCTATAAACGGCGATAAGTCAGTTCAATACGTCCACGGAAAAAAAAAAATCAGAAGCATGGGCTTTTTAGGGGAATTGACCCAACTCAAGTTAGGGCCTGTAATAAATTCTAGTTAAAGAAATTTAGAGAAGCACGCATGATAAGCAAATAAGGATGGATAATTTTGCTCTGATACTGTGTGATTATCTCTGTAGATCAATCAAGCATGTATGCGCCTCTCAGCATTCGCTAATCTATCACCATAGGCGGTTCTCGATGATGGCAGAGAGTACATCTTTCAGCGTTTCCTGCAGAGTTGCCAAAAATTGTGTCAGACATACATACATTTACAATATAATTGATTGGTTTCAACACAAAAATGGCAAAGTCCACAAGCGGAAAGCAAAGATCAATTCTAGTCCACATACTGTGGCAGCAAAGACAGTAAAACTGTCATACTACGAAAATTCTTTCAGCTCTTACCTCGGAAGGATCCTTCAAACCAAGAGAGATGACCAACGATCGAGCTGACCCGCTACAACTGAAAAAAAAGTATAGAAGAATAATGTAAATACAAAATGATAACACAAAGTTACTGAACCTACATACATAATAGTCCTTTGTGTATGCATATGTAAGAGAATGGCATATGGTATATCATCTGAATGAGTGGCTTATAACTTGGATAGATTGGGTACTAACTTCAGTAGGTACTAATTATGTTGACTATTGTGAAGGGACCGTTGCTCCAGAACATTTGCATGGAAATACGAGAACAGGATTTAAACGGAGCCTATTAGTTCTATTTGGTTCCAAATTGTTACTCAACCAAATGGACTAAACCGAACAAGGGATAGGGGACCTAGGCATTGTCCCATATGCAACTCCTTATCCCAAATTAAATGTACATAAATTACCAGTGCATTGACAGGTAAACAGCTGACAAAATTCAAATGTGGGAAATAGTAGATGGAATAATTAGAGAGTGAACAAAGCAAACCTTATATGCTCGATAAGTTGGCGTGCACAAGCTAGGAGGAACGGCTGTAATCACAACATTTTGCGCAGTCATTAGCTGTGTCCACAATCAAGCCTTACATTCTTACAACATAGGTGTTTTGAGAAGATTACCTCATCTCTCTTTCCAAAAAGAACAGATACAGTGTAGGTTGGATAATTTGCAACAGCTTCATCTCTCCAACTTCCATCTTTCCTATTAAGGAGGGAGAAGGAGAAGGCTTGGTAAGAATGCAGGACAAAAGTTTCAGGAAAATAAATTGCAATGGCAATGCCTCAATTCCACATAATGTTATCAAGGTAACCCTCTCAAACTGTAGAACATACACCACGCTGCATTGTCACCTCTTAGTGAACAAATTATTTAACAAGGTGTTATATTCAAGAACCGGCCATTTATCATGTTGAGGGAATAAGCACTCCATATATCCTCAATATACAATTTAAACTAAATAAATGCAATGCACTGCTATACTAAACAGCCCTGATCAATATTATTGCAGATCTCTTTGCTGCTAGATGATCAATTGATCACCCAGGTGAACAAATATTTGTGTCCCAGCACTCACTCAAAACTTCAGCTAGACTTGGAACTTTCAAATACGAACAAGTCCAGAATAGCACAACATGGAGGGAGCCACATGTGCAGAACTGAGAATGCAAAGACATGCACCAAACTTTACATGCTAATGAGAGGGCATCTGCATGAGAATAAAGAACTTACTTCGCAGTTAATACAGTCCCCATGCATCCAATTTGTGTCACAATCACCTGCCAATATGATGATAGATGAGCATATCTCACATGGAAAAAATAGCATTCAATTGAATACCACCTGAGATGCCACTTACCAGAAATTTATCTTCATATTTGCTGATAATTATGTCAGTCTTGTTGCCCTGGACAGCCCAAACAAAATCAGGTCATTCAGATAACACCCCACTATGCAAGATTGGTTTCAAAAACGACCAAGACAATTAGTTTCAGCAAAGTAGACAAGCGAGCTCGGAGTTGCGTGGTTCATGGACAAGTTCAGATTGCTAAGAATTTCAGATTACAATAGAGACGTTAGCATGAACCAAAGCAATGATTCACATAGATTGTAACCCTCGTGAGTAAGTAAAGCATGCTTTCAATATAGATGCAGGTTAGCAACAAACGACATGAACAAAAAATCTGTATGTGACTGGAGCAAGTAAAAATCGACGAACCTTGATATCCAAGGAGAGGGACCTTTGCGGTACAGGGAAGTGACCACCTGTCTGCGCAGAACCCATCCGCACCTCCATCTACGAAATCAAGCAGAGGAATTGCCTGCATAAAGGGGAGTCGAAGAAGCTATTGTTAGAACAATCGATTCAATATTCCAGAGCTAACACCGGATAGACTGGGGCAAGATACGGGTTCCATTTCCCACGGCAAAAAAACTATACAATGTTAGAACAAGCGGATCTCTCTGTCCACCCCAGTGGATCCTTGTTTGGCATGGAGGTATTTGAGGGGATTGGTGGGTATAATCCCCCACAGGGATTGGGTGAAACCACTCCAGTCACCTAATCCCCTCAAAACCTCTCCCATCCTAATCCCCTACAACCCCTTTCTTCAGGAATGTCATTTGGTAGGCAGGGCGTGGTACAAAAATTCATAACATCATTGTCAAGCATCAAGGAAGGTAGATCAACATAGATTATAAAATATACAATTTTTATAGCAGCGCGTGAATAAAACCGTTTCAAAATCAACATTCAGAGATTCCCAGCATTCAAAAGATAAGAATTTTTTTATCATATATTTCCATGGGCTATTGACAGGAAGTATACAACAATTACAGCATTGTTTTTCTATGTCAAAGGATAAGGTTCTTGAGTGAAGGAACATGGCTTGTCTCAGCATACGTGTTGCTCTATTATGTGTGTTATTCAAGAAGCACAAGCAACAGATGTCTGCAGTAGTCACAGAACATAACAAATCTATTTGACAAAGAACAAATGATTTATCTAACATGGCTAAACTGACTTGCAATTTAAGCTCCATAACAAGTTAGTGAGACATCACTGAATTAGAAATAACAAACAAGTGTTACAATATGTAGTAGCAGCTCAGAAAATTAAGACTAGTGGAACACCATGAAACATCAAGAATATAATAGTCAGGGTCATAGCATAATACCATTCTAATGTTGATTAACAATGCAGCATTAAAATACTAGTAGAATGCAAAAGGCTATTTTTTTCATGAAATTAAAGTTATTCCAAATAGCAGTATAGCACTCCAGCTACAATAACATCTACAGGAAGATCAACCTGATGTAACTATCTTCAAATAGAGTAAAAGCCTCGCGCGGTCTATCAAGTTGCCAACCGTGAGCGGATTGGTCACCAACTCAAAAATTGCTAACTATCGGTCAAGAATTTGTAGCAGTGTTGCACGTTGGTCATTCCGTCACCCGGCCGTTAAAATATGGACATGGCCGTTTATCTTTTTGCAGAATATACACCCGATGTTTTTGGTTCTTCTCACTTTTTCGTCCTATAGCTAAATTTTGCTGAAGCATTTTATCAAACGCCTCACACGCATCACTGAAAACACTGCGTGCCCTCACCATGGAGCTCGCCATCGCCGAGACACATCACTGACCCACTGCGTGCTATCGTCGGCCGACCCATGGAGCTCTCCACCGTGGCCGTCGTCAGTGGCGGAGCCAGGATTGGAGCACACCCCGGGCCAAAAATTATGCGTACAAAATATATTCTCACAAGTTTTTTGGTGAAATGCAAAGGAAGATATATATTCAACACAATTTTTCATGATCCAATGAACTACTTACATAATAGATGACAAAATTAGAAATAGTAATATGGGGATTGAGCCCAAACATCAAGTGAAACCGTTAATCCAATAAAGCCCCACAAACAAGAATATGATGCCATTACTCATTAGGGAAAGCAAACGCACAAGCATAAGTGAAACCGTTAATCACCGATACAAATCTGAATCGGTTTCATTCAGGTCAATGGGCATAAACAGTGCATAAATCAAAAGACACCAACGATTTTAGATGAATACAATTATCCAGCTTGTTTTAGTGGATATACAATTGTCTAGCTTTTTTTCTAGTGTATATACAATTATCTAGCTGAGCCGGGAAGAAGTGGAGAGTGGACTGGGTGGAGCACCTCACTCGCGCAGCACGGGGCACAGGCGGTCTGCCGACTGTCGCACACGAAGGAGGAGGCAACCCATGCAGAAACGAGGGTTCCAGTCAGTGCGACCGCTCGCTGGCTTCGCTACCTGTGTTTGCTCCAGGGGCGGAGCTGGGCTCATTCTGACTTACAAGCAGAGCCAGTGCTCAACTACAACCCAGGCCAAACTAGAATCTGTATTAATAATAGGCCAGAAAATCTGCTACGCCCCGGGCCATGGCCCTGGTTGCCCGGGGCCCAGCTCCGCCCCTGGCCGTCGTAGCCTCCTGGTCGCTCACTTCCCTGTCGTCCTCCTCCTCATCTCGCTCTTTGTACACCTCGCGGTTCCGGAGACGATGGGTCCCCGTCGCCTCGGCCGACACTGGCTGCGGCCATTCCGTCCGTGTCACCGAGACGCCGCAGCCCAACTCCATGAAAACAAACTAAGAAACAAGAAAGGAGCTAACACAGACGGTTGAATCTTATGGCAGATCAAATTCGTGGAGGTTCCGTCGTCCATTCGACAGGAATGTTGTTACCAGACCACCCTACTCCTAGAAGAAACGCAGTTTTACACTCAATTTCAACGGCTGCGTGTTCATTAACCATGAATGAGCTTGCTGGACGCCACCATTAGGCTGATAAAATCTTCTGGTACAGCCAGGCAGCCAGCTGCTATTGTCGCGGCTACGGGGATGTCGTGCCCGTACACCTCCATGGCGCGCATTTCACAGAGCACGAGCCGTCCTCGGATGGACCTCTCATCTGTTTATTTTTGCCATTTGGTTACAAGGACCTACTAGTTAGAAGAAACAAAGAGATTAAGGGCCCGTTTGGGAGCATCTTTTTTTTGAAGTATTCTAAGAATACTTCAGTTTTCAAAGATATTGAAGTATTGAAAACTTTGACGTGTTTGGATGTACTGAATATTGTGGTTTTGAAAACTGAAGTATCCGTGAATACTTCATTTTTTTTGCCTAAACGGAAACTTTAGTCCTCACCTATTTTTTCCTAAACTGAAGTATTCCTCAAAATAAAGTATTCGCTTGCCCGGCAATGAAATACTTCAGTTTTGTAATATTGTGGTTTCACAAATACTGAGCTGCCAAACTAAGCCTAAGGGGTTATTTGCAAAAAACTAGATGACCGCATCAGATTTTAACGTCCGGCCTAACGGAATGACTAACATGTAACATTGACACAACTTTATGACTTACAATTAGCAATTTCTGAGTATGTGACCAATCCGCTCATTGGTGGCAACTTAATAGACGGCGCGAGCGTTTTACTCCTTCAAATAACACTAACGCACACTAAAGATGCAATGTGCAAATACTAGTGAGCTGCGAGGATCCAAATGGGCAAGAAGATCATAATTATGACAGCACAGCTTCCTCTTTGCCGGCGCGGGCGTTATCCGGCTTTGCCAGACGGGCCCGAGCAGCAGAAGGCCGCCACAGCCGCGCCGACGGAGCAGCACGGCCAGGCCGCGCCCAGCTCGCCGAGGGCAGGCGCAGGAGCCCGAGGGCGGGGGAACGCGGAGGGGTGGTGGAGGCGGCACACCCACAAGCAGCGGCCTCCTCGAGCTGCTGAGGTACTCCGCGAGCGGCAGGTCCCCGCCGCCCCCTTCACCGGCGTCGCGCGAGCTTTTCCCGGCGGCAGCCTCAGGGGACGGAGAGGAAGAGAGGCGTGGGGAGGTGGCGGCGGCGGGGGCTAGGGTTCGCCCCTCCCGTCGCCCAGAGAGGGGGCGACGCGAGGGTCCTCTCGCGGCTAAATTCCCACTCGTCGTCCTCGTCCATGCCCAATAAATTATCTGGAGAGAGAGGAGGGGCGGCGCTGGGGGCTACGTTGGAACCGACGCTGAGAGAGAAGGAGAGAGGGGAGGAGCCGCTGGGAGAAGGAGAGAGGGGAGAGGAGCACACGCTTACCGGGGAGAAGGCCAGGTCGCCGGAGACGAAGGTGACCGCGGCGACTCGTAGGCTCGTAGCAGGAAGGCGGCGGCGTACTAAATTCCCCAATAAAACAGATTAAAAAGTTGAGAATAAGGGGTGAGATACAGTCATACAGAGAACAAGACGACAGAGCCGAGCCGAAAGGCGGCGGCTTAGGGCATCTCCAGTCGTTGCGCCCCCCAGGCCTAAAACGCCGCCGTTTTGAGGCCGCCGCGGCGCTAAACGGCGCTATTCTGGAACCTGGGGGCAGACTTCCCAGTCGCTCCCCGAGCCCAAGATTCGGCCCAAACAAACGCAATTTGAAAACTAGGCGAATTTTATTGAATTTTGCGAAGTGCGTACATATTCGGCGCGAATTTAAAAACTAGAACGGGAATTTAAACTAAACTAAAGCTACTGATGAAGGCCGAGGCTCGCGGCGATGGCCTGGCTATAGTCGACGACGTCGTCGTCGTCGTCGGGGCCATCGCCGGGGCGCTTGCTCGGCCCCTGTCTAGCGTCGCCGCAGCCATCCCACCTGCTCGCCGCGAGGGCTTTCTGGATCTCGTCCTCGTCGTCGGAGTCTGGGTCCAGGACGATGTAGACGTTCTCCTGAGGCGGCGGGGGAGAAGGGACACGGAGGCGGGCCGCGTTGGCGGCGGCCTCCTTGTCGCGCGCCGCCTTGAGCTTCTCGGCCTCCGCTAGCAGGCGGCGCTGGAGCTCCAGCTCCGCCGCGGTGCTCTCCCGCTGGCTCCACGTCGCGGCGGCGTCGTCGTCGAGCGGCTGGAGCGTGTCCAAAGACAGCTGCTCTGCGACCTTCTGGTCGGGCCACTCGTCCTCGTCGTCGCCGGCGTCCTCGGTCTTCGGGCGAACCACGCGTTCGAAGTGTGGCTCGCCGATGCGGAGGGCGCTGCCGCTACGCCTGCGGGCAGGCGCGCCGGAGTTCAGAAAGGGGGGAACAGAGAGGGACTGGGCGTCGGAGGAGCTCGACGTCGCCGACGAAGAGGAGGCTCCCGTCCGGCGCGCTTCCCACGGCTGGTTCTGCCGGGGCGGCATCTCCAGGCGCGGCTCGTTGCCGGCGTGGATATGGTCGAGGACCCCCTCGATGGTTCTGTTGTGGACGCTCCACCAGCGGCGGCGCCCGTTGGCGTTGAAGCGGCCGTCGACCGGCCCGTTGTCATTGAGGGAGGCGATCTCCCTGTCGCGGCGGCTGGTGAGCTGCTGCCACCAGAACTCGTCGAAGCCCGACTCCGGGAAGCGGTCGGGCTCCGCCATGGCGTCGCGCGCCTCGCGGATGGCGCGCCGGAACTCGGGGTCCGTGTTGGGGAGGGGAGGCACGGGCACCCCGCCGCCGCTGAGCGCCCAGCGGCTCTGCCTAGCGCCGGAGCTCGGGAGGCGTACGCCCGGCGGGCACGGGTAGCCCGCGCGGTACAGCGCCATCGCCTCGCTCCGGCGAAGGTTGCGGCGTGGGAAGCCGTTGGCCGTTGCGCTGTCCTTGTAGAGGGCCATTGCGTGGAGAACAGGGGAGAGGAGAGGAGAGCGCAAGGGGAAGAAGAGAAGAGGAGAGCGCCGGTGGAAGAATGGCGAGCGCGGCGAGCGGCGGGGGGATTTTATAGGCGGCCGGGCATTTACTGCGCGCGCGTCCCCTCGCTGCCGTCCGCCACGCCATTACGCCGGCAACCTTTGAACGGGCGCATGCACTGGGCGGCCGCCACGCCATAAACGCCGGCAGCCTTTCGACCGCGCGAAAGCCGAGAAGATGATCACGGGGCGGTTCTGTTCCCGCGCTTTCTTGTCGCGTCACTGACAGAGCTGGCCCGCGCGCGCGGCCGCGCAGTTTCGCCCCCCCAGGCCGAACCCAGCGGGATGGGTTTGGCCTGGGTGCCGCGGCGCGAAATAGCGCCGAAACGACGCTATTTGGGCTTCTGGGGGGCTGAGTGGTGAAGAAACGGCGCTATTCACCGCTTCCGGCGCGAAAAAGGCCCCCTGGGGGGCTCTGGGGGGGACGGCTGGAGATGCCCTTAGGATTCACTCCCGTGGGCAGCGTAAAGACAACCGGTAGCATAAACACACTTATACAATGTTAAAGAAATTTGATAAAAAAAAATCACGTCTAACTGCATAATCATAAATTCCATTAATGGAAAATCGATATATTTTGTGTCATGTGTAAAAGAAACAAAATTTCGGTGCCAAAAAGCTTTCCACATGATTATTTTTTTTGTCTTACCTAATAAATGTCGAATTTCCACGAAACTTGATGTGTGCATGTAGAATGTCGAGATATACATGCAAAATATTTGTTCAAATTTTTTTCTCACTCTCCCCTACCCACGTGTTTCCTTCTTTTCATCTGCGTGACAACATCTTCATCGGAAAAAATGTGCCCACCACAATAGAAATATGTGTCCGCTTTCGGAGTGCCAGACACATATACGGTCCAATGGCGGCTGACCGTACAAGCGCCCGCCAAAACTAAACCCGAAAAGAATGAGGCATCGAATTTTATATTTTCAGTCTTTTGTTGATATCTTACAATATTTTGGATGAAATTTTAAAATCTCCAATTCCTGAACTAACACTAATCCTCTCCGTTGCGGTCACATTATCGTCGTAGAGGTAGAGTTATGGAACATGTATATTAGCTGGTTATGTGTTTACTGGAACTAATGAGTAGCAGAATTATGCAACTGTTATGGGTCTCCCTTCTTTGGTACCGTGGGACGTTGTCTCTTGACAGTAAAAGACAAACTACAACATACTCCCTCCGTCCACGAACAAGTGTACATCCAGTTTTACATATAGTCAAAAAATTTAAACTTTGACCAAATTTATAGAAAATTGTAACAATATATTTGACATCAAAATGATATATTTATAACTTTATGTCAAGACAAATCTATTGATACTAATTTGGTGTCATAAATGCTAGCACGTTTTCCGATAAAGTTAGTCAAAGTTTAATAAATTTGACCGCCAAAAAAGGAAAACGTACACTTTATCGTGGACGGAGGGAGTACGCCATACTTAAGATCGGAGCGATCCACATTATTTTTTTAAATTCCGCCGACTATCCGTTTCTTTCTATAATTAAATTCGTGGACATATATATCTCCGGTCTCTCTTCACTATGGTTGAAATCGGAATCTTTCCATCACGCGCGCGAGCCGTCGCGCGGTTCATGGACGAAAACGCGTGGGCGGGACCCACACACGTCTTCCTCCTCTCGTCCCTTCCTCTCTTCTTCCTCCCCTTATTCTTCTTCTTTCTTCGAAACATCTTCCAGGCCGAGACGGCGCCGGCGACGCCGCGCGGAGCCGCGGCAGAGAAGGCCACCTTTGAGGATGGACTTAACGTTGGGGGGTGGGGTGGGGTGGGGGTGCTCGCCGGCGACGAGATCCAGTGGGGGGGGGTTAGAGGGATGGCCGGTGCGGCGGCGGACCGGCGGAGGAGGTGGTTAGAGGAGGGCGGGCGGCGAGGCGGGCGCGGCAGCGCCGCCGGCCGCGGGTGGCGGCGGCAGGCGGTTCGGCCGGCGACGGTGGTGGGGGCACTCGTCTTCCTTGTCGAAACCGCGCGAGCGCTCGCGCGCGCGTAAGGTAGACCTGCCCGGTTGAAATGCAGCAAGTTCTCTAGCAGCTCCCACGATCGATTCTATGGTGCGCAAGACACGAGAAGAGATCTCGTATAACACTTGATGATCCGATACCACGTGTTACATCTCCCTATTGTACTCCTTGTGCCCGCCATTTTCCTCCTTGTGCTCTCCACCCGTCTTTCCTTCCTTCCTTTTCAGTGAGGCGGCATCGATTAATGAGGTACCAAATTAATACCAGTACCTTCTAATTTGCTTGGTAGAAAATCTTACATTTTCTCCTCGATGACAAAAAAAACTAACTAATATGTTTCCTTTAAAAAAAAATTGGGCTTGTTTCCTTTCCTTTCATTTTTTGACAGAAGTTACTAAAGCTCGCCGATCCGATGTGACTTGTCACTAATGTAACTCACCCGTTCCATCGGTAAATATCTGGGAAGTGCGCCGGAATTATTTTTACTCCGCTCTATCTGGTATGCACCCTCTGCCGGCTGGCCGGTCCCGAGGCTGCGTAGCGTAGTTGAAGTAGTAGATGCCACAAAGGTGTAGGCAAAAGGTACTCTTTATTGATCTCTTGTGTGTGAACCCTACGTATAATATTTCCTTGCTTTATATAGGGGAAAAGGTAGATCCCACCAAACCCTAAACTTGGGAATCGAGTTGGGCTAACGTGGACCAGGCATGCACCATCGAAGTGGGCTACGCCGGTCACACGGCCCAAGTTTCCTAACACTCCCCCTTGGGATTTATCCGTATAGCCATGTCTCAAAACTCCGAAAAAACCAATGGAAAAAATATGGAGAAAAGCACATGGTATACTTTTGCTATGTTGCACGAATTGCCTCATTAAAAACCTTACGTGAGAAACTTCATAAAAACTCACTAAAGGGGAAAAAGAGTACAACTCACTTAACTTTACAGTCAAGTACTCAATCATCGGGATCGAGATTTCAGCGATGAGTTTGTGAAGATTCTCCCCCTGAACCTTGTATCTCTCTAAGTCTCATCATACTCATTCCACGAATACATCTCTCGAAAGAAGATGCTGGTAATGATTTAGTGAACAAATCAGCAAGATTTTCACATGACTTAGTATGCAAGATTCTTACTTCGTTCAACTTTTGCAATTCATGTGCATAGAATAATTTGGGGTCAATATGCTTTGTGAGGTTGCTCTTCACATAACCCGTCTGGACTTGTGCAACACAAGCGGCATTATCTTCATAGATGATAGTTGGGGTTTAGACGGTGTTCAGCCCACATGTCAGCTGGATGTGGCCGATCATCCGTCGAATCCATGCACACTTGCGTGATGCTTCATACAATGCTATGATTTTCGAGTGGTTCGTTGAAGTTGTTACCAAAGTTTGCTTAGACGATTTCCAGGAGATTGCTGTTCCACCACAAAGGAAAATATATCAAGTCTGAGACTTTGCAGTATGCGGGTCTGACAAGTACCCAGCATCAGCGTATCCTACAAGTGTAAGATCTTGATTCCTACGGAAAAACAAGCCAAGATCTTTGGTCCCTTGGAGGTATCGAAAGACGTCCTTGATACCTTTCCAATGTCTATTGGTAGGCTCAGAACTGTACCTTGCAAGCAAATTGACGGCGAACGCGATGTGTGGCCGTGTACAATTCGTGAGGTACATGAGAGCGCCAATTGCACTCAGGTAGGGGAATTCTGGTCCCAGAACTTCCTCCCCCTCTTCTTTAGGCCTGAACGGGTCCTTGTCCCACTGTAAAGATCTCCCAATCATGGGGGTCTTGGAAGGGTATGCCTTGTCAAATCCAAATCTTTCTAACACCTTCTGGGTGTAGGCAGACTGATGCATTAAGATCCCAGCAGGGGAATGTTCAAGTTGTAGACCTAGGCAGAACTTGGTTTTGCCTAAGTCTTTCATCTCGAATTCCGACATCAGGTAGGAACTCGCTCCCTCAATATCCTCAGGTGTACCGATTAGGTTCAAATCATCCACATACACCGAGATAATACAGAAACCCTATTGTGATCTCCGTATAAAAACACATGGGCAAGCTTCATTGCTCGTGTAGCCCTTCTGGTGAAGGAAATCGCTTAAACGATTATACCATATCCTATCCGACTGTTTGAGTCCATACAGTGACTTCTTAAGCTGAACACTGTACAAACTTTTATTTCCTCTACCTTGGTTCGGAATAGGAATACCTTCGGGTACCTTCATGTATATGTTCGAATCCAAATTACCATAAAGGTAAGAGGTGACAACATCCATCAGTTTCATTTTCAAGTCCAAGTTTACTGCCATTGAGATCAAGTATCTAAAGGTAATTCCATCCATGACAGGTGAGTAAGTTTCCTCAAAGTCGACACCTGGTCGCTGAGAGAAACCTTGAGCAACGAGCCTTGCTTTGTACCGTACTACCTCGTTATTTTTGTTTCTCTTTCTAACAAAAACCCACTTGTGGCCAACAGCCCGTATGTGGGAAGGAGTTAGACAAACAGGTCCAAACACCTCTCTTTTGTTAAGAGATACTAACTCGGCAGTAATTGCCTTCTGCCAATCTTTCCGATCCGACCTCTTCTTACAATCAGCAAGCGTGTTAGGCTCGGGGTCAGGATCTATGATTGAGGCAATTTTAATGGCAAAATATATGTCGACATTTGCCATGGCTCGATTAATTGACTCACCAGAATCAACATAGTTAATGGCCATTTTGTCATGGAGTGCATCATGAACATTTCCTTCCTCCACCGGATTTCCCAATCCAGGAGCAAGGTCCTTTAGCTTTTTCGCTCCAATGTGTGCGCGCATATCTTCGCTGGGTATTTCCGATATAGGAAAATTCAAGTCCGGAATTTCGTGCACTGAAACTTCCGTGCTTGTGCCAGGTCTCGACTGGCTCCCCTCTTGAGGGGAAGTCTGTGATAAATCTCTCTTGTCCTTTTTCTTCATGTGTCCCCGAGTACTTGGGATTTGAGGAACCGGATTCCGCGTCCTTTTAGGCCTAAGGGCGGGAGCGGGTATACCTTTTTCTTTCTTTTGTATTTCAACCCTTTCCAGTGCATTGCGTGCAAGCACATGCGACTTTGTCACAGTCTTTAGATCACTAAAATGACCAGGCAGTTGATTCGCTAATGAATGCAAATCTATTATCTTTTGGACTTCTCTATTGGACTCAGAAGTGCGCGGGTCATGAGCGTGGATCCCCGTGGCTTGCCACGTGATTTCTCGACTTTCATCATCAAGTGATTGATTATCTCCCCCTAAAGTCGGGAAAAGATTCTCGTAAAAAATCCAATCGGCGAAACGGGCCGTATGACAGTCACCTGTCGTGGGGTCCAGAAACCTGATTATGGACACAGTCTCATAACCAACGTATATCCCCGACTTACGGAGAGGTCCCATCGCTGATCGCTGAGGGGTGGTATTGGTACATATACCGGGCAACCGAGCCTACGAAGGTGGAAAATTTTTGGTGCCGACCCTTGCGCAAGCTGCATAGGAGAGTGGATGTTGTAGGCCGACGGTCGAAAGTTGATGAGATTGGCCGCGTGTAACACTGCGTGACCCCAACATGTAGTTGGTAAATTACAACCCTGAAGGAGCGGTCTGGCAATGAATTTAATTCTTTTAATCAATGCCTTCGCAAGTCCATTTTGTGTGTGGACGTGCGGTACAGAGTGCTCAAGTTTGATTCCCGTTGTCATGCAATAATCATCGAACGCCTTGGAAGTAAATTCACCGGCATTGTCCATTCGAATAGACTTGATACGATAATCAGGGAATTTATTCCTCATTTGTATGATCTGTGAGATCAACTTTGCAAAAGCATGGTTCCTCGTAGACAACAGACTAACATTGGACCATTTAGAGGAAGCATCGATGAGCACCATGAAGTACCTAAACGGTCCCGAGAGGGGATGAATAGGACCGCATATGTCCCCTTGGATACGCTACAAGAACGCGGGGATTTCATCCTTCACCTCTAGGCGGGATGATATAATGATTAATTTCCCGTAGCGCATGCGGAGCACACAAAATCATCAGGATTCGGGAAATTGTTGACATTAACACTATGACCATTCGAGTTGTTAATTATATTTCTCATCATTCTAAGACCGGGATGGCCTAACCTATCATGCCATAGGCTGAAAAGTTCAGAGCTTCTAAAAACAGTTTTAAGGGTAGTGTACACAGGCGGCGCTACAATCTTGGTGTAGTACAACCCGATAGCGAATGAAGGAAGCCTTTCGACAACATGTTTACCATTTTCATCGTGCTTTGTGATGAGTAGGCATTCTTTACCATTGTCATCATCATGGGTCTCAATGTGGAAACCATTAGCACGAATATGTTTGAAACTTAAGAGAGTACGAGTCGATTTTGGGTACAACAATGCCTCATTGATGACCAAAGTTGTTCCCATGGGGAGTATAATAGTCGCTCGTCCGGAGCCAACTACATGTGGACCGCATCCGGCGATCGTTGTAATATTCCCCTCAATTTTAGTAATAGACTCAAAATACTTTGTTTCTCTCAAGATGGTATTATTGGTGCCGCTATCAGCGAGACACGTTTCCTCCATTCGGGTGCCACACGTGTTCTAAAATATAGCGTCTAATTAATAAAAATGAAGCGAGGAAGATGCTACATTAATACATAACCGCACAAATATTTCAGAACAACACAATAATCCCTATTAAATGATGGAATAAATGGATGAAAACAAAGTCATCCAATCGCCGAATAAATGTTGGTGAAAACAAATATTATTGCTCTTATAGAGCTTACAACCAAATCAAAATAATTGTATCAAATTTATTGCCATAAAGGAAACATGAATTAAATGAGGGAATTTAGGTGGATTCCGCAAAGTATCCATCCACTTCAGCCCTAATCTCGAGCTCACTCATCTTCTCTTCATTAGCGAGCATCGCCACGGCAGAGTCAATGTCCAGCTGTGGCGCTGGAGGGGGCACGGTATGTGCAACCTCCATGGGCACGATGACGTTCGTGGGAACCGCCTCATCTGCCTCCACATGCGTCTCGCTCTGCGCCACAACGGGCGCTGCGGTGGGCGTGGGGATCATCACGGGTCCTTCTGCGGGTGCCAGTGGTGACTCCACCTGGACAAGGTGTGTCTCGCGCGCCTTCTTGCCTTGTACGCGTCCACGACGTGCTTTGGGGCACGACACTGCCTTGATAAATGGGTCTTGGAGCCGCAACGGAAGCAATCCTGGGGCCTTGCCTCCCCCTGACCCGCCTGATGTTGCTTGGCCGGGTGGGGAGGGTTAGGTCCCTTCCTGCCTTTCTTGCCACGCTTCTTGAACTTGGGTTGACGCACCTTGTAGGCGCCGACATAAACTTCCTGACTTGGACCCCCCTCCGAAAGGCTGCGAGTTGAAGTTCTTTTTGAGAACCTCATCCTGCGCCTCAGCCACCTGGAGGGCGTCAATAAGCAGAGTATACTGCGTGAAGTTCTCCTGGTGGTAGTTCCGCGCACTCTGGAGAGCTGATGGATGGAACGTGGAGAGAGTCTTCTCAATCTTCTGACTTTCCGTGGTAGTGGTACCACAGAGCTGAAGTTGAGTACAGATCCGGTGTAAAGCCGAATTGTAGTCTCCCACCGTCTTGAAGTCCGCAAACCTCAGACGCATCCAATCCGCCTCCGCCCGCGGCTTAATGATGTACTTCAGCCTTGCAAACCGTGCCTCGAGGGCGGTCCATAGGGCTGAAGCATTCCGTTATGCCATGTACTCGTGTTTCAGCGTAGTACACATATGGTGACGGAGGAAATGCAATGCTTGGGGCGTTTTTCGCCGGAGTGGTGGTGCTGGGGGCCGTCTGGGTCCCCGCATCCAATGCTCCCTTAAGCTTCCGACCCTCAAGAACGAGTACCACGTCCGAGGCCCAGGTCAGGTAGTTGATCCCGGTCTAAGCCAACTTCTCAAACTCCCGGTTCATGATTCTGGCCATCTGCGATTTATGCAAAAAGTACTCCCTCCGTCCCAAATTAATTGTCTTAAGGTTGGACAAAAGTGGGTGTATCTAGACATGTTTTAGTTCTAGATACATCTACTTTTGTCCAACTTTGAGACAATTAATTTGGGACGGAGGGAGTATATCAGATTACAGCAGGTAATCGATTGTATAAATCGATGTTGATACAAAATTTCAATAAGACGGCGTTCCAAAATTTAAAGGACATGCTAAAAATGCTCTACTAAGTATTAAAACAATTAATTATTGTAGTAAAACATGATATAAAAACATGTACATAGAGATAATATGCTAAGCACAAATGTGACGGGAAAATGACCCTAAAAATGACTTTCCGTAATATACAAATTCAGAAAAAACAAACTATTCCAAGAAATTACAGATAATTTATTCAGCAGGAATAAGAATATACAGAAAACTGGAAAAGTATACAAATGCTACAAAAAATGTAAATTTTCGCGCAGACATGTATTCGGTCCGGCCCGTAACGGCAGCAGGCCGAAACTAGTCCGAGAAACAGGCCGAAGCCTACCGGCCAAAACAGCCAGCGCGGCCGTATATGGGCCCATGGCGGCAGCCAGCAGGGCCACAGCAAGCACGGTCATCTGGACCTTCTCGCGCGGAAGAACGATGATGGCGCCACGTAGTGCAATGCTCAGTGTGTTGCGTGGCGGCTTGCCGACCTATGCAACACACGTCGAGCGGCACTACAGCAGTCAGCCGACGATGTCCTTTTACGTCGAGGTGCGTCGGGCGGATCGGCCATGGCGCGGCGACTGGGACGTCCGCAGCGCGCGGAAGAGCGACGACGGCGCTATGTAGTACGATGCTCGGTGTATTGTGTGGCGGCTTGCCGACCTATGCAACACACGGCGAGCAGCTCTACAACAGTCAGCCGACGACGTCTTTTACGCCGACACCGAAAAACGCTTTGGATTTTAATTTTTTATCGTCCGTTCATCCAGAATCGAGACGGCGTGTCGCACAGCCGGTGCGCCGCGGCGCTACCGTGATCACCAGGATCACATCTGTAGCGGCTCCCTATGGTGTCGTCATCAAATTCCCCGTGAATCCGAGAGTATCGACATTGGTCGGCGACGTATTCGTCAGCTCGACTCTCGGGAGGGAAATAGACACCATAGGTATTAAAAAACGATAGACGCAAAAACGGAAAGAGAGAAACGATACGGATCCATTTTTGCGGTCAGATTTAGTTTATACCTTGCGATCCGATGCAGGGAGTCTGCTTGATGTAGGCTCGACGGCGGCTCGATGGAGAAGCTCGTGCTGATAACGTGTTACGCACCCTCTGCCGACTGGCTGGTCCCGAGGCTGCGTAGCGTAGTTGTAGTAGTAGATGCAACAGAGGTGTAGGCAAAAGGTACTCTTTATTGATCTCTTGTGTGTCAACCCTACATACAATATTGCCTTGCTTTATATAGGGAAAAAGATAGATCTCACCAAACCCTAATAAACTTGGGAGTCAAGTTGGGCTAACGTGGATCATACATGCACCACCGAAGTGGGCTGCACCGGTCACACAGCCCAAGTTTCCTAACACTATCCTCGTATTTCCTTCTTTTCATATCGGTGAGAGCATCTTCATGCAGGAAAATGTGTTTGGCACATCCGAAAATGTGTCTGACACACGAAAATACATCTCTTTTTTGGTAGTGTCACACACGTACACACGTATGGTCAAAGTATAGGGTCGGCTGCCACTGCCCCGGTAGCGGTTGAATATATTATCAATTTAGTATATGATTTAATCCATGAAGGCTGGAAACAATTTATGGATGAAAAAATTAGTATCAAACTACACATGCAATCTACTAATACCGAGATCGCATCATTGTACTCGCATAGCTTTAGCCTAGAAACACTAGACACCATAAAAAAAACCTACCTCTGAGTCGATCTATAAACTCGCTGAGGTCAAATTCGGTACTGATTTGTATCCACACTATCAATAAAGTTCGAGAATCTTCATTTACATTGTGTTATGGTTCCGAACTGCTGACCCGCACCTATAGCCACACAAATAAACTTTCCATGTGCTTCATATACAAATAAAAAGTTAGGCACCACAAAGTGTTGAAAAAAAAAAACAGTTAGAAAGAAAAGAGGAGAACAGTTTTGAATACAAACCTACGCGCAAACATACACGAGAAAGTGTATATAGAGTATGTGAAAAAGTGGCGCTGCCCACACAATCTCACCCCCTATTTCTACACAACCAAAAATACAAAATAGACTTGTAATCCCCGGTCACCCCGAGCCCGTCCTTTGCCGGAGCTCCGTTGCCGCCACCTCTGACTTTTCCCGGACGGACAATGCCCTAGAATCCATCACCCTGCCCCGAGTATTCCTGATTCTCCATCACCCTGGCCTGGCCAGGAGGAGGTGAAGGGAGGAACTGGTGCTGGTTTAGGGCAGGGGAGAGAGATGGGTACCAACCATGGGTGGTTAGCGTGCGGTATCATTAATAATCTAGTCATTGCAGCCCGCTATCTTTGTTGATCACCTAGCCTTTGATGTTTTCACTTATTTAAGAGTTAATATGTATTTTTTTCGTTGGGTATATTTGTATTGTTACCGAGTGCTGAAATTTGGGGTGGGTTTTAGGCCCACTAGAAAATTTCCATTTAATCCCTAAGGCCCATGCTGCCATAGCAAGTGGTGTGAGTTTAGTCTCACATTGCTAGTTGGAGAGTTTTGCACCAGTTTACAAGGTGAGCCTTTTCTCAACTAGTATGAGTTGGTGTGAAGGAAGAGGAGGTGTTCCACACGTGCGCTCCTCCTCCGCCGCCCGTCTCGCCACGCCACGCCACGACGCGTTGCGGGTTGCGGAAATGAGCCGAGCCGATGCCTTTATTTTGACAGTCGGAAACGGGGAGTCAACAAACGCGCCAATAATATGAGACGTCATATTGATTGCCGCCTGTAATCGTCACATTGATTTTGGTAACAATCGCAGTAAACGCCACATTTATCTCATGGTAACGGCTGTAGTAAACGCCAATTAATTTTGTGAGTTGACCGTTTTCCTACTCGACTGTGCCTATATATTGAAGGCTTCGGCGGACGGATACAAAGACACCTCATACACTCTGCCTCTTTGTTCCCATTGTCGTTCCACTCCCTGTTGCTGCCGCCTATGATCCTATTTCGTCTACCGCGTACACAGCCGACGGGAGAGCAGGCCTCCGAAACTCCGCGTCTCCAGATCATGTACGAGAGATGGTCGATTAGTTTTTTGGAGAGTGTCTCCTACGCGACTGATCGCTTATGTTCGTCTAATTCGGCTACTACCGCGTCACCCTCGTCGTCAAAATGTCCACTGAAACCGAACGCACAGCTGCTGAGGCAAATGCTGCCAATGAGGCCGCCGCCGCTGCTGCAACCGTCGCTGCCGCTTCCGCCTCTGCTGCGGCTACTACCAACTGGCCGACTGGAGGTTATAACACGTTTATCCCTCTCCTGATTATTTCTATATGTGCGGTACTAGTAGTTTGTGTAAATGTGTCTACCATAAATCTAGTATGCAAGAATATGGCCAATTACCAGCTTGTTTTCGTCATGCTCATGATTTATACTTGGATTAATTTAATCTTTAAATTGCCTAAATACTCAACACCAAGCAGTCTCATGACTCTTTTTTGGCACTAGCCAATTGACAAAGGCCTCATTCAGGGCATAAGCGAAAGTCTAGACATGGTAATCAAGAAATTGTCTTCTCTAAAACTAAATCATGAAATATTGAACTGATGAGCCTGATGAGTGATAGTTTAGTGACATTTTTTTTGTATTTTACTAATTTGTGTGCCCTGGACTAATGTGTATAGAACATATATTAACTCAAATTCACTCCCTATGGTCAACACTATATGCCCTCCTAGGTTTCCCTTAAGGAGTTTAAGCGTCACCTAGGAACTAGGAAAATATTAACGACTTCCTGGAGGAGTTTTGCCACTACTCTGAAACATCAGAGGCGTGAATTCTTAGTAGAGTATGTCATCGGTCATCTGAGTGTTGAGTAGAATTTGTGGGCAAATGACTCGCACGGAAAAGG
Source organism: Alopecurus myosuroides (assembly GCA_028641055.1). Taxonomy (NCBI): domain Eukaryota; kingdom Viridiplantae; phylum Streptophyta; class Magnoliopsida; order Poales; family Poaceae; genus Alopecurus; species Alopecurus myosuroides. Next base: position 178,125,734 of record CM054057.1, read on the forward strand.
GAACGAATGGACTTCTACGGCCAATATGGTACAAAAGAACTACAACTCCCACAAGAACAAGGCGAGGACTGGTGTTCAACATAATACTGACTTCAAGAAGAAATCTAAGAAGACCTTCAAGAAAGATAAGAAGAAATATGACTGCTTCACTTGAGGTTCACTGGAACACTCGGTTGGGAAGTGCCCAAACAAGTACAGGAAGCCAGAACAGGATTGCAAGGCTGTCAACATGATTGTGGACAACAATGAGAATGGGGCATCTAGGTACGGTAATTTGTTTACTGCATTTTAAGTTTGACAGTCTACCGATGGCGTGTAACACATGCTCGTTGGGAGACCCCAAGAGGAAGGTATAAAGATCACAGTAGCAAGTTTCCCTCAGAAAGAAACCAAGGTTGAATCGACCAGTAGGAGAAAGAAATGACTTCTAAAGGTTGTTGGCAGCCGATGTTGGCAGGGAGCACTACCGGTTCAGCAGCAATGTGGAATCTACATAACACAATCAAGTTACTTTGCCCCCCAAAAAATAGTGAGGGTTGTCAATCTCACCGGTTTTGCTAAAAACAAAGGATTAGACGTATAGTGTGGAAAACAGTACTTGTTTGCAGTAAATGAAAAGGGAACAATGATGGCAGTGAATGAAAGGAAAACAATGTTTGTAGTAGGTTGTATTATCAGCATAAAAGAATGGAACGGGTCCACAGTTCATTAGTGGTGTCTCTCCAAAACAGATAGCTAACATGCTGGGTAAACAAATTACAGTTAGGAAATTGACGGATATAAAGGCTGCACCGTAGTGCATATGCATGACATGGCGATTACTATGTGATTCATGCGGGATTACAACATAATTCATAGACCGTTATCCAACTTCATCTATGACTAATAATCCACCCTCGGAGCTTAATCCAATCAAACCTCGGGTATTAAGTTGCAATCGACAAGTAATTGCATCAAGTGAAGTGTGTAATGTAAAAAATCATTGTTTTCTCCCTAATGGCAACAACACATCCCCCCATCCATTACGTTTCTCTCACTCTAGCGTGGATAAAAGGGAGGCATTAACCCACTATCTAGCATAAATACCCCCTCTTGGAGTTACAAGCATCAACTTGGCCAAAGCATCTACTAGTAACGGAGATCATGCAAGATCATAAATAACATAAACATAAAAGAACATGATAGATTGATAATCACTATACATAGAATTCAATATTCATTGGATCCCAGCAAACACAACTTGTAGCATTACAATAAGATGATCTTGATCATGTTAGGCAGCTCACAAGATTTAAACATGAGGCATAAAAAAGAGAAGACAACCATCTAGCTACTACTATGGACCCGTAGTCCAATGATGAACTACTCACGCATCACTCCGGAGGCGGGCATGGTGGTGTAGAGCCCACTGGTGATGATTTTCCCTCCCGGCAGGGCGCCGAGGAGAGCTTCAGAACATCCCAAACTAGGGTTGACGATGACGGTGGCTACAAAACTTTTGGTGGAAAAAGGCTCGGGTGCTTAGGGTTTTCCCGAGGAGGAGCTTATATAGGCGAAAAGGCAACGTCAGTGGGTGGCCAGGGGGGCATACCACCTGGTGGCGCGTGATACGTCCATTTTGCATCACTATTTTATATTGTTATTTTATGGTATTCATCGATATATTTCATGTTATGAGGCATTACTTATGTTATTTCATCGTATTTTGCATGTTTGATAATTATTGGAGAATAAACACCAAGACCAAAAATCTGATGGAAAACGCACCGTCAGGATACCCTATTTCAGAAGATCAGAAGAAGAGGAGGGACACCGGAGAGGTTTTTAGAAGTTCAGAAGAGGAAGCCAGCCGCAAGGGGAGCTAGAGGGGGGTCACTAGGGGCCCACAGCATGAGATGGCGCCCCCCCCGGCCGCGCCGCTAGGTGGTGTGGCCACCCTGGACGACCTCTGGTCGCCCCCTTTCGCGTACTTGACCCCTAGGGAACCCTAAGCCCGAGAAGATCATCGAGGAAATATTCCGCCGCCTCGGGGCAGAAAACACCAGAGAGAGAAAAGCTCTCCGGCAGGGAGAAATATGCCGGGGAAATTCCTTCCAGAGAGGGGAAATCATCGCCATCGTCATCGTCATCACTCCAGGCTTCATCAAGATCATCATCGTCATCATCCTCACCACCAGCACCATCACCCTCACCGTCCACCTTCATCCCGCTGTAACAATTAGGGGTCTTTATCATTGTTTTCCACTAGATCTCTCTCCTGGTGTGGATTACTTGTTAGTAGTTGATGTTTGTGAGATTTATCGGTGTTTGCACTTTATGACAAGATTGTTATTTAACATTATATAACCTATGATTATGATCCATAAAATGTATGTGAGTAGTTCGTTTAGTTCCTTAGGACATGGGAGAAGTCATGATGTTAGTAGTGGCATTATGTTGAAGTAATATATATATATATATGGTTTGATATTTAAGTTGTGGTGTTATTCTTCTAGTGGTGTCATGTGAACATAGACTACATGAAACTTCACCTTTATGGGACTAGGAGGATGCATTGTGTATTTGGCTACTAATTGTGGGGTTGCCGGAGTGACACAAACCTAAACCCCCGTTAGGAAACCGATGCACCAGGGAGTGTAGGATCCCAGAGTTTAAGGCTATGGTTAGATTTATCTTAATTACTCTTGTATTTGCGGATTCTTATGAGGGGTATAATCACAAGTATGTATTTGTCCTAATTGGGCGGTTCATTAGCATAGGTTCACCCACACAACACCTATCAAAACAATAAATATTAATCAACTGTATGAAGCGAAAGCACTTGACAAGATTCCAATGTGTCTTCAAGAACGTTTAGTTGCCATAAATAAAACACCGACTTGTCTTTTGCTCTCAAAAGGATTGGGCCACTCGCTGCAATTATTTTTATTGTTATTTATTTACTCGCAATTTATTTATCTACTATATCCAAAACCACCAAAAACCTGTTTGCTAGTGTTTACAGTGAATTCTCTATCCAACCTGCTTGTCAACACCTTCTGCTCCTCGTTGGGTTTGACACTCTTATTTATCGAAAGTACTATGATATACCCCTATACTTGTGGGTCATCAAGACTATTTTCTAGCACCGTTGCCAGGGAGTGAAACGCTATTTCTAAGTGGAATTGGTAAGAGAAACTTTTAATGTGAGTGTTGTTTTTATTTCCGTCTGCTGATTTATTTTACTATGGATAGTCCATATGGTTCTTTGTTTCAAGGCACTACTATTAATTCTAGGGTAGTAGATGACCCGTTATCTGCTGAATTAGATCCTTATAAAATACCTATGAAAATTGATGGACTCTTTATGGATAACTGTTATTATGGAGATGGAACTGTCCATCCCGGTGATCATTTGCTCTTTATACATGAATTATCCGAGTTATTCAGGTGTGCATGTATTGCAATGGATCAAGTTAAAAAAAATTATTCTCTTTGTCACTGAAGGGCAAAGCTGCGGAATGGTTTAAAATGTTGAAGAATGGTGAATCTATTGGATGGGAGGAAATTGTACCTCTCTTTTATTCTAAATTCTATCCTCCAAGTGAGATTCATAAGAACGGAATAAAATATATAAATTCTGGCCTCATGATGGAGAGATTATTTCCCAAGCTTGGGGGAGAATGAAGTTATTAAAGCTTAAATGCCCTGTTCATGAGCTCTCAAGTAATATTGTTATCAATAATTTTTATGCAAGGCTTTCTCTTCATGATAAGGATTTATTGGATGATTCTTGTTATGGATCATTCACACGTATGAAGGAAGAAGCTAAATGGGACCTTTTTAATCATATTCAAGAAAATACTGAAGGATGGGAGAATGACAAAGGTAGAAAGTCAGGTATAAATTACGATTATGAATGCATTTAAGCTTTTATGGGAACCGATGATTTCTATAATGTTAGTGATGTTTGTGGTCTTGATTCTCAAATCTTTGCAAACTGTCTTAAAGCCTTTGCTTCCTATCTTGATATTCTTAAAAAAGGAGTTGAACAAATATCATGCACCTTATAAAGATATTGTTAATTGTGTTTCTACTAGAAACATAGAAGTGCATGTTGTTAATCCTGCTGTGCCTGAACCTAAATTGAGAAAATGCCTTTCCCTGCTAAAGCAAAGGAACATTCTATGGTAGCTAGTGTGGTTAAAAAGTATAAAGAAATATATTGAACCTGATAAACAAATAACTATAGAACCTACCGTAGCTATGGTTAAAGATCTTGTCTCTAAAAATGTAGAAGATGGACACATTGTAATCTGTGAGGATGCTTCTAATATTATTTCACATCCTCATGGACCTAAGAAAACTAGTGTTCCTATGCTTTCTGTTAAGATTGGTGATCATTTCTATTATGGTTTATGTGATATTGGTGCAAGTTCTAGTGTTATTCCTTACAATCTTTATAAAGAAATCATGCATGAAATTGGTTCTTGTGAACTTGAAGATATAGATGTTGCTATTCAACTTGCTAATAGAGAAACAGTCTTTCCGATTGGTATTGTTAGAGATGTGGATGTTTTATGTGGTAAAACTAAATATCCTACTGATTTTCTAGTACAAGGTAAAGATGCTTGTAAAACTTGTCCTATTATTTTTGGTTGACCTTTCTTGAACACTTGTGGTGCTATTATAGATTGTAGGAAGGAGAAAATATTGACTAAATTTGATGGAACATCTTATGAGTTTAATTTCCCTAAATTTGCTAGAGCTCCTTATGAAGCTGAATTGCCTAATGAAAATTTTAGAGGTGAACAGCTTGATTCTATTGCGTTTTCCCCTAACAATTCTTTGAAGCAATACATGGAGGACCATGAAAGTGAGGTTTTTATGGAAGAGAGAAATGAGATTGACGATATTCTTATTCGTCAACCAGTGATGCTGAGACACAATTTAACCGTGGAGGATTTGGGTACCACACTACCACCTAAGGATGATCCTGTTTCGATAAAAAACCTTTACCTGATGATCTTAAATATGCTTATATTGATGAGAAGAAAATATATCTTGTTATTATTAGTTCTAAACTTTCAGGCGAAGAAGAGAAAGATTATTAGGGATATTGAAGAAACACTATGGAGCTATTGGATATACTCTTGATGATTTGAAAGGGATTTCTCCTACTATATGTCAGCATGTTATTAATATTGAACCAGATGCAAAGCCAGTAGTTGAATATCAACGTTGTTTAATTCCTAATATGAAGGAAGTGGTAAGAAATGAGGTATTAAAACTCCTTGATGATGGTATCATTTATCCTATTGATGATAGTAGATGGGTAAGCCATATGCATTGTGTCCCTAAGAAAGGTGGGAGACTGTTGTGCCTAATAAAAATAATGAGCTTATTCCACAAAGAGTAGTCGTTGGTTATAGAATGTGCATTGATTTTTTGATTTGAGGCATTATTTTTTGGATGACCCACATTTATATAAAGAAGGAGTAGATGGTATTATGCGAAGATGTGTTCCAGAATATGAACAACGAGAAATACAGAGAAAATGTCATGGCAGTGCTTATGGAGGACATCACGCTAGAGATAGAACCGCACAGAAGGTTCTACAATCAGGTTTCTATTGGCCTGCTCTTTTTAAAGATGCACGTAAATTCGTTTGATCTTTTGATGAATGTCAAAGAGTTGGTAATATTTCTAGACGTAATGAAATGCCTATGAATTATTCTCTTGTTATTGAACCTTTTGATTATTGGGGATTTGACTTTATGGGTTCATTTCCTCCTTCGAATGGTTATACTCATATTCTTGTTGATGTTGATTATGTTACAAAATGGGTAGAAGCTATACCTGCAAGGAGTGCTGATGGTGAAACCTCAGTAAAAATGCTTAAGGATGTTATTTTCCCTAGGTTTGGTGTGCCTAGATATCTTATGACTGATGGAGGTTCTCACTTTATTCATGGTGGTTTTATAAAAATTCTTGCTAAATATGATGTTAACCATATAATTGCTTCAGCTTATCATCCTCAAACTAGTGGGCAAGTAGAATTATCAAATAGAGAAATAAAATCTATCTTGCAAAAGACTGTTAATAAATCTAGGAAAAATTGGTCTGATAAGTTGAATGATGCTTTATGGGCTTATAGAACTGCTTATAAAAATCCTATGGGTATGTCTCCTTATAAAATGGTTTCTGGAAAAGCTTGTCACTTGCCTTTAGAATTAGAACACAAAGTTTATTGGGAAGTGAAAGAACTTAATAAAGATTTTAAACTTGGTGGTAAGAAAAGAATGCTTGATTTGAGTTTTTTAGATGAATGGAGATGTGAAGCCTATGAAAATTCTGGACTCTTTAAAGAGAAAGTTAAACAATGGCATGATAGGAGAGTTCTTAAAAGAGAGTTTCATGTTGGTGAGAAAGTTCTATTATATCAGTCACGTCTCAGATTTTTTGCAGGAAAATTACTCTCGAGATTGGAAGGACCTTATGTTATTGAAGAGGTGTATCGTTCGGGTGCAATAAAAATTGCTTCCCTCAAAGATAACACTGCACACGTGGTAAATGGGCAAAGACTCAAACATTACATTTCCGAAGATTCTTATGATGAAGATGTTGTTACTATTGAATTGGTAACCCCGGAAGAGTTCATAAGGGAGAAAATTCCAGAATCTGTACAGACCTTTTTCGAATAGGTAACAGTTCTTTTAAGAAAAAGTTCGCGGATTACTTTCCAAGTTATAATTTATTCATATATATTGAAAATATGAAAAATATTGAGCCGAAGAAGGGTAGGAGAAGGTTCCCCAGGACACCACACCACCTAGCGACTCGGCCCCCCTTGGGCGCGCCACCCTATGGTGTGGGCGCCTCGGAACCCCTCCCCGGCTCGTTTTTGACCAGCACTTTCCTTTCGATACGTATGTTTCTGCTATATAACCCCCCGGACCCCCGAGGTCCGTATATCGTTTTCTCGCCGTGTTTCTGTTTCGACTTGTTTCTGCCAGGATCTGTTTTCAGTTTTAGGAGCACCATGGTCTCCGCCAACAACAACACGGGGAAGGCGCATATGGAAGCAAACGTCAAGGATGGGCACTAGAGGGAAGGCCCCACGTCACTAACTAGCTTCAAGGACACCACTTACAGGCATCAAAAACCGTTTCCATACCTTAATCCATGAGTATCATTCTAAGAAGGTACCCGAGGAAAAGTTGTGTTTTTGCTCGGATATGGATCATTCTAACAGTGAAGGTGAGGAAAGCTCCCGATCTCAGGAAGTGTGGGGGGAAATCTTGATGGATGTAACTCACTGTATGACAAGCACATGAACTGTATTGAGTACAATACAGAGATAATGTGTATGCTAACCTACGCGATTTAAGATTTGAAGAAATCAGTTGATAAGCTTATTGAGAAGGATTCTCCACCACCACCGAAGAATTAATTCGTCATTGGTATTGGCATCCCCTTGGCTTGTTCCAAGCTTGGGGGAGCCGCGGTATCACACCTGTATCTTTCACCTTTTTAACTTTTAGTAGAGTCATATCATGAGTAGAGAAAATATCATATAGGATAGTTTTCAGTATGGAAGTATCACTCTTTAGTTGGTTGTCGTTGTATCCCTTGGTTTGAGTTGCCGTTATGGAATATTAATGTGAAGTTTCATCATCTTCTACACTTTATTTTAGCTTGCAATTTCTATTATATGGTTGAAACTGTTATTAGTATTGGCATCAATATTGGAGCATCAAGTTAATCTAGTTAGTTTTGGAAAACTTAGCATTGGTCAGTAGAAACAATACTTTGAGGCTTAAGTAGAAAAGAGGGAGTAGCATGTAGATATATTATTCCATGATCTTTCTTTCTTGTTGGCTCATAAGATTAGTATTCTCAAGTTAAGATTGTTTGTACTACCAAGGAAGATTGCATGATTGGTTTTATCATATATATGGTTGTTTGTTTTCCCTCAACTCTTATGCTTGCTACCCAACCTTGCTAGCCAAAAACCTATACTTAGAGGGAATAATTCTCGTGCATCCAAACCTTGAGCCCAAAACCATACCATTTGTGTCCACCATACCTACCTATATTGGTATTTAACCGCCACTCCAAGTAAATTACCTGTGTGCTACCTTTAAACCCTTCAAAATTACACCTATTTGTGCCCCTATTTTAGCTCATGAGGACGCAAATGGAGAATATTTATCTCACTTATTGATTGGACTTTACACTCTTGGACTAGTGGCTTCATCCGCTTATCCAAATGCTAGACGAGGTGGCAGCAGGGAGCCTAGCCCCAAACTTAATTACAAAAAATTATCTTCACTATTTTTGCCTCTAATTTATCAGTCAAAGCATGATTGTGTTAAACAAAAGAGAAGAGGGATGATCTTGTGATTTCAGTTAGCATCCTTCAATGGGAGCCGCTCTTGTAAGGTCTAGTTGGCTTGTGACGTACTGTATTTTATGTTTGCCATTCGTTGACATAAACATACACCACTCTCAAAATTGTTTTCAATGACTCTGTTTATCAAATGAAAAGCTCTAGCACATGAGTTAATCCCTGCTCCCCTCTGCGAAGGGCCTATTTTTACTTTTCCGTTGAGTCAGTAAACCTACTCATTTCTGTCTTAAGCAAGCATTTGAGTTGTTGTGATCCATCCATCTATATGTTGATTTACTCAATCATGTCCTTTATTCTTCCTTGTTTAGTACAAATGTTTTTATCTGAATGAATACCACTTTGAAAGTTATCAATGATTGCAAAGAAATTGTTATGATTGAGCATGTTAAACTTTGCAACATAATCTATAATATAAAGACTCTGGTCGAAAGATAAGTACAATATGTTAATTTTTCTATGACCAAGAATGAAGTTTTCCCTCACCAAGTTTGATTTCATTTTTGCACCTATATTGTGACTCCATTTACTTGTTTCAAGTTAAATTATATGAGAGGGAGTTGCTTTCTAGAATGACTAGTGTATTGATAGATGTGATGCTTCTTGTCCGTATTTTATTTATTGACACCTCACTCCATAAACCTGTGGTCATGTTTACCGAGATCAGTTTCGCTTGGGGACAAGCGAGGTCTCAGCTTGGGGGGGGGGAGTTGACACGTCCATTTTGCATCACTACTTTATATTGTTAGTTTCTGTTATTCATCGATATATTTCATCTTATTTTGCATGTTTGATAATTATTGGAGAGTAAACACCGGGACCAGAAATCTGATGGAAAAAATCACTGTCGGGTTACCCTATTTCAGAAGATCAGTAGAAGAGGGGGGTACAAGAGAGGTCTTAGCGGTTCAGAAGAGGAAGCTGGCCGCAAGAGGAGCCAGAGGGGGCCAGCAGGGGCCCACACCATGGGTTTCGTGCCCCCCTTTTGCGGACTTGACCCCCAGGGAACCCTAAGCCCAAAAAGATCATCGAGGAAATATTCCGCCGCCGCCTCGGGGCGGAAAACAACAGAGAGATAAAAGCTCTCCGGCAGGGAGAAATCTCCCGGGAAAATTCCTCCCCGGAGAGGGGAAATCATCGCCATCGTCACCGTCATCACTCTGGGCTTCATCAAGATCATCATGGTCATCATCCTTACCACCAGAACCATCACCCTCACCGTCCACCTTCATCCCGCTGTAACAATTAGGGGTCTTTATCGTTTTTTTCCACTAGATCTCTCTCCCGGTGTGGATTACTTGTTAGTAGTTGATGTTTGTGATATTTATTGGTGTTTGGACTTTATGACCATATTGTTATTTACCATTATATCACCTCTGATTTTGATCCATACGATGTCTCGTGAGTAGTTCGTTTAGTTCTTGAGGACATGGGAGAAGTCATGATGTTAGTAGTGGAATTATGTTGACGTAATATCTATATGGTTTGATATTTAAGTTGTGGTGTTATTCTTCTAGTGGTGTCATGTGAACGTCGACTAGATGACACTTCACCTTTATGGGCCTAGGAGGATGCATTGTGTATTTGGCTACTAATTGTGGGGTTGCCAGAGTGATAGAAACCTAAACCCCCGTTAGGAAACCGATGCACCAGGGATTGTAGGATCCTAGAGTTTAAGGCTGTGGTTACATTTATTTTAAATACTTTTTGTATTTGTGGATGCTTATGAGGGGTATAATCACAAGTATGTATTAGTCCTACTTGGGCGGTGCATTAGCATAGGTTCACCCACACAATACCTATCAAAACAATAAATAGTAATCAACTATATGAAGCAAAAGCACTTGACGAGATTCCCATGTGTCCTCGAGAGCGTTTAGTCACCACAAGTAAAACAACCAGCTTGTCCTTTGCTCTCAAAAGGATTGGGCCACTTGCTACAATTATTATTACTGTTATTTATTTACTCGCACTTTATTTATCTGCTATATACAAAACCACCAAAAACCTGTTTGCTAGTGCTTACAGTGAATTCTCTATCCAACCTGCTTGTCAACACATTCTGCTCCTCGTTGGGTTCGACACTCTTATTTATCGAAAGTACTCGGATACACCCCCTATACTTGTGGTCATCAGCGCGGCCGGGGGTAGGGGGCACCGCCCTATGGTGTGGGCCCTCCAGGCCCCCCTCGGGGTCTCCTCCGGACTCCGTGTACGTGACACAATTCTAAGGTTCTGGGTTTTTCGTTTTGTCGAATTCTGAGAATATTTCCAGAAAAACTTTTCTGAAACCAAAAACAGCAGAAAACAGGAACTGGTGCTGTGGCATCTTGTTAATAGTTTAGTCCTAGGAAATCCATAAAAATGATGTAAAGTGTATAGAAAACATGTAGCAATTGCATGAAAATAACATGGAACATCAAAAATTATAGATACATTTATGAGGTATCATCTACCGATTGGTGGATTGACACAGGTGTAAATATTTATGTGTGTGCTGACATCTCATTGTTTTTTTATCACGTCACACGCAACGGGTCCGTATTGATGGGGTTTGGCGCAAATGCTTCTGTACTTGGTGTTGGCATGGTCGATCTGAAGTTTACTTCGGGAAGGATCGTGCATCTCAAGAACGTGCAGCATGCCCCCGCCGTCAAGAAGAATCTTGTTAGTGGCTCCCTTCTATGTAGAGAAGGGTTTAAGTTGGTTTTCGAGTCTAATAAAGTAGTTGTAACGGAATATGGACTATTTGTTGGAAAAGGGTATGAGGGCGGAGGTCTGCTCCGCTTTTCCCTCGCTGATTTCTCTAATAAAGTCGTGAACAATATTCATTTGAGTGTTGATGAAACAAAAGTTTGACATTCACGTCTTTGTGACATTGGTTTCAGTTGCATGACGCGGTTCACAAAATTAAATTTAATTCCAAGTTTCACTTTAGCCAAAAGTTCTAAGTGTTGTTCGTGTGTGCAAGCAAAACAACCTCGTAAACCCCAGAAGGCTGCGGGGGGAGAGACACTTGGCGTCGTTAGAACTCATATATTCTTATCTCTGTGAGATGAATGGTGTGTTGACTAAAGGTGGAAATAGAAACTTCATGACGTTAATAGATGAATCCACTAGATTTTGCTATGTATATCTGTTAAACACTAAAGTTGAGGCTCTACACTACTTTAAAATCTATAAGGAAGAAGTTCAGAATCAACTTGAAAAAACATTTAAATGAATCTAGTCAAATCATGGTGGAGAGTATTTCTCTAATGAATTTGATTCTTTCTGTGCGGAACATGGTATTATTCACGAGAGGACGCCTCCCTACTCACCTCAGTCAAATGAGGTTGCCGAACGGAAAAACCATATCCTAACAGTTTTGGTTAGCGCCATGTTAAATACATCGGGTTTATTGAAGGCATGGTGGGGGAGGCTATATTGACATCGTGTCATGTGGTGAATAAAGTTCCGACAGAAGATAATGAGATCACTCCCTTTGAGCAATGGGAGAAGAGAAAAACGGCATTCTCGTACTTACGTACTTGGGGCTGCTGGTCAAAAGTCAATGTGCCGATCCCCATAAAGCGTAAACTTGGACCAAAGACTATGGATTGTGTTAATTTGGGCTACGCTAAGAATAGCGTTGGCTATAGATTTCTAGTAGTGAAATCTAAGGTACCTGACATGAATGTCGGTACAATTATGAAGTCTAAAGATGCTACATTCTTTGAGGATATTTTTTCCGATGAGAGATATGCAAAGCACTTTTGGACATGAATTAGAGGAGACTCCTAAGCCTGCCATCCCTATGGAATATTATGAACAAACACATGATGAAAATCCTGAAGAGGATGACAAGGAAACCCTTTGTAGGGGCAAGAGACAGAGGACTGAAATGTCTTTTGGTGATGACTTCCTTGTGTATCTTGTGGATGATGCTCACACTTCTATTTCAGAAGCTTATGCATCTATAGATGCTGATTACTGGAGAGAAGCGGTCCATAGAGAGATGGATTCCATCATGGCTAATGGAACGTGGGAGATCATCGAACGTCCTTATGGATGTAAACCATTAGGATGTAAGTGGGCGTTTAAAAAGAAGCTTAGGCCCGATAGTACGATTGAAAAGTAAAAGGCTAGGCTTGTGGCCAAGGGTTATTCCTAGAAAGAAGAAGAATATTTCTTAGATACTTGTTCACCCGTGGTCAGACTGACCACCATTCGAGTATTACTCTCGTTGGCGGTCTCACATGGTCTTTTTTTAATATAAGGACTATAGGGCTTACACCCCACATCATTATATTGAAAATAAAGAAACCAGCTGTTACATAATTACAAACAGAGGGGGCGGGTGAGAGAGTGGAACTAAAATATTACAAACTAAGGTAGATTTTCAATCCATCTTGAAAAACTTTGAACATGCTGATCCTTCACCCTATGCACATGCATGCTGACATCGTGAATGAAATTCCTCTTCCACGATCTAAAAGAGGGATGCACATGATTGAATATAGCATCATTTCTTTGCTTCCAAATGTGCAAGAGAGCCAAAATTACCACTTAAGTGAAGAAAGGTTTACTGAACTTATTCAAAGATATGCTAAACACTTGCTCAAAAGTGTCACCAGGTTCCCAAAAAAATTGCATATAGGTCCAAATCCTAACACTGAAGTTACAGAGAAAGAACAGGTGCATACAATCTTCTAGACCTCTAGTGGGACAAAGCTCACAATGTGTTAGATGTGTGACATTCCAATTCCTACGTTTCAACATGTCTCGAGTATTTAAACAATCACTTACTAGTAACCAAGCAAAGACTTTAATCCTCAGAGTCACCTTGCTTTTCCAAATATGAGCATAGATGTCACTAGCAGTAATATTCCGGAAGCAATGCTTGTAATAGAGCCTAGCAGAGTAGGCCCCATTTTTCCAACAAGTTTGCCAGGCATCCCTCTCACCTGGTTTCAACTGAACCTGTTGTAGCCTAGTCTGCAATTGTTGGAGCTTATCAAAGGCTTGAACTGACAGGGACAAAAGGAATATCTGTGTAATATCCAAAGATGACATGACCTCAAGAATAGAGAGGTTCACATCCAATACAAAGGAGAAAAACCGAGGGAACTGCTCTTTTAGAGGATCACCAATCCAAGTATCTGACCAAAACAGAACTGTGTCACCCAATCTGACATGGACAGAAGAAAATTCAAAGAATTTGCTGCATGATTTAATGATATCTCTCCGCCAGAAAGAACCACAAGGATTAGCCACTTAAGGAACACCATTAGGATAATACTGCCAGACTAAATTAACCCATGAATAGATTCCTTATTGAAAAACTTGAACAAATTCTTGAGCGGTAGGCCTTCATTTTGTTTCTTAAAATTCAGGATGCCCAAACATCTACTCTTTTTTGGCTTACAAACCATATCCCAAGCTGCTAGAGATTGACTTCTAGTCTGATTTTCAGTTTTCCTCCACAAGCACTGCCTGATAATCCTATCCCTTTGTTTCACAATACCAGCTGGGATCTCCAGGGAGCATAAGAAATAAATAGGCATAGAAGAGAGGCAGGAAGATATCAGCTGGAGTCTAACCCCATAAGCAAGAAAGCTAGAGCTAGCCGTGAGTTTTCTTTCCAATCTATCCACAAGAGGCATGAAGTCAACCAAGTGAGGTCTTGTAGTTCCCATAGGCAACCCAAGATAGCTGAAAGGGAAAGTTCCAACTAAGCACCAAAACTCAGCAGCCAACTGATGGACCTCATCATCAGTAATATTTACTGGAAGCATACATGACTTATAAAAAATTACAGACAGCCCTATTGGCACACCGAAATCTTGTAATGTTTGCTTTAAAATAGCCAACTGAGCAGAATCAGCCTCCATCACCGTAATAGTGTCATTCGCATACTGGACCACACGAAACTATGGATCATTAACTTGAATAGGCATATTAATAAGACCTCTAGCTAACAAATCATTTACCACAAACTGTAGCAGCTCTGAACCAATAACAAACAGCAAGGGTGAGAAAGGACCACCTTGCCTCACTCCCCTCTTACAACAAAAATTTCTCCCAGGAACTCCATTCACCAGTACAGAGGAAGCACCTGATTGTAAAATATTTCTAATCCACTGTATGTAGCCTTCAGGGAAGCCCAGTTGTCTCAACATTAAGAAAATGGCCTCATGCTCAATGGAATCAAATGCTTTTTCAAAGTCTAGTTTGAGAATGACCACTTTCTTTTTAGAATCTTTGCACTAATGCAAGTACTCGAATGACCAAGACAGAAAATCATTAATTGATTTCCCTTTAATAAAACCATATTGATTTTTATGAATGGAGTCCATCATTCTGACTTGCAGCCTATCAGCCACCAGTTTGGTCAGAAATTTCAAACCCACATTTGTAAGGGATATAGGACGATAATCTGAGATCATCTCAGGCACAAATTTCTTAGGAACTAGAGTAATAAAGGAGGATTTCAGATTTTCCAATGAAACACCTTGGCTATGAAAATCAAAAGAAAGCGTATAAAAGTCCTCTTTAATTATCTCCCAGCATTTTTTTCAGAAAAAGGCCATTAAAACCATCTGGCCCTGGAGCTCGGTCCGAAGGCATTTTATTAATAACTCCATTCATTCCCTCCACTGAAAAAGGCCTAGTCAAATCCTCCAAACCCTGCACTCGGTGAACCAGACCAGAGAGATTAAATTTCATATGGATACCCCGAGAAACCCCCATTCTTTGCTTATAACAGGACCAAGCAGCTCCACCAATTTGGTCATGATCTGTAACAATATGACCATCTTCCAGTCTAAGACTAGCAATGGAATTTTTCCTATATCTCTTTGTTGCCATGGCATGGAAGAACTTAGTATTCTCCTCCCCAAGCTTGATCCATCTGATGGAGCACTTCTTTTTCTAGTATTGATATTGAATTCTCAGAAGGGTAGCATGATGCTTTTTAACAATATTTCTGAAATTCTCCTCTGGCAAGGAGAGAGGCCTTTCTTCCTCAAGGTTATCAAAGAAAAGAATAACCACATTACACTAAGAAATAAGCAGTTTCGGTTGAGATAAACTTCTTTTCCACTTGTTCAGCTCATGCCTTAATATCTTTAATTTCCTGGCCAAACTAGTTGCGGAAGGAACACCCACAAGTTCCTGCTCCCAAACATTTTTCACACAGTCATAAAACCCTGCCTGGTCGACCCAGAAGTTTTCAAATCTGAAAAGCTGAGCCCTAGGGATCACAGTGTCAATATTAACCAGACAAGGAACATGATCAGATGTTGGTTTAGCCATTGCAGTCACTACAATATTAGGATAAGTCGTGATCCAACTGGAGCTAGTGAAAAACCAATCTAACTGCTGTAATAAAGGGGACTGTTGCATATTGGACCAAGTGTACTCTCTCCCTTTTAAAGGAAGCTCCAACAATCCTAAGTGCCCAATTAACTCATTAAACACAAATATATCATTCAAATTGCCTCTAGGAAGATTCCTGTTCTGATGAGAACGAATGAAATTAAAATCCCTAAGAAAGAGCCACAATTCATCATCATGAATAACTAGATCATACAACCAGCTCACAAATCTTTCCCTCTCCTCCCCATGACATGGCCCATAAACCACAACAAGAGTCCATCAGATGGATGTTAAGATGACTTTCCTAAATGGAGAGCTAGACGAGGAAATCTATATGCAACAACCAGATGTCTTTGTGATAGATGGTCAGGAAGGGAAGGTGTGCACGTTAAGATGGCTTTCCTAAATGGAGAGCTAGACGAGGAAATCTATATGCAACAACCAGATGGCTTTGTGATAGATGGTCAGGAAGGAAAGGTGTGCACGTTACTGGAATATTAATATGGGCTGAAACAAGCACCTAAGAAATGGCATGAGAAGTTCAATACAATTTTAACATCTATTGACTTTGTTGTGAATGAAGCATACAAATGCGTACACTATCGCCATGGTGGGGGCGAAGGAGTTATATTATGTTTGTATGTTGATGACATACTGCTATTTGGGACCAACCTCAAAGTAATCGATGAGGTTAAGTCGTTTCTATATCAGAACTTTGAGATAAAAGATCTTGATGTGGCTGATGTTATTTTGAATATCAAGCTGTTGAAAGACAATAAGGGTGGGATTACACTTCTGCAATCCCATTATGTCGAGAGACAATGAGAGTGGGATATTCGGACTGCAAAATTTCTCCAACACCATATGATCCTAGTGTGCAGATTCGCAATTTCGAAGGCACAACTAAGGATCAGCTGAGGTACTCTCAACTAATGGGTTCACTCATGTACCTAGCGACCGCTACGAGGCCTGCCATCATGTTTGCTGCGTGCAAAGTGAGCCCGTTTGTTTCCAATCCGGGTGATAAGCATTGGCATGCAGTTGAAACAATTATGCGCTATCTGAAAGGTACCGTAAACCATGGGCTTCACTATAGTGGATATCCTTCGATACTTGAAGGGTATTGTGATGCGAATTGGATCTCTGATGCTGATGCGATGAAAGCCGCAACGGGGTATGTGTTTACCCTTGGAGGTGGTGCTGTTTCCCGGAAGTCTTGCGAGCAAACGATCTTAATGAGATCAGCAATGGAAGCAAAATTAACAGCATTAGACACGTCTAGTGTCGAAGCAGGCTGGCTTCTAGATCTTTTGATGGACTTTCCTATGGTTGAAAAGCCAGTAACGGCTATCCTTATGAACTGTGACGATCAAACAATTATTGTCAAGGTGAAGAGTTCAAAGGACAATGCGCAGTCCACAAAGAACATAAAAATGAGATTGAAAGTTGTCAGACATTTAAGAAACTTCGGAGTGATAGCGGTGGATTATATCCAGCCGGCTAAGAATCTGGCAGATCCCTTTACCAAAGGACTATCATGTGTTGTGATAGAAAGTGCATCGAAGGAGATGGGTATGAGACCCACATGAGTTGCCATAGCAGTAACCCAACCTATGTGATTGGAGATTCCGTGAAGTAGGACCTGGAAAAACAAGCTAGAGGTTAAGAGTAATTCTACTATCCCACTCCGTTGGAGATGCAATACTCTCAGAAACTGCATGCCAGGTTTACTTTTGTCTTAAAGTGTTCCAAGACTTGTATATGCAAGATGCTATCCTACGAAGCGATATTTGGAGGAACACACCTATATGAGCCTGACTGCTGGTCACAGTCTATGAGATTGGGTGATCTCTAGAAAGTTCATGAATAGCTTAGGAGTGTGACTAATTTGCTCCACTCGAGGGGTCAGCCTTTGGCAGCCTAGTAGTGGCAAGAAATTTAGTGAAACTACTTTATACCAAACTGACAATTCAAGTCATAGTCCATTGTTCAGTTGTGATGGAGTGTAGATATTTATCTAGGTGGCTGTTCAACCTTCACAGGTCTCCACTAAAAATGTCGGTATATAAAAACAGTGATTGGAACAGAGGACAACACCAAGAGTGTTCGGGATCTGGTGTGGGATTGCTGAAATTTGGGATGGGATTTAGCCCCACTAACAATTTCCATATAATCCCTAAGGCCCATACTGCCATAACAAGCGGTGGGAGTTTAGACCCATGTAAGGTGAGCCTTTTCCCAACTAGTATGAGTTGGTGTGAAGGAAGAGGATGTGTTCCACACGCGCGGTCCTCCTCCGCCGCCCGCCTCGCCATGTCACGACGGACGTGATGCGCCGTGCCGCGGATTGCGGAAATGATCCGAGCCGATGCCTTTAGTATGGCAGTCGGAAACGGAGAGTCAACAGACGCACCAATAATATGAGACGTCATATTTATTGCTGCATGTAATTGACACATTGATTTTGGTAACAACCGCAGTAAACGCCATATTTATCTCGTGATAACGACTGTAGTAAACGAAAATTGATTTTGTGACCTGTCCGTCCTCCTACTCGACCGCGCCTATATATTGGAGGCTTCGACGGAAGGATACAAACACACCTGATACGCTCTGCCTCTTTGCGCTCATTGTCGTTCCACTCCATGTTGCTGCTGCCGGTGATCCCATCCATTCTACCGCGTACATGGCCGACGTGAGAGCAGGCCTCCGAAACCCCGCCTCTTCAGATCCTGTACGCGTGAGGGGCAATTAGATTTTTAGGGAGTGTCTCCTACGCGACTGCTCGCTTCCGTTCGTCTAATTCGACTACTACCGCGTCCCGCTCGTCATCAACATGTCCACCGAAGCCGAACGCAGGCGACAGCTGCCAAGAATATGGTTAATTATCAGTCTGTTTACGTCATACTCATGATTTATATTTGGATTAATTTACTCTATAAATTGCTTAAATACTCAACACCGAGCAGTCTCATGGATTTTTTTGGCACTAGGCAATTGACAAAAGCCTCATTCAGGGCATAAGCGAAAGTCTAGACATGGTAATCAAGAAATTGTCTTCTCTAAAACTAAATCATGACATATTGAACTGATGAGCTTGATGAGTGGTAGTTCAGTGACATTATTTTTTATTTTACCAATTTGTGTGCCCTGAACTAATGTGTATAGAACATATATTAACTCAAATGCACTCCCTATGGTCAACACTATATGCCCTCCTAGGCTGCCCTTAAGGAGTTTAAGCGTCACATATGAACCAGGAAAATACTAACGACTTCTCCTATGTCCTAGGCGCTCTTTTAACCTATCTATGCTTGATTTATTATAAATCCTATTTAGAGAAAATGACACATCACCCCAAAGATAACCAACTATGTCTCGGTGGTGCTACCTAGTCCACGTTTGCCTGGTCCAACTCTACGATAAGTGGGTTCTTATCCCTCTATCTATTCACCTTGTTATATAGAGAGGAAAATCATTGCGCATACTAGTCGAGAGAGACATAAACATCAATAAAGAATACCTTGCATCAACTATGTGTGTATTTACTTTTCATGCATGTGTGTTGTGCTCTTCGCTCCTTCGACTATTTCATCTATGTCGCACACCCTCGGGATCGGCCAACTGACAGGGGTTGTGCAACACGTTATCAACACGAGTCTCGCCATCAAGCCTCCGTCGAGGCTACACCGAGCAAACTCCCTGCAATAATCGCGAATGTATAATCACGATCTGATCACAAAAATAGATCCGTCTCGCAATTTCCTTTCCGTTTTTGCGGTTTTCGTATTTTTTAATCACATCTATTGTGCTGATTTCTCTCCCAGGAATCAAGCTTACATGTTGTCACCGACCAATGTCGATATCCCCGGATCACACAAGATTTGTTGACTGCACCGTGGAGAGTCAGTACAGACTTGATCCGGATGATCACGGTACCAACGTGATGCACTCGCTGCGTCATGCGCCATCATTGTTCCGGATGAACGCGGCGATGATCCTTTTAGCACACTGTGTCCATGGAGGCTGAGCACACCGTGCCCCCTCCAACACCACAGTTGGACATCGACGATGCCGTCACAATGATAGCCAATGAGGATAATCTTAGAAAGATGGATATCACAGTTGAGCTGAATGAATTCCTCGCGGACTCCATCTAAATTCCATTCATTTTTCATGATTCTTTTATGACAATAATTTGATACAATATTTTCAGTTTTTTTGTAAGCTTTACGAGAGCACTAATAGTTTTCTCCTCAAACATTTATTTATCGGCAATTGGATGACTTTGTTATCATTCATTTATTCCATTATTTAATAGAGATGATTATGTTATGTTCTGAAATGTTTGCATGTTTAATTATTATCATTGTAGCATCTTCCTCGCTCAAGTTTAATAATTAGATGCTATATTTTAGAACACGTGTACCTCCCGAATAGAGGAAACATGCCTTGCCGATAGCGGCACTACCAATACCATCTTGAGAGATACAAAATATTTTGAGTCCATTAAGAAAATTTCAAGGAATATTACGATGATCGGCGGAAGCGGTCCTTATATAGTTGGCTCCGGATGAGCCACTATAATACTCCCCATAGTAACAATTTTGATAATTAATTAGACATTGTTGTACCCGGAAGGGATTCGTACTCTCGTAAGTTATAAAGACATTCATGTTAATGTTTTTTACATTGAGACCTATGATGATGACACTGGTAAGGAGTACCTACTCATCACTAAACGCGATGAAAATGGTAAACGTGTTGTCAAAAGGCTTACCTCGTTTGTTACAGGGTTGTACTATACTAAAATAGTAGCACAGGAGAGTTAGGCACAAGAGAGTTTTGCAAAAAAGAGAGTTAGAAACATAAGAGGAAAATAGTTCTGGATACAGACGTACGTAGATCAACAACGTAGAGATACACGAGAGAGTGTATATTGAGTACTCCATGTGGAATTGGACCCCGGAGCTAGAAATTCTCATGGGCTGCGGTCCTAGGCGATGTGTACCCGGCGCTTCCCAGACAAAATCGCTCCCCTTATTTATATACAACATAAAAATAGACTTGTAATCCCTGTCACCCCAACCACGTCCCTCGCCGGAGCTCTGTTGCCGCCGACTCTGAATTTTCTTGACCGGCCAATGCCCTGGAATCAACCGCCCTACCCTGAGTATTCCTGATTCTCCATCGCCCTAGCCTTGCCAGGAGGAGGTCAATGAGGATTCACCAAGAGAAGGGAGCAGCTTCTGGTGGTTGAGGGCAGGGGAGAGAAATGGGTACCATCGTGGGATGGTTAGCGTGCGGCATCATTAATAATCTACTAGTTGCTGCTCTCTACCTTTCTTAATCGCCTAGCCTTTGACGTTTTCACTTATTTAAGAGTTGTTTTGTATGTTTTTTCTCATTGGGTAACCGGAAAGTGTTTGTTACACTTACAAGTGAGCACCACTACTCTCGTTTTTCAAAACTATATTTTTAGGTTTCTAAAAGAGTAAACAAAAAATTAATTCGTATGTATACACATCCATCATAGACGGTGCAATTTTCATAAGAAACTCTGTATTTTTTTTGCCACACGAAAAGTACAAATTTATTGATAAAAAATGTGTTTTTAGCCCCCAAATTTGTGTTTTCTTCTATACCCTAAAATATGATGTCTTTTTATCGTAACTTTGCAAAAAAAAAAATACACAATATGTGCAGGTGTACACATCAACAGGAAAAAATTATGATTCTGAAACTTAGCTTTCAAGTTTCTGAAATCCGGGAGCGTCGTTGCCTTGGCGACTCAAATCCTCACTCCTAAACTGAATTTGTTTGTTACATATGAGTATCCGTGCTCTCATCTCCAGTCATACCGTTGGTAAATATCCGGAAAGTGGGCCCTGGAATTTTTTTCTCACTCTGCCCTACCCACATGTTTCCTTATCACCAAAGTGACAACCTCTCCATTGGAAAAATGTGTCGACCACACTCAAGAATGTGTCCGCTTTCAGGGTGCCAGGCATATCTACGGTCCAATGGCGGCTGACCCTACTAGCGCCCGCCAAAACTAAACCCGGAAAAAATTAGGCATCAATTTTTTTATAAATATTTCCATGTTTTGTTGATATCTGACACAAATTTGGATGAAATTTAAAATACTCCAATCCCTAACCTAACACTAATCCTCTCTGTGTACAGGGCCGGTCCTGATATTTGGGAGGCCCAGAGCGAAACTAAAAATTGTGGCCCCTAATATAGACATGATAATGAATATACGTGTAAAAAAATGTCAATAACACATAGATGTATCTAAATTAGTATGCACATCATATAGTCTATATATATTACATTAAAATTTTCTTCTATGCAAATGTTGAAAAAGAAATCAAATGTTAAATATAAATGATACCGGGAAAGAGTACCGATGAGGAAATTATTACTATGCATCTATGCATATATAGTATATACGTCGCTACCTCCGATTGTCAAATCGGCCGTGCCTAAAGATGGAAAGAAAAGAGGCAAATTCGCGGCACGACTCAACGATGTTCTCGTGATCGGGGGCCCCGGAGTTCCTGAGCTGAAATCGGCGAGAGGACTAACTGATTCTGTCCTGCACTCTTACCATCTGGATTGAATACATGATACTCAGGGCATAAATACAGGAAGATGAAAATAGAGTGTTTCAAACTTTGGTCGATGTAGTCTTCATCATTGATAAGGGCCTGGATCCGTACCTCACATGGTCACGTGTCGAGGGAAAGCAGCGGCAGCCTGGATGGGTATCGGTTACCGGCTTGGTGAACGACGGCCGCAATGAGCAGGGTGTGGGCATGCGGACGGAGTGCCGATTCGATCGATAGAACTATGGCTAATTTGATATGTGCGTTCAGCGTGCGACCTCCTGTCTCCTGCCCACAGCACACGCACGAGAAAGCCCATGGTAGCCCAAAGGTTTTTTTATTTTGTTTTCTCTGCTAGACTGACAATACTTATAGATAGAGGAGGCCCCTGGATTTTGGGGTCCCAGGGCGCACACCCTCCCCCCTCCCCCCCCCCCCACCCCCAAAGGGCGGCCATGTCTGTGTAGTCGCCGAATTCGAAACCTTCGTCATAGAGGTAGAGTTATGGACATGTATGTTAGTAGGTTGTGTGTTTACGTATAAAGTGAAACCGCCATATTAAAGTTTGAAGAGATCCACATTATTTTTGCAAACTCCGTCGGCTATTGTTTTTCTTCTACAGTGGAATTCGTGGACGTATATCTCCAGTCTCACTGGTAGGAAAAAGGCCTTCAATACGCCCCCATCAGTCCCCAAATTATGCGCACCGTGACTAAAGGGGTTTTAGTCCCGGTTCGGGAGGCGACCCGCGACTGAAGGTCATACGTCGCGGTTTGAGAAGCGCGTGAAGGGCTTTAATTCCGGTTGGCCTGGCCACCCGCGACTAATGATCCAAACTGCTGGCCTCCCTGTTTTTAGTCCCGGTTGGCCTGGCCACCCGCGACTAAAGATACAAACTGCTCGTCTCCCGCGCGGCGGTTTTATTTCGCGAGCGAGAGGCAGAAGGTCATTGCTACAGTGCGCACCTGAGAGTCTCTGTTTCTTCTTCCTCTCTTCTGTTCTTCCTCTCTTCTTCCTCCACCAAGCACCCATGGGTTCTCCCGTTGGAACCTTCTCCGTGTGGCCACACCATGCCGCAAGAGTCTCGACGTGGCCTACACCAATATGTGCGAGAGGCTCCCCGATGCTCTTAAGCATTTGAGCAATCTCTATGAAGAAGCCGATGAACACCATAAGTTCTTCGGGCTTGATCTAGAGTATACGGCGAATCAACGGGATGTTGCCGTCATCCAGATTGCCTTCAAGGAGATCGTTTTGGTCTTCCAATTGGCAAGGTAACGCACACGTACAATCTCTCTTATAGGATAGTGTTGCATTTTCGATTTGTTTGTTGCATTGGAAGAATACACGTGTTGCAACATATCTAACACGTGTTCTATTTTTGTTGTTGCAGTAGTTCAAAGAATTCTCCGAAACTTGTTGATTTTCTTGTCAACAAGGGGTACGACTTCTGTAGCGTTGACATCACTCAAGACCGGCAGAAGTTGATGCGCTTGGGTATTGAGATACCTGTAGATCACTACATTGATCTTCAGGACCTTATCCATTTTGATGAGTTGTACGGGCACAAGACCGGGATGGCTCCGATGGCAACTGCCTTCATCCACGCCGACTACAAAACCATGAAGTCTCGTTTCCCCTCCAAGAATCACATGTATTGGGGGAAGAACCCACTGGACCGAATCAATCTCGACTATGCAGCAATAGATGCATACGTTGCCTACGATTTGTTCCGCATCTACTCTTCGAAGCTCGAGTAGATGTTGTTTGTGTACCGCATCTTGCGTTCGATATATGCATGTAATGGATATATTATTATGTAATGGATATATGTCTTTCTATTAATTTCTATATTATTTCTATATTAATTCCTAGCTATATTATTTCTATATTATGTCAAACACACATTTCAAAACAAACAAACAAAAACACATCAAGAAAACAAACAAAAACACATCAAGAAAACAAAACAGAAAAACTACCGTTTCTATATCTGTTCACCAAAAACTACTGTTTCTATATCTGTTCACCAAAAATAAATCTAGAGGTCCAAAAATTAATCTAAGCCAGGAAAACATAGATCTAGTCAATACCAAACTCATCCAGTTGGATTTACTTCAAAATACATTTTTGAACTCATTCTAAAAATAATAGAAGAGCCTACTGGTCTTTTATTAAAAAGGATGGTATTTTCATTTGGTTGTTGACCTTGATGTAAGGCTAAGTGCTATGGATAGATCTTTTCAATATCTATCCAGAACATTTTAGTTTGTCCATTTTGGTTATGTATTTTAAAAGTTAGTTTCAAATCATTCTCACAAATAGTCATTGCCAAAACAGTTCTTGTGTCCAAAATAATAGTCGAAACTTGGATCTGCAAATTTTATATGGTTTAGATTTCATATGGTTTGGTTCATGAATTTTATCAGATTTTATTTTGCATTTAGGAAAGTGGAAAATGAATTAGTTTTATTTTCCTGAATTTTTTGATATATTATTTGTATTTTTAAGATTTTAAAATGTATTAGTTTTATTTTTCTGAATATTTTGATATATTATTTGTATTTTTAAGATTTTAAAATGAATTAGTTTTTTTTTTGAATATTTCGATATATTAATAGTATTTTTAAGATTTTAAAATGAATTAGTTTTATTTTTCTGAATATTTTTTAGAAATAATATAAATTAAAAAGTTAATGTTTATTTATTTATTCAAAATTATTAATTACATCATTACTTTTGTTTATTAAAAGATTTATTTAAAATTCATACAATAAAGAAATGTGACATCGACCAACATGTTAATAGGATTGATATGATACTAGTATCACATACATGCGTGCGAAAAACTTGGATGCGGGATGGGATGGAACTCGGAAGTTAAGCGTGCTAGTGCTAGAGTAGTGGGGGGATGGGTGACCGAGCGGGAAGTTTGACCACGAGTAAGAAATTTGACTAGAAATAATTGTAGTTAGACACTAAGCAAAGCAAATAATAAAAATTCTGAAAAAAAAGGGAGTGAAAAATTGGAGTGAAAAAAAGGAAGTGAAAAATAATTAGAAACCCAAATGAATTAAAGAAATAACGAAATAGCATGTAATCCCGGTTCGTGTGGCCAACCGGGACTAAAGGTCCTCCCCCCGGGCGCACGCCACCCGCCCACGTGGACGGGCCTTTAGCCGCGGTTCGTAAGAGGGGCGACTAAAGGGGGGGCTTTAGTCGCGCCTATTTAGTCCCGGTTGCGCGGCCGGGATTAATGGCCTTTGCGAACCGGGACTATAGGACTATTTTCTACCTGTGTCTCTATTCACTGTGGCTGAAATGAAGGAAGCTCTCTAGCAGCTACCGCGACCGATTCTACGGTGCACAAGACACAAGAATAGATCCGTATAACACTTGACGATCCGACACCACGTGTGGCGTCTCCCTGTCGTACTGCTGGTAAATACCTGAAAAGTGTGTCCGCCATTTTCCTCCTCGCCCTCCCCACTCGTGTTTCCTTCCTTTCATTTCAGTGAGTTGGCATCGATTAGTGAGGTACCAAATTAATATCAATACGTTCTAATTTGGCAATTTGGAAATCTTACCTGTTCTCCTTCATGACAAATGACAACAAAACTTACTACTTTGTTTCCTTTATTTTTTTTAGAGAAGTTACTAAGGCACACACCGATCCGATGTGACTTGTCACTAATGTAACTCACCCGGTCCGTTGGTACTGGAAAGTGCGGCAGACATTTTTTTCACTCAGCTCCATCCTCGTGTTTCTTTCTTTTCATATCAGTGAGAGTATTTTAATGCAGGAAAATGTGTCTCACACATCCAAAAATGTGTATGACACACGAAAATACATTTTTTTTGGGAGTGTGATACGTCATAAGCGTATCTATATTTTTTTTATCGTTTCATGCTTGTTTTGTACCATTGTTACATGTTTTCTACTAAATTTTTGTACCATTTTAGGGCATTTCTCCGGACTAACCTATTATAAAGATGGCCAATGCCAATTCTTGTTTTTTGTTACACAAATTTGTTCTGTAAAAGTCCGCGAAAAGACATGATAATTTACGGAAGACAGTTTTTCACCGACATGAAGACGAGGTCCAAAGGAGACCTGGAGGCGCCCTCCCCAGCCACCATGCAACCAGCGGACGCAGATGGCGCCTTGGCTGTGCCCACCAACCACCTGGTAGCCTCGGGCACTGCCTCGAGTCGCCTCTTCGCCCGTAGAAGCTTCCCTACCTAATTTTGACAGCTCGCAAAGGATTTTCCCAAAAACACGACAGAAGTCCGCCACCATCGAAACCTAGTTCCGAGGGTCAGAAGGCTCTATTCCTACACCCTGTCGAGACGGGGACCGACCCCCAGAGCTATCTTAATCGACCGTCCTACCTCCATGATGGTTTGTGAGTAGTTGCCCCATGGACTACGGGTTTCTAGCAGTAGCTAGATGATACTCTCTCTTTCTCTCATGTTCTTTGTTGTAATGATCTCATGGGCATGATTGAGATAAATACCTTGTAATCGGTGTTGTGATTGTTGGGACACGATGAATTGTCACATTATGATCAGATTGGCTTGATACCTAGTACCCACTATGTTTATGAATTATTATTGCTGCATCATTGTTATGCTTAGTACTTGTTAGTAGCGCACGAATAACATGATTTTAGATTTAGTTCCTTTATGTTTGCATGGATATAATCGTTGTATTAGATCATATATACAAGTTGTATGCACCTACTATTGTCCAGAACCGGAGACCCCAAGGTGACAGGTTTGGAACATGCTACGGGGAAGGGTAGTAGTTTGAGAATTACATGTGTTCATTGAGTGACAATTCTTTGTTCCGGTGCTTTGTGAAAGGATCATCTTAATTACCATAAGTTCCATGATTGGCCCCACTGAAACGTGATGGTAGGACAAAAGATGTAGAGCGAATTCTTATTGCATGTAGATACAACTTATACGGAATACATGACTATGTATGATTTATGAGTTGAATGCTTTGTCATAAGTTAGTTTGATTCTGTCAATTTCCTGACAGTAGATTGTTCATCCAACACGCGCTCTTTCGCTTGGAGAGTTACCGCTAGTGAAACTATTAACAACAGTCCATCTTTTACTATTATTTCTACAATTTTTACTTGATTTTGTTACTTGATACCTTGCTTTAAACTATTTTTTCAGATTACACAAATCACTTTTACACCATTTTTACCCTTTTTCGTTGAATTAGTGCGTCTATACAATTACATTTGTATTAGGTGTGTTGGAAACGCAAGAGATTTGTTAATAATAACTTATGTCAAGTACTTGTCCAAGTATGGATGAATTGGCAAATCAGCTCCAAAGTCTTATAGGTATTTTTTTGGCTCCCCTTGTGTCAAATCAATGAAGTGGATTACACTTCTCTCGGAAACTGTTGTGATTCCATACGCTTGTGGGTTATCAATACTATTTTGTGGCGCTGTTGGTGGGGAGTATAGCTTTGTCTATAAGTTCACTTGGGAATTACAGTCTTGCTTTTACTTGTTTTATTGTTTTTTATACTAATGATTATTATATTTGAAACTAGATCTTATTGGCAAGGCGGGTTCACGGAGGATTAACAAAAATATTATAATACAAACAACTTGTCTCAAAAAGGGATAAATGCATGGAAACTAATAAAAAACTAATTAATTATGCTAAAGACTTGTGTTCTATCTATGCCATATCTTAATTTTGTAATGAATCTTGTTTCTATATGGATTTTAGACACTTACCCTTCCAATGTGCTTGTAATAATAATGGAAGTTTAGCTTCTTATGTTGAGGGAAATTATAATTTTTATGATGTGTAACAAAATGAAGAATTTATTACTTGGAAATGTGCCACTGAAATTCATTCTTTGCTTAAGAATAAAAATAATGGTCCTTACAAATCTGAAATTAGTGCTATACTTAAACCTTTCATTGATAATTATGATCATGATAATTGCTTTATTATTGAATATCTTACTATATTCTCTTCCCCAAAGAAAGATACTAATGCCTTGCAAGAGACTATGGAAGAAGAAATTGCTGAAATTGGAAACTCAGTAGATGAAAAATAGGAGGAGAGTGACGCACAAAATTAGGAAGAATGGAGTAGCTACCCATACTTACCTTCTAATGAGAGTAACTCTTTAACTCATACATTAATACTTTATTTGATTGCCCTCCATGCTTACTAAAGGAGGATGAGTGCTATATTTATAAATGATATGATCATATGGATTCTTTTGAAATACCTCGTTTTGGTGAACCTGATGTTTGATATACTCATGGTCAAGATTGTAACACCCGGGGTTTTCCCCCAAAATAATATTGTTTGGTTTCTTTTTTTCGCATCATGGCATCCTGCATCATCATGCATTTAAAACTTGCAAAACAATTGAAAATTACTCAAATCTTGTTGCTAAAATTTACTGAACTTTATTTGATGTCTAAATCTTTTTCTTATTGCCTAAATAATTTCTGCAAAAAAAGGGGGTTTTAAAAAGGGAGAGAGAGCAGCCCAGCTGCTCAACCCTCTCCCTTGCAGCAGCCCACCAAGCCTAGCCCATCTCCTCTCCCCTTCGAGCCCACCCACCTCTCCTTCATCCTCCGTACAGTCACACGAAGAACGTGACCCTCTCCTCCTGTCGCTTTCACCATTGGACCCCTCCTCCACCTGCTCCCCTCCTCCATAAAGCCCTCCCCCCAGAAACCCTAGCTCCCTCTCCCTCCTTCTTCCCCCCAGGAGCGCCACGCCGCCGACATCTTCTTCCCCGGCGCACAGCTGCTGGCCGCTTGGAACGCCGTCAGCTTCCGCAACGCACGTCGTCGCCATCCTCGTTTCGCCGCGACGCCGAGCCGTGGTGAACCCCCTGGATCCCGCTCCTCTTCCCCTCTTGCTCCGGGTAACCGCCGTCGAGTGGTACCGGCGTGCAGTGCCGCAGATCGACGCCGATCGGCGGCCTTTTTCCTCTCCGTCGTGGATGGAAACTGTATTCTGTTTCATCAGAGATTTGGATCACGGTGGAACACATCAAAAAGAAGTCCGTCCCTGTTCTAACACCAACACCGAAGTAGCCCAGTGGCTGCGCACCCTGTCCCGCACCCAGGAGCCCCGAGTTCGAATCCCACCCGTGGCAAAGCCACCCCTTTTTCTCCATTTTCTTTTATTCTCGAAAATCCAGAAAGACAGAACTAAATCTTTATTTGTAAAATCAATAACAAATTGAAAAATGCTCCAATTTCAATGATTCAAATTTCTATGGATTCAGCATCTTGTGCTCTTTCTGTTAGTAACAAAGTTGCAACATGTTTCTGTAATAAATTTTGCACTAAATAATTAAATACAGAAATGGCTATTAAAATTTGAAACTTTGGAAATTCATAACTTGAGTTCTGTTCACTCAAATTGAGCAAACTTGGGCTATAAAATTTTGTATTAACAAACTCTACATAGTGGTATTTTATTTGGTCACAATTGAATTAAATTTGAACATGTTTCCTTCTGTTTACTAAAAGGGGCAGAATAGAAATGCTTATGAAAAAATGCATAATAAATTCAATAATGATCCAAAAATTATGTTTAATAGCTCAAAATGTTCATTGAAACATTTTATACATGTTTTCAACCTTTTAAATACAATTTGTTTACTGTTTTTCCTAATTAAAAGTGGTGCAATAATTCAATGCTTTAATTAAACCTTTTAAATTGCAAAAATTCATAATTAAATATTTAAAATTCCAAATTTGGCAAATGAGGCATCAAATTGAAGCTAATGTTGTTTACCTTCTGTTTTCATCAATTATGTTGCATTTAATCCACTTTAACTCAATGTTTATTTGTAGTTCAATTAATCAACTATTAATGCATATGAGATTTTCCAAATGCAATTCAAATTGCATATGGGCCCATTTAAATTGTTCCTTGTGTCCTTTAGTTTATTTTGATGCACCCTTTAACTTTTCATGCATATAAAAAAGGATCATGCTGGATCTTTTGCCGTAGTAGTAATTGTTGCATCCGGTGTTTGTTCTAGTTCGTTGCTTCTTCACGGATAGGACGCTGAGATGATGTGAGCAACGACAAGTTCTGCGGATGTACCTCTACTTGCTGGATCTCAGGCAAGTATACTCACTTGCTACCTATGGCTGCCTTTCATCACTTGTTACCGATTCTTTCCGTTGTCTAAATCTGCTAGCCTTATGATTCGTTGCTTGTGTTCCGATCCTATCACATGTCATCCTGCAGCCATGAATATAGCCTCACCCCCACACCTACAACCTTGTTGTTTGTTAGCCTGTGTCGTAGTATCATGCTTAGATTTGTTCGTGCCCGAGTCTTGTTGTCCTTTGTCGTATCACCTGTTTAGTTGATAGTTGGGTTTCAATTTAATCAACAACATGTTAATGTTTGGGGTAATAATAATTTGATGATAAGGCACCAGCAGGAGGCCCGGCGTGGTTTTGGAGCCTGCTAGTGTCGAAACTAGGAAATGAGTCTTGTCCATTGATCCATGATGAGCGTGCTAACCGCATCCGGGAGGTAGTATGGGACCCCCCCTCGATTTAGACCTGATTTGCAGCTTGTCCGAAGAGCCACACTTAGTTCGGGTGTTCCATTTGCTCATATGCATGAATGAGTGGCCCCCCCATGGTTACTGTTGATGATGATGATGATGCATATAGGGCGAGGCCTGTATTGCCGGGGTGTTGCGTCCTGCGGGAGTTTTGCACACTTGCACTGAGTATTCGGCTGCGTGGCTGGGACCTTATAGCTCCGTGGCTTCTAGGATGGGTGTAGAGACGGTTTGGGTCGTGTCGAGCCAACCTGAGTTTTAGTTGGTGGCTTGAGTGTGTACGGGTACTGTAGCACACCCTGCAGGGATGAATCTTCTCGAGAAGCCGTGTCGTCCGCGGTTATGTGACGACTTGGTGAAAGTGCTGGCTAACAAGTACTCAGACAACTTACACCTAATGATAATAACTTGACTAGTAATGTAGTATTACCTTCACCATAAAAATGAATGTCACCTTAATCAACAGTGTGAGTTTCCTTGTGTTGCTTCCTTAGTAGGGGGTAACACTGGATGGGTATTGTTTGGTGAGTAGTTATAGTTGGTTTTGTCGCGCTATCTTATCCCTTTCTTTTAGCCGGATGTTGTAGTGTGTCTCTATAGTTGGTTAGTGCTGCCCGCTGCCGCTTCTTTGCAATAATCCCTTCCTTCCGTTGTACCCAAAGTATTTGTATCTTGTGATGATTGGTTACGCTGGTATCTTGTGAGTATGGTTTATCCACTTGCCAGTACTTAACCGTACTGACCCACGAATCCATTTCGTGGCTGCATATTCCACATTGCAGTCAACAGGTTTGAAGTCTGACGACGTTATCTTGGGAATCCCTCCGGCTTGGCCTGGGCAGGGATTGGACGCCATCAGTTATCTTCAGAACTCTTAGTCCAATTTGTATCTTGTCCGTAGTCGGACACTATGTTGTTTCTTCCGCTGTCATTTGGATCTTTGTATTGTATCAGTTGTATCCCTGTCTCGTTTGAGTCGTCTTGTATATACCTCCTCTGTTGTTGTTGTGGATTATTCGTGAACTGTTGTAATGTTATCATAAGTGGCAACCTGAAATCGGTTATTATGCGGATTTGGGTGGAAATGCCGAAATCTGCATAGTGCCCGATCTCGGGGCGTCACAAATGGTATCAGAGCATGGTTCCGATTCCCAATGTTGTTTCGATACGAATGGTTATCGAAGCAACGGGTCCGCAAAGCCTGTAGGATAACCTCGCTAATGGTCGTGTTCTTAGAGTGTCAAAACTATTTGTGCAAAACCTGTTTTGGAAACCTCTCGATAGGATTCTTGTTTATTCCTTTCCTCTATTCTACTTCTCCTTCTATCTCATTTGTTTTGGAGTCTACTCTCGTACCTATCTTTCAAAGTGTTAGGATCCTACGTGGGTTGGACGTTTTTTGAGCCTTTAAGGTAGTAGGTACGAACATCGGAAGATTCCTGGTGGAAGAACATCGTCATCAATCCGAGCAAGAATCGCTTGTTAGTGGTGTCGAGGAGATCAACAATGTGGCCGAAGACTCGATAGATCTGACTTCTCCCCTCCCTCGTGTTCGTGGGCGGATTGCGAGAGCGCAATCCCTTGTTAGTGGTGTCGGCTGTAACACCCGGGGTTTTCCCCCAAAATAGTATTGTTTGGTTTCTTTTTTTCGCATCATGGCATCCTGCATCATCATGCATTTAAAACTTGCAAAACAATTGAAAATTACTCAAATCTTGTTGCTAAAATTTACTGAACTTTATTTGATGTCTAAATCTTTTTCTTATTGCCTAAATAATTTCTGCAAAAAAAAGGGGGTTTTAAAACGGGAGAGAGAGCAGCCCAGCTGCTCAACCCTCTCCCTTGCAGCAGCCCACCAAGCCTAGCCCATCTCCTCTCCCCTTCGAGCCCACCCACCTCTCCTTCATCCTCCGTACAGTCACACGAAGAACGTGACCCTCTCCTCCTGTCGCTTTCACCATTGGAACCCTCCTCCACCTGCTCCCCTCCTCCATAAAGCCCTCCCCCCAGAAACCCTAGCTCCCTCTCCCTCCTTCCTCCTCCCTTTCTCCACCGCCGTCGTTTCCCCCTCCCTCTCTACTCCTTCTCTGCCCCAAAATTTTTTCTCTGAACTTCGAAGGGAGCCACCATGGCTGCAAGTTGGAGGGCTTGGCACTGTGGCCACGCTCGCCGTCGGACCCCGTTCCCCGTGGGAATGGAAACGGGGAACGTTCCTCTTCCACCTCGCATCCTCGACCAGCGTGGAGGGCCACCAGGAGTGCCACGCCGCCGACATCTTCTTCCCTGGCGCACAGCTGCTGGCCGCTTGGAACGCTGTCAGCTTCCGCAACGCACGTCATCGCCATCCTCGTTTCGCCGCGACGCCGAGCCGTGGTGAGCCCCCTAGATCCCGCTCCTCTTCCCCTCTTGCTCCGGGTAACCGCCGTCGAGCGGTACCGGAGTGCAGTGCCGCAGATCGACGCCGATCGGCGGCCTTTTTCCTCTCCGTCGTGGATGGAAACTGTATTCTGTTTCATCAGAGATTTGGATCGCGGTGGAACACATCAAAAAGAAGTCCGTCCCTGTTCTAACACCAACACCGAAGTAGCCCAGTGGCTGCGCGCCCTGTCCCGCACCCTGGAGCCCCGAGTCCGAATCCCACCCGTGGCAAAGCCACCCCTTTTTTCTCCATTTTCTTTTATTCTCGAAAATCCAGAAAGACAGAACTAAATCTTTATTTGTAAAATCAATAACAAATTGAAAAATGCTCCAATTTCAATGATTCAAATTTCTATGGATTCAGCATCTTGTGCTCTTTCTGTTAGTAACAAAGTTGCAACATGTTTCTGTAATAAATTTTGCACTAAATAATTAAATACAGAAATGGCTATTAAAATTTGAAACTTTGGAAATTCATAACTTGAGTTCTGTTCACCGAAATTGAGCAAACTTGGGCTCTAAAATTTTGTCTTAACAAACTCTACACAGTGGTATTTTATTTGGTCACAATTGAATTAAATTTGAACATGTTTCCTTCTGTTTACTAAAAGGGGCAGAATAGAAATGCTTATGAAAAAATGCATAATAAATTCAATAATGATCCAAAAATTATGTTTAATAGCTCAAAATGTTCATTGAAACATTTTATACATGTTTTCAACCATTTCAATACAATTTGTTTACTGTTTTTCCTAATTAAAAGTGGTGCAATAATTCAATGCTTTAATTAAACCTTTTAAATTGCAAAAATTCATAATTAAATATTTAAAATTCCAAATTTGGCAAATGAGGCATCAAATTGAAGCTAATGTTGTTTACCTTCTGTTTTCATCAATTATGTTGCATTTAATCCACTTTAACTCAATGTTTATTTGTAGTTCAATTAATCAACTATTAATGCATATGGGATTTTCCAAATGCAATTCAAATTGCATATGGGCCCATTTAAATTGTTCCTTGTGTCCTTTAGTTTATTTTGATGCACCCTTTAACTTGTCATGCATATAAAAAAGCATCATGCTGGATCTTTTGTCGTAGTAGTAATTGTTGCATCCGGTGTTTGTTCTAGTTCGTTGCTTCTTCGCGGATAGGACGCTGAGATGATGTGAGCAACGACAAGTTCTGCGGATGTACCTCTACTTGCTGGATCTCAGGCAAGTATACTCACTTGCTACCTATGGCTGCCTTTCATCACTTGTTACCGATTCTTTCCGTTGTCTAAATCTGCTAGCCTTATGATTCGTTGCTTGTGTTCCGATCCTATCACATGTCATCCTGCAGCCATGAATATAGCCTCACCCCCACACCTACAACCTTGTTGTTTGTTAGCCTGTGTCGTAGTATCATGCTTAGATTTGTTCGTGCCCGAGTCTTGTTGTCCTTTGTCGTATCACCTGTTTAGTTGATAGTTGGGTTTCAATTTAATCAACAACATGTTAATGTTTGGGGTAATAATAATTTGATGACAAGGCACCGGCAGGAGGCCCGGCGTGGTTTTGGAGCCTGCTAGTGTCGAAACTAGGAAAAGAGTCTTGTCCATTGATCCATGATGAGCGCGCTAACCGCATCCAGATAGTATGGGACCCCCTCGATTTAGACCTGATTTGCAGCTTGTCCGAAGAGCCACACTTAGTTCGGGTGTTCCATTTGCTCATATGCATGAATGGGTGGGCCCCCCATGGTTACTGTTGATGATGATGATGATGATGCATATAGGGCAAGGCCTGTATTGCCGGGGTGTTGCGTCCTGCGGGAGTTTTGCACACTTGCGCTGAGTATTCGGTTGCGTGGCTGGGACCTTATAGCTCCGTGGCTCCTAGGATGGGTGTAGAGACGGTTTGGGTCGTGTCGAGTCAACCTGAGTTTTAGTTGGTGGCTTGAGTGTGTACGGGTACTGTAGCGCACCCTGCAGGGATGGATCTTCTCGAGAAGCCGTGTTGTCCGCGGTTATGTGACGACTTGGTGAAAGTGCTGGCTAACAAGTACTCAGACAACTTACACCTAATGATAATAACTTGACTAGTAATATAGTATTACCTTCACCATAAAAATGAATGTCACCTTAATCAACAGTGTGAGTTTCCTTGTGTTGCTTCCTTAGTAGGGGGTAACACTGGATGGGTATTGTTTGGTGAGTAGTTATAGTTGGTTTGTCGCGCTATCTTATCCCTTTCTTTTAGCCGGATGTTGTAGTGCGTCTCTGTAGTTGGTTAGTGCTGCCCGCTGCCGCTTCTTTGCAATAATCCCTTCCTTCCGTTGTACCCAAAGTATTTGTATCTTGTGATGATTGGTTACGCTGGTATCTTGTGAGTATGGTTTATCCACTTGCCAGTACTTAACCGTACTGACCCACGAATCCATTTCGTGGCTGCATATTCCACATTGCAGTCAACAGGTTTGAAGTCCGATGACGTTAGCTTGGGAATCCCTCCGGCTTGGCCTGGGCAGGGATTGGACGCCATCGGTTATCTTCAGGACTCTTAGTCCAATTTGTATCTTGTCCGTAGTCGGACACTATGTCGTTTCTTCCGCTGTCATTTGGATCTTTGTATTGTATCAGTTGTATCCCTGACTCGTTTGAGTCGTCTTGTATATACCTCCTCTGTTGTTGTTGTGGATTATTCGTGAACTGTTGTATTGTTATCATAAGTGGCAACCTAAAATCGGTTATTATGTGGATTTGGGTGGAAATGCCGAAATCTGCATAGTGCCCGATCTCGGGGTGTCACAAAGATGCCCCTACGAATGAAACCGATAAATATGCTTGTGCTACTGTTATATATGATAATCCATGATATTTTGATAAATCTTATGATAATCTTTTATTTATCCCTACTTTTGATATGCATGATAATAAGAAAGTTTGCTTAGAAAATTTATATGATAATGCTCTAGATGATGGTCCTATGTTACTTGATGTTATTAGTTATAATAATACTAAAAAAGGGGATTGGAGAGATCTCAACTTTAGCTAGGAGTCCCATACATTTGAAGAGTTATCAATCATCTTGTTATAATATTGTAAAAAGTGGGTTTGGAGAGGTCATGACTTTATTTAATTTCAATCCCACTATTATGGAGTTTCATATGAATTATGTCTGTGTAGGTCATGAAAAGCATGCTATATGTGATAGTTATATTGTTCATTCATTATGCTGCTGAAAACTATTACGAGAGAGGAAAATATGGTTGTAGAAACCCTTGTGTTACTAAAACACCTCTCTCTATGCTGAAAATTCTAAAAATTCACTTGCTTTACTTTCTTATGCTAGTTTATTTGTGTTCCCGTGATTTATTTGTTTACAAGATCCCTATGCATAGGAATATGGTTAGAACTTAATATTTTTCTTATTATCTTTTTTATTCTCATTTTGTGCTTCAATTCTTATTTCTTATGTGAGCATCTGATACGTCAAAAACATATCTACTTTTCCGAACACTTTGCTGATGTTTTACCTCTAAACTTGTGTGTTCTGAATACAACTAACACGGACTAACGCAGTTTTCAGCAGAATTACTTTGGTGTCTCGTTTTTGCGCAGAAAATCAACTTTTAGGAAAATACCCGGAAACAAACGGAAAGTCCACATTTTACCCGAAGACTCCAGGAGCCAGAAGATGAGTCGGAGAGGGGCAAGGGGGTGCCCTCACCACCCCCAGGCGCGGCCAAGGTGGGCCTGTGCCTGGGCATGGTGAGCCCACCTCGGGCACCCCCTTGGACTCCCCTTTCAACTACATATGCCTCGAAACATAAAAACCCGACAAGTTTCGATCGTTTTCTAGAAAGAAATCCGTAGCTCCGCCGCCATCGCAAATCCTTTTTTCGGGATTCAGAAACTCCGTTCTGGCACCCTGCCGGGACGGGTAATTGGAGGAGATCATCGCCATCGTCATCACCAAAGCCTCTCCATTGACCATCCATCTTTTCCCCATCCATGTGTGAGTAATTCTCCCGCTGTAGGCTGAAGGGGATGGTAGGGATTGGATGAGATTGTTCGTGTAATAATGCCGTGATTGTTAGGGCATAGTGCCTAGTATCCTCTGTTAGTGCTATTGACATTGTTGCAACTTGTTATGCTTAATGCTTGTCACTTTGGGCCCGAGTGCCATGATCTCAGATCTGAACATGTAACTGAATCATGAGGATAATTATTGTTTCTTGATCATACCTGCAAGTTGTTTACATATATCGTTGTCCGGAACCCGAGGCCCCAAAGTGACAGAAATTGGGACAACCAGAGGGGATGGCTGTGATGTGAGGATCACACGTGTTCACGGAGTGTTAATGCTTTGGTCCGGTGCTCTATTAAAAGGAACACCTTAATTACCAGTAGTTCCCTTGAGGCCCCACTGAAAACGGGCTAGTAGGACAAAAAAAATGTTGTGCAAGTTCTCATTGCGAGCACGTACGACTATTTACGGAACACATGCCTATGGTTACTTAGTGCTTGGATGCTTTATATTATTTATATGCAATGCCCATGTCTTGATTATTACATGAACTATCTTATCCATGCAATGCCCATTCATCTATCCGTATTCCTACAATATCTAATCTCGCTGTTTACTTCAAACACTACTGCTGTTGTTTTCATTTCACTGCTGCTATTATTTCACTACTCCTGCTACTATAAAACTGTTACTACTGATAAACCACTGCGAACAAGTCCACTTTCAATTGCAGGTGAATTGACAACTCGCTTTTTAAGGTCACAAATATTCTTTGGCTCCCCTTTGTGTCGAATCAATAAATTTGGGTTTTACTTCCCTCAAAGACTGTTGCGATCCCATATACTTGTGGGTTATCAAGACTATTTTCTGGCGCCGTTGCCGGGGAGCATAGCTTTATTTGCGAGCTTACCGGGGAGTACTATTATCTACTGCCAATCATTCATCATGGGTAAGACTCGTGATGGAAAGTTTCATATATTACCATACACTACAAGAAGAGGTACAACTCTGATCACCTCTGTTGCTCTTGATTCACCGTCTATTATGGGTAAGCTTCTTACACCACCACATACACATGCTACACGTGCTACTTCTACTGAATCTGAAAATACTTCAGATACTTTTGATGATGCTTCTACTGTGCTTGATGAGAGTGGTTCTCTCGGTCCTTTCTTATATGCTACTATTGCTAAAGCTAAAAATATTGCAAACACTGAAACTCCTGATAAAAATCCAGTTACTCCTGCTATTTAACCTGAGCTTGGAGAGAATCCTCGTAATGATTTTGATGAATCCTATATTGAACTTAATGATGATCTTATTGATGAAATACATTCTATGAAGGATAGAGATGCTGTTATAAGTCTTATTGAAAGTCGTGTTGTTAAATATAAATTATCTCCTGATGCTAAGTTTGCCCCTTCTCCCATTAATATTAGGGATACGGATTATGATTTCTCTCTTGATTTATCTTATATATCTATTGTTGAGAAAGAACCTTTTTGTGGTACTGAAAATGAAAGTGCTATGAAACATATGAATGAGCTCTCATCTTTGAGTAGTTTATTCTCTGATGATCTTAAGAAACATAGCTACTTTGTTGCTTAAATATTCCCTTTCTCATTAAAAGATGAAGCTAAAACTTGGTTTAATAATTTGTCTCCGGGATCTATTGATAGTCCTATTGGTTTTGTTAATGCTTTCTTTCAGAAATATTTTCCTGCTAGTGCTCAACATGCTCCTTTACAAAATATATTTAATTTCAAGCAATTGGAAGGAGAGAAATTGCCTGTATCTTGGGCAAGGTTATGTTCTTTAATTAGGGCTACACCTGGGCATAAGCTAGAAAATAATGAACTTCTTGATATATTATGTAATGGACTAACTGTTGAATCTAGGACATACCTGGATAGTTGTGCTGGTTGTGTTTTCAGGCAAAGAACTCCAGATGAAGCTGAGGAATTAATGGCTAAAATAAGACAAAATCATGATGATTGGACTATGCTTGAGCCTGAGCCGACCCCTACTCCAGTATCAAAACCAACACAACCACCCAAGAAGAGGGGAATGATTGAATTAAATGATGAAGTGATGAGAGAAGCCAAGAAATCTCTTAAAGAGAGGGATATTAAATCTGAAGATGTGAAGAATCTTCCACCTATAGAAGAATTATGTAAGCCAATCCCTCACTCATCCACCATTGAGGTACACTCTCTCCAACATTTTGATAGTAGAGATATTCCCTATAATAAACCTCCTGATCAATGTTTAGATGAATTTGATAATTATGTTATTAAGCAAGATAATTTTAATATGAGAGTGCAAAATCACCTAATGGGAAACTCTGGAGCTATTGATAATTTGCATGGTATTATAGAAAGAACCTCTAATGATGTTAAAATGCTTGTTAAACATTTTTAAATGGTTCAAACTCAAATTGATCAACTTGCTAAAGTGCAAAAAGATTTGCTAGTTAATGCTTCTAAAGAAAAACATGCTTATGAAATAAGAACTAGAAGTGGTATTGCTACACAAGATCCTTTATATCCCGAGGGACATCCTAAAATAATTGAACAAGATTCTCAACAAACTAATAATAATGTTATTCATACTAAGAAGAAAAAGGAGAAGAAACATAAAACTCCTGTAGAATCCTCTGAACTTGCTAAAGATCCTAATAGTATATCTATCTCTGATGCTGAAACTGAAAGTGGTAGTGAAGAGAATAATGCTTCTGATAAAGAAGAAATTGAAGAGGAACCTGAAAAGCAAACTAAAAATACAAAGTAAACTAAGGAAGATTTTGTTGCTAATAAACATGGTAATGAGAGAGAACCTTGGGTACAAAAACCAATGCCTTGTCCTAATAAGAAACCAAAATCAAAAGAAGAAGATCATTACAACAAGTTTTGTGAATGGATGAAACCTTTGTTCTTGCAAATTCCTTTAACTGATGCTATTAAATTGCCTACTTATGCAAAATATATGAAAGATATTGTCTCTAACAAAAGGAAGATTCCTAATGAGGATATTTCCACTATGCTTGCTAATTACTCTTTTAATGGCAAGGTTCCTAAGAAGCTTAGAGATCCTGGTATACCAACTATTCCTTGTTCTATTTAAAATAATTATGTTAGAACTGCTTTGTGTGATTTGGGAGCTGGAGTTAGTGTCATGCCTTTTACTCTCTATAAAAGACTCGTCCTAGAAAAATTGATACCAATTGATATATCTTTGCAAATGGCTGATAAATCCACTACTATTCATGTGGGTATATGTGAGGATGTTCATGTTCAAGTTGCTAATAATTGTGTGATATTAACTGACTTTGTTGTGTTGGAAATGCCTGAAGATGATAATATGTCTATTATTCTTGGAAGACCTTTTCTTAATACTGCAGGGGCTGTTATTGATTGCAATCAAGGAAAAGTTACTTTTAATGTTAATGGTAAAGAGCACACTGTTTATTTTCCCTAGAAGATTGATAAGAAATATGGTCTAAATTCAATTGAAAATATTGAGACCATCAATATTGGAGAATTTTATTGTCCTATTCCAAAGCCATCCAAAGAATATGAGACTGTCATGGTTGGGACTATATCAATCAAGGTAGAGGTAACATAAATATTTAGTGAGAAACAAAGTTTTATTTCATATAAAATTATTTTGGTAGCAAGACTTGATCAACCTTGTTAACAAAGTGATTTTAAATGAAGGAAAAAATGTTATCACTACGTGTTCGTTACGTTTTCTTATTCATATGCTCGTTTTCGTTGTGCTTCCATAAAGTATGTCATGTTTTCATATTGTCTTCACCATATTCACTCATGCCCACGCATGTTTTCACCTCGTTTTCGCTCGTTTTCCATCGTCTACTCACGTTTTCGCTATCCCCAATCACGTTTTACATATGTTTTCCTCCGTTTCCAGTGGGTATATGTTTAGTAGAGTGTCTTAGAACTGCTGTAGGTTTGGTTTTGCTAACGTTTTTCATCATTCCGTCTTCGTTTTCCAGCGATATTATTATTAATTAAAATTCTGGAAAAGTCCGAAAAATAAAGTTTTTCGAAAAACCCCAAAAAGTTTATATTCGAAGTTTTTGCGTAAAAAGGGGCAGAAAGCCACCTGGGGTGACCCCAGGGGGGCACCCAGGCCAGATCACCATGGCCAGGAGCGGCCTGCCCCTAGGGCGCGCCTGCCTATGGTGAGGGGGCCCCCTGGCCCCCCCATTTGCTCTCCCACCTACCACACATTCCTCTTTCCCGTAGAAACTCACCCAGTTCATCCAAACCTGAGTTGTTTCTGTTCTTCCTCGCGATTTTTGATCTCCTTGCTCAGCTCATCTTTTCTGCTGAGATTTTGGGAAGTTGTTCTCCGGTATGTGACTCCTCCGATGATCCAAATAGAATTTTGTTTAGTGGAGTATTTCATGCGTATTTTGCTGCCGTAGGTGACAGGTTATCTGAGCTTGCATGCTTGTTTGATGCTTGATTAAGTTAGTTTTGGTGCATGTTTAGTACTCATACAAGTCCCTATAGTAGTTGCTATCATATAGTTGCTCCAAATAAATTTGTTGCGATATTTGTTAAAAATTTCAGAATAGGAGGATGAAGAACCATACCTTTGGAGAGATGTTTGTAAGTGATGCACCAAGGGCATCTAGGCCCTCAAGATCAGCTGCGAGAGCAAGACCATCATATAACGAAAATCTTCTTGCCTCCGATATTGGGGAGAGGATGATGGAGATGCTAATCCATCCACTTTTCCATGCTATGAATTTTTGCAGGAAGCGGGGATTCTGATTGATTTCAAGTTTCTTGTTAACTATGTTGGCTTAACTACTTATATGCAGGAGGAGCATGCTCAATACGCTATCCTCACAAAGACTTTCGTTGAAAGTTTTGAGCTCGAAAATTGTTCCTATGGGCCAACTGTTTCGTTTAAGATTTATGATAAGGGCTATACTTTGCCACGGACAGAATTTTGCAGGATAATAGGTGTTCCTTCGTTTGGGACAACAAAGAAGATTTCAAATCGCCCTGGAGATTTGCTGGAACTCTAGCGGGCAATAAGCAACAACGATGACCGCCTAGCTCAGCGGGGCAAGATAAGAAACATAAAACTCCCAACTATTTTTTATTTTGCCTATTATCTTGCTACTAGTGTTCTAGGAAGAGAAAACATTAGCAACATTTCTCACTACCATCTAGCTTTCCTAGCTGTCGCTCTTACTGGTGTTAGTAATTATCATATTGGTGTTATTATTGCACATCGTTTAGGACCTATTTATGGAGGAATTATTGCTTCACGTATTGTAGCTAATTTAGGTCTTGCTGTTAGTCCTAATGATGTGATATTACCCGTACATAGGCTTGACCTTGCTGCCATGAAACTGCATCATTTTGTTACTTTTGATTCCCGCCAGGGAAAATTAATTTATAGGATGTTTTTCGCTGACGGGGATGAGAGGGCAATCCCCATGCCACAACTTGGTTTGTTTAGTATTGACAGGGGATTATGGTCTCACACCAAGGAGGTGTTGGACGAGCAGCTGCAGTTGCTTGGTTTCTACGAGCAGCACGACCCCGAGGAGAAGGAGGACGACAAGGCGCCCCATGAGAACTACACCGCGTATTATTCAGGCGCATCGAGCTCGTACCAGGGAGGAGGCCCCTCATCGTCACACTTTGGAGACGTCACTCATGACGGGGCTAGAATTGAGCCCCACTTAGGCCAAAAGCCTAAGCTTGGGGGGAGGTATACCGACATCACACACTCATATATATATCGTATTTAGTCGGTTCTTTGTACATTCATATTTCTGTTTCTCTCTCTTTCTTTTGTTATCGCTGTTTTGTTTTCGCTTTCCAAAACACAAGAAGACCAAAAATGTTTCTCTTGTTTCTCTCTATTTGTTTCTTTAGTTGGTTTGCTTTATCCTTTAGTTGCAGTTTAATATTCAAAAACCCAAAAATATTTTGTTTTGTTTGTTTGCTTTATTTTGTTCTTGTTTCATTTCAAAAAACCCAAAAATATTTTGCTTTGTTTGCTTGTTCTCTTTTGCTCGTGCTTTAATTGAAAAACCCAAAAGTATTTGTTTTTCTTATTGTGTTTTGTAAAGTTTGCTGCAGAGTTCAACAGTCATCCATGACTCCATTGGAGCTTGGTTTTCATTATATATTATTCGAGCCACAAGTGAAGAGCAATAATGACGATCTATGACAATTCAAGTTGTGGTGAGAGGCTGGTATGAACTCTATTTGTTTTCATTTTTGTACATATACCCATCCATGTGAGCATGCTTAGTTTGTTCATATAAGATATATGTAATTTACTGGCTGCTTAATAGTTTGTGCTCTCTCATGTTTTGTTCCAATTTATTAATAGTAAATGACTTGTCGTATAAATATTTGTTCGCGTTGTTATATTCGTAGAAGGGTATGACATTGTGGTAGCCTCCTCTGACTGTTTCATTTGAATCGACTTGGCACATGCTCATGCATGCTAAGACTGAAAACAAAAAGTCAATAAGCCTCGATGAT
Organism: Alopecurus myosuroides; assembly: GCA_028641055.1. Taxonomy (NCBI): domain Eukaryota; kingdom Viridiplantae; phylum Streptophyta; class Magnoliopsida; order Poales; family Poaceae; genus Alopecurus; species Alopecurus myosuroides. The sequence continues at coordinate 178,169,659 of CM054057.1, forward strand.
TTATTTTGCCTCAGAGTTCTAGTCAATTTTATGCCTCAGTTAATTTTACTTTGTCGCAAACATGATTATGTTAATTATTGCTTCTTGATTGTCGCTTCCCAGTCTATTGCTAGCCTTCGCTTGCACTGAGTATGAGCTCTACTCGGGCCTCCAAATCCCTGAAAACCAAGTTATTCCACAGAGTCCACTATAAATTCCTATGCATGGTATTTCCTGCCATTCCAAGTAAATTTGCATGTGCTACCTTTAAAACCTTCAAAATACTTCTCGTTTTGTGACACTGTTTTAGCTCATGAGGAAGTAGTATTGTGTTTGTTATCTTCCATGCTAAATTAAGTACCGAGCTGACTTGCATGCTTCATCTGCTCGTCATTATTATTGCAAAGAGCTGGTTAGACCACTATAACAGAAAAATAATGAAAAATAGGCACTCCCCCATGGTATGCGAAAGTTGGCAGGCACCCGAGGATTCTGTTAGCCATTGTTTGTGAAAGAAAAGGTTGGGGGAGTGCCAAGCTATATATATGTGCATGATATAATTGCCTAATTCGGAACCGCTCTCACTTGTTTAGTATGGAAGATAATAAGCACTCTATTGCCATTTGTTGACAGGAACAACCACCTCTCAAAATTGTTTTACTTCTGTTTCATGAAAAATGAAAAGCTCTAGCGCATGTGAATCCCTGCTTCCCTCTGCGAAGGGCCAATCCTTTACTTATAGGAAGAGTCTCCACCATATTCTTTAGCACCTTCTTGAGAGCATAATTGTCATTCTTAGTGTGATGTGTTTGTCCCAAAGCACGGTTGATTGTGATATAATCTTGACACTTGCATCTTTTGATATCTTTACTTCTAGTCTTCCCTTGAACTTCAGAGGTGCCCTGGAATTTATGTTTTTCCCCACACATAAGGGAAAGTGAGATACCACTTTATCAGATCCTATTATGAATATTACAATCTTGCAAATAGTTATGCTTCATGTTGTTTACTATTAATATGTTGTTATCTCTTCAAGGTTTGCATAGCTGTTAAGTGACAGTATCTTGCATGTATCTTATCATGAGCATAATTAAGTATTTGATCATATAGTGAGTATATTTACATCATATGAAGAAAATGTGCTCGTAAAAGTTATTTTATCGCAATCAGTTGTTAACTGAATTGCTTGAGGACAAGCAATAAGCTAAGCGTGGGGAGTTGATACGTCAAAAACATATCTACTTTTTCGAACACTTTGCTGATGTTTTCCCTCTAAACTTGTGTGTTTTGAATGCAACTAACACAGACTAACGCTGTTTTCAGCCGAATTACTTTGAGGTCTCGTTTTTGCGCAGAAAATCAACTTTTAGGAAAATACCCGGAAACGAAGGGAATGTCCATATTTTACCCGAGGACTCCCGGAGCCAGAAGATGAGTCGGAGAGGGGAAAGGGGGTGCCCTCACCACCCCCAGGCGCGACCAAGGTAGGCCCGCGCCTGGGCATGGTGAGCCCACCTCGGGCACCCCCTTGGACTCCCCTTTCGACTACATATGCCTCGAAACCTAAAAACCCGAGGGGGTTCGATCGTTTTCCAGAAAGAAGTCTGTAGCTCTGCCGCCATCGCGAATCCTTTTTTCGGGGTTCAGAAACTCCGTTCTGGCACCCTGTCGGGACGGGGAATTGGAGGAGATCATCGCCATCGTCATCACCAATGCCTCTCCATCGACCATCCATGTTTCCCCCATCCATGTGTGAGTAATTCCCCCGCTCTAGGCTGAAGGGGATGGTAGGGACTGGATGAGATTGTTCATGTAATAATGTCGTGATTGTTAGGGCATAGTGCCTAGTATCCTCTATTAGTGCTATTGACATTGTTACAACTTGTTATGCTTAATGCTTGTCACTTTGGGCCCGAGTGCCATGATCTCAGATCTGAACATGTTACTGAATGACGATGATAATTCTTGTTTATTGATCATACCTGCAAGTTGTTTACACATATCATTGTCCGGAACCCGACTCCCTGAAGTGACAGAAATTGGGACAATCGAAGGGGATGGCTGTGATGTGAGGATCACATGTGTTCACGGAGTGTTAATGCTTTGCTCCGGTGCTCTATTAAAAGGAACACCTTAATTACCAGTAGTTCCTTTGAGGCCCCGCTGAAAACGGGCTGGTAGGATAAAAGATGTTGTGCAAGTTCTCATTGTGAGCACGTACGACTATTTACGGAACACATGCCTATGGTTACTTAGTGCTTGGATGCTTTATCTTATTTATCTGCAATGCCCATGTCTTGATTATTATATGAACTATTTTATGCATGCAACGCCCATTCATCTATCCCTGTGCCTATAGTATTTAATCCCGTTGTTTACTTCAAACACTACTGTTGTTCTTTTCATTTTACTGCTGCTATTATTTCACTACTGTTGCTACTATAAAACTGTTACTACTGATAAACCACTACGAACAAGTCCACTTTCAGGTGTAGGTGAATTGACAACTCACTTGTTAAGGATCAGAAATATTATTTGGCTCCCCTTGTGTCGAATCAATAAATTTGGGTTTTACTTCCCTCGAAGACTGTTGTGATCCCCTATACTTGTGGGTTGTCAGCATCCTCTAAATTATTGTGTCTAGCTAAAATGCGTTAAAGAAAGGCGCTTATGGGAAGCAACCCATTTTATTCTGCTTTAAGTTCTTGTGCTATTTTGATTTCAGTTTCAAGTTGTTTATATCTTGGTTTGGATAGGGAACACGAATTACAAAAAACAAAAAATTAGTTGTGCGTGTTAACTAAAAACTTTATAAAAAAGAAGTGATTAAGAAGGTGAACCTTGATAAAGTAGGGGTCGAATTTGTATATTTTTTTCATGCCTACGGAAAAAATGAAAATATTCTCATGGAAGCTTTTCAAATAAAAATATGTCCACCCACTATACCACAAAAATAATGTGCCAAGAGTTACCTCTATTTGATTGAAAATGCAAAGTTTGCTTTTGCTGTCTAGAAACAGCTTTCATGTGCCTCAAAGAAAATTTTGTTAAAAATCACCAGAATATAATTTTGATCTGATATTTTTTGAAAGTAGGCCTTATACATTTAATTATCTTCCATCAGTTTTGAGTTTTATGATTTGAGCTACATAAGTACCTCTAAAAAATTCATATTTATAGACACTTCTGTTTTGACAGATTTCTTCCTTTAATTGCATTTGTCGCTTTACGTGCTCTGTTTGTGGTTCTTTTTTATCGAAGAGCTTTAAGTAAAGCTTAGTAAAAATATCTGATGTTATTTGGAGTGTTTAAAATGTTGTATTACAGAACTCAAGTGGATTTATTCTATTGAGTGCTAACACCTCTAATGAAGATTATGAAATGTGTTGTGTGAACAAAGTTTTCAAGTGTCAAGTGAGAGGAGGATGAAATTGAATCAAGAAGATAAAAAATCTCAAGTTTGGGGTTGCCCCTGGCACCCCCAATAAAATATAAAGAAGTCTCAAGGATCTAAACTTGGGGATGCCCAAGGCATCCCCTTCCCCATCGACAATTATCGGGTCATCTCCGTTGAAACTATATTTTTATTGCTCACACATTATGTTTTGTTCTTGGAGCGTCAGTTTATTTTGATTTCATTTTTGTTTTGGTTTTGATTTATGGTAATTACAATGAGTTTGTTCATAATTCTTGTTTGGGAGACACACACGCTCCACTTTTTGTATAATACTCATCTACTTCACTTATACTTATCGAGTATTTAGCTTTTGTTAGTTTAGCTCTTGTTGTTCACTTATATCTTATCATAGAGATGATAGATGATTATATATAAAGTGCAATAGAACTCTCTTACTTCACTTATATTTATTTGGAGAGTTGAATAGAAATTCATTCGCTGTTTGGTGTATATGTTGGAACCTGAAAAATGTTGAGTGTGGTAGTGGTATGATGAAAAGTTTGCATAGTCTCGTAAGATGATTGAACTTGGACGACTTGATACTTTTCAACTGTTTTGAGATTACAAATAAATAAATTCTTAATATTGCTGGTTATATAAGTTGAGATTCACTAGTGGATTCTTGCCATTAAATCTTGTCTCATACTACAAACACTATTAATCGTTGAAGGTGTAATTTTTTTTATAGTTGTTCTTGGCAGAAAGAAATTCGTAATAGCATGGTTACGCTCTAAGTTGCGGGAATCTAACGGGACACTTGTGTCACCGCGAAGGTCCCTCTTGGAGTAATTTTAATCATGTTCTTAATGTTGAAACTGCTAGTTTTTTGCAATAAACTTGTGAGTTCTTTTTTTTTTTATTGAGCTACGGCTTTTGACACTTCCACCATACATATTTGCTAACCTCTTGGGTGCTGTGAATTTCTCCTTCTCACATCGAGAGTAGGTGCATATTTTGCCAGTACATCCAAATTAATCCTGTGGGAGGAATTCATCTTTTTCTCCTACACATAAGCACATATGTCCTCCTCAAAACAACCACCATACTTATGTATCATGGCATTTACATAGTTGTTTCGAGATCAATCTCCACGCAACATCTATCTTACATTACAATACTTGATGTCATTCTTCATTGTTATATTGGTTATGCATAATTATGTACATCTAACATGCTTGTTTATGAGGTTTTGCCATTATTCATTTATTTCATGTTATGCTTGATCATTGCACATCCTTCTACACTAACAGAGGCATTCCGTTTTATACATCATATATTATGAGTAGTAAAAGTGTGTTGATTCTTTTCACATAGAGTGTTGCCCCTGCTGCTGAGGGAATAAAAGAGTCCCAAAGTGGCCATCAAAAGATCACAAAGAGGATAAATGAGAGAAAATAAAAAGAGCCACAGAGGCCACCAAATAAAAGAAAGAAAATAAAAAAAAGAGACAGGGTATCCGTTTCCGTGGAGGTCATACACTTGTGCATCACTTCCGGGGAAACGGTTCGTCTTCCACCTGGGCCTCCTCCACTAAAGACCTTTGCCTAACGCGCCGATAACCCCGAGTATCGGACTTTGGCATCTGTCTCGAGGTCCTCTAAGGAGGCGAAATGTCAAGTCCATCTAGTAGCAGCGTCCATCCGAGTGAAGCTTGTACTAGCGGCCAGCTAGGCCTAGCACAGACTAACACGGGGGTTTATGTTTTCTCTCCGGTCACTGTCCCACTTGTCCGCTCTAAATAGGGCTTGTTCGGTTTCCTAGCTTACCAACGGGATTGGAAGGGATTGGGGTGTATTAAATCCATACTAAGTCAAAATCCCTGCCAACCCCCTCAAATCCACTTCAAACCATTTGACATGGGGAGTAACCGAGCAAGCCCTGAATTGGGAGGAAATAGGGGACCGATTGCAGATGCTATGATTCCCTGTTGGGTTAATCCAAACAATCTTAATGTGTTTTGTAGTTTCCAAGTGAGAGTCGGCTTGCATGCCATAGTGTGTCCGTGTCCTAGTAGTACTAGTAAAACTAGAATAGGAAAGCTTGGTTAGCTGTCGGTTTGGTTTCCTAGTTACGTGAGTTTACTTGTTCGTATAGGACCGAGTTTGGGTCGTGGCTGCTACTATATAAGCAGCCTAGGCGTTTAGTTGTAAGTACCAGAAAACGAAAATCAATACAAAATCGGTTTTGCTAAATCTCAGTCGATTGAGATTTTCTTAAGTCTCAGTCACTTTTGAGAAAAGTGCAACCGCAGTTCAAAAAAATGTGCAACTGGTGCGGTTGCACTTTTCTGCTCAGAAAAGTGCAATTGCATTTTTCTTTGAACTATAGTTGCACTTTTCTGAATTGACTGAGACTTAAGAAAATCTCAGTTGACTGAGACATAGGCAATCCCATACAAAATATTACGAGGTGCGATACCTCTGGCAATATTTGTGTTCCCGTGTTCGTGTGCGTATTCTGGTCCCGGCGTTTGCGTTAGCGTCGGCACGACCGATAAAGGAAACTCGCGTCCTTGCGTTTCCGCTGTGATCCGTCAAGTTGCTGCGAGATCGTGCGTTCAATCCTGGGTAAAGTTAACATTTGGTATTAGAGCCAAGTTGTCAGACTTCGCCGTCAAGTTGCGTCACGGTGGAGTTGGAGGATTCTTTGTCGCCGTCAAGTTGTGTCACAGACGACGGAAAATCGAAGAGCATGATCATGTCGACTTCAAGGGCTAGGATGCTAGCGTGACCATCTGATACCCCATGCTTGAAGGTGAGAACTACGGCGGTGGGCCGCAAAGATGAAGGTTTTCATGCGTGCACAGGGAGTCTGGACAGCAATAGAAGGCAACCCCAAGATCGATGAGACGAAGGACGAAGAGGCTTTCGCTGTGATAGCCCAAGCTGTGCCCGATGCCGTTTTCATGACCATATTGCAGAAAGATACGACAAAGGAAGCTTGGGAGACAGTCAAGGAGATGCATGCGGGTGATGACCGTGACACCCGGGGTTTCCCCCCCCCCCCCCCAAATTGGAAATTGCGTGTTTTCTTTTTCGCATCATAGCACCATGCATCGTCATGCATCGAACACTTGCAAAATAATTAACTTGCATCAAATCCTAATTCTTTCTAAATTTTCTCGAATTAATTTGGTGCCTCAAACTTTATAAAAATCTGTGCTAACTATTTTTGAAATAAAAAGTAATAAAAAAAGGTTTTGGAAGAGGGCAGACCAGCCCACTAGGCCCAAGCAGAGCAGCCCACCCATCCAGCCCAACTCCTTCCTTCCCCTTCGTTCGTACACAGAGCACAAGGAGGGCGTTCTCCCCCGTCCCTTTCACCACCACCGAACCCCCTGGTCCCCTCTCTCTTCCCCCTTATCTACCGCTCCTCTCCAAACCCCCTAGGAACCCTAGCCACTTTCCCTCTCCCTCCTTCACCCGCCGCCACCCCCTCTTTCTCCCTCTTTGTATCTGCTTCTCTCTTAGTTTGTGTAACACCACAAAGAGCCGAATCACCTCATCTTTGCCCCATCGCCATGGACTCCTTCAAGCCGAGCTGAGCCAGGAAGAAGCTCCGCGCCGCCGTAGTCCACCTCCTCGTGAAACGAACTGGCAGGAGAACGACTACATCATCGGCGGCAACCTCGTCTTCCACTCCGGCCGACAAGATTCTCCGGCAAAATTCCGGCGACTTGGACCTCCTTGAGCTCGATCGACTACTCCAGCGCCCTCCCTGTGAGCTGCGCTTCCGATTCCACCTCCCTCCCCTCGTTTTCCATTGCTGGTCGTCGATGTTCTTCTCTGTCTTATACGCTTCTGCCATGGAAAACAAGTTCGAGCTCTTATTGTACTGGTTGTTTTGTGATGCTCACTGTCCCTTCGTTCTCCCCCTGTACACACACGTACCCACAACCCTCTAGCAATGTCCCTGCACCACACACACCCATGCTGACAGTACATGGTCACCACTGGCGCGTCTTCCGTCGTTGCTGCAGATGGTTTCTGTCCCGTTGCATCTGACCCTGAAGCTTGCAGATCGCTGGTTAAATTCACTTAACCCTCGTTGGTGTCAAATATATTCCGTCAGATCTGTTCGTCACCAGAAACTTGTTGCTAGCCCAGTGGCTAAGGCCGTGATGTGCTCCCCCTGAGACCCAGGTTCGAATCCGGTCTAAGGCTTTGCCTCTTCTTTTTTCCAATTCCCTACGCACCACCGGGCCCCACCCGATAGTGACCCCGGAGGCCACCTCAGTTGCCAACCGTGCATCTCCAGCGCCCGCGTGGCACGGGACCCGCATGTCATCCTCTCCAGCTGCCTCCACGTCGGTGCAACCAGATCCAGATCTAGAAACATTCGCACCCAGGCCCCTGGCTTTTCCCGTTTTGCACCGAAGCCCTCCCACTCTCTGTTTCCCTCACGATCCCGTCCCTGTTTTTTTCCAAAAGCACCCCAATGTTCAACTCCTCATATCTTTTGTTTTATTAATCCAAATAACACAAACTTTATGTCTAAAATTATCAGACAAATGCAAGGAATATTAATATGCCATCCATGTTCATGTTTGTATCTTTAATCTTGCATTTTAGTAGTGTTATGCATGTTCACCTAAATAATAAACATGGAATGTGTTGGGTATTTAATTCAATTTGTGCCCAATTCCATTTAATATTGTGTAGATCACCTATATCTTGTTCTCCATGTTAATCAACATTTACTTTGATGGTTAAATAAACAACTTGAACCTTCTAATTAAATTGCTCGGACTTCGATTCCTCTTAAATTGGTTAAGTTGCATCACGCATGTCATGTATGTAAAATTAGGTCATGTTGGATCTTTTGCGTAGTACTAACTGTTGCATCCGTTGTTTTCTTCTAGTGCTTTTCTTCTTCGCGGATAGGACGTTGAGATGATGTGAGCAACAACAAGTTCTGCTTCCTCTACAAGCTAGATTCCAGGCAAGCTTTACTCACTTGCTACCTATGGCTGACGTTCCTCACTTGTTACACATGCTTTCCATTGTCTTTATTCTAGCCTTATGATTCGATACTTGTGTCTCGATCCTATCATATGTTTACCTTGCAACCATGATATAGCCTCATCCCCCACCTCCTATGACATGTATGTTTTATTGTTTGCCTTGTGATTCGTAGCGCATGCTTAGGTTCTTTGGCGAGTTTGGTTCTTTATCACCTGACTAGTATGATAGTTTGGTTCAACTTATTTAAAATGATCTTAACGCTTGGGGTAACAATAAAATTTGAATTCGAGTTAAGACACCGGCGGGAGGCTCGTCGAGGCTTTTGGTCCCTCTGGTGTCGCCTTAGGAACAGGTTCTTATCCGCTGATCCAAGAATGAGTGCGCTAACCACATCGTGGGAGGAATGGGACTCCCCGCAACCTACTAGCCCCGCTGCACGCTTGTCCAGGATGCCACAACTTAGTTCGGGCTTTCCATCTGGGTACGCACATCACTAGTTATGCAGGTATGATGGCAATGACGTTGAGGATGATGATGGTATGCTACCGATGTGCGTACAATTATATAGCTTACCTCGGTATGACGTGAATCGGATAGTTCCGGTCAGGTTTGATCCGCTTCGCGCGTAGACGCAAACGGCTGGGTCCGCTTCGAAGCATCGGCCGGACTCTCGATGCGGATCAACCTAGCTAGGTGGCTCACTGGACTTGTTTGTAGTCAGATGAAGTGTTGTGCCGACAGTCTCGCGACAGTCTTGGTGCGTGTGGCTACAGTAGTGCATCCCTGTAGGGTTAAATCTTTTCGAGAAGGCGTATTGTCCGCGCTTATGTGACGATCTTGGAGAAAGTGCTGGCTAACAAGAGTCAGACAACTTACACCTAATAATATTTTTTTAACATGTGCGCTTACGAGATTACTATTTCAACATGTGTGAGTTTTCCTCGGGTTGCCTCTAGGCATTGGTTGAGGGGGGTTAACCCTGGATGGGTATTATTTTGGTGAGTGGGTATAGTTGTTTTCTTCGCGCTCTCTTATCTCTTTCTAATAGACGAGAGTTGTAGCGTGTATCTGTAGATTGCTTAGTGCCGCCCGCTGCCGCTTCATTACAACAACCTCTTCTTTTGTACCCAAAGTATTTATATCTTGTGATGACTGGTTGCATTGGTATCTTGTGAGTATTTTTTTGCCGCTTCTTGGTACATTCAAAGTACTAACCCCATGATTCGGGACTGTATGCACAATGCAGTCAACAGGTTTGAAGTCTGACGCTGTTAGCTTGCGAATCCCTCCGGCTTGGCCTGGGCAGGGATTGGACGCCATCGGTTATCTTCAGGACTCTTAGTACAATTTGTATCTTATCCGTAGTCGGATACTATTTTGTTTTCTACTGTTATTTGGATCTTTGTATTGTATTAGCTGTATTCTTGACTCGTTGGAGTCATGTTGTATGTATCTTCTGTTGTTGTTGCGGTTTATTCGTGAACTGTTGTAATGATTACCAAAAGATGTCAACTCGGGATCGGTATTATGTGGATTCTGGCGGGAACGCTGAAATCCCCATAGTACCCGATCCAGGGGCTTCATAAATGGTATCAGAGCATGGTTTCGATCCCCAATGTTGTTTCGATACGAATGGTTATTGAATCAACGGGTACGCAAAGCCTGTAGGATAACCTCGCTAATGGTCATGTATCTATAGGGTCAATATTATTTTGCTAAACACCTTTCGAAAATATCTGAATAGGATTCTTATTTGCTCCTCATCTCTGATCTATTTACCCTCTTACCTTATTTGTTTTGGAGACTCCTCTCTTATCTATCTTTCAAATATTAGTATTCTACGTGGTTGGACGTTCTCTTAGCCTTTTAACCTAATAGGCTTGATCTTCAGAAGATTCATAAGAACATCGTCATTAACGTGAGTCAAACGTCTTGTTAGTGGTGTCGAGCCGAAGAATCTAGAGACAGAAGAATTTACACTGGTGCTAATCCTGATCTGATCGGTCGACCAGTTCCTTTTGTTCTCGTGTTTTCCTTCGTCCATTTTCATGGGTTCCTTTCCTCTTAAAGCTACACACTCCTTATTTCCGGTGTACATTAAAGGATATCCATACCCCTCTGGAAAAGTAAATGAGGAGGATGAGTACTGGACTTGTGGGAGTGCACGCCCACAGAATCATTGCGAATTCTTATCATTATAACTTTCTTTGTGTCTATGGTCACATCTTTTAGTCTATCATATGGAAGGTTATCCAATCATAGCACAGACCACTGATACCTTTTCTCTATGTCTTTCCGGTGTTTTCTGATGATACAAGACGATGACACGATTCTCTCTAAACTCTGTGAGTTGGTTATGCGATTCATTTATTCATGTTTGGAGTAATGCTTTGGGTGCGGAATGGAGTAGCTACCATACCGTCTACTTTTATCATTCGCTCTTGTGACACTGTATATTCGGATCAATGTGTGACTCTCACTCCTTCGTATGAAATTAGAGGCTATTTTATCTTCCGAGACCTCTGCTTCTAATTTCATTTATCCGGAGCAATCATCTCTTGTTAGTGGTGTTAAGAAGGCCGACAAGGTGACCGAAGACTCGATAGTCTGGCTTTCCCCTCTCTCTTGGCGTCGGTGGATTGCAAGGGCGCAATCCCTTGTTAGTGGTGTCGTCTGTAACACCCGAGGTTTTTCCCCAAATTATAAATTGCGTGTTTTGTTTTTCGCGTCATAGCACCATGCATCGTCATGCATCGAACACTTGCAAAATAATTAACTTGCATCAAATCCTAATTCTTTCTAAATTTTCTCGAATTAATTTGGTGCCTCAAACTTTATAAAAATCTGTGCTAACTGTTTTTGAAAAAAAAAAAGTAATAAAAAAAGGTTTTGAAAGAGGGCAGACCAGCCCACCAGGCCCAAGCAGAGCAGCCCACCCATCCAGCCCAACTCCTTACTTCCCCTTCGTTCGTACACAGAGCACGAGGAGGGCGTTCTCCCTCGCCCCTTTCACCACCACCGAACCCCATGGTCCCCTCTCCCTTCTTCCTTATCTACCCCTCCTCTCCAAACCCCCTAGGAACCCTAGCCACTTTCCCTCTCCCTCCTTCATCCACCGCCACCCCCTCTTTCTCCCTCTTTGTATCTGCTTCTATCTTTGTTTGTGTAACACCACAAAGAGCCGAATCACCTCATCTTTGCCCCATCGCCATGGACTCCTTCAAGCCGAGCTGAGCCAGGAAGAAGCTCCACGCCGCCGTCGTCCACCTCCTCGTGCAACGAACTGGCAGGAGAACGACTACATCGTCACCGGCAACCTCGTCTTCCACTCCAGCCGGCAAGCTTCTCCAGTGAAATTCCGGCGACTTGGACCTCCTTGAGCTCGATCGACTACTCCAGCGCCCTCCCGGTGAGCGGTGCTTCCGATTCCACCTCCCTCCCCTCGTTTTCCATTGTTGGTCGTCGATGTTCTTCTCTGTCCTCTACGCTTCTGCCATGGAAAACAAGTCCGAGCTCTTATTGTACTGGTTGTTTTATGATGCTCGATGTCCTCTTATAGTGGAACCCCTAACAACGTCCCTGCACCACAGCCCTCTAGCAACGTTCCTACACCACGCACACCCGTGCCGACCGTACATGGTCACCACTGGCGCGTCGTTGCTGCAGATGGTTTCTGTCCTGTTGCATCTGAACCTGAAGCTTGCAGATCGCTGGCTAAATTCAGTTAACCCTCGTTGGTATCAAATATATTCCATCAGATCTGTTTGTCACCACAAACTCGTTGCTATCCCAGTGGCTAAGAGCATCACTAGTGGAACCCCTAAACCCTCAAATCCTAAAAAATACCCGCTTTTTAAGGGCTGAAAGCAAAAAAACGCGTAGACTAGAACCCCTAATCCCTTAAAATTTTTTAGAATCCGGCCCTCAAACCTCCTCCCAGCCTGTACAGGTGAGGATTAGGGAGGAAATCCCTACCCCAACCCTCACTTCGTGCACACCACGCGCGGAAGGGAATTTTCATTCCCTCCGTGCCCGCCTCCCGCCGCCGCCGGCTGCCCCCGCCGCTCCCGCCCGGCCCCGCCGCCCGCAGGCCGCCCCCTCCCCTCCCCGGCCCGCACTCGCCCCTCCCCGCCCCGGCCTCCGCTCCGCTCCCCGCACCGGCGACCGTGCCCCCGCCCCTCCTCGCCCCGGCCACGGCCACCCCGCGCCCGCCCCTCCCTGCCCGCTCCCGTCCATCGCCCCCCGCGCCCGCCTCCGCCCGCTCGCCCCCGCGCCCGCCCCTCCCCGCACCGGCCACCGCCCTCCGTGCCCGGCCGCCCGCCCGCCCGCCTCTGCCCGCCCTCCTGCCCCCGCGCCCGACCACCCGCCCTCGCGCCCGCCCTCCCGCCCGCGGCTGCCACCCTCCGCGCCCGCACCGATGTCCGCTAAAGAATATTGATCTGGTCAATGGTAAGAATGTTCACCGCCAATTGAGCTCTGAGTTCATCGGGCAGAAAATAAGCTCAATGGTTAAGATCCTTCCAACATGTCCAATTAAAGCAGTTATGAACTATGTGTTTGACCTATATGGCTACAGACCAAGCAAGCCGCATTCAGGATGTTGTATGGAGATTGGGAAGAGTCGTACAACTGCATAGGCAAGTTGTTGGGAGGGATTGCCGCGAAAACCGCAGATATGTACTATGTGGTTGAGCCCTTTGGCACAGAAACAATGGTTCACAGAGGCAAAACTTTTCGGAAATTTGGACGTGCATTTTGGAATTTTGGTCCTTGTATTAAGGCTTTTAAGCATCTTAGACCCGTTATCTCCGTGGATGGGACATTTCTGACCTGCTGTTACAAGGGCACAATCATGGCGGCGGTAGGGCATGGCGGTGGCGACCAGTTGCTACCTTTGGCATTCGCACTTGTGTCCGCGGAGAATAACGATAACTGGGAGTGGTTCCTTGGCCTTGTGAGGACTAGGCTCGTTGGACCCCAAATAGAGGTTTACATCATCTCGGACCGACACCAAGGAATATACATTCTCGAAGAATGTTTCAACAATGTGATTAAGGGTGTGCGTTCATTTCCCGTGTCAGCAATTGTGGAATATGCGTTCTCGAAGATGAATGAATACTTTTTGAGATATAGCGAGAAAACATGGAAGCTAATATCCGGGAAAAACAAGGCAAAGAAGGTGTCGAATCTGTTCCTCGGCAAATCCCTCAGGTGAACCTATAGGGTTTCGAATAGGAGAACCCATGAGCGCTGGTGGCGATCGTCGGCTAGACAGGGGGCACAATTTACCCAGGTTCGGGGCCCTCGTAGAGGTAAAACCCTTACTCCTGCCTCTGTCGATCTGTATTATCGAATAGATTGGTTACAAAGATGATCGCTCAAGTCGAGAGTACAATCTCGAGCTCAAGGCTTTGGTGGTGCGGTATTTCTTGGTCCTCTTCTGGTGGTTCTCCTGGCCTTATATAGGCGGCCAGGTCTCAAACCCTACCCGGAGAGGACTCGAACTCTAACCCTATGTCGGTTACAAGTTTCCTAACTTAGCCCGCAAGGCATTGTGGGTGGGCTTCAAGTGGGCCTTCCAGAATATTCCAAAGGCTTCCCTTCTTGGGCCTTAACCTTGGGCCTGAGACGGGGTGTCCTTACCCGCAGGGTCTAAGATCCATCCCTTCGTCAGTAGCCCCCGAGCGTTTGCTCGATTGGGATTTTTCTAGACGAGCAGACGGTCAAATTTTTCATTCTTCTTTCTTTCGGATAACCAGTATGGTCGTTTCCTTTTTAGAGGGTGTGTACCCTGCATGATGAGCTTTTACACCCAAGTATCGAGTAATGAAAGTGCCTGTTTTATGGCTTTTTATCACAGAAGGATATGGCGCAGTAGCTTGACTCTCCCAAAGATCAGGGCCAATTAATTGCAACTAGGGCAAAAACAGTTCTGGCCTACACAGATTCGAGACCTCCGACTCGAACCCGATGAGGTGATCGTTGCGACTGGGCCATAGTGGTCTTACCGAGTCGAACTTAACCTATGGGGGTATCCGGCGCGTCTGATAGGATTTTTCTTCGTGTTGTTGACACGGAATTATGCCGGAGGACGCAGCTTGAGTGCGATTCCAGGCCCTCCAGAGAGATCTTTTGGGTCTTACCTTCGTATTCGAAAGAATATGGCATCCGGATGTACCTAGTCGGCTGAACAATCCAGGATTGTGATGTGCAGACATCGTATGAATGAATGGCAGGATCTGCCTATTCGTGTAGTTTTGAGTTTGCGGTCCCTTGTCCATACGAAAGAATTTTCGTGTTCGGAGTTTCATGCCCATACGAAAGAATTTTCGTGTTTGGGGTATTTTTTCCTGTGAAAGAAATTTCACGTCATAATTTGTCCATACGAAGTTATTTCCGTGTTTGGACTTTTATTCGAAGGATTTTTATCCATGCGAAGTTATTTTCGCGTTTGGACTTTCCATTCGAAAGATTCTTCAGCTTGATGATGCATGCTATGACGTCATGGCGCACTTTTATCCTCCCGATGGGACGTGACGGAGTAAGAGCAGAAGTGCTGGCCCACCTTGTCAGCTTTTTGACCGGAAACGAGATGTCGTTCCCGGTTTTTACGCGAACTGCGCGCAGTAAATGCGCACGATCCACTGTTAGGATCGTGGCACGAAACAGCATCCGCCGCCCCTTCGTTTCGCCTTCGCACGCGGGGCCGCGATGGATGCCACGCGGATCATCGAGCGGCCAGGATCGACTGGCTCTGTGTATAAATCCAGGCCTTGGTGAAACGGTGAAAATTTCTCAGCCTTTGCCTTCCTCGCTCATCATCTTCCTCGCGCTCCATCTCCTCTCTCTTCGAGCTCGTGCTAGCAGCAATGGCGGGAGGCAAGAAACGCGGTGCTTCCGCCTCGTCGTCAAGGGCGTCAGGAGAGGTTCCAGCGCCACCTGCACCGCGCTCGGGCGATTGGCGCTCGCCCAACACCACGACCAAAAGTATCAAGGGGATGCAGCGAGACGGACTGCTGCCTTCTGAAGCGGAGAAACGGGTACGCCTCGGCAAGAAAGAGGAGGTACCTAATCCCCGCGCGAATGAACGCGTGATCTTCGCGGGTCACGTATCGCGCAGGCTTTCACTCCCTCTTCACCCTTTCCTCATGGTTCTGCTGTATGTCTACGGCATACATCTCCATGATCTGCCTCCAAACGCAATGCAGCACATCTCGTGCTTCATTGTCCTTTGCGAGTGCTTTCTGGGCATTCGCCCTCATTGGGGCCTCTGGAAGGCCCTCTTCAAGGTGCGCGTCTTCCGCGAGAGATCGCGGGTGGAGAATGAACTCGGGGAGCCGCTGCGCACCGGCGGCTTCGGGATCCAGGCAAAGTCGGAGAACGGCTACTTCACGATGCACTTCATCGATTCTGCCCAAGGATGGAGGAAAAAATGGTTTTACGTCACCGACAACAGCGCGGGTGGAGACTGAACTCGGGGAGCCGCTGCGCACCGGCGGCTTCGGGATCCAGGCAAAGTCGGAGAACGGCTACTTCACGATGCACTTCATCGATTCTGCCCAAGGATGGAGGAAAAAATGGTTTTACGTCACCGACAACAGCGCGGGTGGAGTCAACGAATTCCATCCGTTCGCTGTTTTGAAGAAAAGGAAGTCTTGGGTGCACAAACTCTCGGCTGAAGAGATCCGAGTTGTCTCCTCTACTCGCCAAGGTGGCCACTCTCCGCGATCAAGCCGCAGGAATTGCGCTGAACGGCCTGCACCTGGCAAGTGTCTTCCTCAAACGCAGGGTTCAGCCCCTTCAGGATAGGCCATCCGCGATGTGGGAGTACCAGGGCGTCGAAGACCCTATCCGAGTGAGTCGAGAGGAACTCTCGAATGCTGAATTCGGGAAGAAGATCGCGGCTATCACCAGTTTAAAGGAGGGTGATACCTTCCCCGACTGTCCGGTAGCCGCTTTTGAGGCATCAAGGCCACCACCATCTGAAGTAAGTTTTGATTTTTATTTTGAACTTCGTCTTTTTCCAGCTCGAAAGTTTTTCGATTGAGTGAAATTATTCTTTCCTTCTGTCTTCTTCGATAGAGCCTAGCCGTGGCTACCTGCTACCCGCCAATATCCGGGGAGGATGCCTCGGATTTGCTGGCAAGTAACTTGGACGGCCCAGCCGACACCAGTGTTGCTGATGCCTCCTCGAGCTCCGAGAGTGACTCCTCGGCTAGTGCGGAGGATTCGGATGACGGTCTTCTCCGGCGCAAGCGCCGCCGAGTGGAAGGTGATGAGGCCACCTCCAAGGACAACTCTTTGGAGGAATCTCCCGGGAAGGGGCCCCTCATCGTGACTCCGCTGCACACACTCGCCCCTTCTCCTTCATTCCCTAATATCCAAAACGCCTGGAACGCAGATATGTTGGATGATGAAGATGACGACGAGTAAGTTTCTCTTCTTGATCTTTTAGTTGAACGTTTTTCTTTCACATCTTTTGACATATTGTCTTCATTGTAGTCTCCAAACTATCAGTCCACGCAGATTCGTCTCTTCCCATCCTGACAAGAGGAAGAAGGTTGAAACCGCGGGTGGGACCCCTACCGCCGATACCGTGCAGAACTCGCCGGGTGCGGCCCCTACAGCGGCGACTACAGAATATAGGATTCCTAGTTTCGCTGCTGGGGCCTCGACTCCAAAAGAGGTGTCGGGTAGCTCCGCGGATCCCCTTTCCTTCGCCCAGGGCCAGGTAAACCTTGCTGCTTGTTCCTCTAGTACTTTATCAATCTGGACCTGTTTCTTATCGGGTGCACGGCAGTGCTCCCGATGGGAGTAGCCCCCAAGGTTGTATTTGATCGCATGCGATCGGCTACAGGCTTAAAAATAAACTTTTTCCTTTCTTCTGGCTTTATCGGGTGCACGACAGTGCTCCCGATGGGAGTAGCCCCCGAGGCTATACTCGAATGTTTTCAATCGTGTATAGACTCAAATTTATCCATTCTGATTCCACTATCTTCATGTCCTTTGCAGACTCTCATTGACTCCCTTGCGGCCATCGGTCGCCGTGTCGTTCTTGCTGAAGCGGACTGCGGGATCCTTCGGTCGGATCGTGATCGACTCGCTAGTGAGAACGAGCTCCTTCGAGGTAAGTTCGTTGCCTTCCCTATCTTTATCCTTTTATTGCTGCCAATTTCTTTGTTTCTGATAATCATTGCTGCACAGCTCAACTCGAGTCTATGAAGGCCGAGAAGGCGGATGCCTCCACTCGGGCAACTGCTCAAGAGGCTCAGCTGGCAGCTATTCGAGAGGAACTTGAGTCCTCTCGCATGCTGTCGGCTGACCTTGAAGGAAAGCTTGCGACTGCCCGGGAAGCTCTGAAGAATCTGGAGGAAGCCGGTACCAAGGCGGACACCGATCTTGTCGACTTCCTTCGTCCTTTGGCCGAACGCTTTGCAGGTAAGTAGCTTTTGGCCTTATCATCGTCTTTAAATTGTCCGATAGGTTCTTGGATTTTTAACATTTTTTCTTCGCAGGTCTTCTGGGCGTTCCACTGGAGCTTCCTGGGGTCCAGCGGGTGGATGTGCTGACGGATTCTTGCGCCCAGCTCAGGAGGCACGCCGAAGGGATTTGCACCCTGATTGGCGATGTCGTTCGGGTGCTGACGCAACTTCACCGTGGCCTCCTTGTCAACGCCGTGTCTCCACCTGCACTGGGCGATCTTTTGAAGATTTTCTCGAAGAGCAATCTCCTTGGTGCCTACGCAGTCGCGCAGTCGGAGTCTGGGGCGAAGACCGCCATCCAGTTCGCGCTGGCGCATGGAGTCACTGGCCTGGAAGAGGCGTACTCGGACCTTCCCGTCGATCCTTCCATGGGCAAAAAGGTAGGGCTTCATCGTTTTGGCGAGCCAGCCGGAGTCCTTGCTCGGAAGTTATCCGAGTTGTTCGCCCGTGCCAGGGGAGGCACCGTAGCGAGTGGCAGCACATCTGCAGCTCCTTAATTATCTTTTCTTTGTAGTTCGCTCTTTTGATTGTAATGAACCTTGGGATGCATTCCCGTATTTTCATCGTTTAATCGAGATGTTTTTCTGAGACGCTTCATGTGACTGATTTGTTGTGTGTTTGCTCCCGATGGGAGTAGCCCCCGAGCACCTGTCGAATAGGTGGTTGATATATCTCGAAAGAGGGCATCTTATTCCTTCAATTTCCATGTATTCTTTCATGTAGTCTGGGCTGCTGCGGAGTCTTCAGGTGGATCTGCTACCCTAGCAAATCCTCTCGTTGCTGCTGTTGGCACCTTTGCGGGCCTCCGTGATCGTGTGGCGGATGGTGAACGCAAGCTAAAAGCATTGCGTGGGATAGCAGATGTAGCCAAGTCCAAGCAAAAGCTGGCAACTGAACGCGAGCAGTTTGTGATGGATGAATTGGCGTCTGTTGCCAATGATTTGCTCTGTAAGTAGTTCAACCCCCTGGTCTTCTTTTGTCCTATACTTTTCGGTGACCATATACCTTTGTTTTCCAGTTGTTCAGCCAGATGATAGGAGCAAGAAACAGTGGGTGGAGAACCACATCCTTCAGGAATCTGACAGCTCAAAACCCCATGCGAATAACTTTTGGCCGATCGTAGTCGAGGCTTTGTGCTGGCTACCTTGAAGTTCCGGGTCATACAGGCGAAGATACTCGTGAGTTCCTTTCACGAGGTGCTGATTGCAATGAACGCCGATTTTTATCCGTTGGAGAGGGGTCGTGAGGATTGGAGCCACCTTCTCAGGGTGTTCGGGTGAGAAGGAGAAATCCGTGAGTGTGTTCGCAATCAGATGATTTGCGGCTCGGTAGTGGCCCTTTCTTTCGTCCGGTTGTGGCAACCTGTGGTGAATTTCAACTCCGTAGCTAGACTTCCTGATGGTCCAACCGTCGATCTTTCTCCTCATTATAGGGTTGTTCGACCCGCGGCAGAAGAAATTAGTCGATTGACCTCTGCTGCGGTAGAGCGGGTTTTGGCGGCTGAGAATGCTCATCGCCATGTGTAAATGTAGGATGTATGTATCCTGTTTTCGCTGTGTAGTTTGTAAAAACTGTTGTAAGGTGTTTACCTTGTATATATAAATTTCTTCATGTGATGCTGTGTTAGGCATAGCCCCCGTGTGTTTGTGGGGTGTACACCTGTTGCTTTTAGCATGTAAGGATGGAGAACTCGAGTATCTATGGTTGAAAAACCATGTATTTTATTGCAATGACTGATAAGTCATGTGTTTTTCTTTCGAGCTACAAGATGGCTAGTATAGCCTTATTATTGCTATTTAAAATAAATCTAGGGATAAAATTTGCGGAGTTGTGCAACATTCTAAGGATTGGAATAGATGCCTCTAGTCGTCGGGTTCTTCAGTCGATAGGCGCCACCTGGGATAACTTCGTGTATTATGAAGGTTCCTTCCCATGGTGGCTCGAGCTTGTGTCCTTTCTTCTGCTTGAGCCGTAGCACCAGATCTCCTACTGCGAAGACCCTGTGGCGTATGCGGCGACTGTGATAGTTTCGCACCGACTGCTGGTATACTGCGGATCTTGCGAGTGCAATATCGCGCATTTCGTCGAGTGCGTCCATATCATCCGCGAGTGCCCTGTTGGAGGTTTCTTCGCTGTAAGCAACAACCCATGGGGCGCTGAACCTGACGTCCTCGGGAAGGACTGCTTCGGCCCCGTAGACCATGAAAAATGGTGTGTAGTTTGTGGATCGATTTGGAGTTGTGCGTAGGCTCCATAGCACGGAGGGTAGCTCTTCTGCCCAATGTCCTACTGCCGGGTATAGACGATCGAGTAGACGTTTCTTGATGCTAGCCGAAACTAATCCGTTGGATCTTTCGACTTGGCCGTTGGTTTGTGGATGGGCAACTGAGGAAAATTTGAAGTTGATGCCTTTTTCTTCACAAAACTGTTGGGTTTCCTTTGCCGTGAAGTTTGTACCATTGTCTGTAATGATGTCGTGTGGTACTCCAAACCTGCATACAATGGAGTCGAGGAATTTGATGGCACATTGGGCGCTAGCCGAGGTTACCGGCATGGCTTCAATCCATTTGGTAAGTTTGTCAACTGCGACCAGCAAGTGTGTGTATCCACCTGGCGTGGACTTGCGTAGTGGTCCTACCATGTCCAACCCCCATTGTGAAAAAGGCCAGGCGATGGGTATCATATGCAATTCCGTAGCGGGTGCGTGTGGTTTCGGTGCGAATCGCTGGCAAGCGTTGCACCTGTCGACCAGTTCCTTTGCGTCTCTGGCTGCTGTAAGCCAGTAGAATCCTGCTCGGAAGGCGTTTCCCATGATTGCTTTCCAGCTAGCATGATGTCCACAATCTCCTTGATGGATATCTTGCAATAATTCTTTGCCATCCTCGGGTGCTATGCATCGTTGTAGTATGCCTGAGATGCTCTGCTTGTATAGCTCTCCGTTGATCACCCGAAAGGATTTGCTTCGCCTGACTATCTGTCGAGCCTCACGTGGATCTACTGGGAGCTGTTTTGCGGAAAAGTAGTCGAGGTATTTCTGCGTCCAGACTGGCTCAACCAGAAAGACTTGTCGCGAAATATGATGAATGAACTCGATAATAGCAACCTGCGGGCTGACCTCTCTCTCCGATGCTATGGGTACGTCTGCAGTTTTCTTGATTTTGACTGATCGTCTAGTCATCCGCTCGAAGTATATCCCTGGCGGTATGGGTGTGTTTGTGGAACCCATGTTTGCCAGCCTGTCTGCTTCTTCGTTGCTGGATCTTGCAATATGCTCCAGCTCGCATCCCTTGAAAATTCCTTCGAGTAGGTTGTACATGTCACGATAGGCGACCATGTTTTCAGCGATAGCGTCGCATTCCTTCATTGTCTGTTGCACAATGAGATTGGAGTCGCCGTAGATCATCAGCCGGGTGGCTCCACACGCAACTGCCATCTTCATCCCATGAAACAGAGCTTCATATTCTGCGTCATTGTTTGATGGTGGATCATCAGGTGGAAAATCCAATCGGAGGACATACTGCAGTTTGTCCCCTCTAGGTGATATTAGGATGATCCCAGCTCCTGCTCCCTCGTTTCTCTTGGACCCATCGAAGTACATGATCCAATTACTCGTGTATTCTGGCAGCCCGGGCGTTTGTAGCTCTGTCCACTCGCTCAGGAACTCCACGAGTACCTGGGATTTTACTGAATTGCGCCCTGCATAGATGATGTCCCAAGCGCCCAGCTCGATGCTCCATTTTGCTATTCGTCCAGATGCCATTGGGTTGTTCATGATTGTACCGAGTGATGCATCATTAACCACTGTTATGGTGTGTTCCTAGAAGTAGTGCTTGAGCTTTCGAGCCGTTAGAACAACTCCATAAGCGAGCTTCTGGTAGTGAGGGTATCGTTGCTTGCACGGTGAGAGCACTTCACTGATGTAGTAGATTGGTCGTTGGACTCCATATGCCTTGCCCTCCTCATGTCGTTCGACTACAATTGTCGTGCTGATGACCTGGTTTGTTGCGGCTAGGTATAGGTATAGTGGCTCCCTCTCTTGCGGTGTTGCAAGGATGTGCTTGCTTTGCAATGATCGTTTTAGGTCTGCGAATGCCTGCTTAGCCTCTGGTGTCCACTCAAACTTGTTTGTCTTCTTCAACAGCTTGTAGAAGGGTAATGCCTGCTCGCCCAATTGTGCGATAAATTTGCTCAAGGCGGCTAGTCGCCCTGCGAGCTGTTGGACTCCGCGTAGATTGGTTGGCTCCTTCATTGTCAAGATTGCTTGTATTTTCTCCGGGTTGGCTTCGATGCCTCTGGCGGATACCAGGTACCCGAGAAGTTTTCCTGCTGGGACGCCAAAGACGCATTTTGTCGGATTGAGCTTGATCATGTATGCGTTGAGGGCGTCAAATGTTTCTCTAATGTCCTCCAGGAGTGTATCCTCTACTCGAGTCTTGATAATGATGTCGTTAACGTACACTTGTACGTTCTTGCCAATGAGCTTGGCGAGGCATTTTTGCATGCAACGCTGATATGGCGCGCCTACGTTCTTGAGCCCGAAGGGCATTGTCGTGTAGCAGTACACACCGTGTGGCGTGATGAATGCTGTCTTTTCCTCATCTTCCTGCTTCATTCGGATCTGATTATATCCCGAATAGGCGTCCAGGAAAGAGAGGCGTTGACAGCCCGCAGTAGAGTCCACGATCTGGTCGATTCGCGGGAGGGGAAAGTTATCCTTGGGGCAGTGCTTATTTAATGACGTGTAGTCAATGCACACTCGAAGTATGTCAGTGTTCTTCTTTGGAACCAGCACCGGGTTTGCTAACCAGGTGGATATCTTGATCTCCCTGATGAATTTTGCTGCTAGCAATCTGTTTACTTCTTCTCCAAGCGCTTTCTGCTTGGGTTCTGAAAATCGTCGAGTGGTCTGCTTGATGGGTTTTGCATCCTTGAAGACTTCGAGTGAGTGCTCGGCGAACTCCCTGGGTATTCGTGGCATATCTGAGGGCTGCCAAGCGAAAATTTCCCAGTACTCACGGAGGAGTTCAACGAGCGCGCTTTCCTATGCTGGCAAGAGGGTAGTTGAGACCATCGTTGTCTTCGCAGAATCCGTCAGGTGCACCTGATGTTTTCGGGTGTCGCTGTTGGTGGTGAACTCCAATTCTGGCGCGTTTTTCTTTGTGAGGGGTATCACGGAGTGATCCGTGGTCTTTGCCAGCTCCTGCAGTTCTTCTTGCATCCCGAAAGATTTTGCGATCTCGTTGAACTCGATGTTGCATTTGTTGGACTTCTGAAAATCTCCATCGATGGTGATTACACCGTATTCTCCGGGTAACTTGAGCTTCAGGTATGCGTAATGTGGTACTGCCATGAATCTGGCGAACGCTGTTCGACCAAGAATGGCGTGGTACTGTGAGGGCCAGTCGACTACTTCAAATCGAGGAATTCTCTTCTGTAGTTGCGTCGATTGCCCAACACAACCTCTAGGTTAATTGTTCCGAGTGGACGGATCGCCTTTCCTGGAACTATCCCGTGGAAGGATGTTTCTGACTCTGCAAGTCCGTCTAGGTTCCTGTTCATCCGGCGGAGCGTATTCGCGTAGATAATGTTGATGCCGATGCCTCCGTCCATGAATACGCGAGCCAGTTCGTAATTACCAATTTGTGCTTGGATTACCAAGGTAGCGTGTCCTGGTCGATAGACTCGTGGCGGGTGGTCTTCCATCGAGAAGGTGATCGATTGGTCCGCCATCTTCAGGTACTCGGGCTTTGTTGGCGGGGTTTGCACAGCCATGCACAGTTGCCGCGTGTTTGTCTTCTGAGCTCTGCGGGATGGGCAGACTTTTTGTATCATCCCTAATTGTCCAGCCGGGTTCGGGTACGCGTTAGCTCCTGCGTTTGGTGCGGGTGGCGCGTTTAGTGCTGCTAGCGCCATGTTTGGATTTCTTAGTGGAGGTAGGGGTAGTGGCGGCTGGAACCCTTGATGTTCTCCTCCTGGAAGTGGTGGGTAGTTTTGATTAGCTGCTGATCTGCTATTCTTCGAGAAGGCCTCGTGGATG
This sequence comes from Alopecurus myosuroides, assembly GCA_028641055.1. Taxonomy (NCBI): domain Eukaryota; kingdom Viridiplantae; phylum Streptophyta; class Magnoliopsida; order Poales; family Poaceae; genus Alopecurus; species Alopecurus myosuroides. The sequence goes on from CM054057.1 coordinate 178,193,578, forward strand.
TCGATGAACTTTCGGCAATCCTTGAGGAGGTGCGTTGCCTTAGTTTTGCCCGTGCGCTTATCTGTAAATAGATGTAGCGAGCAGTACGCATTTAGGTCCTCCTCGGGGCTTTTGTCTTCAGCTTTTGGTTTCCACTCGCGACTCCCGCGGCGCCCATTATCGCGGCTTCGTGTGAATTCTGCCGCTACCATCTCTTCCCGATCGTCGTGATCGTAGTATTTTCTCCTTTTCTTTCGACCATGGCGGTCTTCTTCGGGCGCGGGCGATGATGCCCTCTCGTTGCGTACCGCGTCTTCTCCGTTAGCCCATTTGTCGGCTATGATCATCAGTTCCCCAATAGTTTTGGGTGCTGCTCGGCCCAGCTCTTCTCTGAAAGCAGTTCGTCGGGCGCCTTTCGCGAAGGCCTCAACCGCTACTTCTTCTGAGATATTTCCCGCGGTGTTCCTGAGTGTTGTCCATCGCTGAATGTACTCGCGGCCGCTCTTCTGCTTGCAGGCCCGCAATTCTTCAATGGTTGCTGGTCTCTTGTAAGTGGCCTGGAAGTTCTTGCAGAAATCATAGTGTAGGTCATCCCACGATGCGTAACAGGACTTTGGTCTTGCTTCCAGCCAGCTGCGTGCCGCGCCGACCAAGTGCAGGTTGAGGTACTGCATAGCCGTGTTTTTATTCCCGCGTTGGCATTTTACTGCCGTGAGGTAGTCGTTTAGCCACGACGAAGGTTCGAGTGAACCATCGTATTTTGTGACTTCTGTGCTGAGCTTGAATCTCTTGGGTAGGGGTGCCTCGCGGATGCTGCGGGGAAAACACAGCGCGCCGCAGGTCTCGTCATCCGAAGAACTGGACGAGGAGCGCGCGCGGTTCCTTGCGGCTCTTGCCTTGTCCACCTTGTTTTGCGCGATATCTGACCACGCGTTATATCCTGGCTGGTCACGATCAGTTTCCTTCCTTGGCTCTTTGCTGTGATTCCGCGAGCGGCTGCTACGATGCCGCGAGCTTTTATTTCTCAGGCTACCTTCGCTGCTGCTTCGACTATGACCGCGTCGCCGAGCTTCTTTTCCTCGACCGCGGCGAGGTGATTTTTCTCTCCTAGGCGAAGTGCTCCTATGCTTGCGCGATGCCTCGTTTTCTTTTTCCTTCTCTTGCTATTCGACAGCTTTCCTGCGGTCGTAGGAGGCGAGCCTTGAGGCTGCCATGCCCAATCCCTTCCGAACCTTTTTGTACTGCTCTGCTCGCGGGTCGTTCTCCGCTGGCTGGTTCATCTGCATGTAGGTTGCTACGGCCAGGACAGCGGCAGCCGGAGTTTGCGGGTAGACATTTCCGTCCTCGTCAACCCGCATAAGGGAATGTGCGAGTGACTTACTGATCCCTCCCAGGGACTCGGCGTCCATGGATGTTGTTCTCGATGCGTATCCCTTCCTTGTGCGTCGAGTTCCGACCGAAGGTGTTAGGGACAGCTCAGCCCGGTGTTGACTTGATTCATCCGCAAATATCTTCCGATGTGCCAGGTCTCTCCGAGCTTCTTTGATATCTGTGGCCGCTCTCACTAGATGGTAGTGGTAGGCGACCATATCTTCGTGTGGCGCTCCTCCCACATGCGGCTTGCTTGTTCGCAAAGCTTCTTTGGCTCGGTCCCAGGCGTCCCGCGAGACGCCAATCTCAGCGCGCTCTGCAGCGCTTTGTTCTGTTTCTGGGGGTTGTTCCGATCCTGCCATGCAGACTTGAGCCAGTCGTGGCCCGTTCGTCCTAGGCGTTGCTCGGAAGGCTTTCTGGATCTGCGAAGGTTCCTCTGTCGAGAGGGTATGGTAGTCGCTGGTGTTGAAGCGGATGGACTCGCCACTTTTCTCCAGATGGGGGCGCGAGTCGACGGCTTCTGACTCAGATCCTGATTCTTCCGGGAAGTGGAGGATCCCGTCCTTGTTTGTGTAGAACTTCAAGCTTCCGAACGTCAAGGTGACGCTCTTCTCCAGATCGCTGAATACCGGGCGTGATTCCGGCGAGTGAGGGGTGACCACGACAGATCCAATCCGAATAGGATTGGTTGGAGCCGAAGTCGAGGGTTTCCAACATGAGTTGGATGATGAAGCCGATGATGCCGGAGATCCAGCGCCCGCCATTCCCACAGACGGCGCCAATTGTCGAATCTGTTCCTCGGCAAATCCCTCAGGTTAACCTATAGGGTTTCGAATAGGAGAACCCATGAGCGTTGGTGGCGATCTTCGGCTAGACAGGGGGCACAATTTACCCAGGTTCGGGGCCCTCGTAGAGGTAAAACCCTTACTCCTGCCTCTGTCGATCTGTATTATCGAATAGATTGGTTACAAAGATGATCGCTCAAGTCGAGAGTACAATCTCGAGCTCAAGGCTTTGGTGGTGCGGTATTGCTTGGTCCTCTTCCGGTGGTTCTCCTGGCCTTATATAGGCGGCCAGGTCTCAAACCCTACCCGGAGAGGACTCGAACTCTAACCCTATGTCGGTTACAAGTTTCCTAACTTAGCCCGCAAGGCATTGCGGGTGGGCTTCAAGTGGGCCTTCCAGAATATTCCAAAGGCTTCCGTTCTTGGGCCTTAACCTTGGGCCTGAGACGGGGTGTCCTTACCCGCAGGGTCTAAGATCCATCCCTTCGTCAGAAGGCGTACGAGTACCCCAAGAAGATCGACCGTTGGATGACGTATCAGAAATACAAGGCGTACACAGTGGAGGTAGAAGAATTTTACAACACAAATTTAATTTATCAAGTTGTCGAGCCAGGTGGGATCACACAGAGTGGTGTACAGTACGGAGGCGGGGCCTTCAAGGTTAATCTGACAACCGAAGAGTGCTTTTGTTGTAGACCAACTGTATATCATCTCCCATGCGCACACTTGATCGCGGCTAGTCGGCCGAGACATGTCGGTTACGAGTCCTCAGATAATGTAAGGATGAGATATTACACCATTGGAGCTGTGAAGGCCACATGGGCTGGGAGGTTCGAGCCCTTCCTGGACCAGTCTGTTTGGCCAGACTATGACGAGCTTCCTCTATACCCTTATCCTGCTATGAAGATCACGAAAGTAGGAAGATGCCAAACAAAGCGTTTCAAGAATGACATGGATGATTGGGGTGGTGGTGTTTTCCCTGTATGGGGCAACCAACATTTTGAAGAGCCTCGTAAAGCTGAGAACCCACCGCAAGATGTTGGTGCGAGTAGTACTACCGCTGGTTCAAAAAGGAAGAGAAAAATGTTGCAAGGACAAGCAAAGAAGGTGGTAATCGCGGTAGTGGAGAATGTGGTCATACCCGTGGTCGTGGTAGAGGTGGTGGTCGTACCCGCTGGTCCAAACTGCTGCTGCAAAAAGGAATAGAACAAATCTTGATGGCAATGGCGGTAGCGGAGAAGGTGGTTATACCCATGGTCGTGGTAGAGGTGGTGGTCGCGGAAATAGTGGCCGAGGTGAAGGTAATGTTCAAGATGGAGGCCCGAGCGGTGGAAATGATGAGAGTGCCCAGACCCGTTTTCGTAGTAGAGGTCGTGGAAGGGGTAGTGGCCGAGGAGAAGGTAATGTTCAAGATGGCGGTGGAAACGATGAGAGTGCCTAGACCCGTGGTCGTGGTAGAGGTGGTGGTCGGGGCAGTGGCCGTGGTAATATTGGTCGAGGAGAAGGTAACGTTGAAGATGGCAGTGGAAATGGTGAGAGTGTCCAAGGCAGTGGAAATGGTTTGTCTAGTACCATCTAGGGCGCTAATAGTGACAGCATGGGGTTAACTAGACATGGGAATGCTTACTTTAAGGACTGCTTTTTGCAGCCTTACGCAATAATTAGTGTTCGTTATTTTTTATGAGATCTTCGTAAACTCTTTGATCACGGTGTAAAGGTGACAGTGTGTGCATCGTGTGATTTAGCATTATATTTATATTTTGTGTTGGATAATCCTATGAAATTGGGGTGTTTGCGTGGAACCATTTGGGCCCCATGGTGATAGCATGGGGGTTACTTGGTTGGGAAAGTGCTTACTCCGAGGAGTGTTGTTAAAGCCCTACGCATGGATTGGTGTTGTTATTCGACCAGAGAGTGGTTAAGAGTAGCATAGTGAAGAGAAGATATTAATGCAACAGAAGATTTTCTAAAAATATCATCTTTACCTGTTGTCCTGTTTTGATAGATTTCTGCCAATAATTGCATTTGCATCTTAATCTCTTTATTTTGGTGTTCTTTTGAGAAAAAGAGTTTTAAAAGAAGTTGTGACAGTAGATAATGTGTTTATTAGTTATAGGCTTGTGTTGAAACTGAACCATGTGAATTTATTATTTCGATTGCACTAACGATGCTAATGAAGATTGTGAGAAGTTTGGTGTGAAGGAAGTTTTCAAGGGTTAAGAGAAGAGGATGATATGACATGATCAAGAAGAGTGAAGAGCCTAAGCTTGGGGATTCCCCGGAGGTACATCCCAGAAAATTCCAAGAAGACTCAAGCGTCTAAGCTTGGGGATGCCCAAGGCATCCCCTTCTTCATCAACAATTTATCAGGTCACTTTTAGTGAAACTATATTTTTATTCGGTCACATCTTATGTGCTTTACTTGGAGCGTCTTTTATTTTTGTTTTCAGTTTGTTTAGTTTTCTTTGCTGTAGTTTATGGTTGGATCTTATCATACTTGTGTGGGAGAGAGACACGCTCTGTTTTCATTGCTTAGAACACTCTAGTTTTCATTCTTATTGTTCTGTGAGTGTTCACTTTTTGCTAGTACTGCGTTTAGCCTTTGTTTTCATGCATCTCTTATTCAGAGATGTTAGTTTTAGTAGTTTTATGTGAGTACTCTCATGTTTGCTTGCTGTAGAATGTAGAGATTTTTTGTTAAAACATATCTTGTATGGTGCTTGTTGGGAAAAGAAACTGCTGCTTGAGATAGAATTTATAACGGTGCACGTAGAAGCTTGTATAGACTGTGGCTAGAACTTTTTCATGCCATGCTAGATGTTATTTTAGTTTTAAATACTTGTGGTTATTGATTAGCATGAATAGCCTCAAATATCTGAGAGTGTTTAATATGCCATTGAAAGAATCATGAGTTGTTTTTGTCATATTAAAGCATAAATTTGTGGTATTCTCCTTTGAATGTTTGATTTGGTTGACATGGCGCATGCTCACACCATGTTTATGACTATGAAAGTCACGAATAGCCTCCATGATCACTTAGTTTTTGAACTTGTGATGCCACGTATGCTTTGTTTAATGATGTTTATGTCGCTATGCATGATTATGACTCTTATGCTCTCTTGATTTTCCGCTCCCAGTCTTTTGCTAGCCTCCACCTGTACTGAGTATTAGATCTACTCGTGCATCCAACTCCTAAAAACCAAAGTTTTCCCATTGTGTCCACCATACCTACCTACATGTGGTATTTAACTGCCACTCCAAGTAAATTGCTCATGTCCTACCTTTAAAACTTTCAAAATTACTCTTGTTTTGTGTTCTTGTTTTTGCTCATGAGGACATCAATAGAGAATCTTTATCTCACTTGTTTATTGGATTTCACACCCTGGACTAGTGGCTTCATCCCCTTATCCAAATGATAGAAGAGCTGGCAGCGGGGTGCCCAGCCCCAAATTAATGCAAACAATTTCTCTTCACTATTTTTGCCCCTGATTTATCAGTCAAAACATAATTGTGTAAATAAAAGGGAAAGAGGGATGCCCTTCTACCCAGATGCTTCCTTCATATGGGAGCCGCTCTTGTGAATCCAGTTGGCTTGTGACGTACTGTATTTTCTGTTTATCATTCGTTGACATTAGCATACATCTCCCAAAATATAGACACTCCTCCATGGTATATGATTGTTGGCAGGCACCAGAGGATTCGGTTAGCCATGGTTTGTGTAAGATGGATGGGAGGAGTGTCAAACTTTTAATACCTTTGTTTAATAAAATAAAAGCTCTAGCACATGAGTGATCCCGGCTTCCCTCCGCGAAGGGCCTTTCTTTTACTTTTATGTTGAGTCTCCATCTTCTAACTTTATGCACAGTTAAGAGAGCATTTTTTCCATTCCGAGTTTTATGTGCATTTGTCCCATAAACATCAATAATTGATTCATGATGTGCTATTGTTTCTTCTCAAATTATTTGCTCTAGTCTTCCTCATGAACTTTGAAGGTGTCCTGGCATTTATGTTTTGTCCCACTCTTAAGGACTAGCGAAATACCACTTTGACATGCTTTCTCTATACTTGAAACAAATGTATATCTTTCTTTGCATTATTATTAAAGTTCTATTATCATGTTTGAGATACTCCTCATGATGCAAATTGATAGCTATGCTTTATTATTAAAATTCTATTATCATGTTTGTGTTTAAAGTTCTATGATCTCAGCTTACATATGCTTTTACATTATAGTGATCAAGTTTATGTTAGTAGCATGTCACCTCAGAAATTATTGTGTTTTATCGTTTACCTACTCGAGGACGAGTAGGAACTAAGCTTGGGGATGCTTGATAAGTCTCCAACGTATCTATAATTTCTGATGCTCCATGATGATATTATGCCAATTGCTACATGTTTTCTCCCTTATTTATAGCATTTTTACACGTTTTCCGGGACTAACCTATTAACAAGATGCCAAGTGCCAGTTCCCTATTTTCTGCTGTTTTTGATTTCAGAAAAGTTGTTCTGGAAATATTCTCGAAATCGGACCCCACGAATTCCGAAGTTCCTATTTTCCCCGGAAGCTTCCAGAAGTCCCGAAGAGCCCCGGAGGGGGGCCACAGGGTGGCGCGGGTCCCCCTGGCCGTGCCACCTGGTGGTGTGGCCCCCCTGGCCACCCCTCGGTATCGCCCTTTCGCCTATATATACTCCCCGATGCATAAACCCTGGGAGAATCGACCTTTTCCACAAAATACATCCGTAGCTCCGCCGCCGACAAGTTTTGGGGGACAAATGTCTGTTCTGGCACCCTGCCGGGACGGGAAGTGCCCCCGGAACCATCTCCATCGACTCCACCGCCATCTCCATCGTCGTTGCTATCTCCTATGATGAGGAGGGAGTAGTTCTCCCCCGAGGTTGAGGGCTCTACTGGTAGCTATGTGTTTCATCTCTCTCTCCCATGGTGTGATCTATATGTGATCATGAGCTTTGTAATCTATTTGAATTCGTAGATGTTACTCTTCATCTTTTGCTACTCAAGTGCTTTATTAATATGAACTTTGGAGTCACCTTGTCTCGCGGTGTGAAGGTGACAGTGTGCACATCGTGTGTGTCTCCTCTATGAATTGTGGTGTTTGTCTAGTACCATCTAGGGCGCTCATAGTGACAGTGTGGGGTTAACTAGACATGGGAATGCTTACTTTAAGGAATGCTTTTTGCAGCCCTACACAATGATAGTGTTCTTTATTTGTTATGGGATCTCCGTAAACGCTTTGATCACGGTGTAAAGGTGATAGTGTGTGCACCATGTGGTTTAGCATTATATTTATATTTTGTGTTGGATAACCCTATGAAATTGTGGTGTTTGCGTGGAACCATATGGGTCCCATGGTGATATCATGGGGGTTACTTGGTTGGGAAAGTCTTTACTCTGAGGAGTGCTGTTAAAGCCCTACGCATGGATTGGTGTTGTTATTCGACCGGTAAGTGGTTAAGAGTAGCATAGTGAAGAGAAGATATTTATGCATTCAATTTTGTGATCATTGTTGAGAGTGTCCTCTAGTGAAAGTAGGATCCCTAGGCCTTATTTCCAAGCATTGAAACACCATTTTTCGCATGTTCTGCTTCATGTTTGCTTGCTGCCATTTTTATTTCAGATTGCTATTATCACTTATTATCATCCATATTACTTGAATTTTACTCTCTCTTTGCCGAACTACTGCACTTATATACCTGACAAGTATATTGGGTGTGTTGGGGACACAAGAGACTTCTTGTATCTTGATTGCAGGGTTGCTTGAGAGGGATATCTTTGACCTCTACCTCCCTGAGTTCGATAAACCTTGGGTGATCCACTTAAGGGAAACTTGCTGATATTCTACAAACCTTTGCACTTGGAGGCCCAACATTGTCTACAAGAATAGAAGCGTGCGTAGACATCAACGACTCTTGAGACGCGCTTCGCCTTGGGTTGATATGCGTTATGGGGCACGTTTGCTGGAAACAACTCCTCAAGTGGTGCTAGCTCACTGTACCTGTGGGCACTTACGTACTTGATGAATGCATAGATGTATGGTGCATAGCAAAGAGACCGCTGGTTCTTGACCACATGCTTCATCGTCTCGTGCATCCACTACATCACATTTATCGGAACAATGGAATTACGAGTATGGAACAATAGCTGGATGACATGGACGCTAACTTCGCCTAGATTGTCGGCCTCGGGACAAATTGTCACGTTCATGAGCTTCATCAAATAGTAATACCTTGCGTCCAGTCCAGCAATTTTACCAATGTTTTTTGAGGATGTGCCATCGAGGTAATGAAACTTAAGGCATGCCTTGCTTGGCGGAGCACCCTGATCATAGCATTCAACCGTTCTCCCCGTTCTATATTGCTCCTCATAGTCCATTGCTTTGACAAATTCGAGGAAGGGGGCACTATGCATTTCTTCACCGCACATCCACTTTATTGTCTTGTGCCGATCTTTCACGAAGAACACGGTTGCATAAAACTGTTTCACCACATCGACATTCTAGGCTTGTTGAAATTCCATGATCCTCCTAGCACCAATGTTTTCACAGACGGAAGTGAGATTGCCAAACTGATATTCGTAGCCGCTGATGTACTTTTGGCTCACAAACTCCGTGTTTTTGTTTCTAATGACAACTTCAAACACTTCACCTTGTTGTTTGTTCCGAAACCGGGTATCGGCTAGCTTCTCTCTCGGTGTCAAATAAGGGTCTACCTTCATTCTCACCTCTTCCCATTCGTGCAAAACCATGCTCATGTAATCTATATCCTTCCCCTTCTTGCCCCTTGAACTAGGTTCCTTCATTGGTTTCGTAACATCCCTGATTTTTGGAAAGTGCAAAAATCACAAAAAATTGAAACTTTTTGTTTTCATGATTAAGCAAGTCACCAAAAACCAAATAAAAGTAGGAAAAAAAGAAAAAAATGTATGTAATTGGAATAAAGAATCTAAATTGCCTTAATTCAATAAACCCTAAAGCCTATTTCTAAAAAAAAAGTTCCCTTATGTTAATAAAATATTTTCTTAGCAAACGTCTTTATAAAACATGTTTTCAACTCAATTACCATCTTGAAAATTTTTATGATATTTAAAAACCAAAGAATTACTATCTCTGATATTTTCTTCATGTCTCCAAAATAATTTCATATGAATAAAATTATTTATGTTGCTATCAAATATTATAGCAAGTATTACACCATAGAATGTTTTCCAAAAATGTTTTGTTTATAAAAATCAGATGAAATAATTATGGAAAATAATAATTGCAAATGTTATAATCCCCTGATAATTATTTATCCACTTTCCTATCTAGTTATTTTCTATATTTAAAAATGGCATAAAGTTGCTATTAAGTGATTTACTAATATGTTAAAATTATAAAAATATGTTAATGGGTTGAAATGGCTTTGAGAAATAATAATTGACCTAAAGAATGCATCTGACATTTTATAAAAACTCAATTTCCATTTATTTCCATTTTCTATTTAAAAATTAGTATTAAGTACTATTAGTATATCATTTATAATTACAAAATAATAAAAGTTGAAATGTGTTCAAAGTTGACAAAAAATGTTATTAGTTGATAGACATTTCAATTACAAAATTATAGAATATAGTTGAGGTAAATAGAATAAAGAAAACAGAAGTTATGAAGGAATTAGGAAACAGGAAAAAAAGATTTACTACAAAAAAAACAAGAACCATGCTGCCCAACTGGGCCAAGCCCACTCCTTACCCTCTCTATCTCCCGCTCGCGTGCAACACAGAGCGGAGCAGGCAACCCACTCAGCCGACCTAACTCGCGCGCAGGGACATCCCTCCAGAAGCCCACCTTCAGCCCGCACCCCCTCTCCCTTCCACTGTCACCGACAGTCGGGTCCCGCATGGTGACATGAGGCGTGACATCATCGTCATCAACCTCCTGTGAAGAAACGCGTACGTTTCGGGAGAAATTTCCACGCCGTTATTGTGAGCGATAAAGAGCGCAATTGATCGCTTCCTTGACTTATCCTTAAAGCCTTGGACCTCCTCTCTCTTTCCCCTCTGGTGCCTCTCTTAATCGTACCCCGTGCCCAGAGTAATTCGTTGCCAAAGTATAAACCCTAGCCGCCGTCTTTCACTGATTCTGGTGAGGTGAGCCACTTTCAGCACCCGAGACCACCACCATTTGCTTCTTGCACTGGTGCGCACCTCCCTCACCCCTTTGTTCTTCCTTTTGCACAGCAAATCATGCGCGCCGAGCGCATCCGCAGCTCACCGGAACGGCGCCGCATCCGACTGCACGACGCGGGCTTACCAGGGCGCAGGAGTGCATGTCGTCATCTCCGTCGTGCTCACCGAGTCGCGTCGCACCTCAAAGTCGTCTTCCCGGAGTCTAGAGACCACCGGGGCTTTGCAACCGTCGAATATTCCGAGCAGCGCGCCACCGCAGCGACATCTCTGGCGAGCCCAAGCCCTAACTGCCGGTGAGCCCCCTCCTGTCTTTTCTCGTCCTTTAGATTTAGATCGGACGACTGATCTTGAATCCGAAGAGGTACGCAATCCATGCCGCGAGATCTTGATCCAACGACCCTGACGAAATCACTAATCCACGTCACCCTACCCTAGTCAGCAGCCACGTACCATCCCTCTCACCACCTCTAGCCAATTAGATCCAGCCACGTGTACCCGACTATTTTTCTGTTTTCTCCGAATAGAATCAATTTGGCAGTTTTGCAAAAACACCCCTCAATATTAAAATTATCATAACTTTTCAACCAGAAGTACAAATTTAACAAACTTGGACTTTTTGAAATCAGCACAATATGTAGAAACTTTTAGCACTGTTCAAATTCAAAATTTAAATTTTTAAATTAGTTCAAATTCAAATATGCTTATTTGATGAATTTTTTCATATTTCAAATTATGTAAATCCAATTTAAGCAAACCAAATTTATTTGGGTTCCTTAGGATGTGTACTAACAGTACCCACTGCCAAAATCCTAGTTGAATTATTTTAGATTTTAGATGGCCATTTGGGTACTTAGACATAATTTAAATTCTATAAATAATTAGAAAATGTTTTCTTAAGCAAAGTTGCTACATTTGGTAACCTTGAACCAGAGACATCAGTGCCTAACCATTTTGGACACCCTTGGACCATGACCATATGTTTTTGACCAAAAACCCAACATAGTGGTCCACCCATATTATTATGTCTTAGATTTTTTTCTATCCTTGTTACCTTTGTTGTTATGGCTATTTTGGAGCCAAGACCAAGTCCCTAGTATGTGTCAATAACATATAAGACCAAGTAGTGAACCTCAAACACTAGTACTACTTTTTTCCATCTACTTCTCCACTCTCCTATTCTTGCTTCAAGAATCCATCAAGTTAGCAAATGGAAAACAAGACTCAAGCAATAGAAGGCACTTCACTTTCAACTTGGTGGCAACAAGTAGAGCTACAAGGAAGATCATTGAAGAAATTGAAGGGAAGACTTAGACTCCACAACAACTAGAAGCAACTCAAGGAAAGTACACGTGTATGAAGAAATCAAGAAGAAAACATCTTCCTCTCTCTTTCTATCTTCTTATTTCCTTTCTTTCCAAATGGACTTAGTGATATTTTGTGCCCATCCTACCTTGGACCAACTAGTGATGAGACATGTAGAATCTATCAAGACCAAGAGAAGAATCCATCCAAGGAACAAGACTACAATAGAAGCACTAAGATGATCTTCAAGAAGACAAGCATATGAAGACTTGGAGCAATCCATACAAGTTGAAGATTAACAAGTTGTTTTTGTCCAACCATTGACCCAAATGGAAAATCCAAAGACTATAATCTTGTTATCTCTATTGTTATGGAGTTAGTTGAACCTAGACCTACCTTAACCCAAAATGGAAAGACAAAACTAGATCACTCAAATGTCTTGATGAAAAATGACTAAATGTTACACATTGTTATGTGTTACTTAATTGAAATAGTGAGATCACCTTGGTGAACTCTTGGAACTTCCTACGACAAGTATGGTTATAATAAAGTTTGATCACATCAAACTCAACCTAGTCCAACCCAAGTGTTTCTTGGAACTTACTTATGGATCCATCATAGTATGAATCTTTTCAAACTCCAGCTTTAACCAACCCATGCCATAGCAGCTAATAATAAACCCTTTTGCTATGGTTGTTACTTTGTATGTTTTCTTCATTGTTTGTATGATTGTTAGAATGCTTGTTTATTTTGTTATTGTGTTTTCAATGAATAAATTGTACGGAGAGCAACGATCTTTTGTGAAGAGAGTGTGAATTCTTCACCAACTTCAACAAGGCAAGTAACACATCATTCAACTACCCATTATTTTCTATATGCATTAGTTGATTTTGAGTAGTATGCATGATAGGAAATTTTACTAAGTTATATTATGCTATGCTATATCCTAGTAGTGTGTAGCCATCCTTATACCTTGTTATTTTGAAGCCTTGGTACTTATTTTATGCTTAGCCTTGCTACAAAAATTGTTTTACTCGATGTTGTGGAAAAATTCTAAGTAACAACTTCAATGAACCACCTGGGTGGATTGGTAGTGCGGGGCTGTTGAAAGTTGAGTGTCTCCCTGAGGGGAGTTCACTTGAAGGAATGCCACCATGGAACAAAGTGATTATGATGTTCCCCAAGTTTAGATTGCTTCCAGTGCAGCCTTTAGTCATATGGGCTCTGTCTTGATCAACTAAGTTGTGAGGGTTCAGCCTAGGATTGACAAGCAGATGTAGCAGAATTATAGGTTGAACGGGTCTTGCCATTGGGTTGAATTCTTGCTTCTGAAAGATCTCGTCTCAATCTTCTCCTTTCCTTAATGCACTCAGGGTGTATAGGATGTTTGGGCTGATTTGAGTCTGAAGGTGAAAGTGCACAAACTCTGCAGAGTCAACAAACTAAGATCTTAGCCGTGTCCCCGGTTATGGAAAACTATGAGCAGATGGACAAGGATGGACGGAAGAATCACATCACTATTTTCAATAAGTAAAATTTGACCAAGTGAACAATAGTTGCGGTGCTTGGATTTCAGTCCAACGATGCCACCTTTTGAAAAGGAAAGTTTGTTTTACAAAAGGGATAGGAGAAAACTGGCTTTATGCAAACTTAGCCAAAACTCCACTCAGCCAAATAAGCATGTAGAATTAGTCTTGCCATTTATATCCACTATAGTGTTACTTGCCAATACATTAAGTTGTACTGACTCCCTTGTGGCTGCATATTCCATCCTGTAGATGATTCTGAAGACGAGTGAGGATTTCGTTTAGGATCTCGAGACTATCGCCAACATGTTTTTCCTGTGGCACGTGAAGAAGATGGGCTCAATGGTGTACTATGTTTTCCGATGTATTTCTTTGTTTTCTGCTAGTCTTCTAAGATATGCAAGTTGTAATTACTATTTTGTAAAGACTAGATCATGCGATGTAATAGAATTTGATGCATTTGCATGATATTTTAGTTTGTACTGTGGTGCTAGCAATTGATCCAGGGACTAGCACACTAACACAGATGTTCTTACATTATTTAAATGTGGGAACGCTACAGGTTTGGTCTTCACTGTGTTGCCCTTACTAGTACCGGAGGCATCATCCTTGCATTTTGTGCTCCTTGTCATCTAGCAATACAAAAAACAGTCTTATTACCTTGTTCAAATATAATAGCCACATCAATTTTAACTACTGTTACTAATAGGAACCTAAGAATCTAATAATAGCAATAGTAACTTATTACTACAAATCAACTAATCTAGTACTAAAACCTAGGGTTCCAAAAACGGTGATACAAAAATCATTATAATTATTTAGAAACATACTAATCCACTAATAGCAACCTAGTACTAACAAACTTAATAGCTAAAAAACTAGATAGATTACGGATCGGGAAATCTAGACAATGAGATGTGAGAGATTCAACCAATAAAATGAGGGAAAAAGGGGGTCAATACCTTTGGGATTATTTAGGGAACCAAAACCCTAACAAATGGCCTCCGATCTTCCCAAAACTCGACGGATTTTGGAGAGAAAAAGGGTGGGGAGGCGGGGTAGTTCGTGTTCTTCTCGAGAACAAGTGAGAGGGAAAAAAGAAACTGGTTCAGGAGGGGTCCGTGCGCCTGTGCTAAGTCACAGGGCATAACGCCCCCGCTCAAGGCGTTAAGGAGCTTAACGCCCCCGGCCAGGGCGTTGAGGTGCATAACGCCTTTGCCGGGGGCATTAAGCTCCCCTGCCACTTAGGATCGTGAGGGAGCATAACGCCCTCGTGAGGGGCGTTAAGCAAAAGAGTTATTTTTCGAATTTTCTGTTTCGAAGAGTTAAGAGTGTGAATTTTGTGAGGCAAAAGGTTATTTATGTAAAAAATTACCCTAGACCATCGAGTGATTTGTGAAAGACTTTGGCATCTACAGGTTGCGCGTCATCCTTTTTGTTTTCTTGTAGTTGTCTTTGTTCTTTGTTAGCTGTTTTTTCCGGCACGTCAGCGTAACCGATTCCAACATCATCTGTCGCTTGTACCATCGGCTGTTAAAAATATTATTAATTTAATGCTGACCGAAAGCCTTATATTTAAAGAAAAAACTACTACAGTACAACGTATGTATAGAGTACGACCGATATACTTCAGCTGAATTGAAACGATCCAAATTTATTTTTCCAAGCACCTCCGGCTATTTTTTCCTTTCTACGGTGGAATTCGTGGACAAATATCGTCCGATGCTCCCCGTGCGCGTGCGAGCACTGTAGGGAAAACGTGGTAGTACCAGAAAGTGTGAAATACACTAGCAGCTGGCGCCGCGCGACCGACTCTACGGCGCACAAGACACGACAACAGAAAGATCTCGTATAAACACCTGAAGATGCGATGCCAATGTTAAGTCTGTAACAAGTGGGACCCACCCCTATCTTCCCAGCTCTCTACCTGCGTGTTTCATTCCTTTTATTTCAGTTACTACCTCCGATCCAGATTAAGTGTCGCAAGTTGTACAATGATTTGTATAGCTTTAGTTCAACTCTCACATCACTTAAAACGGATCGGAGGGAGTATTTATTTCAGTGAGGTGACCTCTATTAATGAGGTCAAAATTTATACAGTACCCTTTTTAATTTTTGCCAGGCAGTAAATCTTATCCATTCAATTACTACGACAGGTTTATTTTTTGAGAGAAGTTACACAACTCCAATTTTCCGCAGATATCGCTTTGCAATTTTATGTCAAAGAATATACTATGACATCTTATTCATCCATATATGCTTCCACGCCTTTTATTTTCTAGGGCAGGCGTCGATCTAACATTAATTGGAACGACAACATTTTAATCCCGGAGAACATGGACATGTGCTATAAACCAAATCTCGCATGTGCACGAGCGCGGGAACGGGTTTGGAACACGGGAAATGGGGTGGGGGCGCAATAAGAGAAACTTTGTAGCGTCGGTAGTGCGCCATGCATGTCGCACGCTTCTTCGCCGCCTCGCCTTAATGAGGGGCTAACACACCATGAACCGATATCAAATCTATTTCGTAGTACCGACTTTAGGGCTTTGGTGGACCTACGAACCTGAAGAGAGAGAGTATCAAGCTTCAACACTGAACTTATGTGATTCCTATGCAAAGAAGAGGTTAGGAACGACAACGTTGCAAAAAAAGGTTAGAAACAAAAGAGGAAAACAACTAGGAATACAAATAGTACGTAGATCAACGGCGTAGATAGACATTAGAGAGTGTATAGGGAGTATGTGGAAGAGTACAGCAGAGCCAGAAATTCTCTTGGGTCCCGGTCCTGGGCTACGTGCAACCAATGACACCTACACGCAATCTTCACCTCTCCCCATATTTATACATAGCCAAAAAGCGCGGGAACGGCTTTGGCACGCGGGAGGGGGTTGGGGCGAAACAAGATGAAGACGTAGCGTGGGCGGCACCAGTGGCGGAAATAGTGGGACCAACATGGACCCTAGCCCCCCCCTAACACCATTGATTTGTTCCCAATTTCTATGAACAATGTATATTGAATATTTTCCTCTAACTTGTCCCTATTAATATCCATAATTAACCAATCCTGGCTCCACGCCTGGGCGGCATGCCATACACACATAAGCGAGGGAACGGCTTTGGCCGGGGGGGGGGGGGGGGGTGTTGAGGGCGCAACAAGAGCTTTGGCACGCAGGATGGGTTTGGGAGCGCAACAAGAGACATATCGCACACTTCTTTGTCGGTTCACCTTAATGAGGGGCAAACAAGTCAAAACCGACATGGAATTGCATTATGTGCTACATACATTAGGTGTTTGAGGAACTAAACATATGGAGTATCAAGTTGTCGGACTAAAGTCATGTCCTTCCTATAACAAAGAAAAAGTTAGGAAGGAAAGAGTGTTGAAAAAATGTTGGAACAAAAGAGGCAATCAATTCGAAATACAAACAAGCCCGTCGTGTTGTCGCCCTTTTCCCACAATTCTTCTCGTGTTTTCCCTTAGTTTCCCGCCGCTTCCAGCTTCTTGCCACCGGCTATCTAAACTTGCCTGCCGTGTTGCCGCCCTCGCCGTGCTCATCCTGATCCCCGCTGACACTAAACCTAGAGCCATACACCCCACCGACAACATGACAGGCATGCTAGGGATATCTTTCACCATCAAGGACGCGAGTAGTGAGGATAGGGATGAGGTGTGGAGTTGGCCGAGCGAAGACGAACCAGAGCTGGAGCCGGCATCGCCAACGCGTCCATCGTACGTCTGGCCGGATCAGGTGGCCACTTGGAACTCCTTCGGCATGTTCCGCGAGGAGTAAACCTTTCGCCAGGTGAGGGCGGCACTCACCCAGGCGAACGACACAGCAGAGGCTACCGCAAACGATCGGTCGATGCAGACCACCACGATGGAGAACGCTTACCGCAGCTGCCAGGCCGACGAAGCGCAACAGTTAGAGAGGGCGAGCCGGGAGGAGAGGAAGAGGGCGAAGTTCGTGTCTGTTGTGGACCGGGAAGCCAGAGAGGCCTACGCGATGGCCGAGGCGGTGGCGGAAGAGGACTTCACGATGTGGGTGGAGAGGGAGAGGCGCTGGTTCGAGGAGGCGGAGAGGAAGGCAGGTGGAGGTGGCGTACAACCGAGTACGCAAAGCGTCGCCCGCCAGCAGAGACACCGTTGTGCTCGTGCGCATTTAGCGGCGGCAGAGTAGCAATAACGGCCCCTCGAAGCCAGGGTGGAGAGACGCATGCGTCTGACAGCGATGACAGCGAGGTTGGACCCTCTCACGCGGAGAACAACGACGTCGAGGCTGGCCTAGCGCTCACCTCCTCTCGGCTTCTAGGTTAGTTTAGTTATAGTTTGTTTAAGTTTTTAGTTAAAATTCGGTTGTAATCTATGAACTATTTGTGAATGCAATGCCTAGTTCTACCGTCGTGCTGGAACACATCGTCGGTGACACTGCCATCCTCGATAGCATCGACACCAAAAATGTTTATGTGAATGACTACTGATTGGGAGGGCCGAGTTAGGTTGTACAGCTGGGAGAGCCGTCCCCAATGTATCGGATGGACGTCCAGTCGCCCCGAAGGTGTCGTAATTAGATGGTGCCGGATAGAAATTAGGTGTACTGATGGAGATGCTCTTAGTTGTTCTTTCCAGCATGCTTGTACCGTTGTCTGTTAAAAATATTATTAATTTATTACTGACCGAAAGCATTATATTTAAAGAAAAACTACAAGTATATACAGAGTAGGACCGATATACTCCAGCTCAATCGGAACGAGAGTAGAAATTTATTTTTCCAAGCACCTTCGGCTACTTTTTTTTCTTTCTACGGTGGAATTCATGGACAATATCGCCATTCTCTCTTCAGTGTGGTAGTGATCGTCCGATGCTCCCGTGCCCGTGGTGTATACCGCGCGCGAATACTGTAGGGAAAACGTGGTAGTACCAAAAAGTGTGAAATACACTAGCAAGACACGACAACAGATCGATCTCGTATAAACACCTGAAGATCCGATGCCAATGTTAAGTCTCTGAAAAGTGGGACCCACCTCTGTCTTCCCAGCTCTATACCTGCATGTTTCATTCCTTTTATTTCAGTTATTTATTCCAGTGAGGTGGCCTCTATTAATGAGGTCCAAATTTATATCAGTACCCTTTTTAAATTTTTGCCAGGCAGTAAATCTTATCTGCCAATTATTACTACCGTTTTATTTTTGGAGAGAAGTTACACGACATAGATTTTCCGTGGAGAAGTTCATACGCTCTGATCTGTGTCAACACGGGCATCCCTTTGCAATTTCATCTCAAGAAATATACCATGACATCTTATTCATCCATAATTGGTACAGAAAATTTTGCAACTAATCATGGCATGTATTCTCCCAAATATTCAGAATTGCGACAATGTTGTAGCTACTTCCTTCAAAATAATCTTTATCAAACATAAAACATTACGGAATACAAGACTTGCTTCTGGTTCCATCGATATACGTTTGCGCGCCTTTTATTTCCTCCCGTTGGAGTCGGTCGATCGATCATAGCATTAATTACGACGCCAACTTATTAATCCCGAAGAACATGGACGTGTGCTCGAAACGAAATCCCGCCCATGCAGGAGCGCAGGAATGGCTTTGGCACGGGAAAGGGTGGTGGGGGCGCAATAAGAGGAACTGCATGCGTCGGTAGTACACCATGCTTGTCGCGCACTTCTTCGGTGCCTCGCCTTAATGAGAGGCTAACACACCCGTGAATCAATATGGATCTATTCCGTGGTACCGACGTTAGGGCTTTGATGGACTTATGAATCTCAAGAGAGAGAGTATCAAGCCGCAACACTGAAGTTACATGCTTCTTGTGCAAAGAAGAGGTTAGGAACGACAATGCTGCAAAAAAATGTTGGAAAGAAAAGAGGAAAACAACTATGAATACAAACCTACGTAGCATTGGCGACGTAGACATAAATTAGAGAGTGTATAAAGAGTACGTGGAAGAGTACACTGGAGCTAGAAATTCTCCCGAGTCCCGGTCCTAGGCTACGCGCAACCAATGCCGCCCACACGCAATCTTCACCTCTCCCTTATTTGTACATAGCCAACAAACGCAGGAACGGCTTTGTCACATGGGAGGAGGTTAGGGACGCAACAAGAGGAAGACGTAGTGCGGGCGGCACCAGTGACGAAAAACAGCGGGATCAGCAGGGACCTGGCCCTACCTAACACCATCGATTTGTTCCCAAATTTCTATAAACAACGTAAATTTTGAATATTTTCCTCTAACCAGTCCCCTTAACATCCGCAATGAACCAATCCTGCCTCTACACCTGGGCGGCATGCCATACAGGAAGAAGCGCGGGCACAACTTTGGCGAGTGGGAGGGGTGTTGAGGGCACAACAAAAGCAAAAACCTAGCATGGGCGGCACGCCATACATGTGGGAGGGTGAGAACGGCTTTGGCACTCGGGAGGGGGTTCGGGGGCACACAAGAGGAAAGGCGTAGCGTGGGCGACACGTCATACATATCCCACACTTCTTTGTCGGATTGCCTTACAGAGGATCAAATAAGTCGGAACCGACATGGAACTGCATTCCGTGGTACGGACGTTTTGAGGGACTAAACATGTGGAGTATCGAGTTGTCAGACTAAAGTTATGTCCTTCCTATATTGCAAACAAAAATTTAGGAAGGAAAGAGTGTCGAAATTTTTTTTTGAACAAAAGAGGCAATCAGTTCGAAATACTTTACAAAAATACTATGGTACAATAGAAATAGAGAGTGTATAGGGAGTACGTGCACCCGGAGCTAGAAATTCTCCTGGGTGCCGGTCCCAGGCTACGCGCACCCAGCGCCGCCCACACGCAATCTTCACCTCTCCCCCCTCTATTTATACATAGCCAAAATTATAAAAAATAGGCTTGTTGTACTCCTCGGTCCCCCAACCCCGTCCTTCGCCGGAGCTCCGCCGCCGCCGCCTCTGCCGCCTCCGCCTTCTCCCGGCTGGCCATTGCCCTAGACCTAGAATCCATCGCCCTACTCCGCGCACTCCTGATTCTCCGCCGCCTCAGGCCTGACGAGGAGGAGGATTGACCAGGAGAAGAGAGGTGGTGGTTGCGGGCGGCGGAGAGAGATGGGGACCGAGCGCGGGGTGGTCCAAGTGAGCCGGGGCGCGCTCTCCGCACGCTTGACGTGCCCGCTCTGCCAAGACCTCCTGCGGGAGGCCTCCGCCTTCGTCGGGTGCGGCCACACATGTGAGTTCTTCCCTCTACCCCGCCGCCTCCCCGGTTTCGTTTCGTCCTCCCTCTACGCTTCTCTTTCATCTCTGTTCCGCACGCGCTGGCGTCCCATGGCCTTCCTCCGCCGACCGCCGCTGCGCCCCTAGCCCCTTTCCTCGCGTCGCGTCGCGTGCCGTTGGCGTCTTGGTTTTGGTGTCGGTTTCTACTCTGTTCTTCTTCGGGTGGCCTCGTGATCAGGTTGGCTCCGGAACAGCGCCGGAGCCGCCACCGTTCTCGCGTAGATCTTCCGCGTCGTCTGGTCGGGTGCCCCGTGTGTCTGGCCGTGTCGGCCAGCCAGCGCCGCGCTCGCCCTCGCCTTTGCTTCCCCCGTGGCCGTCGTTCTCGTCGGCGCTCACCGCACTACGTCTGGCGGGCGCCTCGTGGTCCGCGTCGGCGGCTGCGATCGACATTGCTACCTCGCTATGTCGACTCTTGTTTCACTTCTCTCAGGTTGTCTTGTCTCCGACGATCCGTGGCGTCCCGTGGACTGCGTCGGCTTTGGCGTCTCGTGCCGGGGGAAGGCGTTTGCTCCCCGGCAGCCGCGTGGGACGGAGCCACTACCTGCGGTGGACTCCGGCGCCACCTTCGCCGCCGATTGAGGCCCTGGTTTCTTTGCCCAATTGCCCGTGCTCTCGGTCTACTGACGCGTGCGCCTGCGCTCGGAAGCCGCCATGTCCCCCTGTTATTTGGTGTTGACAATGCTGACAAGCTGCAGCCTTTCACCTTCTCGGGTGGCTTCCATGTCCGGTCACCGCGGCCAAAGCACAGTAGCAGCTTGAGTTTCCCTGCGGTGGCCGCCGGCGCCATCCTCGTGGGATGCCGTTCGTTCCGAGTTTCCTTACGGGCTGAACAACTTTCGGTGCGTCTTTTCTTCCGAGCTTTTGACGCTGGGAGAAAGAAAAGTTGTAAAGCGTTGGCACTGGCAGCAGGATGTGTGGAACTGTGTGGTGTCGAGGCACTCTAGGAGTAGCTTCTTGCGTGTTCAGTAATGGTGGGGGAAGCTTGTAGATGGTGGTGGCATTCTGCTGGCCTGTGATCTGAATGACGCTTCTGATTAGCAGAATGGGTATTGCTCACTATGGCGTGCTCTCTGCTTCCTTCTAGTTAGTACTTGGGAGAGAGTTGTGATCTGTACTGGGAAAAAGTATTTCAGTTCGCTTTGTTTTTAGTATAACATAAACACTCGCGCTTAACATTCTTGAATAAAACTTGGGCCTGTGTTTTTGTATGCAGTTTGCCGGGAATGTATTATGCAGAAAATAGATGATGAAGAGATCGATGCCTGCCCAGTATGCAATGTTGATCTTGGTATTACTCCTGAAGATAAACTCAGGTAAGTAATGGCTAATACTCTGTATAACATTGTTTTTTGAACTTGCCAGTTCTCTTTTCTTTAAATTCATGTATAAATAGACCTGCGTAGCGTTAATAACATGTGAACCTAGCGCTTTCACATTTTAGGTCATCTTATCACCAATAGATATGAAATTATTCTTGTGAACTTGGCAGCAAGGTGCCTTTACAGATGCTCAGAATGGAGAAAACAGGCTATTGAAACTCACAATAGTAAGAATCCATATAGAACTGTTTGTGAAGGATATCTGCAATTCCGACAAGCTAATACGTTAACACAAGTAGCTTGATCTTCTTTGTTTAATTCTTAAAATAGCAATAGGAGTTCAAATCGTTTTCCTTATGCTACTGCATTGAAATCTGTACCTTTCAGCAGAACATCGTGTTCACACACAGCATTTATCAACAGGTTCAGCAGATGTGCTCATTTTTTACCCTTATATAGCAGAAAAGATTATTTTTTTTTTGTGAAGGACAAGAGTCTCTGTACACTCAATATATTTATACTCATTTGAACTGAAAATAGTTTCTTGTGGTTATTATTAGTTCTAATAGTCAGCCCCCCTCGTGCCAAACTGCCTGCTACATTGTTATCTTGTCTAATAGCACCGGCTCAAATACACATGGTTACTCATCTGTTTTCTGTTGGTCCTGCGATCTTGACTCAAGTACTCAACAGTATGCTGCTATCTGACACGATTAATTGTTTCCTTCTTTGAAGGCTTGATCACAATATCCAGAGTATCAGGAATAAGGTGTTTCCACCTAAGACAGAAGTTGATGCTTCTACGGTTCCAACTATTACATCGCCAGCAAAGATAAAAGAGAGGTCCCTTTCTTCCTTGGCAGTTGAAACCCCAAAGATAGCAACACAGAATGGTCTGACAGGACGGAGAACCAAAGCTGCAAGAAGGGCAACAACCTCCCATATGACTTCTCTCATTAATAATGGAACCATGAAAGTACTGAATAATTCTGAAGGTCACGATCAGAAAACTGGGAAAACCTCAGCACCACAGTCTACCAAGATGGCAACATCTGCAAATAAAAAGCAGGTACTATGAAGAATTAGCAGATGTTTGCGCATAATTTAATGTGCAAGTTTGATGCCAATTATCTTGTAGCATTTGTTTATTCTAACTACACTTTCTATCCCAAACAGATTAATGCAGATATAGTAGCCTCAAATAAGCCATCTTCTGAAGATGGAGAGAACCGTGAGACAACTGAGAATGAAGAGCCTCAGAAACCCTTACACAGTCTGGTCGCAGCAAGCGGGAAGAAATCGCTTAGACTAAGTCTTAAAGCCCAATACGCTGCCGCCAAGGAGGACAAAATAAAGAGCAGAAAGGGTGAGCTCTCAGTAAGGAAAGATGTGGCAGCAGAAAAAGTGCCTGTTACTGGAATAAGGGCGAATGCGCACTCAAAAAAGTTAAAACATGTAGATGCAAACAATGACAATTCTTCAGAATCTGTATCATCCAACGATAAAAGAACCACAGAGGATAGTCTGAGAGAAATGCAGAAGCAGACTTGCAGAAAAAACCCTCAAACGGTTTGGTTGAGGCAAGCGGGAAGAAACCGCTTGGATCAAGTTCTAAAAGCCATGGCGCTGCTGCCAAGGAAGACAGAATAAAGAGGACAAATGATGAACTCTCAATGAGGAAAGATGATACAGTAGACAAAGTGGCTATTGCTGTATCAAGGGTGAGTCTGCATTCAAATAAAACAACCACAGATGATAATCTGACGAAAAACCCAGAAGCAGGCTCGAGGCAGGAACTGGTTGGTTCTCCAAGCACTGGTTCTTTGCATGATGGAATAACTACCCCAGTCTGGTTTTCACTAGTCACTTTACCGAACCAGTAAGATTGAAATATATTCAATAGTATACTGATTCTGGTGGACCAAATGTTTTTGCTTCCTCACATGAAAATGAAACTGTTTTGCAGGGTAGAAGCTAAACTGCTGCCTCAGATACCAAAACCCTTCTTCAGAATTAAGTGAGTTTCCCTTCAGTATTGCAGTTTCTTTCACTTGTAGAATAACAGAGGCTTCTTGGCCTTAGCATCATCTTATTCGTAGCATATATTTCTGGAAATACTTACCAGCTTTAGATGGCTCAGTGTGTCTGTTATGTTTTCTTCTAGTAGCAACTGTGCTCTGCTATAAGCAAGAGTTTTTTTTTTTTTTTTGCTTCCTTAAAGTATTAAGGGGAAGTAATAAACTAGAAAAATAGCGCTCTTGGGAATTTTACTAGCAACGGAGAAGATGTTTAATTTGAAAATGGGGGGTGCTTTTTTTGGTCATTCCTACCAGCAATTTTGTAGAAACATGTAATTAGATTCCAGGAATTTAATATATTCTGTTCAATATGATTTTCCTGCTTGTTTCAGAGACGGGAATGTGCAGGTTTCTTCCATCCTGAGTCTCATTATGAAGAAACTTGAGCTGGCGAGTGATGATAAGGTGAGCCTTGCAGATGTCTTTGTACTTTTGTTTTGATTTTGTCACTACACTAACCTCTCGAAAGTATTTGGCCTTTTATGGAAGTGCTTGCTTCGAAGTATTAGATAATCAATTGATACAAACAAACACGGTTACCCGCTAGACTGGACTTTGCTGAATTTGTAGATTTATGTTGGGAAACAATGAAGGGGCTACTGTACCAATTTTCATTCAAAGAAACCATTAGGCTATATATGTAGATTAGGATGGTGACATACGATGTGTTTGCACCACTTTTCTGTTGCAAAGTTCCCAAAGAGTACATCACTGAACCACTGCATCTCAGTGTTTCATCCTATCCTATCTTCCTGTTAGCGTATGTGCTTGTGTGTGCCAAAGAAGCACTCCGTCCTTTCACTTTTGTAAGGCACAATGCTGAATCTGTTCTTTTCAACTGCAGGTGGAGATCCTATGCAATGACTGGCCAATCTGTCCTGCGACGACTCTGCACCGCCTACTTGAGCAGTGGCTGAGCCGCAAGCCGAAGCACGAGGTGGTGGCGGCGGTTGGCAGTCCGGCCAAGCAGTTTGTGATGGAGCTGGGCTACCGGCGGCGCCCAGAGGACGTGTCCCTCTGCTGCATGATGAAGAAGACAAACTCCGTTACAACCTCCCTCCCGTGCTACTGCAGCAGCTAGAGGTCGTAGGAGAAACATTTTGCCCCTCATGTTCATCAAACCAATAATCATCCATCAGTCAGCCAGCCTAGCCTAGGATATACTCCTATATATATGCATAGAAAATGTATCTACACCTTTCTCATTTTTTGGCCGCGAATGAAACAAAGAGGTTAGGGGTAGCGTTATACTTTGCTACTGTAGAAGCATCCGAAAGATTTACCCTTTAGCTCCCAGAATATGGAGTTGTTAGAACACAGTCTGTGACGAGAATTTCCAGAGAAGACAATTATTCTTAAATTGTTCCCGTGTGTTCTTGTCCTGCAGAATATTTCTTTCTTTTCCCATGTCCAAGTGAGATATGCGCTGTGCTGCCATTAGCAGTAACTGTAACTTTGGTGTTTGTCTCGTAGCAGTGTGCTGGTTTGACCGTTACTAAATATGGGGAGTATTTTAGGCCAGGATATATTATTTGCATAAATATGGGGAGTATTATAGGAAGGAGATCTGGACTAGATATCCAGATGTCCCTCATCTATACACCTCCAGTCTGGTAATCTACTGGTGTGGGATTGCCAGCGGAGCATTATAACTTGTTTAGAATCTAAGACTTTACGTAATATCTTAGAATAAATTCTGCCAGAATATCTTGTAGGATTACGAGACATGGACCTTCTTTGAAGTATCGGTTTAGTTGATCAAGCAAGGTACATAAAATTTTTCAGAACACCCTAAGTTCAGTGGATTAATGAATCATATATATAAATACCCTTGGACCTTGGTCAACATTTACACTTTAACCCTGAAACTGGAATTTCGATACAAATTTGCACATGCAAGAAAAAATTGTGTCGATGTTTTTTTTCATGATGTTCTTATTACAAGGGTATGCATTATTTGTGTCGCTTATTGATTTGTGTCCGTCGAGCTACCGTCATCATCAGTGGAAATACAACAATACCGCAAGAACCAATCCAAACTCCTAGAGTTAGAGCATCTCAAACTAGAGTGGGCGACTCCCCCTATATGTCCGTGGGCGTGTCCCTCGTGCAACCACAACTCCACTTTTAAATCCCAAATCCATGTATGCCAATCATACTACACATCTAAAATTATTTGGTGTCATAAATAAATAAATAGTTTAAATCAGAAAAATACATAGTTCACTCATAATGTTAACTCTGAGTGCATAATTTCAAATATAAAGTCAATAATTTTTAATGTGGATCCACATATGTTCTACAAGATCTTTGAGTAGTGTCAATATTTTCGAAGGTGTCGATGCATCTCAAGAAACGTTCACAACGCGACTTGCTCTACGTCTTGTTCCGGGAGGCAATCATGTTCTCCAGAATTTTCAAAATCATTCATCGAGCTGCCACTTCACCCTCGTCCTCTACAATTACTAGTAAAACTAGTCAACTACACGTGCTTTGCACGTTAAAAATACTCATTACAAATGATAAACCTCCCATATTCGACGCAAATATCATTGGAGTGCATCAAGTATTGAAAACTTGTCGTGCAGACTGCAGAAATGTAAATTGGTCCCATTCACATGCACTTGGATATAGTGATTCAATTTTGCACGTCTTATTTCTCTACTTTTTATGGCTACATGCGAAAGCTCTATGATTCATTAGATTTCTCAGCACATCCATGTCTTGTCACCCATATGTATTCACTGCACATGGATGCGATGCAAGCAACCTGCTCGCCACATGCGGCTGAACAGCCACGATGACTCGTGTTTCTTTTTTAAACTATACTCATTTGGGATCTGATTATTACGTTGCCTCCAGCCAGAAGTGGCACACCGGCCGCAAGTTTATGGGCCGAGTGAGCATCCGGCGTCGCTGGCGGAGGAAGAGTCGAGCATCCAGCCAGAGGGAACTCGTGGATGTTTCTGGAATGACTTAGAGAGAAAGGTGTGAGCTATTGTAGCTGTGAATCCCAGCATCCGGCCGTTAGATGGTGTACGTTCAACGGTAGAAATTGCATTTTGATGATTGAACTTAAACTTTCAAAATTGGTACACTATATAGATATATGTTGTGCAATATTGCACAATAAGTTATCACATGTCACATGTTTCTGGATCCCACATCATTGCAGCTGAAAGAACAATATCCAAACGTGATTGGAGCACTGCAAATGTCTTCTCCACATCCTTCCTAGCATGTTGTTGTGATCGTCAAGGTAGTACCCTATGTTGTTGTCATGCCCGTTGATGGTGTAGTTGCACACCAAAGCATCTCCATCACAAAGTCTCTTGAACAACGGACATAGATGAAGCAAATTGATATCTTTGTGAGAACCGACATGTCAAAAAGCATGTGAAGTCCACAAGTCATTTGATGAAACTGATTCAAGTATGATTGTGGCCCCTTTGCCATTGCATGCAATCAACTAAATCGAGCATACCTGGAAAACAACTTTCTGCTCTAATTAGCAATAACTTTTCGGTGTCCTTGATGGTTGATTTTCTTAAGTAATTCGGCCCAAACACCTTCACAACGGCGTATAAAAATGTTTTCATGGCCTCAATTCATGTGCTCTCCCCATCTAGACGTGCTCGTCGACATCATATGTGGCTTTACCATACACAAGCATTTTCATAGCGGTCGTGCATTTCTTCATAAGCGAGAATGACAGTTGTCGGGAACAATCTTTCCGTGGCATGAAGCAGGGATCGTACTTTTTCACACATTACACTCTAGAACAAATGTGAGCTCATCCGAAAGCAGTGGCAAAAGAAAACCTTCAATAGATACCGAATCAGGTTTAAAGTAGTCATTGTATAGATCTCGTGTGCCCATGATTCTATCGTGGGTAACAACTACCCTGCCCTTTACTGAACCCCTAAAGGTTATAACATGCTCTTCTTTATTCTCCATTTCTTTAAGGATGCTCATCGTCACCATCATGTCAGCATTTTCGTCGTCATAGATTTCGAAATCAAACTCATCATCAATAAACCCCTCAAATAGGAACTCATGGAACTCCTT
The DNA here is from genome assembly GCA_028641055.1 of Alopecurus myosuroides. Taxonomy (NCBI): domain Eukaryota; kingdom Viridiplantae; phylum Streptophyta; class Magnoliopsida; order Poales; family Poaceae; genus Alopecurus; species Alopecurus myosuroides. The sequence goes on from CM054057.1 coordinate 178,221,455, forward strand.
GATCGCCTGATGAATCCACTCTTTGCCTACAAATGAGAAAAAATAATGTAAAAAACAGTCTCATATTTTGTCAAATACATGGCGGGGGAGGTGTATGTATACCCGGTGGAGAAGGAGGTACTGGGGTGGCGGTTTCGGCGTGGCGTACGTGTACTACTTCTGTAGTAGTTGTTAGGAACCCCCAGGAGGAAGAGATGAAGATCCTAGTAGCAAGTATTTCTCTCGATTGAGAGCCAAGGTAATATCAAACCAGTAGCAAACACAACCGCCTCAATCTTTACTATTAAGGTTACGGTGTCACACTTCAACATAAGTACGCATCAAATGACACCGTACTAATTTTTTTTGCCAACTGTAACGTTGCATGCAGACTTATATTGTCAAGTTTGTTAGATTTGTTAACCTTGATGCATGCAACCTTATCTTCTCTTCTCTCCCCCTATCATTTATCTCCTATCTCTTCCTGTCTAAAATTTTCGTTCCGTCTTCGGCCTCCGCTGCGTTATGTCGTTTCTTTCGTCGCTCGCCCGTTTTTGCAACTTATCCCTCGGAAAATTAGAAATCAACCTGCGCTTCTCCCACGACTTCCTCACATGCCCGGCCTTCCTCGCACACGCCCCTGACCGCGGAGGTCTTCCGCGTGCTCCACTCCTCCCCGCACGCCGCATCCCACCGGCTCTACCGTAGCGAGCCGTCTTGCGTCCCCTTCTCCCGCTCCTCCTCGTCTTGGATCCCCCATCTAAGGTATCGTAGCATGCTGCTGCTAAAGTTGACACCCACCTCTCGACGTGAGGCTGCCGTCGCCAGCCGACCGGCCGCGGTGCTGCTGCACTATCGAGCCCACCAACTTACCTCTCAAGGGCGGCAACGTATGACGGCCGGTCCTCCACGATAGCCAAAAAATCTGCGTCCAATCTCGCTCATATGTGAGTCTTTCTTTCCCCAAATATCGCTCTAATCTCCAGCCCCGCCCCAAACCAACCCCCATCCAATTCCAAGATCTGGCAGTCGGTACATGCCGATCCCTCGTCGACGTGCAACATGGAGGAGCAGACGTACAACCGGCCTGGAGATATCTCTAGAGCCGTCGCGTCAGAATCACCGCGCTTGGTGTGTCTTGCTGCTGGGCATGGTTTGTTCACGGCCGCCGCCTCACCCCGTCCCTACAGATCCATTGCTCCACCTCCGTCGCCAACCTCACAGCCCCATGCCTCATCGATCGCCTTGCAGCCACCGGTTACGCCACCAGCGTAGGCTCCGTCACCGATGAGATCGCCGTCGCCTACGGCTTAGGTCTATCGGTGGAGGAGGAGTCAGTTGTGTCCTCTTGCTTGGCCTTCGCATGCGAGCGGTCCGACCTTCTCGGGTGAAGTGAATCAATCGGCCATCTTGCTGACTGGGTTTTTTGCGTTGCTGATTTGCTGGGTGTAACTGCAGGTCCCTGCCCAGGAAAGATGTCGAGGTTATGGTGGCTAATGCCGACCTGATGAAGCTTAGAGTTTGAATGACGTTTTTATTTTGGTCGCGCTGCAGAGTTCTTTCTTATCTAGGAACTCAGATTTAGGCACACAGATCGATGATGAACATGGTGTTCTGATAGAATACAGGGATGCGCATAAGTACTTCGGGGAAAAGCATGTCATCGGCTTCAAGGTGAGTTCTCCTAGGGAGGAGCTTTAACATTTTCCACTACTTACGGATTGGTGTGGTTCTGGTTCAGCACTTGTCGGGCACTATTTGAAATCAACTGTTTTTGGAAAGAAAACTAACTGTTTTTTGACAGAAAACCAATGGTTTTCTTAACCGATGTGTGGACTAGGGTGCTTAGATGTTGTTACAAAATGCATCTTCTGATGCAATGCACTGCATGGTTAATAATTGGTCAAAGAATTTTCCGAACACATACAATTTTTTTGATCAATGCCATATTTATGTTACGTTGCATTGCACATAGTTCCCACGATCCAATCATTTATTCTTTACCTTGTTCATACTCTGCACAGATCAGTTACCCTGCATTCTATTATGAGACCTTACTATGAATTTCAGTTATGAAACGAAATGGTACTTGTATTATTTTGAAGATGAGACACACTGGAACTGTTGGAGTAATTGGTCCTTTGGGAGGCAAATCAACTATTTTGAAGGTTATGGCAGCCTTTTAGCTTGTCCCGCTTTCTTAATGCAATAATGCATCTCAATTTCTACCATAGGTTTAATGAGGTCCACATTTGGTGTTATACTGATTGTCATTGTTTATGGTTATTTTTGCAAACAATGAGCAGGGTGAGGTCTTCATCTACGGAAAGTAAAGTCATGGCTTAGATAGTGATGAGGCGGTACCCAGTCCGTGATTTTCTTGGTGTACTTACGAATTAAATTCATGCATTTGTGGAATGGAATGGTTTACTTATATTCTTGTCCATATGTTCATTCATGCATTCGTCTACGTTTTTCTAACTACCAACCATCTGTATTCAGGATATTAGACTAATTAGTTTGGATATATTTATCCGTAAAATGCTGCTACAACTATTTGTCAAGTTTATTTATTTTCTTAAACTTCTGTTGCATGGACGAGTGATACGTCTCCAATGTATCTATAATTTCTGATGTTCCATGATGATATTATGCCAATTGCTACATGTTTCTCCCTTCTTTATGTCATTTTTATCGATTTTCCAGACTAACCTATTGAAAAGATGCCACAGAGCCAGTTCCCTGTTTTCTGCTGTTTTTAGTTTTAGAAAATTTGTTCTAGAAATATTCTCGGAATTGGAAAATTCGAAAGACAGAAGTCTTAGAAGTCCCGAAGAGCCCCGGAGGGGGGCCTCAGGCTGGCCACACCATGGGGTGGCGCGGGTCCCCCTCGCCGCGCCACCTCGTTGTGTGGGCCCGGTAACAGCCCAATTTTTGGAAGATAGCAAAAAACTTGTTTTCAACCCAAAAATCAGGGCCAACAAAAACTTTTTGATATATTTGACTAATGCTTGTGTTTCTTTTCTTTTTGCTTGCTGGTTGTGTTTTTGTTTGAGTTTGTTAACAACTAACATTAAAACCAATGATCATAACTTTCTTAAAACACAACCCTTGTGATCAAGTCATGACAAGAAAGCTTATGATCTTCATCCATCACACTTTTTTGGCAAAAACCTTTTTGAAAATGTTTTGATTTGAGAAGAAACCCAAAGGCCAAATTTTGAGAAAACAAAAGATAATTTCCAAAACTATATGAAAAGTATTTTGGAGCTAATCATCTCCAACCTGTTTTCAACCAAGATGTTTTTACAAGTATTTCAAAAACTTCTTCTCACTTCCTTCTTTTGCAAAAACAATAAGAGGGGACTATGTTACCCCTGTGTTTTACCTCAGGTATATTCTTTTGGAAACAACAACTTTTGAGCTGAACCTCTTTACAAAATCCTCTTGTCATGGTATGTCTTGATCACTACCTCAAATTGACACTTGAGAAAACACCTGGAATTTAATTTGAGGAACTTAGTTGATTGAGTGATCTTGTGTGACTTGTTATTTTATCTGCTTGTTGTGTGATTTTATCTTGTGTTTACTTTCAAGTATTTATTTCTGTTTGTTGATTAATGTGTGTTGTTTTAATAAAATAAAACCTATTAATGACAAGATCAAGCATCAATATCATATTCCATCTCATGTCCATATCATCTTCTGTTTTCTTAAAAATCTCCAACTTTGGGGACAGACTTCTATGACAAATCTTGAACTAATCATCATACATCTCATTGTCTATATCTATTCTATCCATAAAATTTGTTATTTTGGATATTGAAACTCTTTGGTATCTTCTTTCCAAGTCCTTTAGAAGGCATCCCTAAATGTTGATCATATCTCCTTTATTATGAAGCACTTTGTCCATGTTACTCCAAATCACTCCTTATTGTTTTCAAGCCCAATCAACCTACCCTTGTCATCTTCATGACTTATATATCACCTCTATATAGTCCATTTATTTTCCAATGGCCATTTAATTGTTCTTCCCTCATGGTTTTTAGCCTATTAAATGAACTCTTGTTTTCACCCTTTTTCCACTTGGTGTCTCAAATATTTTCAAATTAGTTGTTTATTAAAAATCACTTTTGAGACCTATATCATGTACTCTCCCCTACCAACTCAAAAATATTTGTTTTCCAAACATTTTACTATCTATTATTTTCCATTTTCCTAAAGACCAGAAATGGACTTTTAAATATTTTGTGAAGAAAAGTATTTCCTAAAATCTTGGAAAAATTAACCAACATGCCCATGGCCATGTGGGACTTATTTATACAAAAACATTTGGTAGTTGTGTTTAAAATTTTGGAGAAAACGTTTAAAAATTGTTTCTGCCATTTTGGAATTCCCAAAATTTTGTGAAAGAAATGTTTTAAGAAAAGCTTGAGACCACCACCCCTAGACTCCATTTTTTATCCTCTATCTGTTGGACACAATTTCTCACATATGTTGTATTCAAATTATTGGTGAAAACAATCAAAAACCACTTCCGGTTATTTTGGACATTGTTGTGTTCATCTATGTGTTTATCAAGTATTGCACTCTTTCTACCTCTCTCCTATTCTGAGAGATGGAAAATGTCTCCCCTCACCTCCTGGACATGGTCCACCCACCCATCTCTCTCTCTCTAGCTCAGCCACCAACTAATGGACAAGGATGGTGCTCATCCCTCCATCTCACTCCACCTGCTCTGTCCAAGCCAGAAGAAACCCGTGCGCCTCAAGGTCTCTCTCCCACTCGTGATCCTCCCTGGCAAAGCCCCTTCCCTTCACCTTGTCCCTTTTCTCTATTTCTATGAGCTGGCCATGGTGCACTGGGTGCCCTCGCCACGTCTCTCGCGTTCCAACGCGTGGGCGGCATGCCAAGCTTTGCGGCCTTGTCTACTAGCTCCATGACCGCTCCACGATCACACCTGTGCCTCTCACTTCCCCCAGCTTGCTCTCCATCTCTCTCAAGGCCCTTTCGAACACCTGCGGGCGCCCCTCGTCCCCTCTCAAATCCGCTCGCCTCGAAGCTCCTCAATCAAATCCCTCTCGCCCGGAGGACCTCCTGACCTCTGTGACTCTCCCTGAACCTCTCTCAGCACCTCATTGCGCTCGAGCAAGCGAGCCCGTGTCCACCATGGTCGCCGAGCGCCGTGCTCTGCGGCTACAAATCCCCGAGCCATCCCCTTGCGCCCCGCCTTGTCCACCCACCTCCTCTCCCTCCTAATCGAGCCCTCAGAGCAAAAGCCCCTCCCATTCTCTCTGCATCGCCGGAATCGAACCGGAGCAATCCGCTGACCACTACCCGTCGAGCCGTGGCCACATGGTGTTTCTTCCTTCGTTTTCTTCTCCCCTACGTCCCTTGGGTACTCGCAACGCTCGTGCCCCTCCTAATTTTTCTTTCACTCACTGCAGGGCCGCCACCATCCATCGGGGTTCCATTTGGGGACTCCCCCTTCAAGCGCTAAGGACACGACGAGCTTGGCGGCGTCTCCGTGATCCTCCTGCTGCAAGCCTCTGCCTCAGGCGACCTCGGGATCGCTCTACGGTGGAACTCCGGCGAGTATCCGCCTCAGGCCGCCGTTTCTCGCGTTTCCGCCGCAAGCTTTTGGTCATCGCCGGCATGGATCGCCGTTGGCATCCGAGGACCCTCAGATCTGCATCCTACGTCCCCCTTTGAATCAGGGCCCTTTAAATCTCACGCGTTGGTCGCAAATCGGACGTTAGCTTACCGGTTCCCCACGCGCGCGCTCGCTCGCGGGCCGGCCTGCCCCTGTGCGGCCCGTTTCTCTGCATATCTGGCCCATTTATTGTTTTTCCTCACAGGTTAATCCCTTTTTCTGCATATCTATTTTCTGGCTGTTTACTTTAATTCAAAATAAAAATGTTAACAAGTGAATCATGATAAACTAAAAATCAAAGTTATAGATCTACAAATTCTTAACCATCTCCAACTTGTAGATCTAGGTTTTGTGCTGTATTTTAGGAGAAATAAAATAAATGGAAGAAACACTCATTAAAAACTTTTATTTAATAACTTGAGTTTTAGGTATCCAAAACATGCAAACTCAAATGTTCTGAGTAGCCCTTGAAAATTTCTATCTGTTGCAGTTGGCCTTGTGTTGACTTGACTTGTGTTGTGAAAATGACATGCATGTTAGTTTGAGGCCAGAGAGCACTTCTCTGAATTGTTTCATTTTATTTGTGATGATTTTTGATGTGAATCCACTTGTGTTGGTTTGCTTGTGACTAAGATCACCTTATACTAGATTTTCATGATTTTAGTAGTTACAGAATAGGCTTGGTGCATTATTTAGTAAATAGTCCTTTTCTGTCTATTATTGTTATGACTCGATAAATTGTTGTGTTATCATGTTCTTGTTATAAATTTGATTCCTAGCATGTGTAGGGTATTAATACATGTTTGATATGTGTTTTGAGTGTGACACTATCATGTTAGGACTTGTGTGTGAAAAACCATGGTTGTTAGGATTTTATTCTCATAGGGTGTTTTCCTAGTATTAATAGGTTAAATCATGCTGTTCTTCATATTGCTTTAGTATTTTTTATCCATAGCATAGCTACTGTTATTTTTTCATGTTATACTTGTTTGCATGATTGAATAAGGTCTAGATCATTTTGGCATTCCATGCAAGTTTTAGGTGATTCCTGCCATAATAGTTATTTGCATGCTTAGTTTTTGATAAATTGTTTAGGTTATTATTTTGATAGTACTAGCATGTCTAGGTGTTGTTTTATCTGCTATTTGGATGCTATCTTACATATCCATCATGGTAGAATAATTCTTGGTTGATGATCTATTAAGGTTATGCATGTCTGCATGTCTAAATAGCCCTTTTCCATGCCTAGTTAAGTGGTTGTTTGCTCCATGATTATTTTCATGTATTAAGTGATGCCATGATATGTTTGGTATTGTAAATAATAGGTTTATTAGCTACTGGTTATATTATTTCTCCATGTTTATAAAATCATGTGTTACTATGGGCTTGTAGTATTGATTGTTAATCTTTCCCTATGCATGTGTAGATGTTTCTAGCTTGTTTTCTTGATATTTTGTTCATCCACATGAATGACCAGAGAGTCATTTAACCTTATTTGGGCATGTTATGAGAGTGGCACACCCACTGGACTCATGGAAAATAGGTTGAGGATCCATAGCATCTATTCTAGTGTTATTCATGTGTATTGTCTGTGCCTGTTTTGCTCGTTGGTGTGCACCTTAGTAATATGGTTTGTGAGTGTATTTGTTTGATGAAATGCTTGGTGTATGTTTACTTTTTGTCAAGTCCTTGCCCTTGGTTGGTTCTGATTGGGTGTTTTCCTTTTTGTGGTTACGACGTTAGATAATGGAGACAGTACTATTTCCCGGAGAGGTTTTTATTGCAACTCTTGTTTATTTCAAGAGCAAGACCAAGACCAGTGCCAAGGAAATCCACTCTAAATGCTTGCTTTTGTTATACTTATCTTTATCTATCATGCATGTTTTACTTCTGAAGTTTAACAAAAGTTTGATTCAAAAACTATTCTTTTAAGTGGACTATACCACGGTCTATTTTGTGTATCTAATATGCTTTATCCACTATATAATCTTGGGTTACCAAGACTTTTAGATATTTTAGTATCATCACTTCATTCACTTAAGTCCCCTAGTGGACATTTTAACTTGATGTTTTTGGAACCCCGAGGAAAGGTGGGACCTTGTCCGAGGGAGGTTTGTGAAGAAGGAAATGTTTTCGACTTGTTTTTCCAAAAATGACACATAACCTAGTCTTCGTCGGGCAACCAAGCCGTACTGCCACATTACCTCAATATGGGAACGGGTTCTAGCTAATTGCTTGTCGGTGTTAGTCCGTGCCTACCTCAAAGTGCTATAGGGGTTAGAGTCCCCCGAACCGAATTGCCGCCAGGAGGGAGAAACGGGACATTCAAAGTGTGGGATTAAGTTCATTACCAGTTGCAGCAATTGGGTATCCTGCCATGGCGGTGTGTTGTCAGGGGAAATCGGACCGATACGGCTGACTCACTCGGTGCCGAGGATAACAAACCCAGTTGAAGAGGTAGTCATTTACTAGCGCTGACATAGTGGATGGTTAGGACCAGTTATCCGATGTTTGCATACTGTCTCGGACAGTCCGTGGTTGTTCACAGCGGATGTACTGGATCTTGTGGATTGTGTACACCTCTGGAGAGTAAAACTATTCAGAATAGCCGCGTCCTCGGATATGGACAGTTGACTGGCCATGTAGCTAGCATTGTGTCAATGTTTTCAAAAAGCTGGAAAGTGTTTTCGAATTGTACCTGGGAGGTACGTTGAAAGGGAATTATTGTACCTTTGAGGTACGGAAAAAATGATGGGTTTTGAAGAGGTGTTTCTCCAAGAAGTTTTGCAAAGGGAAACTTTCTTTTATTTAGAAAGATTTATCAAAACTTTGTGGATATGCAATATCTACAAGAGAAATAAAATATCTTTTGAAGCATCTTCTTCAACAAAAACAACTAAAACTTGTGCAACCATGATGTGTCTTCAATTCATCATGGCTAGTTGAACCTTAATTACAGCCTTCCTACCACCTTTATATATGCATACTTGCATGTTTAGCTTTCATTTGGGGTGTCTTGCGAGTACATTCCAATGTACTCACAATGGTTTCGTCCCTGGCTATTGTCTTAGCCAGGCTTTGAGCAGAAAACCGGAGAACCTGAAGAAGATGGTGTTGCTGACGGCTGTGCGAACTAGGAACGTCTCCGAGTCAGTAGCCTGTAGGTAGTCAAGACATGACTTGGGTTTACCACGAGTGTGTTTTGTAGACTTCCGCTGTTTCTAAGTGTGTGTTCCTACCCTGCGTAGCAGTTGTTTTCAACTGAGTCATGTTACCTGTTGTGTAAGTCGTGTATTTGTGTAGTGGATGTTGTATCTGCAATGCCAACTCGAGTATGTTGTTCATGACTAACTGATCATAGGATCGTGAATGTATGCATACTGGACGTCTCGGACTACTAGTCTGGGGTCCCCACAGAGTTGGTATCAGAGCCATCCTGACTTTAGGAGACCTTAGATAGCATGAACGTCAGATAGGAATCAAAATATTTTGGTAAAAACTATATTATTGCATAAATTGTTTTTATCTAAGGAGCCCTAAGCATGCTTTCCATCTTTCTCATATCTTCGAAAAATTATTGCCTGGTTTATAAAATAGAAGTTTTGAAGAAAAATAGAGAAAATAGTAAACATACCTTTTTGGTCCTTTGTTTTCATGGCTCAAAATATTTTTTAAATAAATAAACATGAGTTTATAAAACCCTGGTTTTCATTTAAAAGTCTACCAAAAAAGTTTTTCGCTGTTATCTTTTTATTAAAAATTACATACTTGGCGATGTCCGGAGAAGACCTTAGTGGTTAGAAACCCCAAGAAAAAGAAGCTTCCTCCCGAAGACCTCAACATCGAGATGAGATAAAGAGAAGACTTCCACAACCCTTTTGTCGACCCAGCCCCATAGGATTTGATAGGTTTCGCTCAGTTGTTTTACTTGAGCTACCCTTTCTTCAGCGGTAATAGACGTTTGCTGGTACTAAAGGTACCTTGTTTGTTCTTCTCTTGTGCGTTGTTCGTGTGGTTTATGTTTGCGTGGTGTTTTTACTTGCTCCCTTGTTGGGTGTGTTTTTGAATTTGTTTGCTTGAGTGTCTCACAAGCACGCCTTTTCGGCAAAAACAAAGTCACCACACTTTTACCTCTTGTTTTGTTCCTGTTTATTTGCAAAAACTCTTTTTTCCATGTGAGCTTTAGTTACACTTTTGGTACCTCTTTAAAGGTCTAACTTAGCCAAACCCTTTTTTTAAAAAAAAAGTTTTATCCCTCATTCCTTCTTGAGAAGTGCAAGTTGTGGAACGCTCTCTGCTTCAACCCGAGAGCCCAAGATTTATGAAATATTCTTCAAGACGGGTAACGGGCTTCACGCGCCATTTTGTGCAACTACATCAAGAGCCATCAGGAAGGACGACGAATTCAGATTCAAGTCCGAGATGCAGCGAGATGTGTCTCACAACTCTAGTAGAAATTTTACTAGTCTAACACTACTAACATAACTATCTAATTTTAGACTAACATCTAACCGAAGGTTTGCTTAAGGCACTAGTTAGTGTTTCCTGAGGGAAAGCTAACTATGTGATCCTAAATCACCCATGAAGACGCCTGAAAAGCTCTGTGAAGGTCAAGACACAACGAATTCTTCCACGACCTGCCATCGCCACCAAGCAAAAATGAGACGAAGATGAAGATAATCCCCGACAACCTACAAAGACTAATCAAAGGGGGGAAGCATCCGCACTTCAACATGGACGACCACTCAAGAAGCAAAAAAACATATAGGAGTTTCCTAACGGCTTTCCTAACAGTAATCATAGAGAGTCAAGTCTACAGACCTGACGCCCTGTGAGGCCAGATGGTTGCCGTGGGTAACTATCTGCAATACCCCTAAAGGAAGACCAGGTCCAGACAACGACATAAGATATACGAAGCCGCAAAATCAAGACCCTTCATTGGATTGCGCCGCCCTATCAACATCAACAACAAGGACCTGAAGTGTCAAGTGAAGATATCCATCTCCTCGACAAGCAACATTCTGACAGCATCAATACCTCGAGTTCTCGGAAGACCACCTCATCAAAGGTTCATCTTTTACAAAAAAATTGAAGAAGCCTGAGACTCTTGTTTTTAGTTACACTCTTAAGTACCCACTTACGAATCTCGGGGATGAGATTCATTTTAAGTGGGGAAGAGCTGTAGCAGCCCAATTTCTGGAAGACAAGAAAAAACTTGTTTTCAATATTCCAAAAATCAGGGCCAACAACAACTTTTTGATATATTTGACTAATTCTTGTGTTTCTTTTCTTTTTGCTTGCTGATTGTGTTTTTGTTTGAGTTTGTTAACAACTAACATTAAAACCAATGATCATAACTTTCTTAAAACACAACCCTTGTGATCAAGTCATGACAAGAAAGCTTATCATCTTCATCCATCACACTCTTTTGGCAAAAACATTTTTGAAAATGTTTTGATTTGAGAAGAAACCCAAAGGCCAAATTTTGAGAAAATAAAAGATAATTTCCAAAACTATATGAAAAGTATAATGGAGCTAATCATCTCCAACCTGTTTTCAACCAAGATGTTTTTGCAAGTATTTCAAAAACTTCTTCTCACTTCCTTCTTTTGCAAAAACAATAAGAGGGGACTATGTTACCCCTGTGTTTTACCTCAATTATATTCTTTTAGAAATAACAACTTTTGAGCTGAACCTCATTACAAAATCCTCTTGTCATGGTATTTCTTGATCACTACCTCAAATTGACACTTGAGAAAACACCTGGAATTTAATTTGAGGAACTCAGTTGATTGAGTGATCTTGTGTGATTTTTTATTTTATCTGCTTGTTGTGTAATTTTATCTTGTGTTTACTTTCAGGTATTTATTTATGTTTGTTGATTAATGTGTGTTGTTTTAATAAAATAAAACCTATTAATGACAAGATCAAGCATCAATATCATATTCCATCTCATGTCCATATCATCTTCTGTTTTCTTAAAAATCTCCAACTTTGGGGACAGACTTCTATGACAAATCTTGAACTAATCATCATACATCTCATTGTATATATCTATTCTATCCATAAAATTTGTTATTTTGGATATTGAAACTCTTTGGTATCTTCTTTCCAAGTCCTTTAGAAGGCATCCCTAAATGTTGATCATATCTCCTTTATTATGAAGCACTTTGTCCATGTTACTCCAAATCACTCCTTATTGTTTTCAAGCCAATCAACCTACCCTTGTAATCTTCATGACATATATATCACCTCTATATGGTCCATTTATTTTCCAATGGCCATTTAATTGTTCTTCCCTCATGGTTTTTAGTCTATTAAATAAACCCATGTTTTCACCCTTTTTCCACTTGGTGTCTCAAATATTTTCGAAGGAGTTGTTTATTGAAAATAACTTTTTAGACCTATATCATGTACTCTCCCCTCCCAACTCAAAAATATTAGTTTTACAAAAATTTTACTATTTATTATTTTCCATTTTCCAAAAGACGAGAAATGGACTTCTAAATATTTTGTGAAGAAAAGTATTTCCTAAAATCTTGGAAAAATTACCCAACATGCCTATGGCCATGTGGGACTTATTTATACAAAACAAATTGGTAGTTGTGTTTAAAATTTTAGAGAAAACATTTAAAAACTGTTTCTGCCATTTTTGAATTCCCAAAATTCTGTGAAAGAAATGTTTTTAGAAAAGCCTGAGACCACCACCCCTAGACTCCATTTTTTATCCTCTATCCGTTGGACACAATTTCTCACATATGTTCTATTCAAATTATTGGTGAAAACAATCAAAAACCACTTCCGGTTATTTTGGACATTGTTGTGTTCATCTATGTGTTGATCAAGTATTGCACTCTCTCTACCTCTCTCCTGTTCCGAGAGATGGAAAATGTCTCCCCTCACCTCCTGGACATGGTCCACCCACCCATCTCTCTCTCTCTCTCTAGCTCAGCCACCAACTAATGGACAAGGATGGTGCTCATCCCTCCATCTCACTCCACCTTCTCTGTCCAAGCCATAAGAAACCCGTGCACCTCAAGGTCTCTCTCCCACTCGTGATCCTCCCTGGCAAAGCCCCTTCCCTTCACCTTGTCCCTTTCCTCCATTTCTATGAGCTGGCCATGGTGCTCTGGGCGCCCCCGCCACGTCTCTCGCGTTCCAACGCGTGGGCGGCATGCCAAGCTTTGCGGCCTTGTCTACTAGCTCCATGACCGCTCCACGATCACACCTGTGCCTCTCACTTCCCCCAGCTTGCTCTCCATCTCTCTCAAGGCCCTTTCGAACACCCGCGGGCGCCCCTCGTCCCCTCTCAAATCCGCTCGCCTCGAAGCTCCTCAATCAAATCCCTCTCGCCCGGAGGACCTCCTGACCTCTGTGACTCTCCCTGAACCTCTCTCGGCACCTCATTACGCTCGAGCAAGCGAGCCCGTGACCACCATGGTCGCCGAGCGCCGTGCTCTGCGGCTACAAATCCCCGAGCCATCCCCTTGCGCCCCGCTTTGTCCATCCACCTCCTCTCCCTCCTAATCGAGCCCTCAGAGCAAAAGCCCCTCCCATTCTCTCTGCATCGTTGGAATCGAACCGGAGCAATCCGCTGACCACTACCCGTCGAGCCGTGGCCACATGGTGTTTCTTCCTTCTTTTTCTTATCCCCTACGTCCCTTGGGTACTCGCAACGCTCGTGCCCCTCCTAATTTTTTCTTTCACTCACTGCAGGGCCGCCACCATCCATCGGGGTTCCATTTGGGGACTCCCCCTTCAAGCGCTAAGGACACGACGAGCTTGGCGGCGTCTCCGTGATCCTCCTGCTGCAAGCCTCTGCCTCAGGCGACCTCGAGATCGCTCTACGGTGGAACTCCAGCGAGTATCCGCCTCAGGCCGCCGTTTCTCCCGTTTCCGCCGCCAGCTTTTGGTCATCGCCGGCTTGGATCTCCGTTGGTATCCGAGGACCCTCAGATCTGCATCCTACGCCCCCCTTTGAATCAGGGCCCTTTAAATCTCACGCTTTGGTCACAAATCGGCCGGTAGCTTACCGGTTCCCCACGCGCGCGCTCGCTCGCGGGCGGACCTGCCCCTGTGCGGCCCGTTTCTGTGCAGATCTGGCCCATTTATTGTTTTTCCTCGCAGGTTAATCCCTGTTTCTGCATATCTATTTTCTGGCTGTTTACTTTAATTCAAAATAAAAATGTTAATAAGTGAATCATGATAAACTAAAAATCAAAGTAATAGATCTACAAATTCTTAACCATCTCCAACTTGTAGATCTAGGTTTTGTGCTGTATTTTAGGAGAAATAAAATAAATGGAAGAAGCACTCATTAAAAAAAAAAATTTAATAACTTGAGTTTTAGGTATCCAAAACATGCGAACTCAAATGTTCCGAGTAGGCCTTTAAAATTTCTATCTGTTGCAGTTTTTTTTTTTTTTTTTTGCGTAGAAAGAGGATATATTAACTAATGTCTGTGTTACAATCAAGAGATACGGCATCAGCAATTTCCTGCGGAAGGTTACTGGCCCAAAGCTCCGTTCTAGCTTTCAACCTCCCCAGGCGAGCAAGCAAGTCACTAACGGTATTTGCTTCTCGACTGATTTTCACCACAGTGGTGTTCCTCTCCCTGAGAATTTCTCTGATGGTTGATATACTGAAGGCATGGATGGAAGTGTTGGGGGTATCTTCCTTGATCAGTTCAGCAGCTTCCAGACAATCCGTCTCCACAATTACCCGTCCGCTTGTCCAGGCCATCGCTAGCTTGATCCCCTCTTCCAGGGCACGCAGCTCAGCCTCCGTTGCATCGTTACAATTATCCAGCTTACGACAAGCAGCAAAGATAACCACACCATTTTGGTCTCTTAAGACCATACCAGCACCTGCCTTTCCGTCATTAGAGAATGCTCCGTCCACATTTAATTTGGTTTCTCCTTCCTCAGGTGGCTTCCATCTCTTCCTTACTTTCTTCCTTCCATCCTCGTGTAACACTACTTTTTTGAACCCTTTGCCATAGTTGATCACCGACTTTCCTTTCTCCACGTCTGAAGTTGGGTGCTGCTTGATCGCGAGTAGGGAACTGAGGTAGCTGACCAGGAAACGCCTCGAGCCCTCAATGGGAGGACAAGGCTTATCGTGGGTCATCTCATTATGGGCATGCCAGATGCGCCACAGAAGCAAAATCATCATCGCCCTTTGATCAATGGTAATATGTGCAAGGCACTGGATCAGCCATTCTGGTCCTGACGGCACAACTCGGTCCTGCGGAGGCAGGTCCCATTCATTGCGCATCGCAGTCCAAAGATCATGCGCATGTGGGCATCTCACAAAGACATGGTAGGTGTCCTCCCTCTCAAGGCCACATATGTCACACACGACATTTGGAGAGATACCTCGCTTACAGAGGTTATCTTTAGTTGCTAAAGAATTGCAGCCAATTCTCCAAGCAAGCATCCGCATTTTTGGAGGAACAGGACAGTCCCAAATGAGCTTCCAACATGGGCGCTCACCATGAGGTCTCGAGCTTGTGGCGCCTCTGTCCTGTTGGTCCATATTCCGCTCCAACGCCAGGTTATAAGCACTTTTAACCGAGAACATTCCACGTTTGTCCGGCTGCCAGGCAATAAAATCCATCTCATGCCGCCTGGACGTTTGAATTTTCAGAATATGTGCAATGTCCTCCTGCCCAAAGTATAGCTGGAGACGCTGGAGGTTCCACTCCCCATTCGGATGGAGGAAATCAGCGACCCAGCGATAGCGGCAGCGCCCTTGTATCGAGGTCGGTTTATAGCCAAGATTAGCCGGGATCCAGGGGTCGCGCCAAACACGGATACTCGATCCGTTGCCAACCCTCCAGATTGCGCCTTTCTTTAACAACACAAGGCCATGTTCAATGGCATGCCATGTTGAGGAGCCATTCCCAGTAAACACAGTATCCAGTAGTGAACCATTTGGGTAGTATTTGGCCCGCAGCAGGCGTGCACACAGGGTATCTGGAAATTGTACAAGTCTCCACGCTTGGCGGGCGAGGAGTGCTTGGTTAAACAGTCTCATGTCCCTAAAGCCAATACCGCCAAAGCTTTTTGGCCGCATCAAAATATCCCATGCTATCCAGCACGTTTTGTTCCTTCCATTTTCTGCCCCCCACCAATATCGCCTCATCATTTTTGTTAACTCGTCACATAGACCCAGGGGCAACTTGAACACACTCATCACGTAGACCGGGATTGCCTGAGCCACCGCTTTAATCAGGACTTCTTTAGCAGCTTGTGATTTATGATTGTCATCCCACTCCACCAGGCATTTAGCCAATTTCGCTTGCAGGCACTGGAACTTGTCCCTAGTCATACGCCCTTCAGGGGTCGGGAGGCCAAGATACTTCGATTCAAACGCCTCTTGTGTAATTTGCAACACCTGCTTTACTTGGTTCCGGGTATCAGTAGGGCAGGCCGCACCAAACATAATAGAACATTTACTGGGGTTAATCAGTTGTCCAGTACTTCTGGCATATTTGTCGAGGACTGTCTGGATGCATTGAGCTTGGTCCGCATCCGCTTTAAAGAACAGTAAGCTATCGTCGGCGAAGAGGAGGTGCGAGACCTCCGGTGCTTGTCGACAAATCTTGACAGCTTCTATGTTTTTTGATGTCACTTCGTGTTGGATCAGTGCCGAAAGACCATCTGCAACAAGCAAAAAGAGAAAGGGAGACAGTGGATCACCTTGTCGGAGGCCCCGAGAAGGCGAAAATGAATCCAGGAGGTTCCCATTAAATTTAACTCTATACTGTACCGAGGTGACACATGACATAATCCAATCCACCCAACGATACGAGAACCCAAGCCTTTGCATCACTTTCTTTAGAAAATCCCAGTCCACCCTATCATAGGCCTTTGAGAGGTCAAGTTTATAGGCACAAAAATTCCTCTCATTATTTGTATTGTGCTCAATGTAATGTAGACACTCGAAGGCAACCAAGGCATTGTCAGTAATCAGTCTTCCCGGAATAAACGCACTTTGGTTAATCGACACAATATCCCCAAGAATAGGTCTAAGCCTATTAACCAGGCATTTAGAAATGACCTTATACAGAACAGTGCAGAGGCTAATCGGTCTGAAGTCTTTGAGGTTTTCAGGTTGATCATTTTTCGGGATAAGGACAATGGCCGTATTATTCACCTCCCCCGGCATGTTACCAGTAGCAAAGAATAGCTTAACTGCATTTATTACCTCCGCCTTCAGTGTTGCCCAATTCCTTTGGTAGAATCTAGCGGGGAAGCCATCAACCCCCGGAGATTTAAGGGGACCAATCTGGAAGAGGGCATCGCTAATTTCGTCATCAGAGAAATCCTTTGTCAACATATCGTTCATTGCCGGGGACACCTTTTCCTGCATAATAGAGATAAGCTCATCAGAATTTAGGGAGGGGTCTCGAGTGAAAAGTTCTTTAAAATATGAAGTCGCCATGAGTTCCATGTCAGTAGGTACGTCCTTCCAAACTCCCTGATCATCTTTGAGCTTCTTGATTTTATTTCTCCTAGCTCTCCACTTTGCTGTATGATGAAAAATTTTTGTGTTGCGATCCCCCTCTTTTAACCATGTAACACGTGATCTTTGGAGCCAAAGCATCTCTTCCCTGTATAATAGTTCATTGAGATGATCAGTAGCCCTTCTAATTTCTTGTTGATCAGCTTGCCTAAGCAACAAGGACTCCAGTCCGCTCCTTGCTTTTCTCAGTTCACAAATAATATTACCAAACTTTTTCCTACTCCACTCCTGTAGTTTGTTCATCACATGGTCAAGGCCTTGCATGACATCTTGTAGATTTCCTTTCTGCCCAGACTCTTTCCACGCTAGCTCAACATGTTCTGGCAGTGCCGCCTCCCTTTCCCAAAAAATTTCGTATTGCCGTCTTGGGCTTCTCTGTAGACGAGGCCCTTCTTGCGCCATTGATAACAGTATGGGGCAGTGGTCAGACACCGAGGTTACCAAGTGTTTGACTGTCACATCCGCGAAAAGATCACGCCATCTGGGGCAAGCCACGGCTCTATCAAGCCTGACCCGAACATTAGCCATACCACTTCTTTTATTGTCGTAAGTATACGGAGTTCCTGAAAAACCAAGATCAGACAATTCACAATCAGAAAGCACTTCTCTAAAAGCATCCATTTGTCTAGGAGAGCGAGGGGTTTGCGAAAAATGTTCCTCTGGCCATAGTGCTTCATTGAAGTCCCCCATTACCAGCCACGGAAGCTCTGATTGCGACTTCAAATCCCGGATAGCATCCCACATACGGTATCTATTTTCCACTCTAGGTTCTCCATAAACACACGTAATACGCCATTGTGGATCACTCGTGGAAACCCGGATATACGCATCGATATACCTTTCATTAATACTTTGAATTTCTACAGAGATACTTTCATGCCAAAAAAGAGCCAAACCACCGCTAAACCCATCACTACTAACTCCAGCAAAACCTTTCAACCCTAGCCTTCCACGAAGGCGCCTAACTTTGTTTTTATTTTGCCTAGTCTCACATAGAAAAACTAAACGAGGACTCCAATCGAGGGAAAGACTTGCAAGCTCTCTAGCTGTCGGGGCGTTCCCGGAACCCCGACAGTTGAGCGACAGGCAATTCATTGCTGCTGACGAGACCACACATTTGGTCTCGTCAGTGTACCGGAAGCCCCATGACCGGTTGCTGCCTTGTTCTTCTTATCGCCACGACCTGCCGCGTTGTCCTTCCCCTCCTCCTCTTGCACACGGGCATCCTCAGCCCCAAACTTCTCCTTTCTCAGCGTCCCCCTCTTCTTGCTGGCATAGTTGATCGCAAGAGATAACTCCAGTGGGCTTCCTTGCACCTCCTCAACTGCACCTCTTTTCCCCAGGACCGAATCTGCTGCCACCATATTTGTGTCTGCCACGCTGCTCAGGGATGTGGACCTCTGGGATAGGTTGCGAATTGGTGGAATCATCTCACTCCCAACAGGCTCATTAGGCTCTCCGCGATCATCCTCAAGCGGAGGCATCGATGGGTCACGACCAGTCTGCTGCTCCACCTCCTGCATATTTACGTCCTGGTATAGATGGTGCTGATTCGGCGATAGACCTTCGCCCGATTGAGCTTTCCGGTTTAGGTCCACACCCAGCTTCAGTTTCATGCTGTCCACAGTTCTCGCCAGCGATTGCTCCACTTCTTCGGTTGTTCTGAATGTCTGTTCCTCAAAGTCATCTTTTGCATCCACCGCATCAGGTATGTGCACTGTATACTTGGGGCTTGTCGGGGCATGCTTAGCACTATCCGTGCCTGGTCTGCCCAGGGGTGACACGGACGAGTTAATGCTTCCTGTTGGGGAATTAAAGATCAAACCCTTCTTGGTCGCCGGGTTGGCTGTTGCAGAAAACAGCCGTCGCTCGAATTTCCGCTTGGGCGAGCACCGGAGAGATGCATCGTAATACAGGGACGGGGTGCCCCTAATCTTCTTCTCGCAGTCGTCTTTGTCATGTCCTATGAAACCACAGTGGAAGCAGAAGTGAGGAACACGTTCATACCGCAGCGGGTATATAATCTTCTCTGATCTTCCTTTCGCCGATGTTGCAAACCGGTTCTGTAGCCTCTTGTTCAATGGTAACACTATACGGACACGTAGGTAATCGTTGTATTCCAGACCCGCAGGATCCACATCGACCTCCTCCACTCGTCCAAGGTACGAGCCGACGAATTCCCCATATGCCACAGTTTGTTTATTCCAGGGTACATCGTAGAAGCGGACCCAAATTGGTATGAAGTCCAGGACTGTCTCTGATGGCCGTGCTCCCTCAATGAAGGGCGCTATCAAACATGCCACCCCTTTCTTGATCCAGGGGCCCCCACGAGCCACAAACTTGTAGTCACCCTCTGTATCAAAAGTAATGATGAAGAAATTATCCTTTAGGGGAGCAAACGACATGGTGCCGCGGATTTTCCATACGTCCATGAAGTGCTTATGAAGCTCGTAGTAGTTTGCAGCCTTGATCGAATAGTATCTCGCAGAGAGGCGCCACGCCGTATGGTTGACTGTGCTTGGTATCACCTCCTCCGGCTCCTCCGCGAAGACGTCGTCCTCCAGGTCCACCTCGCCGGAAGTCCGCGCATCCGGCCCTGTGTTCGTGCCCTCTTCTTCCACGCCGTCCCAGTTCCCATCTGCCTCTTCCGCGTGTTCGACGAACATGATCCGACGCTCCGCGCGCACAGACACGATCGCGCCAGCGCCAGGCGGCTTCGGGTGGGTGGAGGCCTCACCGGCCGCCCCGTAATCACCCCCACCGCCTATCGCCGACATCTTTCGTAGCCTGGCTCTTGATGGTTCGCCGGGATCGAAGATCGTAGAACGGTTATCGAAGACTTTGATCAGATTGCGAACAGAGCCGCCTTGTTGCGTCTTTTTATAGAACCTTTCCTTGCGGAGATCCGTATCCCCAACGAAGTCGTGTTGTTCCTGGAGAGCGCCAAACCTAGACGTGATCGGAAGGGACTCCCTTCCAGACTCGGATCCATCGTAGACTTCCTGATCGGAACCGCTCCCGTCCATGATCAGGTGGCGGCGGCCGGATCGCCGCTGGATCGCCAACCTAACCCTAGACGTAGCGTAGACGTTCATACTCGTGCTATAAATAAAGGTCCCTATCTGTTGCAGTTGGCCTTGTGTTGACTTGACTTGTGTTGTGAAAATGACATGCATGTTAGTTTTAGGCCAGAGAGCACTTCTCTGAATTGTTTCATTTTATTGGTGATGGTTTTTTATGTGAATCCACTTGTGTTGGTTTGCTTGTGACTAAGATCACCTTATACTAGATTTTCATGATTTTAGTAGTTACAGAATAGGCTTGGTGCATTATTTAGTAAATAGTCTTTTTTTGTCTATTATTGTTATGACTTGATAAATTGTTGTGTTATCATGTTCTTGTTATAAATTTGATTCCTAGCATGTGTAGGGTATTAATACATGTTTGATATGTGTTTTGAGTGTGACACTATCATGTTAGGACTTGTGTGTGAAAAACCATGCTTGTTAGGATTTTATTCTCATAGGGTGTTTTCCTAGTATTAATAGGTTAAATCATGTTGTTCTTCATATTGGTGTGATGAATTGAATAAATGCTTTAGTATTTTTTATCCATAGCGTAGCTACTGTTATTTTTGCATGTTATACTTGCTCGCATGATTGAATAAGGTCTAGATCATTTTGGCATGCCATGCAAGTTTTAGGTGATTCCTGCCATAATAGTTATTTGCATGCTTAGTTTTTGATAAATTGTTTAGGTTATTATTTTGATAGTACTAGCATGTCTAGGTGTTGTTTTATCTGCTATTTGGATGCTATCTTACATATCCATCATGGTAGAATAATTCTTGGTTGATGATCTATTAAGGTTATGCATGTCTGCATGTCTAAATAGCCCTTTTTCCATGCCTAGTTTAGTGGTTGTTTGCTCCATGATAATTTTCATGTATTAAGTGATGCCATGATATGTTTGGTATTGTTTTGTCTCCGTTATTAGGTTTCTTAGCTACTGGTTATATTATTTCTCCATGTTTATAAAAGCATGTGCTACTATGGGCTTGTAGTATTGCTTGTTAATCTTTCCCTATGCATCTGTAGATGTTTCTAGCTTGTTTTCTTGATATTTTGTTCATCCACATGAATGACCAGAGAGTCATTTAACCTTATTTGGGAATGTTATGAGAGTGGCACACCCACTGGACTCATGCCAAATAGGTTGAGGATCCATAGCACCTATTCTAGTGTTATTCATGTGTATTGTCTGTGCTTGTTTTGCTCGTTGGTGTGCACCTTAGTAATATGGTTTGTGAGTGTATTTGTTTGATGAAATGCTTGCTGTATGTTTACTTTTTGTCAAGTCCTTGCCCTTGGTTGGTTCTGATTGGGTGTTTTCCTTTTTGAGGTTACGACGTTAGATAATGGAGACGGTACTATTTCCCGGAGAGGTTTTTATTGCAACTCTTGTTTATTTCAAGAGCAAGACCAAGACCAGTGCCAAGGAAAGCCACACTAAATGCTTGCTGTTGTTATACTTATCTTTATCTATCATGCATGTTTTACTTCTGAAGTTTTACAAAAGTTTGATTAAAAAACTATTCTTTTAAGTGGACTATACCACTGTCTATTTTGTGTATCTAATATGCTTTATCCACTATATAATCTTGGTGTTACCAAGACTTTTAGATATTTTAGTATCATCACTTCATTCACTTAAGTCCCCTAGTGGACATTTTAACTTGATGTTTTTGGAGCCCCGAGGAAAGGTGGGACCTTGTCCGAGGGAGGTTTGTGAAGAAGGAAATGTTTTCGACTTGTTTTTCCAAAAATGACACAGAACCTAGTCTTCGCCGGGCAACCAAGCCGTACTGACACATCCCATTGTTCAACTCGCGTGGGAAACTGGGGCTTCTCAGGCCACTTCCCCGACCAAGCCGTGCAGGGCCGTTAGATCCACCGAATAGACGCACCGGATCAGCTTGGGCTCCTTTCGTTGAGGCTGGGTGGTTTTTCACATCGTCTCTCCACCTGCGTGTGACTGACTGGTGGGGGAGCGCTTGGATGGGGGCGGCCTCGCGTAACGGTGTAGAGTCGACCAACGCGCGGTGGCAGAGCCTGTAATTCTGCCGCCCGAGCTGCCCCAGTTTAGGGATTTCACCTGCAGATGAGGAGCGCAGCGGAGCGGACGTCGCCGGCGGGTACAAGCGCTACAGGCGAGGTCCTGTTCCGCCCCTACCCTTCCTGCACGGCGGGACGCCATACGCTTCCCCCCGCCCACTCGCTGCTCAGCCCTAGACGACCATTTCTCTCGATCTAGGGTTTCGTCCCCGCGTTTCAGATTGAGCCCGCCGCCGCCAGGGCCCATTCCAACCAGCCGCCGCCGCTGCCAGCGACGTGACGGACGGCCGCCGTTCCATCCGGGCGGAGCCGCTTAGTCTCTGCGTGAACGAGGTGTGTGCCTGAGCTGCTGGTTGAGGTAGGCTGCGACGGAATCCTTCCTCCTTGCTCATGAAAGGTGAATGCCAACCCTACTTCTTTTTCAACGCGATTTGCTTCGATTCCGTTAGGGTTTGCTGAGAACATGCTGGACGGGAGGATCCGCCACCGCCGCCGAAGGCCAGACGGTCGTCGTTCACTCCACCGGAGGCGCCTCTCCGTCTCACTTCGACCAAGGTGAGCACGCGTGCCCAGTTTTTCCTCTTCGCTATGCACGCACCAGAGTGATACAGCTCTTTCCTGCCCAGTAGATAAATCCTCTTCCTCTATACGGGCTGTTAATTCCAACCCCCGTCACTTTTTGGTCCAGATCTTCTAGGGTTTACTCCAAAGAGCGCACTAACATTCAGCTGCCGTCGAGCGGCCGCCAGGAATTCCCCTTCAGGTTAAGGCCGCTTAAGGTGAATGCTCATCTTCCTCGTATGGCTGGGTGTTTTTTTTTGGTCTGTTTCCTAACCATTCCTTCACCTCTTGGTTCTGCAGGTTTACATCTGCACTCGTGCTCATCACATGTCGCTGGTCGGGAAGCTGGTTGAGACCATGTGCCGTTGCGCTTGATTTTTCTTTTTTGGTGGGTTGCTCTTGCTTTTTCCCTTCACTGCATTTTCCATATTTTGCCTCAATCGTGCTCTCCCTGCTCCTTCAAAGCATTGCTCAACCCTGTCCTTCCGTGCATTGCCCTCACTCATCCTGGAATTTTCACTTAATTAATTATGCAAACTGTCAGAAGCATGCGAAAGCTGTCGGTATGGATTAAACTCATTGGCTCGTCCCCTTATGACTATGCAGGCTTGACTGATTAGTGGTTGATTGAGATTTTTTTCATTCTACACTTGGTTGGATTGATTTTGTGCTTGTGCTTGGATATTATGGGAAGAAAAGATGATGGATGAGCCTCTTGATCCATCATAGAACTAGCAGGTTTGTCAACTTTCTTGGGTGACAGGATGTGTTCTTGTTCCTTATTCTCATTTTTTTTTCTTCGGAAGATTGATATGGTGGAGGATGTGTTCATGGTCTAGCATTTATGTATTTGGGTTATCCTGCAAAATACTTATTTTAATTCTACCATGGATATATTCAGTTCTACAATTTAGTAGTATCTCTGTTCCCCACATCTATTGTCTTGCAACTCTGTCTCTCTATTCTAATTTTCCTAGACCAAGGTAATTTATGTTATGTTTCTAACATGTGTGCAGGTGCAGATTGGTTTGAACTGATAATTCGCTGTGTATGGATGAACTCTGAGCATGATAAGATGACAGGTACCAATTTATTGTACGATGCCTTCAAAATTTCGTAAAAAACAAAATCATATAGTTGATAGTTATGTATGCCATACCCTGCTGTAACATGTATCCAGGGTGGTGCTTTACTTGATTATTATGAGGAGCTTTTTTTCGACCACACTTGATAATTAGGAAGCTGAAAAAGGAGTTCATTTTTAATTGATTAAGACTGCAAATTGTAAAGTGTCAACACTGCTAAGTGATACTATTGATTCTCATTTGCTACCTGCATCATCCTTTAAAAGCGTTAATGATCGACACACATATGTTGTATGGCTTATGCACCAAAAACCCGACTGCCCTTTAAATAGAGACATGCAAGTGTATAAAACTTAGATGAGCTAGCTGTTATAACAATATAGTTTTTGCATATTTGGAATAAACAAGGAAACATGCCTTCTTGTAACCAAATTTGGTGATCCCCTATTTCATATCATGGGCAGTACATTAAAAAAACTAAAAAGTTTCAGTCTGAGGTTGAGGCGAGGGCTGATTTTAATTTGTGTTTTCAGACCGGTATATGCTTACCTGTGTTTTCGGACGGTTATTTGGTGACTATGCAGTCCAGAGAGCCATGTAGCCCGGTTCTGCTTATGTCTATGTCCAATCTGGCCTGGAGTTGTGTAGTTTTATTATTCTGATAGATTCACGGGTGGAGCTTCTTGGGTATGTGTCCAATCTGGCCTGGAGTTTTGTAGTTTTACTATTCGAGATCTCTATTTGAGATGCTCTATACAATAATTCTTTGTACATTTTTCCTTCCTAAGATTCGTATATTTTGATGGATGCATTAGGCCCCGATTAGATCTGGATGTACTAAACTAGGTTGTTAGTTGTCTTTTATCTATTCGGATAATTGCTTTATACTACTTTTAGATGCGAAACTATTTTCACCTTGTGTTGTTTGATATAAAATCTTCCCTTGCTCTAAGTTAGTGAAAACAATATAATATCAATGAATAGGCAGATGCGAGGTGCGAGGAGACACGCCTTATGGCACTGCTAGAGATACTCAAACCTATTCCTTCCTATTAATAACTTCTAAACTGACTCAGACCTGGACTCGTGGCTTGCTACCACCAGATCAACGTTCAGTTTACTGGTAGTAGTTTCTGAACATAGCAGCCCGAATTGTAGAAACAAATGCTTTCACTTTAGCACTTCATTTTTTCTATACTTTATATCATAGAATGTGAATGCCTAATCTGGAATCACTCAAGAAGTTCCGTTTTCTCTATTTTCACAATGGAATGTGCACATGTAATTGGAATTACTTGCTTCTAAGACTGCTGCAATGCACAGCCTGTTGAATGACACTCCTTTGGGCAGGGACAAGAAAAGAGTCAGAAGATATATACATCCGTGAATTTATTGAAGAAAATGTGCATGTTCGTGTTGAGTGAAGTTTATAAATGGCACGACTTTTCTGTTATATTCATGTCCCTATATAAGATACTATTTGTGTCATTCGAACTGTGGATTAATAGAGGGGAAATATAGTGGACAACCTCACTATGGTTCAGTTAGCTGTGTGCTTTCTCAGAATGCCCAGCTTCAGATAAGTGGTCTGCATTGCAATTTGGACTCGACGCAAATCATAAAATACAGACCAACTCAGTGCCAAAGAACGTGGTACTACCAAAGTGACTGCCTATTGCATTTTGGTTGTATGTTGAGTCCAATGGTCCACCGGTTTCTAATTTATTGTCCACCGGTTTCTAATTTATTTGGCTCTGTTTTTACTAGGCTGATGATGTTCAGGCTTTGTCTACGGAAGATGATGCGGTGTTAGTTCTACACCCTCATACATACAGGTGCATGTTAGATATATGTTGCCTGGAATATTGTTGGTGGATTTTTTTCTTGATATTACGAGTTAGCTTTGAGTAGTTCCTTCATGCTGGTACCATATTTTGATGTTTTCAGTGCTGCAGGATGACTCCTGCTCTTATCAAATGGGACCGCTAGCTCACTTTTTATAACCTGACCAACGTGGAAAAGATTGAAATGCCTCTGCAAAACATATCGGTATGCCTCTTCACTGTTTATTACTGTCCCTGATCTTCCTTGATGTAATCTATCAAATTTCAACTATAGTCAGTCACACTTCAGCACTGTAGAAAATTATGCTCCTGCTATTAAAAAACCAACTTAGTATGACACAGTTTTCTAAAATTATCAATTTTGCAGCTTGCCATATTTTGCTCAAGATGCAAAACTGCATGAAATGTTAAAATAGGTTGCTCCATACGTTCCACTTGTGAAAAACTTTGCATTATGAAAATTTCCTAGATTTAACATTTTGTATTTTGAAGGAATTTCGAAATAATGCATTTTAAAATATCCTATAATTAGAGAAATCTTCAGACAACAAGTTGTTAAACTTCACTTCTTGCAAGAAGTCAGCAACACCTTTTCGCTCTGGACATTTGAATCCCATTGATCCAAAGAACTCGAGCACAAGTTCTCGAGGGCCATTGTAGACAACCTGACCGTCTTGAGGAGAATTATATGATCAAACAATTCATATGTCTGTGGTGCAGGTTGTAGCAAGGCGATGACTGCTGTTCCACCAATGATTTGCCATGGAGTTCACAATCTGGAAGGTTGTCGAGCTGTCAAGTCCAGTTGATATCTTGTCCATGAAAAGGGCCCGTCCTGGTGTTACAAGCATCTCAGCTGCAAAACCATGTCAGGGGAATGGATGAGTTGGATTGTACAGGAAAGCGATGGAATTTTATTCAGTAAGACATAGGCGTCTGGTATGCTTTTTACTCTCAAACTATATTTACCTGTGGTTACTCTCTTTTTTTGCCCTCCAGATATGCCTCACAACCTATTATTGCCTACGATTGTGTCGGCATAGATATCCAGCCCCAAGATCTTTAACAATTCAAATGGAAATTTAAAATTAGTTACGTAATCACTTTTTAATCTTCACTCTTGGAAAACTTAAGAAAGAAACAGCCGTGGCATTCTTGGTATAACTGTGTGATTGATCTATAAATAAATGGTAGATTCGCATGTACTTTTAGTGTGTGATTTGTGACCACCTCGGCTTTCTGCTCCCTGTTGCAATGGCCTACACAAGAAAAATGGGAGATTAATGTGCACCAAACTTCTTACCAAAACGTCTACCGAAACACTGAATTAAGTGAACTACAATATGAAATGTAAGTATGTAACAATACTGTACCTTCAAGTAGATATCTATTTCTGGATCTTGTTTGATATTTTCTTCCTTTTCTCTCCTTGATAGCTCCATGAGCAGGTCTGATCATTTTGTAGAAAAATCAAGTTATATAATGCAATATTGATACCGTGATGAGTTTTTAAGTCTTTATTTTTCCTGCCCTTACCAAAGCGGTGACAAATTCCTTGACGTTTTGCAGAGAAATTGATTGTCTCGCGGACTGTCAGTTCGTCCATACATGACACCATAGTGATCTACCTCTGGCAGGTAGAGATGTTGTTACTACACCATGGAAAAAGAAAAAGACCTAAAACGTTAGTTCTCTCTTAAGGGCCATTTATCAGGTAAACAAAAAGTTCTCTTTTCTCACTACCAATGGCATTGCAATGGATTATTATGCTGTTCAATTGACTGATAGGGTGCTTTTACAGGAATAGTACAGTAGCGTTTTGTCTCTTGATGGGTTTTTGGAAGCTTTGATGTTTTCCTCCAGAGACAGAAGGCCTATGATGTGGTGGCTGTACTTTTGGTTCTGACTAGGTTCATACTCCCTCCATTCACAAATAGATGACTTCCATTTGTCCAAATATGAATGTATGTAGTCCAAATATGAATGTATGTACTACATACATTCATATTTGGACAAATGGAAGTCATCTATTTGTGAACGGAGGGAGTATATACTTAGCACTACATGTACTTGCTCATGTTCTGTATACCCTTTAAATGCATGGTGTTGCGTCGACCTGTTCTGAATGGGCCATCGTGCTAGGGTCTCTAAAACAAGATGGAAAATTCATAACATATTTATGATTTGTCTAGATACTCTTAGCTGATCTCAGATCCCATGTCAGTAATACATTTTCTAATGTACTACATATGTGATAATGGTAGCTTGACTGCTTTCTAATGTAAAGTGTTCAAATCACCCCTACTCTTATGATTCTTTACTAACGCACTATATGAAACTGTTGTTTTCTGTCTGAATCCCTAATCGTGGTTAATAAAGTGTTTTGCATGATTTGCCACTTTTCTCCAAATAATTTGTATCACCATTTGTATTATTGGGGGTTTAGGTCACAGTTAGGCCTGTCTCGCGCGGCAAGCCGCGCTTCCATACTAGTTACCTCAATATGGAAACGGGGTCTAGCTAATTGCTTGTCGGTGTTAGTCCATGCCTACCTCAAAGTGCTATAGGGGTTAGAGTCCCCCGAACCGAATTTTCGCCAGGAGGGAGAAACGGGTCATTCAAAGTGTGGGATTAAGTTCACTACCAGTTGCAGCAATTGGGTCTCCTGCCATGGCGGTGTGTTGTCAGGGGAAACCGGACCGATACGGCTGACTCACTCGGTGCCGAGGAGAACAAACCCAGTTGAAGAGGTAGTCATTTACTAGCGCTGACATAGTGGATGGTTAGGACCAGTTATCCGATGTTTGCATACTGTCTCGGACAGTCCGTGGTTGTTCACAGCGGATGTACTGGATCTTGTGGATTGTGTACCTCTGCAGAGTAAAACTATTCAGAATAGCCGCGTCCTCGGATATGGACAGTTGAATGGCCATGTAGCTAGCATTGTGTCAATGTTTTCAAAAAGCTGGAAAGTGTTTTGGAATTGTACCTGGGAGGTACGTTGAAAGGGAATTATTGTACCTTTGAGGTACCGGAAAAATGATGGGTTTTGAAGAGGTGTTTCTCCAAGAAGTTTTGCAAAGGGAAAATTTCTTTTATTTAGAATGATTTATCAAAACTTTGTGGATATGCAATATCTACAAGAGAAATAAAATATCTTTTGAAGCATCTTCTTCAACAAAAACAACTAAAACTTGTGCAACCATGATGTGTCTTCAATTCATCATGGCTAGTTGAACCTTAATTACATCCTTCCTACCACCTATATATATGCATACTTGCATGTTTAGCTTTCATTTGGGGTGTCTTGCGAGTACATTCCAATGTACTCACAATGGTTTCGTCCCTGGCTATTGTCTTAGCCAGGCTTTGAGCAGAAAACCGGAGAACCTGAAGAAGATGGTGTCGTTGACGGCTGTGCGAACTAGGAATATCTCCGAGTCAGTAGCCTGTAGGTAGTCAAGGCATGACTTGGGTTTACCACGAGTGTGTTTTGTAGACTTCCGCTGTTTCTAAGTGTGTGTTCCTACCCTGCGTAGCAGTTGTTTTTAACTGAGTCATGTTACCTGTTGTGTAAGTCGTGTATTCGTGTAGTGGATGTTGTATCTGCAAGGCCAACTCGAGTATGTTGTTCACGACTAACTGATCATAGGATCGTGAATGTATGCATACCGGACGTCTCGGACTACTAGTCTGGGGTCCCCACAGAGTTGGTATCAGAGCCATCCTGACTTTAGGAGACCTTAGATAGCATGAACGTCAGATAGGAATCAAAATATTTTGGTAAAAACTATATTATTGCATAAATTGTTTTTATCTAAGGAGCCCTAAACATGGTTTCCATCTTTCTCATATCTTCGGAAAATTATTGCCTGGTTTATAAAATAGAAGTTTTGAAGAAAAATAGAGAAAATAGTAAACATACCTTTTTGGTCCTTTGTTTTCATGGCTCAAAATATTTTGTAAATAAATAAACATGAGTTTATAAAACCCTGGTTTTCATTTAAAAGTCTACCAAAAAAGTTTTTCTCTGTTATCTTTTTATTAAAAATTACATACTTGGCGATGTCCGGAGAAGACCTTAGTGGTTAGCAACCCCAAGAAAAAGAAGCTTCCTCCCGAAGACCTCAACATCGAGATGAGATAAAGAGAAGACTTCCACAACCCTTTTGTCGACCCAGCCCCATAGGATTTGATAGGTTTCGCTCAGTTGTTTTACTTGAGCTACCCTTTCTTCAGCGGTAATAGACGTTTGCTGGTACTAAAGGTACCTTGTTTGTTCTTCGCTTGTGCGTTGTTCGTGTGGTTTACGTTTGCGTGGTGTTTTTACTTGCTCCCTTGTTGGGTGTGTTTTTCAATTTGTTTGCTTGAGTGTCTCACAAGCACGCCTTTTCGGCAAAAACAAAGTCACCACACTTTTACCTCTTGTTTTGTTCCTGTTTATTTGCAAAAACTCTTTTTTCCATGTCAGCTTTAATTACACTTTTGGTACCTCTTCAAAGGTCTAACTTAGCCAAACCCTTTATTTTTTTAAAAAAAGTTTTATCCCTCATTCCTTCTTGAGAAGTGCAAGTTGTGGAACGCTCTCTGCTTCAACCCGAGAGCCCAAGATTTCTGAAATATTCTTCAAGACGGGTAACGGGCTTCACGCGCCATTTTGTGCAACTACATCAAGAGCCATCAGGAAGGACGACGAATTCAGATTCAAGTCCGAGATGCAGCGAGATGTGTCTCACAACTCTAGTAGAAATTTTACTAGTCTAACACTACTAACATAACTATCTAATTTTAGACTAACATCTAACCGAAGGTTTTCTTAAGGCACTAGTTAGTGTTTCCCGAGGGAAAGCTAACTATGTGATCCTAAATCACCCATGAAGACGCCTGAAAAGCTCCGTGAATGTCAAGACACAACGAATTCTTCCACGACCTGCCATCGCCACCAAGCAAAAATGAGACGAAGATGAAGATAATCCCGACAACCTACAAAGACTAATCAAAGGGGGAAGCATCCGCACTTCAACACGGACGACCACTCAAGAAGCAAAAAAGCATATAGGAGTTTCCTAACGGCTTTCCTAATAGTAATCATAGAGAGTAAAGTCTACGGACCTGACGCCCTGTGAGGCCAGATGGTTGCCGTGGGTAACTATCTGCAATACCCCTAAAGGAAGACCAGGTCCAGACAACGACATAAGATCTACGAAGCCGCAAAATCAAGACCCTTCATTGGATTGCGCCGCCCTATCAACATCAACAACAAGGACCTGAAGTGTCAAGTGAAGATATCCATCTCCTCGACAAGCAACATTCTGACAGCATCAATACCTCGAGTTCTCGGAAGACCACCTCATCAAAGGTTCATCTTTTACAAAAAAATTGAAGAAACCTGAGACTCTTGTTTTTAGTTACACTCTTAAGTACCCACTTATGAATCTCGGGGACGAGATTCATTTTAAGGGGGGAAGAGCTGTAAGAGCCCAATTTCTGGAAGACAGGAAAAAACTTGTTTTCAATATTCCAAAAATCAGGGCCAACAACAACTTTTTGATATATTTGACTAATGCTTGTGTTTCTTTTCTTTTTGCTTGCTGATTGTGTTTTTGTTTGAGTTTGTTAACAACTAACATTAAAACCAATGATCATAACTTTCTTAAAACAGAACCCTTGTGATCAAGTCATGACAAGAAAGCTTATCATCTTCATCCATCACACTCTTCTGGCAAAAACCTTTTTGAAAATGTTTTGATTTGAGAAGAAACCCAAAGGCCAAATTTTGAGAAAATAAAAGATAATTTCCAAAACTATATGAAAAGTATTTTGGAGCTAATCATCTCCAACCTATTTTCAACCAAGATGTTTTTGCAAGTATTTCAAAAACTTCTTCTCACTTCCTTCTTTTGCAAAAACAATAAGAGGGGACTATGTTACCCCTGTGTTTTACCTCAATTATATTCTTTTAGAAATAACAACTTTTGAGCTGAACCTCATTACAAAATCCTCTTGTCATGGTATTTCTTGATCACTACCTCAAATTGACACTTGAGAAAACACCTGGAATTTAATTTGAGGAACTCAGTTGATTGAGTGATCTTGTGTGATTTGTTATTTTATCTGCTTGTTGTGTAATTTTATCTTGTGTTTACTTTCAGGTATTTATTTCAGTTTGTTGATTAATGTGTGTTGTTTTAATAAAATAAAACCTATTAATGACAAGATCAAGCGTCAATATCATATTCCATCTCATGTCCATATCATCTTCTGTTTTCTTAAAAATCTCGAACTTTGGGGACAGACTTCTATGACAAATCTTGAACTAATCATCATACATCTCATTGTCTATATCTATTCTATCCATAAAAGTTGTTATTTTGGATATTGAAACTCTTAGGTATGTTCTTTCCAAGTCCTTTAGAAGGCATCCCTAAATGTTGATCATATCTCCTTTATTATGAAGCACTTTGTCCATGTTACTCCAAATCACTCCTTATTGTTTTCAAGCCAATCAACCTACCCTTGTCATCTTCATGACTTATATATCACCTGTCGCACCCAGACTTCTAGGGGATGCTCACAGTCCGTTAAACAGTAGATAAATGGCTTACGGGGCATACCGGCACCCGCATCTCAATATGAGCAGGCCAACACGTAAACGTGTGACAACCATTCTCTTACTATTCATCGTCTGCGCAAACCATCCCACAGAAATCCAGATACTTCCATTGACGTACTTCAAAACATACACACATGGTACGTCAACGGCATTGGAACAAGTGATATCACAACAGATCTCTACGACACAAAAGATTGAAATAAGTTGCAAATATCTCTCATTAGAGCAGAGATAGCAAATACAATCATCCAGAGGACACATGTCCCAACAATTCATCATTTACATCACAGCGGAAGCATTCAAAAGGGTCTGAGTACAGACAAGATCAAAATAGGCCTAAGAGGCCAGGAACGAAAAGACGGAGCCCATCCGCGAAGTCTCGGATCCTGCCCGGGTCCGCTATCTACTCGTCAGCAGCCTCGTCAAACTCCACGTAGTAGCCACCATGGGGATCCTCGGAAACGTAGTCTGCGGAAACCACAGCCCCAAAGGGGTCAGTACATAAACGTACTGGCAAGCAAGACTCACAATTCACCAGAGTGTAACCCGTCAACACCAAGCACAGATGCTTTGGGTTCAACGGAAGAAAGGGGGTGATACAAAAGATGCTGCAGCGGGCTGCTCTAACCAACTACAGAGTTGCTATAACTTCCGGCTATCAGAAAAGGGATAAGATAGCGTATCGGAACCAACTATATCTAACCACCAAACAAACCCATCCTGGATCTCGCCCCTTATCCGAAGAAGCAATCCGAGGATAACTCACACCGTTGGATTAATGATGGTTCAGATTGTTGTGTCAATAAGACTATTACTAGTCAAGTTATCATTAGTTAGGTGTAAGTTGTTCTGAGTACTTGTTAGCCAGTACTTTCACCAAGTAGTCCATAACCGCGGAAAACACGGCTTCTCGAGAAGATTTACCCGCCAGGGGTGCACCAATTTGGCCGTACACGTAAGAATAACCCGCCAGATGGAATGGCCTTTCCACCAAGCGGGGCACTCAACACAACTCAACTCTTCTTTGCATCAAGCCCAAAGAACCACATGCTGTGCGTGCGCGGCTAATCGAGCCCCACGAAGAAAAGGGGACCCTCATAGCACTCTAAGACCACGCCGCCCTAAATGCCGACTACAAAAGTTCCACCCTGGTGCCAAGGGTTCGCACCTGCACATGCATGCATCAAATGGAAAGCCCGAACTAAGTGTGGCGATTTGGACGAGATGCGAATCAAATCAAATTGAGGGGGGCGCCCATACTCGCTTCCTACATGCGGTTAGTGCGCTCATCATGGATCAGTAGACAAGACCCTTTTCCTAATTAGGGTCGACACTAGCAGGCCTCAAAACCACGCTGGGCCTCCTGCCGGTGCCTTATCAGCAGGTTGTTGTTTAACATCGAGCCCCAGAACATGATAGAAATAGTAACAGAAAGTAACGGGTAACAGACTCGAGGAAAACAACCCTAAGCATGCTAGTAAGACACGGGCTCAAACAACGGGGTTATGGGAGTGGAGGTGCGGCAATATCAGGGTTAAAGGATACATGTGATAGGTTCGTAACAGAAGCAACGATTCATAGGCTAGCAGAATAGTCAACGGAAAGTATCGGTAACCAATGTTGAAAGGAACACAGTGGTTCATGTGAGTGAATACTTGCCTGCAAACTCAGCAGCCTGGTACTGAGCTAGATCCTTAGAAGGGATGTCGTAAGTATCGTCGGTCTCAACGTCGTCGTTTATCCGAGAAGAAGCAAACAAACAACGCAGAGAGACAAAAAATCAATAACATGGCATAATGCACAAACATGGGATGATGCATGACCATTTAATTGATGCATCAAAATAACTAGTTGACATGGTAACATAACATGATTAAATGGACCCACATGCAACTTGAGTTGCATATGAAAAGCCCATGAATTAAGGTTGGAATAATTGTTTTACAACTAAACAACAGGTGAAGGTGGATTAGCATGATGCATGGATGAGGAAAACAACAAAATAACAACAATAGAGGCAATTAGAAATAAGGTTTACCAAGTTTGGAAATTCAGTTATTAAGTTATGAAATTTTGGTTCCTTAAAGGTGTCACACAAGCATTTGTTGTTTTCACCAATTTTAATTGTTCAAAATAGATAACAAAGTTCATATTCAAAAAGAACACAAGATTTTAGTTGGAATACATGTTTCACTTGTTGAAAAAGGATTTCAAATAAATTATTTATGAATTAAACAAGTTTAAGCAAGAATTAAATGAATTTAATTCAAACATGAACTTATTTGAATTTTTATTTGTTCAAAACATTAAACCAAATTCATATTTGAAAAGATTATACTTTTATGGTTGGAAAACATATTTTATATGTTCAAAAAGAAATTAATTTGACCAAGTTATTAATTTAGCAATTTTAAATGATTTAAACAAGGTTTAAATTATTTAACCAATTTTAATTATTCAAAACATGAAACAAAATTTATATTTGGAAAGTTGGTTTAATTTTGCATGGAAAACATATTTCATTTGTTGAAATTGGATTTAAAATGAGCAAGTTATTAATTTGGCAATTTTAAATGCATTAATTGAGAAACAGTTGTTTTCGGCAATTTAAATTATTCAAAACAGCAAAAAAAGTTGATATTTGGAAAGTACATGAAAAATTGATTGGAAAACATATTTAGTTTGTTGAATTTGGAATTTTTATGCCCAAGTTATGAATTTTGCAAATTTAAGTGAATTAAACAAGTTTTCAAATATTTCACCAATTTAAAATATTCAAAACAGTAAACAAATTTTATTGAAAAGGTTGAAAACATGTAGCAAATGTTTCACTGAACATTTTGAGCTATTAAACATAATTTTTGGGTTATTATTGAATTTATTATGCAATATTCCATAATCATTCTTATTCTGACATTTTTAGTAAACAGAGGGAAACATGCTCAAAATTAATTCAATTGTGACCAAATAAAATACCAATGTGTAGAGTTTGTTAAGACAAATTTTTAGAGCCCAAGTTTGCTTAAATTGGATGAACCAAACTCAAGTTATGAAAATCCAAAGTTTCCAATTTTTATTGCATTTTCAGTAATTAATTATTTAGTGCAAAAAGTATTACAGAAACATGTTGCAATTTTGTTACTAATGGAAAGGGCACAAGATTTTGAATCCACAGGAATTTGAATCATTCAATTTGGAGCAAAATTCAATTTTATATGGATTTTAGAAGTAATTGCTCAGATCTGAGTTTCTGAAATTTGGGCAGAAAAGAAAAAAACAGAAATAAAAAGGGTGGCTTTGGGGGATCGAACCCAGCACCTGGGCGTGCGCACAAGGGCCACTGCCACTGCGGTAGAGTGATTGCTTGTTGACAGGAAGGGTCGTGGGGGGGGGGGGTATAAGGTGTTGCAGCTGGGTGTTTTTAACTGAATCTCAAGGTTCAGTTACTGCACCTGTCGCTGGCCGATCGGAAGGTCGCCGGCGGGCGGCTACTGCCGCGGTGGCGCTGTCCGTGGGGGGTGCGGGTGGCGTGCGGTCGTGTGGGTGCAGAGGGAGGAGGTGAGGGAGCGAGAGGGGAAGCAGTCGAGGGGCTCACCTCGACCTGAAGGAGGCGTGTGTCGGGGAGGAGCAGGTGGCCGGCGGCGACTTGAGGAGGACGGCGGCGGCGCCTCCGTGGGTCCCGGCCCTCTCTGCGGGGTGGAGGAGGAAGGCAGCGCCGGTGGGAATCCATTCCCGCCATCGCCATGGCCGGAGGGAGATGCTCCCGGCGGCGATCGCCGGAGGAAGGTGGAGGCGCTTTCGGGTGTGAGGTTCAGTTACAGAAGGTGTGGAGATACAGAGAAGAAAGAGGTGGAGGTGGAAGGAGAGATGGAGGCGGGGGAGAGGGAAGAGAGGGAGGTAGGAGGGTTAGGGCAGAGGGGAAAGGAGCCCCCCTAGGGTTTATAGGGAGGGGGAGGAGCTCGGGACCGTTCGTGCTCCTCTCTGTCAACGTGGCTATGGTGGATGGAATCCGTACGAGGAAGAAGACAGGTGCGAAGGGGTATTGGGCCCTGAGGGGTAGTTGGGCTGGGCCTACTGCCCCCTCTTCTGTGAGTTTTTCCTTTTTATTAATTGTCTTGTTATTATTTTTTTTGCAGAAAATGAAATAGGAAGAAAATGAGGGTTTTTTGGGTGAGAAATTTTAGGAAAAAAACTTGTGTGAGATGGGTATTACAATAGCAACAAAATGCCAATTTTGGTTTTCCAAAAACTTCAATTTATTTTGCTGTTTTGTAATTGATTGAATTGGTATGAATTTTGAATATTGGGTGCTTTATTTAAAAGATACATTTCCAAAAGTTTGAACCCTCAATTTTATCTGAAACAAATTGCTTAGAATTGTTTTGTAAATTTCAATAATTCCAAAGGGTTGATGTTTGGAATTTTGTTTGAATTTGAATAACATATTGAGTTAAGTGAAGGATTAAAAGCCACAAATTTAAATAGTTGAACCTTATGGATTAAATGGAAACAATTGATTATAATTGTTTTGGTAATTCTCATAAAAACATTCTAATGGCTATTTTTCATACTTGGGATGTTACATCACCTCTATATGGTCCATTTATTTTCCAATGGCCATTTAATTGTTCTTCCCTCATGGTTTTTAGTCTATTAAATAAACTCATGTTTTCACCCTTTTTCCACTTGGTGTCTCAAATATTTTTAAAGGAGTTGTTTATTGAAAATAACTTTTTAGACCTATATAATGTACTCTCCCCTCCCAACTCAAAAATATTTGTTTTACAAACATTTTACTATTTATTATTTTCCATTTTCCAAAAGACGAGAAATGGACTTCTAAATATTTTGTGAAGAAAAGTATTTCCTAAAATCTTGGAAAAATTACCCAACATTCCTATGGCCATGTGGGACTTATTTATACAAAAACATTTGGTAGTTGTGTTTAAAATTTTGGAGAAAACATTTAAAAACTGTTTCTGCCATTTTTGAATTCCCAAAATTTTGTGAAAGAAATGTTTTTAGAAAAGCTTGAGACCACCACCCCTAGACTCCATTTTTTATCCTCTATCCGTTGGACACAATTTCTCACATATGTTCTGTTCAAATTATTGGTGAAAACAATCAAAAAGCACTTCCGGTTATTTTGGACATTGTTGTGTTCATCTATGTGTTGATCAAGTATTGCACTCTCTCTACCTCTCTCCTGTTCTGAGAGATGGAAAATGTCTCCCCTCACCTCCTGGACATGGTACACCCACCCATCTCTCTCTCGCTCTAGCTCAGCCACCAACTAATGGACAAGGATGGTGCTCATCCCTTCATCACACTCCACCTTCTATGTCCAAGCCAGAAGAAACCCGTGCGCCTCAAGGTCTCTCTCCCACTCGTGATCCTCCCTGGCAAAGCCCCTTCCCTTCACCTTGTCCCTTTCCTCCATT
Organism: Alopecurus myosuroides; assembly: GCA_028641055.1. Taxonomy (NCBI): domain Eukaryota; kingdom Viridiplantae; phylum Streptophyta; class Magnoliopsida; order Poales; family Poaceae; genus Alopecurus; species Alopecurus myosuroides. The sequence continues at coordinate 178,259,274 of CM054057.1, forward strand.
TCTATGAGCTGGCCATGGTGCTCTAGGCATCCTCGCCATGTCTCTCGCGTTCCAACGCGTGGGCGGCATGCCAAGCTTTGCGGCCTTGTCTACTAGCTCCATGACCGCTCCACGATCACACTTGTGCCTCTCACTTCCTCCAGCTTGCTCTCCATCTCTCTCAAGGCCCTTTCGAACACCTACGGGCGCCCCTTGTCCCCTCTCAAATCCGCTCGCCTCGAAGCTCCTCAATCAAATCCCTCTCGCCCGGAGGACCTCCTGACCTCTGTGACTGTCCCTCAACCTCTCTCAGCACCTCATTGCGCTCGAGCAAGCGAGCCCGTGTCCACCATGGTCGTCGAGCGCCGTGCTCTGCGGCTACAAATCCCCGAGCCATCCCGTTGCGCCCCGCCTTGTCCACCCACCTCCTCTCCCTCCTAATCGAGCCCTCAGAGCAAAAGCCCCTCCCATTCTCTCTACATCGCCGGAATCGAACCGGAGCAATCCGCTGACCACTACCCGTCGAGCCGTGGCCACATGGTGTTTCTTCCTTCCTTTTCTTCTCCCCTACGTCCCTTGGGTACTCGCAACGCGTGTTCCCCTCCAATTTTTTCTTTCACTCACTGCAGGGTCGCCACCATCCATCGAGGTTCCATTTTGGGACTCCCCCTTCAAGCGCTAAGGACACGACGAGCTTGGCGGTGTCTCCGTGATCCTCCTGGTGCAAGCCTCTGCCTCAGGCGACCTCGGGATCGCTCTACGGTGGAACTCCGGCGAGTATCCACCTCAAGCTGCTGTTTCTCGCGTTTCCGCCGCCAGCTTTTGGTCATCGCCGGCCTGGATCGACGTTGGCATCCGAGGACCCTCAGATCCGCATCCTACGTCCCCCTTTGAATCGGGACCTTTAAATCTCACCCGTTGGTCGCAAATCGGACGGTAGCTTACCGGTTCGCCACGCCCGCGCTCGCTCGCGGGCCGGCCTGCTGCTGTGCGGCCCGTTTCCCTGCAGATCTGGCCCATTTATTGTTTTTCCTCGCAGGTTAATCCCTTTTTCTGCATATCTGTTTTCTGGCCGTTTAATTTAATTCAAAATAAAAATGTTAACAAGTGAATCATGCCAAACTAAAAATCACAGTTATAGATATACAAATTCTTAACCATCTCCAACTTGTAGATCTAGGTTTTGTGCTGTATTTTAGGAGAAATAAAATAAATGGCAGAAGCACTCATTAACACCTTTTATTTAATAACTTGAGTTTTATGTATCCAAAACATGCAACCTCAACAGTTCTGAGTAGCCCTTGAAAATTTCTATCTGTTTCAGTTGGCCTTGTGTTCACTTGAGTTGTGTTGTCAAAATGACATGCATGTTAGTTTTAGGCTAGAGAGCACTTCTCTGAATTGTTTCATTTTATTGGTGATGATTTTTTATGTGAATCCACTTGTGTTGGTTTGCTTGTGACTAAGAGCACCTTATACTAGATTTTCATGACTTTAGTAGTTACAGAATAGGCTTGGTGCATTATTTAGTAAATAGTCCTTTTCTGTCTATTATTGTTATGACTTGATAAAATGTTGTGTTATCATGTTCTTGTTATAAATTTGATTCCTAGCATGTGTAGGGTATTAATACATGTTTGATATGTGTTTTGAGTGTGACACTATCATGTTAGGACTTGTGTGTGAAAAACCATGGTTGTTAGGATTTTATTCTCATAGGGTGTTTTCCTAGTATTAATAGGTTAAATCATGTTGTTCTTCATATTGGTGTGATGAATTGAATAAATGCTTTATTATTTTTTATCCATAGCATAGCTACTGTTATTTTTGAATGTTATACTTGCTTTCATGATTGAATAAGGTCTAGATCATTTTGCCATGCCATGCTAGTTTTAGGTGATTTTTGCCATAATAGTTATTTGCATGCTTAGTTTTTGATAAATTGTTTAGGTTATTATTTTTATAATACTAGCATGTCTAGGTGTTGTTTTATCTGCTATTTGGATGCTATCTTACATATCCATTATGGTAGAATAATTCTTGGTTGATGATCTATTGAGGTTATGCATGTCTGCATGTCTAAATAGCCCTTTTTCCATGCCTAGTTTAGTGGTTGTTTGCTCCATGATTATTTTCATGTATTAAGTGATGCCATGATATGTTTGGTATTGTTTTGTCTCTGTTATTAGGTTGCTTAGCTACTGGTTATATTATTTCTCCATGTTTATAAAATCATGTGTTACTATGGTCTTGTAGTATTGCTTGTTAATCTTTCCCTATGCATGTGTAGTTGTTTCTAGCTTGTTTTCTTGATATTTTGTTCATCCTCATGAATGACCAGATATCCATTGAACCTTATTTTGCACACCCACTAAACTCATGCCAAATTGGTTGAGGATCCATAGCACCCATTCTAGTGTTATTCATGTGTATTGTCTGTGCCTGTTTTGCTCGTTGGTGTGCACCTTAGTAATATGGTTTGTGAGTGTATTTGTTTGATGAAATGCTTGGTGTATGTTTAAGTTTTGCCAAGTGCTTTCCCTTGTTTGGTTCTTATTGGGTTTTTCCTTTTTGAGGTTACGATGTTAGATAACAGAGACGGTATTATTTCCCGGAGAGGTTTTTATTGCAACTCTTGTTTATTTCAAGAGCATGACCAAGACCAGTGCCAAGGCAAGCCACTCGAAATTCTTGCTGTTGTTATACTTATCATTATCTATCATGCATGTTTTACTTCTGAAGTTTTACAAAAGTTTGATTAAAAAACTATTCTTTTAAGTGGACTATACCACTGTCTATTTTGTGTATCTAATATGCTTTATCCACTATATAATCTTGGTGTTACCAAGCCTTTTAGATATTTTTGTATCATCACTTCATTCACTTAAGTACCCTAGTGGACATTTTAACTTGATGTTTTTGGAACCCCAAGGAAAGGTGGGACCTTGTCCGAGGGAGGTTTGTGAAGAAGGAAATGTTTTCGACTTGTTTTTCCAATAATGACACATAACCTAGTCTTCGCCGGGAAACCAACCCGTACCGCCACATTACCTCAATATGCGAACGGGGTCTAGCTAATTTCTTGTCTGTGTTAGTCCGTGCCTACCTCAAAGTTCTATAGGGGTTAGAGTCCCCCGAACCGAATTGTCGCCAGGAGGGAGAAACGGGACATTCACAGTGTGGGATTAAGTTCACTACCAGTTGCAGCAATTGGGTCTCCTGCCATGGCGGTGTGTTGTCAGGGGAAACCAGACCGATACGGCTGACTCACTCGGTGCCGAGGAGAACAAACCCAGTTGAAGAGGTAGTCATTTACTAGCACTGACATAGTGGATGGTTAGGACCAGTTATCCGATGTTTGCATACTGTCTCGGACAGTCCGTGGTTGTTCACAACTGATGTACTGGATCTTGTGGATTGTGTACACCTCTGCAGAGTAAAACTATTCAGAATAGCCGCGTCCTCAGATATGGACAGTTGAATGGCCATGTAGCTAGCATTGTGTCAATGTTTTCAAAAAGCTGGAAAGTGTTTTGGAATTGTACCTGGGAGGTGTGTTGAAAGGGAATGATTGTACCTTCGAGGTATGGAAAAAATGATAGGTTTTGAAGAGGTGTTTCTCCAAGAAGTTTTGCAAAGGGAAACTTTCTTTTATTTAGAATGCTTTATCAAAACTTTGTGGATATGCAATATCTACAAGAGAAAAAATATATCTTTTGAAGTATCTTCTTCAACAAAAACAACTAAAACTTGTGCAACCATGATGTGTCTTCAATTCATCATGGCTAGTTGAACCTTAATTACAGCCTTCCAACCACCTATATAAATGCATACTTGCATGTTTAGCTTTTATTTTGGGTGTCTTGCGAGTACATTCCAATGTACTCACAATGGTTTCGTCCCTGGCTATTGTCTTAGCCAGGCTTTGAGCAGAAAACCGGAGAACCTGAAGAAGATGGTGTCGCTGACGGCTGTGCGAACCAGGAACATCTACGAGTCAGTAGCCTGTAGGTAGTCAAGCATTGACTTGGGTTTACCACGAGTGTGTTTTGTAGACTTCCGCTGTTTCTAAGTGTGTGTTCCTGCCCTGCGTGGCAGTTGTTTTCAACTGAGTCATGTGACCTGTTGTGTAAGTCGTGTATTCGTCTAGTGGATGTTGTATCTGCAATGCCAACTCGAGTATGTTGTTCACGACTAACTGATCATGGGATCGTGAATGTATGCATCTAGAGGTCTCGGACTGCTAGTCTGGGGTCCCCACATACCTCCTGGCCATCCACTGCCTTTGCCCTTTCGCCTATTTATACCCCCCCAGGGAAAACCCTAAAAAAATCAACCTTTTCCACAAAATACATCCGTAGCTCCGCCGCCACCGCCGATAAGTTTCGGGGGGACAGATCTCTGTTATGGCACCCTGCCAGGACGTGGAAGTGCCCCTGGAAGCCATCTCCATCGACCCACCGCCATTTCCATCGCCGTTGCTGTCTCCTATGATGAGGAGGGAGTAGTTCTCCCCCGGGGCTGAGGGCTCCACCGGTAGCTATGTGTTCATCTCTCTCTCCCATGGTGTGATCTATATGTGATTGTGAGATTTGTAATCTAGTTGAATTCTTAGATATTATTCTTCATCTATTATGCTACTAAAGTGGTTTTTGTTATGAGATCTCCATAAACACATTGATCACGGTGTAGAGGTGACAGTGTGTGCACCGTGTGGTTTAGCATTATATTTATATTTTGTTTGGATAACCCTATGAAATTGTCGTGTTTGCGTGGAACCATCTGGGTCCCATGGTGATAGCGTGGGGGTTACTTAGTTGGGAAAGTTCTTACTCTGAGGAGTGCTGTTAAAGCCCTACACATGGATTGGTGTTGTTATTCGACCGGAGAGTGGTTTGGAGTAGCATAGTGAAGAGATGGTATTTACTAATTCAATTATGTTTTGATTGTTGAGAGTGTCCACTAGTGAAAGTGGGAGCCCTAGGCCTTATTTCCAAGCATTGAAACACCGTTTTCTGCCTGTTCTGCTACATGTTTGCTTGCTGCCATTTTTATTTCAGATTGTTATTATCACTTACTATCATCCATATTACTCGCATTTCACTATCTCTTCACCGAACTAGTGCACCTATATACCTGACAAGTATATTGGGTGTCTTGGGGACACAAGAGACTTCTTGTATCTTTATTGCAGGGTTTCTTGAGAGGGATGTCTTTGACCTCTACCTCCCCGAGTTCGATAAACCTTGGGTGATCCACTTAAGGGAAACTTGATGCTGTTCTACAAACCTCTGCACTTGGAGGCCCAACACTGTCTACAAGAATAGAAGCGTGCGTAGACGTCAAGATATTTTCTGTCGTTGTCGCCGGGGAGGTAAGGTAAAAGGCTCTCACATCCTCGGGTGTGAGTGGTTGAAGTTATTTCCTTTAGATTCTGCAATTATATCTTTTTGTTTCCTTTTTTTTATTTTCACTAGTTAGGCTTATTTTTACTTGTTACCTGTTTTTATCTTTATGCTTAAATGGAAAACAACAAAAATATGAGAGAGCTTTATAATATTTATCTTTAGTTAGGACATGAATTGTTTAAAGTGAAAATTAAAAAACCTATGGAGCTTTATTTGCATGCTAGTAGCAATGTTATTAGTATGAACTCTTTAAACATCATTATTGCTAATGCTATGGAAAAGTCTAAGCTTGGGGAAGCTAGTTTTGATGAATATGATATTTTTAGTCCCCCCAAGTTTTAAGGAGGAAATTTTCTTTCATGATACTTTGCCTCCAATATATGATGATTATAATGATTGTGGTATTCTAGTTCCACCTGTTTTTGAAGATGAATATGATATTTTCAGTCCACCTACTACTGAGGATAAAATTAATTATGATAATATGCCTCCTATATTTAATGATTATGGTGATGAGAATAATAATGATAGCTAATTTGTTGAATTTGCTCCCACTACTATTAATATAAATGACTATGCTTATATGGACAGTATTAATTCTTTTATGCATGTGGCTCATGATAAGAATGTTTCTTGTGATAGTTATATTGTTAATTTTATTCATGATGCTACTGAAAGTTATTATGAGAGAGGGAAACATAATTTTATGCATCTCAACAATATCAAGTTTCCCCTCTTTATGTTGAAATTTTTGAAGTTGCACTTGTTTTGCTTTCCTATGCTTGTTTCCTTGTGCTTTCATAACTTGTTTTTTTACAAGGTTCTTTTTCATAGGAAGTGGGTTAAACTTAAATTTGTTTTATGTTTGCTTCTTGATGCTCTCTTTTTCTTCAATTCATATTTCTCATGTGAGCATCTTCTCAAATTATCATGCCTAGCTAAAAGGCTTTAAAGAAAAGCACTTCTTGGGAGATAACCCATATTTTTATTTTTGCATTGTTTTTCTCTGTTTTCTTTGATTCAAGGGGTTTTATACTTCTATAGAAACTCCTTTGTATCTTTCTTTTCATGTTTTAGCTGTGCCAAGTAAAGTTTCTGACGAAAGTTGGAGTTGGTTTTCGGATTTCTGCGATAAAAACAGATTTCTGCTGTCCACCATAAAACATCGTATAAAATCCTGAAAGATCAGAATGATCTGAAATTTTTTGTGCTTATTCATCAGCTGATTTCGAGACTTTTCTTAGTTGCCAACGTTTTGATTTGAGCAACAGAAGATTCTCTAAAAAAAATCATCTTTACTTCTTGTCATGTTTTGGCAGATTTCTGGCAATAATTGCATTTGCCTCTTAATCTCTTTCTTTTGGTGTTTTTTTTAAGAAAAATAGTTTTAAAATAAGTTGTGAAAGTAGCTAATGTGTTTATGAGTGTTAGTCTTGTGTTAAAACTGAACCATGTGAATTTATTATTTTGATTGCACCAACGTTGCTAATGAAGATTGTGAGAAGTCGGGTGTGAAGGAAGTTTTCAAGGGTCAAGAGAAGAGGATGATATGATGTGATCAAGAAGAGTGAAAAGCCTAAGCTTGGGGATGCCCCGGTGGTACATCCCAGCAAATTTCAAGAAGACTCAAGCGTCTAAGCTTGGGATGCCCAAGGCATCCCCTTCTTCATCGACAAATTATCAGGTCACTTCTAGTGAAACTATATTTTTATTTGTCACATCTTATGTGCTTTACTTGGAGCGTCTTTTATTTTTTGCTTTCAGTTTGTTTAGTTTTCTTTGCTGTAGTTTATGGTTGGATCTTATCATACTTGTGTGGGAGAGAGACACGCTCCGTTTTCATTGCTTAGAACACTCTAGTTTTCATTCTTATTGTTATGTGAGTGTTCACTTTTTGCTAGTACTTTGTTTAGCCCTTGTTTTCATGCACTTCTTATTCAGAGCTGTTAGTTTTAGTAGCATTGTGTTATTACTCTCATGCTTTATTTCTGTATCATGTAGAGTATTTTTGTTAAAACATATTTTGTATGGTGCTTATTGGGAAAAGAAACTGCTGCTTGAGGTAGAATTTATAACGGTGCAAGTAGAAACTTGTATAGACTGTGGCTAGAAATTTTTCATGCCATGCTAAATGTTATTTTATTTTTAAAGCCTTGTGGTTATTGAGTAGCATGAATAGCCTAAAATAGCTGAGAGTGTTTAATATGCCATTGAAAGATTCATGAGTTGTTCTGGTCATAGTAAAGCATAAATTTATGGTATTCTCTTTCGAATGTTTTATTTGGTTGAGTTGGCGCATGCTCACACCATGTTTATGACTACGGACCAGTCACGAATAGCCTCCATGACCATTTAGTTTTTGAACTTGTGATACCTCTTATGCTTTGAAATTGCAGAGAAGGAGGAAAAACCAACGACCGCTCCCGCGACGCTCCCCCCGAGTGTCTCGGGAGAAACCCTAGCGCCGCTGGCCGAGCCTCCTCCCGTCGTCCTCCCGTCCCTCGCCGCCGCCGGGAAAATCCCATGCAGCGCTGGTGGAGGCGAGGCTTCAAGCCCAGTTCCGCAGGGTCTCCGGGGCAGCGCGGGGGCAGCCCTTCCTTGAGGGAGCGTGGGGTCTGGCGGGGTTTCCGGCGGCGGAGACGCGCGGGCTCGGCGGCTGGGCGGCGGTGGTTTGGGGACGAGCCTGGCGAGGTCGCGCCGTGGCGGCGGCTCCTGTGGGGCGAGCCTGGCCTGGGCGCGCCGAGACGGCGGCTCCCGTGGGGCGGCGTGGCGGGCCTCGGCGGCCGGCAAGGGCCAACCATGAAGGGTGGGCGGGGTTGAGGTGCAGGGTAGCTGCTGGCAGTGGTGCGTTCGGTACTGCAGTAGCTGGTGCTCCGGCGGCTGGGACTCACACGGCCAGATGGCCCTATCTGGGCCCGATCTGGATCGAATGGGAGTCACCTGGAGCCCGCATTCGCTGGGATTACAGCGCCTAGATGGCTGCATAATTTGCCTCGACTGTAGGTGGGCGGCGTCGCGCCGGCTACCTCCGTGCTGCCCCCCTCGCAACGCCTGGAGCGGCTTGGTACGCGCCGGAGGGTCTTTGGCTGCATCCCCGTCCGGGTGTTGGAAGATGGGCTACGCCTCCTCGGGCTGCACCTTGGGTCTTGACCATGAGGTTTGGCTACAAAGGCGAGGGGCTGCGACGATGGTGGTGTGAAAGCCAAGGACGGTTGTTTCAACCCGGCGGGAGGGTTAGGGGTGGCAATACAGACGAAAGTCTTACCCGTCTTCGGTCGGTGCCAGCGGCGGTGGCGCCTGCGGGCGTCATTCCCCTCCTTGGTGGCGCCGAGGTGTGTTGTCTCCTCCCTCCTCTCTCGGTTTGGTTGATATATCCGGGTGAAGGCCTAGATTCAATTGGATCGGTGTGATGGCGGCGTTCTTGACGCTGTCCCTCTGTTGGGAGCATCGCGTTTGGAGACACGACTTGGTTCCTTGTTGCTTTTTTCCGGTGCTCGCCGTTGTACAAGGTTGATGCTTTCAGAGGCGCTATGCACGCTGATTCCCGGTGAGTCTGAGCAGGTGCCTCCCTCGGGACCTACCAAGTCCTGCCATCTACTTGCCACCCTTAGGCATCAAGAGTGGATGGTGCGTCGATGATGAATCTCAGTTGGAGTGTCGGTCTTCAGAGGTGATCGGGCGTCGGTCAAGACGCGGTGATGTTGCTTAGCTTTGGGCAAGCCTTTTGGCTTTGTAGTTTAGATGTCGGTGGTGGCTGTCTTCGGATTAGCTGGGTGTGGAGTGTGTTCTCTACTCATGTCTGCGAGTTGTAATCGTTTTGCTCCGTTGTGTTCTGTTGTAGGGTGTTGTTGCTCTCTTGAGCATGTAAATTTCTTCTTATCTATCAATGCAATAAAACGCAAAGCTTTTGCGTTTTTGCGAAAAAAGATACCTCTTATGCTTTAATTAATGATGTTTATGTCGCTATGCATGATTATGGCTCTTATGCTCTCTTGATTTGTCGCTCCCAGTCTTTTCCTAGCCTCCAGATGTACTGAGTATGAGCTCTACTCGTGCATCCAACTCCTTAAAACCAAAGTTTTCCCATTGTGTACACCATACCTACCTACATGTGGTATTTCACCGCCACTCCAAGTAAATTCCTCATGTGTTACCTTTAAAACTTTCAAAATTACTCCTGTTTTGTGTTCTTGTTTTTTCTCATGAGGACGTCAATAGAGAATATTTATCTCACTTGTTGATTGGATTTCACACCCTGTACTAGTGGCTTCATCCGCTTATCCAAATGATAGAAGAGCTGGCAGCGGGGTGCCTAGCCCCAAATTAATAAAAAAAATTATCTTCACTATTTTTGCCCCTGATTTATCAGTCAAAGCATAATTGTGTAAACAAAAGAGAAAGGGGGATGACCTACTACACCAGTTGCGTCCTGCACAATGGGAGCCGCTCTTGTGAATCCAGTTGGCTTGTGACATACTGTATTGTCTGTTTACCATTCATTGACATTAACATACACCCCTCCTAAAATATAGACACTCCTCCACGGTATGTGATTGTTGGCAGGCACCCGAGGATTCGGTCAGCCATGGTTTGTGAAAGATGGATGGGAGGAGTGTCAAACTTTTAATACCTCTGTTTAATAAAATAAAATCTCTAGCACATGAGTGATCCCTGCTTCCCTCCGCGAAGGGCCTTTCTTTTACTTCTATGTTGAGTCTCCATCTTCTAACTTTATGCACATTTGAGCGAGCATTTTTGCCATTCTGAGTTCTATGTGCATTTGTCCCATAAACATCAATAATTGCTTCATAGTATGATATTATTTGTTCTTAAATTATTTGCTCTAGTCTTCCTCATGAACTTTGAAGGTGTCCTGGCATTTATGTTTTGTCCCACTCTTAAGGACTAGGGAAATACCACTTTGCGATGCTTTCTCTATACCTGAAACAAACGTTTATCTTTCTTTGCATTATTATTCATGATCCTTTATTTGAGATACTCTTCATGATGCAAATTGATTGCTATGCTTTATTATTAAAGTTCTATTTATCATGTTTGTGTTTGAAGTTCTATGATCTCAGCTTACATATGATTTTACATTATAGTGATCAAGTTTATGATAGTAGCATGTCACCTCAGAAATTATTGTTTTTTATCGTTTACCTACTCGAGGACGAGTAGGAACTAAGATTGGGGATGCTTGATACGTCTCCAGCGTATCTATAATGTTTGATGTTCAATGATGATATTATGCCAATTTCTATATGTATTCTCCCTTCTTTATGTCATTTTTATCAATTTTCCGGATTAACCTATTGACAAGATGCCACAGAGCCAGTTCCTTGTTTTCTGTTGTTTTTAGCTTCAGAAAAGTTGTTGTGGAAATATTCTCGGAATTGGAAAATTCAAAATCCAGAAGTCTTAGAAGTCCCGAAGATCCCCGGAGGGGGGCCACAGGATGGCCACACCATGGGGTCGCGCGGGTCCCCCTGGCCGCGCCACCGGGTGGTGTGGGCCCCCTGGCCATCCACCGCCTTTGCCCTTTCGCCTATTTATACTCCCCCGAGGGGAAACCCTAAAAAATTGACCTTTTCCACAAAATACATCCGTAGCTCCGCCGCCGCCGCCGATAAGTTTCGGAGGACAGATCTCTGTTCTGGCACCCTGTCGGGACGGGGAAGTGCCCCCGGAAGGCATCTCCATCGACTCCACCGCCATCTCCATCGCCGTTGCTGTCTCCTATGATGAGGAGGGAGTAGTTCTCCCCCGGGGCTGAGGGCTCCACCGGTAGCTATGTATTCATCTCTC